>CM052436.1:149440906-149452015 GCA_028533085.1 Varecia variegata | reverse complement strand
GTAAGCTAGGTTTATTCCTTCACTTTGCTGATATAGTCAGTGAATTTGCTGATGTTTTCTTCCTGCTGTTCCAGGGCATCCAGGACAATGCCCATTGGTGTCCTCTTCAATCCTATTCCTTCCATTTTATTCTCCAGCTTGTTCTTGAGGTTCCGGAGTCTCAACGAGGCATGGATAAACATCACTACAGAGAAGGGACACATGGTTAGCACCAAAACCACAATTCCCTTTTGCCACATTAATATTACACTGCCTCTCTTCACTTTTAGTAAACTGCCTCAGTTAGCTACAGTCCAATCTGCTTCTCTAATGGATCCACGTCTTCAAATGGATCCTTGGACTTTTATATAAAGCTTTTTGTCCAGTCATACATAGTTTTCTTCGTGTGTGAAGGAAAATGTCGTATTCAGCAGGAAGGACCACAATCTGGCAGCCACACTCCTTGCTTTACATACTGACAAAATCACCTTGCAGATGCTACTTAAATGCCATGAAATTCAAAGTGAATCAATGTGATTCCAACCTACCTAGAAATTATCTAAGGTTATATTTTGTTCCCTCCAGAGAACAAATACATATGCAGAAGGCATGTAGGTGAAATCCACTTTTAAAGTGCCTCGTAGAGGAACCCCATGTGATCTATACCAGCGGTTTTCCAAATTCCATGTACATACAAATCAGCTGGAAAACCTGTTAAATAGGCAAATTCCTGGTCTCCACCACCCCAAATTCAGACTGTGAAGACTAATTCCCACTGGACAATTGCTCCTACATTTTTTTATGAAGTAAGAAAAAGAAAACTCAGGTTCACTTACACAGCAAAGGAAAAGTGATGCCAAACACAAAGACCATGACTCCGCCAAACATGGATATAAGGAAATAGCTAGCCAACATGACCACCATGACGAACGCCGTGGGGTATCGCTTCTTCATCTGGCGGAGGATATCTTTATTGTGGGCTGCCCACACGAACCCTGTGAATACCAGCACCACCACAATTCCTCCAAGGATCATGTTGAAGGGGCTCAGAAACCTAAAACATGGGGAAAAAGGGGAGACCAGCTCAGCAACAGGAACAGCAAAAGGAAGAAGAAGGGGAAAAAAAGAAAGAGGAATAAAAACAACTATTATGTACTTACCAAGCACTTCATCTAAATTGTCTCATTTAATCTTCATAACCTTATGAAAGATGTACTATTAATTCATTTCTCAAATGAAGATGCTTAGGCACAGGGGTTAGAAAATGGTGGAGCTAAAAATCACACTGAGGCAGTTTGACTCCCACCACACTAGTCAGTCCGTCTCATTAGGAGCCCACCATTTTGAAGACTAAAACTGCTTTTGGAGGGGTGGTGCTCAGCTTCCATACCTCCTGGGCTCTACTACATAGCAGGTTGTATTTTCTTAGCTCTGAGGATTTATTTACATCCTCATAAAAGCTACCATGATACATGAATGTAGGAGTAGAGGCTACACAATGGCCTCCACGGGCCAGATTCAGTCTGCAGTTGCCTTTTTGTTTGGCCTGGACAGTGTTTTTAAAAACTTTTACTTGAATCCCCAAGTGCTAAAAAAAAAAAAAAAAAAAAAGATGATAAAACTTGGGATTTCTTGCTTTTCCTGGAACAAGAAAATCTGATAGGCCAGGCTCCGTGGCTCACGGCTGTAGTCCTAGCACTCTGGGAGGCCGAGGCTTGGGAGGATGGCTTGAGCTCAGGAGTTCAAGACCAGCCTGAGCAAAGAGCGAGACCCCATTTCTACTAAAAATAGAAAAATTAGCCGGGCATGGTGGTATGTGCCTGTAGTCTCACCTACTCGGGAGACTGAGGCAGGAGAATAGCTTGAGCCCAGGAATTTGAGGTTGCTGTGAGCTAGGCTGATGCCATGGCACTCTAGCCCAGGTGACAGAGCAAGACTTTGTCTCAAAAAAAAAAGAAAATCTGACAGTGGTAGGCCCACTTTCCCACCTGTCTACAGCTGCTGGAATGCCTTCCCTCACACACAGAACAAATACTCTCCATTTGGCCACAGTCCCCACCACTCAATACTTCATCCCTGACACAGAGGCCCCAAGTGAGCTGCTATTAATCATTGCTTTTCTGATAGCTGGCCTGAATTGCCCTCTTACATAACTCACCTGCCCCATGGAGGCATCTGTGTTCATGACTCCTGGCATAGAGAGCCCACTAAAAATCTTTTAAAAGGCCCACAGTATCATTATGAGATGGGTTATCAACGGAGATTCCCAAGCACATAGCTCCAGATTCAGTCTTTTATGAGCCAAAGGTCTTTATTATGTGATGGCAATTACACTACTATTGCTAATGGGAGAAACACATTATGAAGAAGAAATTTAGACCAAGTATTTCATAAATGAGAATGACTGGGCATTACAGCCCCCCACCCCAACCCACTGTGTATACAAAACCCTAACAAGACATTTGTGGTGGGTGAGTACAATGAATTATTAGCTTTTTACCCTAGAGACTAATGAGGGTTTTACTTGGGAAGGACAAAGAGGGTCAGTGTGTTTTCATCATGCTCTGAATATTACCATGATTGACTTGAAAATGAGGGATGGGGAAGACGGGATAAGGGAATGTGATGCCAAGAGCTTACTTTCTCTGAAATGGAACAGATGAAGGATTCATACTAATATTTAAATGCATATTCAGGATAACCATGACCCTTTCTCAAAAATCCCTTTAAATTTTAGCTCTGATTCTGCCTCCTGAAACACAAAAGCTATTTTGAACAGTTTTAAATTGAGTGAAAGTTTTTCACATCTTACTGCATGAAATCATCAAAGGATATAATCAATGTCAAACTGCTTTGAAAAAGTTAGAAATTTCTATTAAAATGCACAAAATGAAACAGTGGTAAAAGTAGTAGTAGGTAATTTAAAACTAAACTCTACAGTAAGTAATAAATTGCTTATTTCATTCAAAACCCTTGCAAATACACCTTTCAAGCCAATAAATCCCCTCCTCCGAATATGGTCTAAGGAAATACAGATGCAAAGATTGAGTTGTAACAGTATTCATATTAGTGCTATTTATGATTACAAACTTTTAGAAACAACATATATGGCTGAAAAAAAAAATCACTAGACTTTGGTGTGTACAGTTATTTTGAAAAAGTTGAAGTACATTTAATAATAAGGAAAGACAATAATATATCGAGTGGGTAAAAGCAACTATAATACATTAATGCATTCTTTGTTGGGTGGATTTACCATATATGTTAGAAATCTCAGAAGTAGAAATTTCTATGATTAGCATATTATTTTATAATCAGAAATAAAATGAACATATGCAAAAAAAAAATTTAAAAATATAAAAGCAGCTGCTTTCCAACACACAACCCAGGCTTGGCACAGGCCAACTACAAGAATCCGTCTCTACTTGTCCCATCGCTCCAGTAACATTAATGGAACTTCAATTCGGGAACCACAGCACAGCTGTTCCTTCTCCAACCCGAACCTTGGTTGGCTGCTCATTACCCAGCTCCTCCTGTGTCCAGCCTGTACCACTTCAAGGTTCCCCAGCACCCAACACCCGCACTGTCTGCTCACCCTCCCTCCTGCCTCTCGATTATCTGGGTCTACTTGGCCACGCTGCACTTTCCTTTCTTTATTTTATCTGGGTTATGCTCTGTCCCCTGATATAACCCCAGAATTGGTCTGGGAAAGACCAAAATTTCCATATAGGCCTGGGGAAGGGAAGAATCGGACAGGGCAAAAACCAAATCCTCTTTAGCAGGTGACAGGGAGACTGAATGAAGGAGCCCAGAAACTCTCACAGATTAATAAATCTCATTCCTAGCCCCAAAAAAGATTCTGAGAGAAATTATACCAAAAGACTATACTAGCTAATACCAGGTAGTAGGATCAGGGGAGTTTATTTCCATCTGCTTATTTCTATTTTCATATTTTTTTCAATGGCCATGTATTACTTGAATACTAAAAATCCTAGCATTTAAAAATGAACACCAGAAAATTGGTTTTCCTGATCAACACCTGGGTGCACATTTGGGAATGATACCAATTGGGTATCGGACAGAGGTGGGGGGACGGGACGGGTGTATACCTACATGATGAGTGCGATGCGCACTGTTTGGGGAATGGACACTCTTGAAGCTCAGACTCAGGGGGTTGGGAGGGGCATGGGCAATATGCTTAACCAGAACTGTTGTACCCCCATAATAAGCTATAATAAATAAAAAAAAAATAACAAAAAAAAAATGAACACATGAAACTAGGGAAAGGTGCGTGAAAGAAACAAACCCTTTTACAAAGCCTTAAATTTGACCTATAACCTACCCAAATGTTTAAGCTATAAAGAAAAGCAAAGATCAAAATTAACACAAAGAACTAGAATGGAAGGTTAAAATTTAAGGAAACTTCTTTGCATAAACTGCAAATAAGAGATTGTTGGTTGGCAGCAAAGCGTCAAAAGGTTCCTACTCAGTTCTTTCTAGAATATTTATTAAAATAATAATTCATGAAGTGAACCATATAATGAAATTCATGCCAACCTTTCCTGTTTTCCTTTGGACAAGTAAAATAGACATTTAGGTTGAATGTCTAAATAAAGCCCAGGACAAAGAACAATGAAAAATCCAGGCCGGACTCAAGCAATTCCAAATTTGCTTTTCACCTGTTCCTGCTGCTCATGTTCAAGGGAAAAGAAGAGAGCAAGAAGTCCTATAGAACTGGTTTTAGCTTACAGCCAGCCTAGCCACAATCTATAATTAGAAAGTAACCAAGTTTCCAAGCTGGAAAAAACTAACAAAGTTACTTGGAGCAGAAATTATTTTCTTTCACATTCTGATTACACGCAATTGCATTCTGAAAAATGGTAAAATGTGCACCACTCCAATGCCCACCTGCACTTGGAGTAGAGTAATACACACACACACACACACACACACACACACACACACACACGAGATTCATTTCATTTTTCAGTGAGTGCAGGAATTTGAGAGCCAGTTCTTGTCTGAGATGCTTTTAGCCAACAGTTGGGCCGTTAGTCACAACAGTCACGTCAAACCCCAAGAACCTTTAGGACAAAACTTTCTATAAATATGCTGCCCATATTTCATGTGGACAACTAACTGCCACTGGGCTCTGCCGGGTGGAGGAGTTTCATTTACTGATAGTTCCTGAATAAGAAAGAGGGAGGAGGAGAAGGAGGAAGGGAGAAGAAAATAGAGGGAAGGAGAGGAGGTAAAGAGAAAGAGAAACAGAACATGTGATTTTCTGTCACATATGTAGAGGTAGATATAGGATCAAGTTTTGCACCTCAAAAACATTAAATATGTTTTTCTATTGTGAGATAATTACATATATTACTCTATTTCAATAAATAATAATTTCCTATAATAGTTAAAAAGGTTAGTGCAATCATTTATAGTTGTAAAAAGGTTTAGAATCCCATCCCAGAATTTTTGCAATAGTCTTCAAAGATGAATCGGTCTGGTCCCATTATACAGATGAAGAAACTGAGGCCCAGAGAAGTGAAGAAATATATTCAAAGGAATCCAGGGGAGAAATGAGAAAGAAGGATGCCCGTTGTGACAATACACAATATATAACCCATTCTGTGCTGTTAACTGGCTTCAGGGATTTCCCAGCACCATTCTGATAACCCTATTCTTGCAGTTAGGGTAAGCAACTAAGGATCACCCTGGGAAACACCTCAGCGCTCTCATTTCTGTCTGAAGGAAGGTGGCTATTAGTGGGTGTGGACACATGTTCTAAACTTGCCAACATGATTCAGCTAGCTGTAGCTACAGTTTTACCGCAAGTTGTGAAAGGGGAAAACAATCTCGGCCAATCACAGAATTTTAGAGGTAGCCCATCGTAATAGCCCATATCATTTTACATATAAACAAACTAAGAAATCATAATAAATGTGTCCAAGGCCTCCAGTTGCAGAGTTGGCAATAAAAGTTGACCACACAAGAAATCTTCAGATCAATTCCAGGGCACATTTGGTAACTTCTGCCATGCTGCAATGCCAATGAGAACCAAACAGGCAGCAAAATATTTCCCGAGCCATAGAGGCAGTTTTGCACTGAGTTCCAATTTTCTAACCGAAAAAGCTATTTTTGAAGTGTGGTTCCTGAGAAAGGCTGACTCACTGCGAAAGGGGGAACCATTTACTCACAGTGGACTTATCTAAATTGGTGATGTTCTTCTGTGGTCCTTAGCCAACCAGTAGGATCACTGCAAATATGAATCCACCCATCCATTTTCCTGTTTCTCATTGCTCTTAGAATAAAAACAGAATTCTTTACACATTCTACAAGGCCTCACAGGGCCTGGCCCTTGCCTACCTCTGCAGTCAGGGCCACTGTATACAGTTGTATGGTTTGTACCAGGGACAAGGGGTCCTGGAATCCAGGTCATACTCTACTTGCCAAGCCCAAAATTCGCCTGAGGCCACATCCACTAGGAGAGTAAGCAGTGCTTTTAGCAATTAGCCTTTAGTAATCATCCACTAGGGGAGTTACGGACCCCTAACTTTCTCACACCATGTGTGAGATTCCGTGTTCTATCCACCTGGGGCTCTATCTATCCCCAGAACTCACCCTGCCTCCTGGCCATGTCCAGGCCAGTGCACAAGCTGTCTTCTCTGCCCGATGCACTCCACCCTCTTTCAAGTCTCAGCTCAGCCAGCCTTTCCTCGCTCTCTCTGACCGGGTCAGAGCACCATACACCTCTTCTTTATAGCATGTATCACCATAACAGTCTCACATTTATTTAAATGGAGATTGGAAGTAGGTTTCTGGCCCCTACTAGAGATTAGGCTCCATGAGGGCCCGGATACATTTTATCCCCAGCACCCAGCATAGTGCCTGGCACAGAGTAAGTATTTGATAAATATGTGCTGAAAGAAAGAAAAAAGGTAAGTTAGAATTTAGCACATTTTTATATTATTTAAATACACTCAGCAACTTTCTATGGCCATGAGTTAAGTGACATGACATTTACCATGAACAAACCCCTGGTATTCTCACCATACACTAAATAATACTAAGAGTGTAGTCCCAAGTAGTCCTTGTTCCTTCACAGAACTGTGATAAAAGGGACAAATGAAAAAGCAAAAGTGGGAAAAATCATCTAAACTTCTATACAAACATAAGGGACAATTATTGTGAATGACTGGATGAAGCAAAAGGGCATGTTGGCTTGCTGGAAGGAGAAACTAGCCAAGCGTCCCATCAAACTAAACACTCCAAATGACCCACTGTCTTTGTAGCAGTTAGCATGTTAAAGTATTCAGAGTGAGACATACCTTATGGACCTCCATGTTTTCTTTTGCATTTATCAACTGTTTATTTTATTTTTAATAAGCAACAGGTTAGACTTATGTTAGAAACCATATATCTGACACTACCCACAGTGCTGGAACTTCAAGTAATAGTCCGCATACAAAGCTCTGATCAGACTGCAACAAATCCTTTTTTAACTTTTTATTATGGAAAATTTCTAATATATACAAAGGTAAAGAGAATAGTATAAGAAACCCTCACATATACTCATCACTGCCTTCAATAATTAGCAACCCATGGTTACTCTTACAACCAATAATTTTGTTTTGGAACTAAAGTGGTAAGACTTTTTACAGACTGTTCTTCCTTAATGCTTTTAGTAGATTAAATTAAAAAAAAAAAAGCTACTAAGAATTGTCACATGGCAAGTTCTTACAGAGCTGTGGCAACCCTCAGACAGGATCGGACAAATGCTAATGAGCTTAGTGATACACAGACTCCCTACTCACAAAAGTTTCCGGTCTATTTACCTCTCACTACCGTCCAATTTCTGCATTCTTTTTTCTTCCTCTGAGACAAGCAGAAGCTACACCTATGGGATATGAAGCAGATTAGTAGAAACAGGGCTTTCCGCCTTCCAGGTGTCTCCATTAGCAAATGCTTCATGGAGGGAAGGCCAGGAAATCCTATCTATTTATGGCAAATGATTGCAGAATGGGAGTCAGGTTTTGTCTAAGATCATAGGCCTTGAAAGCATTATCTCAAACAGGAAGCCAAACTCACCGACAGAGACAGAGGAGGGTGTTAAGGGTAAGTGTTCTGAAGCTGAGTGATAAAGGATAGAATTCGTTTGTCCAAAAGGAAAATTTTAAAAAGTTGTCCAATATTGTTACTCAATTAGGCATTAAGTCAGTAGGTCAAGAACTGGATCTTGACCTTTTAGAATCAGATTTCCTGTACAGGGCTCTCCGCCCCTAAGTTAATTGAGAGCTTCTCCCTTCTAAGAGAAGGGGCCAAGAATCTAAAATACACTCATTTATTTGCACACTCACCTAGAATCATTGCAAATCCTTACCTCGGGAAAGGAAACAAAAACCACAAATCAAAAGATACAGTATCAGGGAACACTGAAAAAAAAAAAGTGGGCATGGGGAGAAGTCAAGAACAAGATTACATAAATGGTGTCAGAGGTGATTTAATGAAAGACAATTCTTATTAGATGAAGAATCTTCAGATTACAATTTTATTGTGTGTTAACAGACCTCTTAAAGTTCTGTACTCAGAAGAAACACATAACCCATCAGAGGAAGACAGATGCCAGCCTCCAGTGCAGATAAAGTGGTATGGGAGAGAAGGAAGAGGTTAATTCTGGAAGGATTTGGGAAAGCTGGGTAGAGCTGCACTCCTGATTGTGTCCTCAGGGCCAGACAGTATCTGACACATGGCAGGTACTCAGTATTTGTTCAACCGAGTAGAAGGAATCTGAGCTGCAAGTGAGG
Source organism: Varecia variegata (assembly GCA_028533085.1). Classification (NCBI taxonomy): domain Eukaryota; kingdom Metazoa; phylum Chordata; class Mammalia; order Primates; family Lemuridae; genus Varecia; species Varecia variegata. Next base: position 149,443,235 of record CM052436.1, on the reverse strand, counting down.
ATAAGTAAACTTTAATAACCCTTTCTCCTACCCACATACTCAATGTCTCCCCTATTCCCGACACCTGAGAGTTTTGGAATTTGAAATCATAATGTACAGAGTAGATCAGGTAAGTCAAGTGGAAAAGGATGTGTGTTAATGTAGGCATGCATTTCTTTAAGCTGACTATACTTGTATAAAAATTATGTGTTCAGTGTACACCTTGCTGTCCCTTTAGAATATAAATTTGGTGAAGGCAGGAATCATAGGTATCTTATTCTCCACTGTATCTCCTAGCATAGTATCTGAGAAGTTGGTTAAGTGCTTCATACTCTTTGTTGAGTGAATGAATGAAGCAACACAAATAACAGTAATATTGTAGAATGGGTGTTGAAGCTGAGTAATCTCGAAAACATTTCCACTAGCTTTAGCATAAACAGACTGAAATTCATTCTATCTGTGACTGTTTTAATACATTTCCATCCAGAGCATCCCAGGGCTGTTGTATCCTTTTTCTCTCCACCAACTAGAAACTTGGTTCTTCATCCTTGCAGTATTTAAAGGTGCAAACAATATAAACATTCCATAATACCAGATGCTGGTAGCCATAGGCCTAGAGCATATTATGGAACTACATTCATTTTGAAAAGGTTACAATAATGTTCTTTTCAAACTTAGAATTACCAGCCTTCCAAAAATGCATTACCATCTCTAGCAATTGAAAGCATAAAGCGGTAGCTATAGATTCCACACTCCTGACGCTCCCACAGGCCAAATTATTAGGCTGCATTGTGAAGAGTTACTTTAGCCAAGAAAACATAGGTTCATTCATTCAGCAGCTACATTGTTCTGTCTGAAAGGAGAGGCATAAATATGTAGACATGAACATAAATGCACCTCTCTGGCTGGAGAAGCAGCTGTGGCATTGATATGTTGTAAATTCTGTATGTGGTTGGTGATTCTGAAGCCACACAGAAAATATACTATAATGGCAGGAAGGAATTTTGAGAATAAGTCAGGCATAATAAGACAAATGTTGTAAGAGTCAGGTATTCGGTTGAATTTGGTTAACAAGCTCTTTAAAAAATTTGCAATATAATTTAATTGAAAAATTATTTCACTTCCTATCAATAAACCAAGCTACTATTAGCAGCTTTGGTTCTAATTAGCCACATGACCTGAAGCCTTTTTATTTCCAAAAGTTAGAGATTTCAATAGGATCAATGGTTCAACTTCAACCTAAGGGTATGTATCACAATCACTTGAGGAGTCAGAGAAAAAAAGCAAACGATATCTGGACCCACCCAACAGTTATACATTTAGAATCTCTGAAGGTGACACCTGGGCATATAGGTATATTTATTTAAATTTTGTCAGTGTTTCTTTTGAGCCAGACTAGCCCAGCACCTCTCAGATTTTCATGTGCCTGTGAATCATCTGAGACTCTTGTTAAAATGTAGATTCTAACCCAGTAGGTCTGAAAAGGCCTGTGATTTGTTCATTTCTGACAAGCTGAAAGATGGTGAAAGATGGTGCTGTTCATGGCCCACACTTTGAACAGATTTCTCCAGCTCAAATATTTTGGCATTCTATTAAGTGCACAGAAATTCTCATCTACACCTAGAATGTATCACACGCTTAGTACTTAAATTGCAAGTGCAATTAGGTGTTGCCTTTGCTTTTCACTTTGAAATCCAAGGCATAGACTTTTATTGCTGTGTGTGATGTGAAAAGAATATCTTAATGCCCATGTGTCTCATGTCAAGGACGGAGAAGGTAAGTCATGGCTGCTTCAATCTTAGACATTTTTCCTTCTTGATTTAAATTTTAAAGGACCCAAAGCCATTTCCAGCAAAACACATTCCCTAGTTCATGCTATTCCTTTTAAGTCATTCAAGCTCTTTTGAAGTCACACCTGAAACTCAAAAAGAAACTCAAGCCTTCAGGGGGTGCAAAGTTCTATAAGAAATACCAGTTGCAGCCAGGCATGGTGGCTCACGCCTGTAATCCTAGCACTCTGGGAGGCCGAGGCGGGAGGATCGTTTGAGCTCAGGAGTTCGAGACCAGCCTGAGCAAGAGCGAGACCCTGTCTCTACTAAAAATAGAAAGAAATTATCTGGACAACTAAAAATATATAGAAAAAAATTAGCCGGGCATGCTGGCACATGCCTATAGTCCCAGCTACTTGGGAGGCTGAGGCAGAAGGATCGCTTGAGCCCAGGAGTTTGAGGTTGCCGTGAGCTAGGCTGATGCCACGGCACTCTAGCCTGGGCAACAGAGTGAGACTCTGTCTCAAAAAAATTAAAAAAAAAAAAAAAGAAATACCAGTTGCAATTATGATAATACCACT
>CM052436.1:149427891-149440806 GCA_028533085.1 Varecia variegata | reverse complement strand
GAACTCCTGAGCTCAAACAATCCACCCGCCTCGGCCTCCCAGAGTGCTAGGATTACAGGCGTGAGCCACCGCGCCCGGCCAGCAGCTAATGTTCGAGTGTTATCATTTGCTAGGCCTTCATGTACTTCATATCAGTCAAGTCCCTTAATTCCTATTTTATAGCAGTCAAACTCCAGAGCAAGTGTATACTTTGAGCAGAAAGCTACTGAATGCAAATGCTAGAATTCTATCAGAAACTAAAAAAGACTGAGTCTGTGGAATCAGTAGAGTCCTCTAGGCAGACTAATAAAAGGATTATAGCATAAAAAATTTAATAAGTTGAGGATAATGATCAAAGCTGTGTAAAGTTTCAATTCCACTCCATTCTTATGTTGGAAAGGTTAGGAGAAAAGAGCTAAAGTCAACCTGCTTTGCCATATAATTGTCAAGAACTCTGTTTTCGCAATTTGTTATGAAGCAACTTGCATTTAGTGAATGGTGATATTGAAGAATCATCATGATTTTCTTGGTGGTAGAGCAGTGGTTCTCTACTGCTGCAATGTCTGGAGACATTGATCATGACTGGGAAGAAGTACTGGTATCTAGTGGGTAGAGGGCAAGGATGGTGGCTAAACACCCTACACTGCACAGGACAGCACCCACTGCAAAGAATTATACAGTCCAAAATGTCAATAGCACTGAGGTGGAGAAACCTTGCAGTAGAGTATTTCACCAAGATTTTATAAGGACAACACGAATTTGTGAAGGGTCTGAATTATAACCTTTTTAAGTTAAATGTTTACACTGGTATAGTAATCCTAATCAACGCGTAGCATAGTGCCTTCAGCAATGACCCAGCTAGAATCATTTTAAAAGCGTGTGTATTTGTAGCTATATGCTGGCATGCTGCTATAAGCTTCAAAATAATTTGGTCTGTTCAGTAGGTTAAAAGTTGCCCTGTGGTTGTGCTGAAACCTGACTTTCACTTACTGACTCTTTGCACTCACCAACTAAGTATCTGTTGTATAGCAGTCCTCTGGGATACAAAGAATAAAAATTACAGTAACAATAGAAACAAGAAAAGGAAAAAATAATCACAAAGAAAACCTACAGCCTCTGGCCTCAAGGAGTCTTCAGTCCAGAATGGAGACAAGTCAATGATTCAAAAGCCCACGGGGTAAGTAACAGGAAAGATCTGGGCACAGGTGTGGGACCCAATTAACACAAGGGAGTGAGAGACAAAGGGAGAATGTTTCCTCAAGGAGGTGGTACCAAAGCTGAGTCTTACAGGAGAAGCAGGAGTAGGTGAAGAATTTGGGGACTGGGATTTGGGTGGATAGCATCACTCACATAAAGATGGTGTCTGTGTTTGTCAGTAATCTTTTTAATAACACCAACAATGATTAAAATAATAAGCAACTCTTATGAAGCAAAAACTAGGAGGCTGGTAGTGTTCTAACAGCCTTGCCTATATGAACTTGGTTAATCTTCACAGAAGCCCTGTGACCCTGACGTAGGTACTATAATTAGTCTCATATTACAGAAGAGGAAGCTGAGGCACAGGGTGGTTCAAGTGACTTGCCCAAGGTCACACAGCTAGTGACTGGCAGTTGGGATTCAAACTCATTTAATCTGGCTCTAGTGGCTAGATTCTTAACCAATACTGCATACAACTTGAAGAGCCAGAAGACATGAAAACTATCTTTAAGAGAGGCTATTAGCTAAGAGATTTAGCCAGAATTAATGTAAGAGGCATAGTAGATATACTGAGTAGAAGCTCAGTACATCTGAGAAGCATGGTAAACCATGCTTTTAGGATGAAGACCAAACTTCTGACCATGGATTACCAAGCTCTGCCTATTTAGGACCTCTAACACAGATTTATCTCTATCCTCAACCCTCTTTATCTCCAACTTGGTATAGGCAGTCCTTTCCAGTATTTCTGGATCTAAATTATGTCTGCTATGGTCTTCCCTCTCCCTTCCTTCAATCTTGAAGAGCAGGCCCTCTCTATCCTCACCCAAGCCAGCTTTCAAGAAGGAGAGCTGAGGCTGGAGCCCTCCAACAATGCCCTTTAGTTGCTTCCTTACCAGCAGGAGGTGGAACCACTGAAGAACACTCTTTAAACACAGTCCCTTCCCCAGGTAATGTCCAGGCCGCATTTTCACATATACTTTACCAAGATAAGTGAGAAACTACCACAAGCCCGGAAGGGATCTAGATAAACAGCCTCCAGCACTACTTTGAACCACCCATCTACTAGCACCACCAAAAGGGGATAGTTCTGTTTAGAATGAAAAATGTTCCAGAATCAACTAAGCTCCCTGACCCTGAAGAGATTTGGTTTCTAACTCATGACTCACAGTACAAAGGCATAGTAGTTAACTAGGTTTGAGACTTTGAGCAAGTCATTAACCTCTTTGAGCCTCAGGTTTAACACACTGACTGCCACACTAGAAAAAACCTACTCAATGAATGCTTATTTTTATTATTATTAAATTATAAAGAAAGAAAAGAGAGCAATTTGTAGCGAAAACTTCAGACTGTGTTTGCAGATACATTGAACACAGTTGAAGGTTATACACCAAGCTTTCACTGGAGTATGAAGGAAATTTCACATTTTGTACACATGTAATTTTCAAAACAACTTTTACTACTGGCCTATATCTTTTGTATTAATAAGTTTTTAAAAATAAGAATCATTTTTTTAAAAAACTTCATGGCTACTTTTTGCTTTTTCCTTTAAAAATTTCATAATCAACATCTGTTTGAAAAGAGAATGAGAAGGGCTAACACCCCTAAACTACCTGAGTTAGTGGTGTAAGAGACCATATTGAGGGAACTATATTTAGTCAAGGGGCTAGGCCCTGGGACCTCACAGTGAAAAGTGGATTCCATCAAGCCAGCAAGGCTTTCCAAACTTGTGTCTGGTCTGAGCAGTGGGAAAAAAAAATAACCTCTTGGGAAAACAAATAACTTTTTCCTATACATTTGTTTGGTCTGCATCAAACCTTGCCCATATCTAAGTTTTTGTAGTTATATCGAGAAAATATCCCCCTTAACTAGATCACCAGATAAGATGTCCTCCTGCTTCTGCTTCTTTGTAAAGAGAAAGAAAAGGAAAAAAAAGCAAAACAATGGATACAAACCTATTTACTATTTATTTTGTTTTAAAGAAATTTTTTAGCATTTCAGGAAAGAAGCCTCAAGCACAGAGCTAGGGGCAGGTTCGGAAGCAGCTGCCTTGGGCCTCTACTGGCCCTACCCTGACTAATGGTACATTGACCGCCACTCTAGTGCCAGTGCCCTTTATACGCCTAGCCATTCCCAGAGTCTGCCATTCCTTAAGCAACGCAGAATGAGGGTCTGTGCTACTGTCTACAGTGACAGTCCTACACGTGGGCTTCCAATTCCGTGTGGGGGTGACTGTGAACCACACCCAGAAATTGTGAACTCTTCCCTTCTCCTCTGTGCTGTGTATTTGCTCCTTTAGCTTCTCAACAACTGCCACGCGCCCCTGGGCCAGAATTCAAGTCTGATTCATCTTGGTGTGTGCCAAGCTTGGCACAGGGCCTGGCACAGAGAGGCTGCTCAATAAATAAGCCAACTAACAGCAAGCCAGCTTAAGAAACCACCCTATTCACCCTTTCCCACACCCTCCAAGTTTGAATTTCTCCTTTTTCTCCCCAGCCAGCCGGCTCTTTCCCTCTGTGTTTGTTCTGAAATAGGAATGTCACACACTGCTTTAAGGGCAAGTGAGTCCTTTATAAAGTCTGAGGGTGGCTTTTCCTGTAAAGATGTGTAGGAGACCATCAGCAAGATGGAGAATATTACCACCCATCCCGCAAAAGTGATACAAGCATTTCTTAAAGGGTGAACCACAAGGAAAGGTGGTTTCCAGGGAAGCAGGTGTGTGTGTGTGTGTGCGTGTGTGCAATCTTAATTAACACAGGATACTTTTTAAGTATCAGGTATTGAAAAGGCCTTCAGATACACGGAAACCCTAAGCGAGGGAATGAAGATAGAGAAGGTGACCGCGCCTGGCAACTCCTGGAAGAAAGAGCCAGAGGGCCCTGTTCTCAGAGTCATGGCAGCCTTCACCTCACACTGGGAGATGCGCCACCAGGGGACACCCACCCTCTTGGTTCCAAGCTCAGTTTTCCTGTACAGTGTGGCAGGCAATAGGCAGCGAAACCAACAAAGCGCCTGGCCACTTAGATGCCCTTTTTTTTACACCACCACCCCGGATCCACACCCTGTCGCTTCAGCCAGCCCCAGGATAAGGTTACACCACTTTTCTCTTTCTTGTTTCTTTTTCTTTTTTTCTAAAAGGCGAGGGCTCTACAAATATCTCCCCAGCGAGAGCCTGATCCGGGCACACAGAGGAAAAAAAGTCATTTTCCTTCCCCAAGGTTGGCAAAATTTCCCCCATCCCCCTGCCCTTAGGGGCCCCCTCAGGTCTCAGCCCCTGGCTCAGACAGAGAAAGGGGACCGACCCCAGATCACTGCGGCCTCGCCCTGCGAGCAAGTTTCCACCGGTTTGGCCGCTTGCAGAATTGCCAGGGCCGGCGCTGAACGTGGACAGAGGGCTTGCCCACCTCCCGGGATCCTGCGCCTCGAGCCCCCTGCGTGCGGACCCCGGATCGGTGCCCCGGGTGGGGGTCCCCACTTACCCCACGACGGAAATCATCATGGCAGCCACCACCAGGTAGTTGGTCTGGTAATAGAGCAGGTTGCTCACCACGCGGTTGTTCCATTTGGAAATGTCCCTGAAGTCTGGCCGGGCGAAGCGGTCAGAGCCCGGGAAGAAATCGTCCCAGGCGCGGAGGGGAGCGATATTCACGTCCATGTTCTCCGCTCGGCGTTCTTCGCCTCCGGAATCCCGCGGCGGCGGCGGCGGCAACCGATCAGCTGAGCTGGGTTGAAGAGCTGACAGCGGCTCCGTCTCGATCGGCTTTGCGGTTGGCAGGCAGCAGAGCAACGGAAATCGAGAGCGGGCGGGCGCGTTTGCTCTCCTTCTTGATTGGCTCCAAGCGGTTACAGGAAAACAGGGGCCCCGCGACAGAGCAAGGGACTGAGTGCAGAACAGAGATGAAATGACCGAAAGCAACCAGCGGAAATCCCCTGTCTGAAGCAAGGTGGTAATGCCTTCCTGACAGTCCAAATACCGACTGCCCTCTTTGAAATACCTTTTTGGAGTGTTTAACCTGGTGTTCTCGCTCTGCTTTAAAAGAAAAATTTTGGCAGCTGTTCAGATGCCAATCTAAGTGAAATGGAACAGAAGACGACTCTAGTGTAACTGGAAGAGGAGCTGGTTTTGAAAACTAAGTATTACTAACCTTTACACATCTGAATGCAATTCTCATGTTTTCTTTGCTTCACTATGAGTCACTCTGTGTGAAATGAGATTGGCAAAAATGGCAAAGAAGGCCACGCAGAACAAAAGGGCTGGTTTGTTTTTTTCAATTTTCTGCTTTGTTCTCCATCTCTATTCTCTTGGGGCAAAACTGTTGAACTGCTGTGCCATTCTGATAAAGCCATAAAGTAGGCCCTCAGGTCACTGCAGCCCTGAGCTGGGCATGTTCTTTACATTTTAAAGCAAACAATTGTCTGCAGTGAACTAATTGTTCTGCACCTAGTATTTTTGGGTAGAAACATGGATTCCACTCCCAAAGAGTTCTCTTAGTTTTATTCCAACGTTTGGTGACAATTTGCACTAAGGGAGCACAGTATTTTAATAAATAAGGTGATGTTTTGTATCCCAGTCCAAAGAACTGGCAAGGATGTATTAGTTGTAAATTCTCTTCTAAGCTTCCAAAGGGTCGTGTTTTTTCAGTTAAGGGGCTAGTTGGTACAGTAAAACGACTTATATCTCAAATGCACGAGAAAAAAGTATTTTGGTTAATTGCATAGTGTGATAGGCAGAATTCTAAAATGATGGTTTCTAAGATAACTGAATCTTTAAACCTGCAAGTGGTACTGTTTTAACAAGCTGAATTAACTCAGATCCCCTCAAAACTTGGAAAGCAATAAAATATATCTAATGCAAAGTCTGGAAGACATAATTTAATTTTTCTTATTGATTCAGAAGGAACTTACAGTGACTCTAAGAAATTATTAATATTATTACCACTGGTGTTTAGGAAAGTTTGGTGATTGAATGGAATCAGTGCTAAGATATACACTAGGTGCTGCTTTTTGAATAAAGTTTAAAATGTGAAAATGTTTGTGAGCTCTCACATTTTCTTGATTCTGGAAAAATGGAAGGGTTTAAAGTCAGAGCAAGCAAAATTAGAGTCCTAGCTCCTCCCTCTCTGGTAGGTGATGTTAGGGACAGGTGCAAGTTGACAGCACTAACCACAGCAAAAAAGGAGTGGGGCAGAAATGAGGAGGCCAGTGAACATTTAGAACCAAACCCACAACAGCAGAAACTTGAGGTTAGGGAATTTTCCTGGCCAGGAACATGTGCAGAAACCCTGACAGTGACTTTGGAGAAATTACTTAATCCACCCCAGCCTTGGTTTCTTCATGTGTAAAGTGAGGATAATAGAAAGTCTGCCACATAAATGAAGATAAATGAAGTAATGTGTAGGAAGTGCTTACTGTATAATAAATGTTCACAGTTAGGTATTACTATTGCTGTTATTAATAATAGTACAGCCCATGATTCGTCTGTATGGCATGAATAGTGCTTTAATCTGTTTTGTTTTCTCTGCTTTTGTAATAAAAATCTAATGATTTTAGCTTGCCTTAGTTTTATTGTTTTGGTTGTATCTGGGTAGATATGGTAGGGCAAAAAAGGTTGAGAATATTTAATACAATGCCAAAGATATTTTGAGTTCTTTAAAGGCTCTGTGAAAGCACTGTGAAAGCTAAAAAAACAAAAACAAAAGCAAAAAAAAAAAAAAAAACAGGAGTAAGGGGCAGGGGAGGAGAATGGTGCAGCCCTGCCTTGGCTTCAAGAATCCTGCAATGCAGTGGAAACACTACTTAAACATGAGACAGTGAAAGGAGTGCTAAATAGAGATGCACTGGGCCTCTGGGCTCAGTTACAGGAAGTCAGAGGGTGTGGAGGAATTCCCGGGGCTTAAGAATTGCATGAAGCAGTACTGTGGGCAAGCTGAGTAGATGATCTCAAGAGGGTGGGAGTCCCAGCAGGGCTCCACACCTGTTAGAGAGATCTGTGAGCACTAGATGCTGTGACCAAGAGCTTTCACCTTCCAACTGCTCAGAACTGCATGACCAAAAGTTGTCAAGAGTGTATTTGTGACGATATGATTACTCATTGATCACAGGCAATTGATACCCAGTAAACATTTGTTCAATGTATTTTTATTTGTTTAAAACTCCAAAGAGGTTTAAAAATAAAGAAAGAAATTTTTAAAAGTCAGAAAAAGCTGTCTATAGCATAATCCTCTTCTCCCTCTCTCCCAAAATGTTAACCATGCTTCTTTTTCTTTGGATTATGGGAGGTTTTTTTTCTCTATACATTTTTACCTTTGTCAGAAAATCATTTTAAATAAAAATGAACACATATTGAATTGTTGTTACTCTATTCCAGTAACTGTTTTAAATGTTATTAGTAGCAGCTATTTGTTACTATTCATTGGGGAGGAGGGGGGTGTTGGATTCATTGTAGAGGTCTTCTTGGGGCTTTTATGCTGGGACTTGTGCTTTTAGATAGGATCACTTTGAGCATTTCTCTGTTTAAAAATCATAGCAGATGATATGTTCCATTTGAAATAAAATAAATCTGTTGAAGGTTTTGCTTGCATGTCTCTGTTGCTTTCATTACTGGGAAGGGCAGGTGGCTATTTCCCATCAGTCGGTCTAAGCCTGTGAGAGTGCCTGGTGTCATCTATTAAAATACCAAAGCATGCAGACACAGGGCCAGATGCCTGTGCAGGCTTCTTCATGGGCTAGCTGTATCCTATCCCCTGGTCTCCGTTCCCTCCACTGTGAAATGGGAGGAGCTGAACCAGGTGATCCCTAAGGTGCCTGCTGGGTTTCACCATCTAAAGGGGCTATGATGTTCACTGCCACTAATTAAAGGCTATCCTCAAAGCAGCATTGTTGGGGGCCCGGTCCACAGACGGTCATTTTGATAAGCAAGGATTTAACCTCAGTGGTTTCTGTGGAGTTGTCTGGGCAAGAAAAAGAGATTTCTGAGTTGATGTTGAGACGTGACCCAGAAAGGCACCGATGTCTCCTGCTATGGAATGTGAACTCTGTTTCCCCACTCACTGCCTGGCACTGACTTTCAGCTCAGTGAATGCTATTGAATTGATCCTAATTGGGGGATCATAAAAGCCAAGCCTTTCTTAAGGTTCAGTAGAGAATAGGACAAAGAGGAGATTGAATACTACAATTTAGTAACAGTAGTTGTATTTACTAAGTACTTTACATTTACTGAGGCTTTATAGATTCCATTTTAGAGGTTCTCAAACTTCACCTGTGGAGCATCACTCCAGGCTTTGCAGAAGGTTGAGGGTGAGCCTCAAAACGTGCATTTTTAAAAAAATTCCCAAGTGATGCTGATCAGGGACTATATTTTGAGAACCACTGTGGATTTTATTTAATTCTCAGTCTTACAAGGTGAATATCTCTATTTACAAAAGAAGGAACAGAAGTGCCCAAGGTCTCATAATAACAGGGGAGTAAGGATTTAAATGCAGTTTCTTCTGAATCCTTCAAATCTCACTCTTGTCCCCCTCCATGAAAGGTGATGTGTGTGTATATACATATATATTTTTGAACATGATTATTTTTCTCCATCCAGCCATCCAGACTCACATGTATATCTGTATTTCTGACTCTGGAAGAAAACGGTTGAAAATTTTACCACAATTTATCTTTAGGTGCTAGGATTATGTGTTCTAAATTATTTTTTAATTTTTGTAATTTTTTCTTTATACTTTTCTTCTATCTAAATATATACATTTAAACCAGAAAAAATGGTTTTCAATTTAATTCCATTTCCACTGAATTTACCTGACAGAATGATGTGACACTAAAACATTAGTGTTGATTTTCACAAAGAAAATAATTTCTCCACCCAACCTCTATGAACTGATTTAGATAAATTTATTCTTAAAGTGCGTACCCACAAAGGCAAAGATTTTTGGAACCGTTCTGAAAAGTAGAAAGTGAAAATTCTCCTGATGATTTATTTGCCCCAAGAAAAGCTCTGGCATAGGGGTGGTTCTTCCCGGAGGTTTTTCATAGAATATACCAGCATTTTATGTAATTATTTATTAACATATAAATTGTATAAACACATAATGTATTAAGTCTACATTTTCACGCTGCGTAAAAACATAATACACGGTATAAGATTTGTCAAATTAGGTGTAGCTAATCAAGATTCTAATTACAGAGGAGAAAGGCTTTAAAGCCCAAAGGAGACGCCACACAGTAGGCTCCGCCCCTCCTCTCCCCGTCGGCCCCGCCCCTTCCCGCCCCTCCTCTCCCCGCCGGCCCCGCCCCCTCCCCGCCGGCCCCGCCCGCCGTGAGGGAACCTGGGAAGAGGCGGGGAACAATATGGCGGATGGCGAGGAGCCGTAAGTACCGGGGGCCCTGAAGCCGCGCCGGGCTGGGCTGGGTTGTGAGAGAGCGCGGCGGTGGGCGGTTGCCGCCGCCATCCGGGATCCCCGACCCCCCGCCCCGTCCCCTCGCCCCCCATCCCCTCGCGGCGCCCAGTGTGTAGCGTGATGCTGACCCTTCTTTTATTCTCTCTTTCTTTTAGGGAGAAGAAAAGAAGGAGAATAGAGGAGCTGCTGGCTGAGAAGTTAGTGCTGCCGGGAGGCCGGGGCCCTCTCCGGGACCCCCGCCTCCCCCCACCCCAGGCCTAGGGGACCAGCCGCAGCGGGCCCGGGGGGCTGGGAGGGGGGCACCCGGAGCGCAGGCCGCGCGGCCCCATCCCCTGACCCCCGTCCCGCAGCCCTGGGGACCCGGCAGTCCGCTCCTGCTCTCTGCCCCGTGCAGGCTTCGTGGCCGGGCTGCACTGCCCCAGGTCTTGCAGGGGCCCGCCGGGGTGCCTGATGTAAAGGTCTTGCGGAAGGACCCTTGCGCCCCCCTCTTTCTCCATCCCAGATTGTCAGAGCAGTGACCTTGTGAAAAGGGAATACACCTTAAACACACACGAAACGGACACATGGCTATTTTTGGGGGGGCCTTTCGTAAACACCGAGACAGTGGTACTAATTGCAAACTTTTAGTGAGAACTCTGTGTCAGGTGTTGTACTAAGCACTTCAATCATTTCTGCAAAATAATCGGCTCTTAAAGGAGGATGTTGACTCCAAACAACTTACTTTCCCCATTTACTACACACCCTGTTTCTTATCAGATGCTTAGTTTTGTGCTGGTGAGACAGATTTAAACAGTGTTTCAAAACTTGGCCAATGCCACATAATTTCCTCTGCCCCCTCCCTGCGTTGGAGGATTTAAAAAAAAAAAATACTCTTGCAGTGGGCGTGGTGAGTTCGTAATTTTTATGTCAATTCCCTGTAGCACTGTTTTGGCTTTTAGGTAGCTCCCTCAGAAAGTTGAATTTCAACAGCAAGAGGACTGGAAGACAAGTTTAGTTTCACTTCCTTCCCGCCTTTTATTTCCCTTCCACTTTTGCATAAAATGGCATAAAATGACAGTTAAAGTTCGAATGCTTACTATATGCCAAGTGAGGATTATCTCTTTACTCTCATGACCTTAAGAAGTAGCTACGAACAACCTACAGATGAGGTTTATGGCTGTTAAGTAATCTGCTCAAGGTCACAGTGCTATTAATTGTGGAAACCAAACCCAACTCTGACATCAAAACCTTTGGTCTTTGTTGCTAGACAATACTACTTGGTCCCTTTTGTAAAAATTGGATGTTACTAATATATTTGCACCAAGTAGAAAATACATGCATTTTGTAGAGGAGTCCTGCCTTATTCACTTGTATGTTCTAAAAGAGTTCTAGGTAGTAATTGTAATCTAAAATTTTTTTTGTGTCTAGTGGCAACAAAAACCACCTCCCAGTATTAAGAGATTCTTTTTTGAAAATTGTGACCTTTATTTCTTTCTGAGAAAAGTGTGTGAAAGTTCCTCTTACCAAAAATGATCTTTAAATCTCACCTTTCAAACTTGGAAAGGACACATAAGTAGTATTAAATTTGAAGTAATCACAATTCTGAAAGTGTGGCTTTTTTTTCTCCCTGAATCTGTTATTTCCTGATGCAAGTGTGTTGAAGGAACAGATTGGGGAAGTTTGCAGTAATCTTATGTAAATACCAATTGTAGAGAAGTCCATTTCTCACCCATATACCAGTGTCCCAAATTTGATCATGGATTTCTTTAGGAACCCAGAAACATGTAGACTGAGTGATTTCATCAAATGGATGAAATGAAAATAGAAACCTGTTCAGTTCTTAACTTTAATCATATAATAGACAATTAAAAATTTGAAAGCATAAGCATAACCACATTGAATATTTCCCTTTTTATTTGAGCAGGTCTGATGTGGTTACCTTTTCATTTGGGAAAACCATGATAGTTGTAGGTGTGGCTTTTTCATACTGATCTTTGCAGCTGAATTTACTGTGTTCTGTGCAGAATGGCTGTTGATGGTGGGTGTGGGGACACTGGAGACTGGGAAGGTCGCTGGAACCATGTAAAGAAGTTCCTCGAGCGATCTGGACCCTTCACACACCCTGATTTCGAACCCAGCACTGAAGTGAGAAACATTTATTTTTAAATAACTGTGTGTTAATAGTTGTATATTTCAACATAATAGAATGCTTCCTTTTTAATTTGCTCTTATAATGAAAATACTAATAAATTGTTTTGTGAAACTAAGTTATCTTGAAATACTAAATTGAATATTCACAACTGATTTTATTTGAATGACTAATGTTTGAGTCATTTTCATATTTCTCATGAAATATAAATTGAACGTTTTCAAGAGAAAAATTAATTCATTTAAAATTCTAAGTGATACTTAAAATTCCAGCTTCAAATGATTTCTGAGACTCCCTTTTTGTAGTGCTGCTATGAAAAATTAATTTTGATAGAAATAAGGATGTGCTTGTTTAAATTTTGAAATTTAGTTGAAATGAGCATCTTAGCATTGAATATAATTAATTACATGTTGGAAATTATGTTAGTGCTATAGAATACAGGCATAGAATTTTGGACTGATAGTGTCTGACTTAAAGCAAATGCTTAATTATATATGACTTATTTTTTATTACAAGGTAGGAGGAAATACTCTTTATAGTAAATCTTTATGTCCTTTTGTGTTTATAAAGAGATACTATTTTGAAATAGAAATATTTGCTATTCCTAAAAATTAATGTGCAGACCTCTTGTGTTTGGCCCAGGGTCTCATCTGAATAATTTTTCCCCTTTACTGTTGGACAAAATTGATAGTATTAATTTTGCCTTTCTTTGGACAACACACCATATTTTCTTGTGCTTCTGAAGGTTTTTTGCCTGATAATTTAAGATTGTTACTTCTGTTAAATGATTGTTTCAAGTTGTATTTCTGCTGACATGGTATTTTTCTAAGAGTTTTATCTACTTTTCTTCCTGCCATCTCATGTTTTGTAAAGTTTTGCTCACTGTATTCAAAAACAGCTGTTTTGTTCTTACCTTATTTTTTTAGACCTTCAAGCACCTTTTGCAGTGCTTGGTCCTCTGTTTTTAAGATTTTAAAGTTTTCTTTAGGAAGTCCGTTAAGTAACTGAATTTGATACTTTATATCCCCTTTCAAAAATTAAAAAAAAAAATAACTAGGGATAGTTTTTCTTGTTAAAAATAGTCTTTTAGGCCGGGCGCGGTGGCTCACGCCTGTAATCCTAGCACTCTGGGAGGCCGAGGCGGGCGGATTGTTTGAGCTCAGGAGTTCGAGACCAGCCTGAGCAAGAGCGAGACCCCGCCTCTACTAAAAATAGAAA
>CM052436.1:149401965-149427391 GCA_028533085.1 Varecia variegata | reverse complement strand
TTATTCTTGACAGACTTGTTAAAAAACAACCAGACAAAAAAATAAAACAAAACTTGAGTTCTATTTATATTGCACATTTTTTGTTATAATGAAAAAAAGTGTCCAAGATAATGTTTCCCATTTTTTTATTGTTTAACTTTTAACTGGAACATTTAGAAAGAAGGAAATGAATGTGAATTTTATTAATTCCTTCGGGGCACAAAGAGGACAATAATAGCTGATGCTTTTGAAATCTGAAAAGCATCTTTAGATGAGCAAGCAAAAAGACTTTTAAAAATGATAATGAAAATGGGAGTGATCACTGGCTTTTGCAGTTCATAAAAATTTTAGGTAGCAGTTGTTACAACCATATGCTTTTATAGGCAGACATTAAAATTAAGATAGCATGAGTTTATATATTATTACTTTCATCCCTTTATTTCTCATGTTTTTAGGATTAGGTTATAAAAAATGTTTTGCCTGCCAATTGAGTGATGTCATAGATGAAGTAGAACACATTTAGGTTTCCCCAGCACTGAATTGTGAAGACAATTGCAATGTACTCGCTGAGGAACTCTGTATGTCCTAGAATAAGAAGCAACAGCATATGCTCCTTCTGATTTTTCTTGCTTAATTTCTCAGCCAAAGTACAGCCTTCATTTTTAGCACAGTGGTATCACCATGACTTCACAGACATGGTCTAGAATCTGTATCCTTACCCAAATATGAAGAATAAAATTTATCAAAGGTTTTTTTGTGAGACTTTATTTAATGCACATCTGTGTTAAATATCTGAGAAACTCAGTGATGACCCCATAAACGGTGAGGATGTACTTACTATACAGCAAACATACTTAGCTGTATGTTCAAATACTGTTTAATAAAACTTTAATGCCGTATTAATTTGCAACCAGGATAAAATTGAGTTTCAGTGGGATCCTTTTTTTAAACCTGACATGGATTGCATACACTGTTTAGGCCCTTCCATTTTCTGCAAGGTGAATCCTACTGACTCAATGCACTAAATTCGGAGAAAGTGCCAACTTGAATAAAAAAGATACTTACTCATTGTAATTACTAATGGCCAGTGGTCAGTTCTGGAAGGATAATAACGGAAAAACACATAAATGTTGTAAATTATCATGACATTTTTAAAACAAATTAAAATCTTCCACTGAGATCTTTAGGGTGGGGATAGTGGATAGAAAAAGCCCAATATGAACTGCTTCACAAAACCTGTATATTGAGGCAGTAAACTATGAAATTGAATCTTCCTTTTTTGTGCATCTAGGATTAAAATCCTCTTTCAAGACTTTTTGAAATTTCGGACTTCATTAATATTGTGGCTATACAAGCAAATGCAAAAGGACTTTCCAGAACTTCAGCTTATTTGTATTAAGCTTTTGATTATGCCTAGAATGCTTTGTCCTATTAGAGTTTAACCTCTTAGAGTATGCTAGACACTTAAAGTTTTATTTATTGTAGCCCTTTCTTAACTATCCTGCTTTGAATGCAAGCATGTTGTATAGAAGTATTAAAGGAGGAGAAAACAAAGCTGTCAGCTATTCTAAAATGAGTTGTTTGATTGAAAACTATATTGAAATTTGGATACCTCTGTATACACAAAATTATCTTTAAAAAAATAGAAACACCATATTTCTTTCCTATGGCTTGTCCTTCAAAAAAATATATATTATTTTACATTTGTCTCCATTAGATCCACTTTCCGCAGGCTGTTTGGCTTGTTAAGTACCACCTGTGATTACACCAAGGGCGAAAGAGGGCAGGTGCCAATCATTCACTCAGATCAAGAAGAAAGAAAAGGCACCAAAGCTTGATTTCCTCACTTCTAGGATTCAGGCTACTTCTGTTATTCCAAAAATCTCAAATTCTAGGCACCTAGTGACTAGAATGGATAATTTAGGGCTCTAGGAACTTAGAAGAAGGAAAGAACATGGGTTGGAGTTGTCGGGAAGGTTTTCCGTGGAGGAGACGGGCCCTGACCTGGGCCTTGAAGATTGGGCGGGACTTGCATTAATGGAGGGCAGGAGGGAAGTCTCTTGGGGGATGTTCTAGGGAAGGTTAATGACAGCAAAGGCTCAAGGGTGTGCATGAGGATATTTTAGCAAGAGGAATATAAAAGATTTGTGGGAGATAAGACTGCATTAGTAAATTGGGGCCACGCAATGGAGCGCTTTAAAGGATAGGATAAGGAATTTGAGTTTAATCCTATAAGCAATTTTCCTTTAAAAGATTTTTGAGAACAGCAACAAGATCAAATTAGATTCACAGACCAACGTGTGTGTGTGTGTGTGTGTGTGTGTGTGTGTGTGTGTGAAACCAAAAGCTTGTCAATAACTACTATTTATTGAAAAAAAAAATTTTTGCAAAAACAGCATGCTGTCTCCCATTGTCCTTAACTATGGAAACTCACTGCCAGGAAGTTTTTATATATATGCAGGGTTTACACTACTTATTCTGGTGACACTTTGATTTTTTCACATCCTGTGGATTTATGTGGTCTTTTCTCACAGATACCCCTATTGGAAAGAATACCCCAAAACACCAAGGGAGTTGCTGAGGGAGAAAGCTGGACAGGGTTGGAAACTGGAAATCTCCACTAATTGTCCAGAGAAGAGCTAATTAACAGTCCTTCCATTGCAGACAGAACAACCAGAGCTCAATTACTCATCACATTTCCATAGTGTGAAACGTGATTTGTTCCCTTTAAGATACTGTGTAGTAAATGACAGCAGAGTACATGGAAGGAGGAAAAATGGGAATATAAGAGTTAACACTTCTGTTAACACTTTGTATTTATTGTTATTTACCAGAAGAAAGCAATAGTAAAGTGAAAGTTTACCCCAAAATTTTTTTAACTTCTGCTTCTGGAAACATGACTCTAAATTTCCCCTAAGTCACTCAGATTGATTGGAAGTAGAAAATGTTGCCTCTGAATATTCATGTTGTATCTCCTTCCCTTTTCTCTTCAGCCCCTGTTTCATCATGGCCCAAGCATTCGGCCTCTTACAAATACCCCATCAGATGTTAGCATTGTTCCCAGTTCTGCCACCTGTATCCAGAAGTATTGCTGCTGAAATAGTCTTCAAGCTGTATTCCCAGAGTCATTATTTCAATTTCTTGTTCTTCTAGATGATTCAGTTGCCCTTATTCCAGTTCTTTTGGCAGTTGTACCTGTGAGTTAAGCATTTGAAGAAAAGGAAGAAAATTAATCCTGGAAAATCAAGAGCTTTACAGCAAAAATTACTAAGTTCACATGCCTCAAAGGATGCAGAATGGATTAGAAATTCTGGCCAGAGAGCCCCCAAAGCCATGATAAAACAACTATAACACCATTTGTTGGATGTTTACTGATGCCAGGGACTGTTCCAAGGGCTTTGAGCACATGGCAAAGCACAGCATGGAGACAAGGGGACAGGTGCCAGAGTCGGCCTGGGTTCAAAGGCTGGCACTAGCATTTACCAGATGTATGGTATTGGGCATCAGTGTTCTCAGCTGTAAAATGACAATAACAGCATGTAGTTCTCAAGGCTGTTGTAAGGATTAAGTTACATGATACAAGTGAATAATCAATGTTAACACTTATTTTTAAAACATTCTCTCATGACATCCTATATTAGCTTTGTAAGGAGGGAAGTGGCTCAGAGGAGACAGTGACTTGCCTACAGTCACACAGCTAGGAAGTGGCAGAGCAGGATTTGATCCAGATCTGCCTGATTTCTGTACCCATTATGATATACCACCTTCAAAAATACCACCACAGGAATATAACATGTTCTTTTTAAAATGGGTCTTTCTTTCCTCTTTGAAGCACACTCCCAATTTAATGGTCAGTAAAATTTAAAAATATTATCTGGAGACCCCCCCGCTACAGGGGCAAAAAAAACTTAGAAAAGAGCTACATAAGTCTAAGACAGCAAACTCACTTTATACTTCTTTTTCTCAGGAACAGATTAAAGACAAGACAAATTGTTTAAGAGTTTCAACTGGCATTATATCTTAGGAGAGTGAGTCATCTGTCACATATGTACCTTCCAGAGGACGCTGAAGTAGTGCAAGGGACACTCATAGTTTGTGTAATAATGACTAAGAATGTTTCTCCTTCTATTGCCCATGTCCACCTACCAATGGGTCCTCTTACAGCTAGTTCTCTGCCCACTGCCTTTGGCTAGTGCTGTTTCCCAGCATCCTACCCACCAGAGAGGACCTTTGATGTCCTGCTGCCTGCCCAACCTCCAAGCCAAGGGGTATGTAATTTGGCACACCTGTGTGGAGTTCCTGCTCTGGACCCACACCTCAGTGGATTTCCAGGTTAGAGATGAGGAAGACCTGCCTAGAGGAAGTCAGAATCCAGTAGAAGACACACACTGTGTCCGCAAGGACTCTCAACCTAAAGCAGGGTGTGGGAGGTGCTATAAAAGACACGCAGATAAAGGCTAAGAAAAATATACAGCAAGACTGCTGCTGATGTTGGATTTTGTTTTTTCGTGTAAGTAGTATTTGAGCCAAGCCTTGGAAATTGGATAGATTTTAAGATAGAAAGAGAAGAAAAGGTAATTTGAGGCAGAGGGTGGTATAGAGGCAGGAAAGCAAGGCCTTTCAGGAAAAATAGCAGATGTGGTTTTCTATCGATGTCATAGATTTGTGGTTGTCAAAATGTGGTCCCCAAACAAGTAGCATCAGCATCACCAGGGAATTTGTTAGAAATGCAAATTCTTAGGCCCCATCCAAGACCTATTGACTCCGAGACTCTGGGTGTGGGCTCAGTAATCTGTATCTAGCCCTCCAGGTGATTCTGATACATGCTAAATGTTTGAGAATCACTATACAGACTTTAGAAAAGCATATCAAAAACTCTTTTTCCCGCTAGCTATTAAGGGCAGGCAATTTCCGGTCTATGTAATTCCTGGACTATCTATGTTCTTGTGAGATGAGCTTGGAATGTTACATTGTTTTTTTTTTCCTAGGGAGCCTCCATTTATAAGAATCATAATATTTCCAAAGCTAAGATCTATGTTTGGCTTTGGCTCTTAGTAGGTTCTCTTGGTTCCTTTACTGGAGGCAAAAAAGAAAGAAAAAGACCAGGAAAAAAAGAGCGAAGATAACTCTGGAGTTTTAGACCTGAATGCATGACAGAATGGAGACACTTACACTGTGTTCTTAGAATAATAAAAAGAATTAAAAAAAAAAGGAGAAACAAAATAAGATAAAAAAAAAAATAAAACAAAAAAATAAAACAGAATAGAAACACTATGGAAAATTGGAAACCAGAAACCACCACCAGGCCTAAAAGGGAAAAGTTTGGTTTGGGAACACATTGAATGAAGATACTAAGAAATCCCTGAGCAATCTGAAGAAGGGAGATTGGGGATTGTTCTAGATTATGTGACACTAAAACAAAGGGAAACAATGGGAAAGAGGAGAAAATTATAAAAGGATAGTGAAAATCTGGTTAAAGAGAGAGATCTTATAAACGAGGCAAAAAAAGAAATGGCCAGAGATGAAGATGAATGTTCAAGAGTCTATAAACTTGTGCAGCAGCTCACACCTGTAATCCTAGCACTCTGGGAGGTTGAGGTGGGCGGATCGTTTGAGCTCAGGTGTTCGAAACCAGCCTGAGGAAGAGCGAGACCCCATCTCTACTAAAAAATCGAAAGAAATTAACTGGACAACTAAAAATATATAGAAAAAATTAGCCGGGCATGGTGGCACATGTCTGTAGTCCCAGCTACTCGGGAGGTTGAGGCAGAAGGATCGCTTGAGCCCAGGAGTTTGAGGTTGCTGTGAGCTAGGTTGATGCCACGGCACTCTAGCCAGGGTGACAGAGCAGAACTTTGCCTCAAAAAAATAAAAATAAAAAAAGAGTCTATAAATTTAAATTCTGTAATCAAAACAAATACTAATGTGTCATGAAGTCTTTTGGTGAAGTCAGGCTGCTCATGATATTATTATACTGAAGTCTTTCTGGAGGGAAAGTTTAGCAATGGCTTTAGCCAACTGGATGGGAGTAGTTCAGATGTACATAAACAAGCCCAGAGAGAAAGTGAGCGAATGCTAAAGTAGTTAACCTTGTTTGACTGGCACAGCAGCTTAGATATGATATAAATGCCATCGGGACTCAGTGAATTAAACAGTTGCTGCAAATGGGATTTTATCTAAAAAATAAAGTCCAAATACTCATCTGAGATGTTAGGCAGTGAGCAGACCACAAAAATTTTGAAGATGAAAGAGAATCATACATTTGTCAGGGCAGGATAAGCCTGTACAAGCCTCCCATCTTTACTCTGTGCTGGTATTACCTTGACTCAGAGTTACTAACTTATAGGGAGATGAATTAGTTATTATCTAATAAATTCAGTTTGTTAAATAAGACAAAGATTTTAAAAACATAGCTAAACACAACAAGAGCAAACTAAAAAATTCTACAGGAGCCAAATAATATAAATAAGTGCCTGGTGTAAGGCCGTGGGGCAAAAGAGGGAAACTGGACAGTCCATTACCTATCTCGAGGGAGAAGCCAATGCACAGAAACAGCTGACTGGTGTCATGCAAATGCAGTGTGGCCAGATCTGATGTTTCAAGTGGTGCTGGATTTTTATGTGACATTATAAAAATGTATACAATAGTATCTAAGCCAAATAAAGCAGGCCTGCACACCTGGCCTATAATCCACCAGTTTTCAACAGCTGGCCCCCAAAGTAAATTTCCCTCAAACTGAATTGAATGACTAGTTTCTTGGAGGAGGTAGCATTTGAGCTAAGCAAGTATATAGATTTTCCTTTATTTTTTGCTGGCAACTTACTTCATTTCAGGCCCCCCAGGCCAGAGGCATGGGATGGGAGAGAATAAGCATTAAAATTTTTAAAAATGAATAATTTTAAAACATCAGTAACAAAAATCACAAGATTTCAAATTTGTGTTTCAATTTTAACCTCATTCTTGAAAATCCAGGGGTCCGGAGGGCATCGCTGCCTGAAATCCAAAAAACCCTTCATTTCACCTCTATAAAGTAAGCATTGTCTTGTCTCATTTGATTGGCCAAACATATACCTTTCTGCTGGGATTTTGTGATCTTGCCACTCATGGCATTTATAGTATTTCACTGAGTCTCAGATGCACATTTTATGATGTTTAAGCAGCTCTGAAATCGAAATGCCTCTTAAAATCGATGGTGTTTGACAATAGTTGGCTGCATAGACACAAGTGCGAACACATCATAGCTATTCATACTATTATCACCTCTGCTGAGTCATGTGCCTAGTTGGTACTACACACGTGCAGATGTGTTGCCACTTAAAATATCTTTTAAAGAATGATAAAGCTTATGTGGTACAATACTATGGGTATGTAAGAATTCTTTGTACTACTTTTGACCTTCTGTAAATCTAAAATGATTTTTTGAAAAAAGATAAAAAAATTAAAATGTCTTTTAAAAGATTACACTATGATTTGGCTTTAAAGCAGAAATTTATGGCATATGCAGAAAGGCACAGAAACGAAGCAGCAGGAAGCAAACTGATATTAGCAAAGCAAATTTTCACCTGTGGAAGGATGCATTTTCACTTTTTTCTCACCCAGTGTTTTCCGGGACCAAATAGATGAAGTTATGTGACATTTTGTAAGTGAGATACATGGCAAAAAGATGCCTATTGCAGGCCAAGCCAGGCAACTGAATGCAGGAGAAATTGCCAATCCCCCAGAATAGATGACAGCCATTTCAAAGCAGAGGGTGATACACAAGACGGTCATTCAAAAAGCATGTCAAGTTTCCTTTGCAGTTTCTTTCTTAGATTAAAAAAAAAAATACCACCACCAAACACACTAAAAATCGATAATATTTTTGAATTGATTAAAATAAGAAAAATGTAGTACTTGGTAGGCTGTTGTATTCTTGCAATTGTCATCATGACTATATTTTAATATCTTTTGCTTTAGGGCCTAGACCCAAAGTTGAAGTGTTCTCAGTTGGGTAAAAGGCAAAGAGTCTTGACTCTGAAAAATTATAAAACCTACATTGTAAGCTCTATATAAGGTCAAGACCATACCTAACTTATCCACTGCTGTATTTCCAACCCTTCTCAGGGTTCCTGACATAAATATTTGTTGCATTAATGAATCGGTAGATAAAATGAAATAGACTCAGGGAAAGCAGATTTGTTCAGGACATTCCTTCAGAAATCAGGGAGTTGGTTCACGTGATCATTTGAGTTTCATCCCCTCTTCTATTCTGAATCCACATGCTACCTTTAACACAGATTTTTAAAAAGACTTCTCATCATACTTTCCAGACTGTTATCTTCTGACTATATAACTACCAAGGTGGCTTGGATATTCTTTGGCAATAACTGGTTGCAGAAAAAGTAATAGAGCTAATTTCTCTCAAAACACCACCGAATTTGCCCCCAGTGGAGGTCAGGCTGCCTGGAGAACAGCAGGTGCAGAAAGTCTTGATGTTGTGCACAAGGGCAGCCAAAGCACCTTTGCTTGATCTCATGTGACCTCTAGTGTTCTGATCCTGGCCCCTGCTCCAGGAAGAATAGAGTCCCTTTAAGTCATGGATGAAAGACTTTGATTTAGAAATAATGGAATATTGTATTCTGCATTACTAGAGATTGGGAATAAGGAATATATATATGTGAATAAGTAATAATTATCTTCTTTTAGAATATAAAGCTTTTTAAAGCAGAAAACAACAAGCTTGCATGGAAATTTAACATGTCTTGCAGGAATTGTGAATCTGTATGAAATATATTAATATATCGACTATTGTGTCAATGTAGTATCTTGGCTAAGTTACACACAAGATTTTAAAATAATACAGTTAATTACCAATCACCTGTGGCCATGAACACACATCTTTCAGCCTCCCTAAATGCCATCATAAACATGACACCAAATTTTTCATTTCTGCAACTTAAGCTGCAAGGAATAGAACTTTTCAACTTAGCAATAGTGAATCATAGTAAATATTAAAACAAATAATAGTAAAATATTTCAAAATTCCATTAATTCACGGTTACCTAACCTGAAGTTTACTGCTTGTCAGCCCTGCCTAAAAGGTGAGCAGTGTAAATGCAATTTGCAGGTAGTCTCTCTTCATCTACTAAAAAAGAACCAACTATTTTTAAGCATTTTGTAAGCATTCAGTTGTCTACAAATGACTGGCCTAATTCGGCCTCATTCTTATTTATTCCTTACGGCAGATTCCTGGGGGTCTGAGTGCCACCTCTGTGTGGCTGGAATGGTGTTATTTTGAATATGCACTTGGAGGGCTCTGAATAGCAAATAATGGGGTGAATAAAAGCCTGACCCTGGACTCAGAACTAGGTTTCAATGTCAGCTCTACTGCTTCTTAGCTGTCTCTTGTAGACATGTTATTAAATTCTCTTAACTTCAGTCTCCTTTTTATAAAGTGGGGAGAATAATAGTACCTACCGTATAGGGTTAAGATGATTATATGGGTTAATTCATAGACCCTAGCCTATAGTAAGTGCTCGATAAATGTTAGCTGCTAATATGGTTGTTAAAGAAGACATATAGGTGTACCTATATGTAGGTGTACTCTGTGCAGGCCTACATATGGGTGCATCTATATATAGGTGTATTGCAGGTACACATCCTTAGGGATAACCAGTAATTTATATATCCATTGGTAATGCTCACTGGTTTTTCCCAGTTGGTCAGGAATAGAGCTGGGATACATTTATTGTGGTGCTCATTGGCCATTTCTCCCTCTTCCTACTTACAGGTTTAAGATAGGCAACGTTGCTGTGACGGATGTCGTTCAAGAGCTGATCTCGGGGAGTGATTTCCACCAACGGGGGTGGCCTATTTCTCGGCACTGGCTTCAGCGTTTTGATCACATCTTTGAGGTTGGTTTTCTCGGGTGACTCTCTGGCCTCTGGCATCCGAGATTTGCGCTGGATTCTCTTCAGCTTCACCACCCGGAAGGAGTCAGGGTCGGTCCTGTACTGCGGAGGCTGCGATGGCTTTTTCATCATTTCATTCTTTCGACTCAAGGGTGCTACGTGGGGGTTGGGAGGCTGAGGCGGCGGCTGGAAGAACTCCTGCATTCTGGGGTCTGGCATAGGTCCACCCAACATCTCCCACATCCCAGGCGGCAGCCCCAAGCCATTCTCCAACATGGCTATTAGCTTTCTCTGTTCTTTGAGTTGCTGCTGTTTTTGTTCTTCTTGTCTTTTCTGCCTTTGTTTATCCTGATTCCTGGTGAGTAGGTTAGTGACCACCATTCTGGGACCCGGAAGCTCAAAATGGTAGCCCATCTTCAGGAGAGTGGTGTTTGCCTTCAAAAGCCGAGATATTTCCATTTCAGCGTGGTGGCCCAACATGTGCCTCTGATTGTGAAACCGAAGTTCAGTGAGTGTCTCATTAAACTGGAGACACCTCATGATGGCCACAATTCCTTTGCCTGTGATGAAATTGGACTCGATGTTGAGAGTGGTAATACTCCTATTTTCACGTAACATGTTAGCCAAGGCAAATGCCACACTCTCATCTGCACCCACATTCGCTAAGCTGAAAGTCTTGATGTGTTTGTTTTTCTTCATTGCATTGACAAAGTCCAGTAACATTTCTTTGGGGATGTTTTCAATGTTGTTCAGGTTGAGTTCCTTCATGTCAGGGTCATTTTGTCTAACTCGCCTCAAGCTCCCATCCAGGTCCGTCTGGTTTCCTGAAGGCCTTGCACTTACCTTCAAAAAACTGGTATCTAGGGCTAACTTCTTGGGATCTAATTTTGATATTTTTTTCTCACTTTTTTCTTGGCCCTCTGGTCTGTCTCTCTGTTCTTTGAATGCTTTATTAATTGCCTGTTGGCAGTTGCTCTCACAATTTCTAATTTGCTTCTTTGCTTCTCCTTCCTCTTCCCTTTTTGTGTTTTCCTCACTCTCTTCACCATCATCTTCTCCTTCATCATCATCTTCATCATCTTCTTCATCATCATCATCTTCATCATCTTCTTCATCATCACCATCATCATCATCATCTTTTTCTTGGACATTGTTGCTGCCCTTTGATTCTCTTTTATTTGCAGCTATTTCATTATTGAGCTTTTCTTTTAAAAATTGAAACATATTTTTATTGCCTTTGTCTATTTCTTCATGCTGTTCTTGAGTGTTTTCCTAAAATAGAGATTTATTAGGGTTAGAATACACAGCAGTGAAGAAATATGAAGTAGAGCAGTCTCTATGGAGGTAAAAATATTATTAAGTAAAAAAGCAAGCCATTAAACTATATGTATAATATTATTCCATTGGTGTATGTGCGTATATTATATATATTTACATACAATATATAAAGGTTTTTGTATGTATAGGAAAAAATCTGTTGGAATGTTTACTAAATTAATGGTTATTTTTGAGGAACGGAGATAACCACTAAGAAAACCCTTAGGAGGGGAAGCATTTGGGAGAACTTTTATTTTTTACATTATATAATCCTAGAGTATTTGAGGTTTTTTAAATAACAAAGTCCACATATTAGTTGTGTAAACAAATGCAGCCAAAATAAAGATAAATTTTTATAGGAACACACATTTTTAGCTGTTTATCTCATTCCATATATTAAGATGAAACCTAATTAATTCTGTTCTCAGATTCTATACTGTTTTTTAAAATGGTGTTCAATTCTAGAAGCAGTAAAAAATTATTCTGAAAACTTTATAGAGTTGTTCCTCAATACCCTGAAGTCTTTGTTTTGTATATGCTGAATAGGCACCTTTATACTCAACAGCCTTATGGTTCACAGTAATTTCCTTATTGCCCTAATTAAAACTTACATTCCTAAAATGTCTGCTAATCTCATAGAGCATGTACATCAGATTTATCTGAGAACATAATATAATGTGGGGAAAATAAGAGTAGTTTGATATTTTGGAATATATTTTTCAAAACCTTGATTTTAATTTTATCTGTGCAGTTCTTTGAAAACTGCCCTGGCTACTTAAAGGACAGGTGCACTAGTCCAGTTTCTTTTGAAAGAAAGTGCCTAGGTGACAGAGCCAGCTATAAAATAGAACAGGATTATACAGAGATTTAGAAATAATTGCTTAGTCTGGGAGAGAAAATGGCAGTCTTTATCAATAATATTTACTACATTCTTATACATCAGTTATCAATGTTTACTACATTCTTTCACATCAATTATTATGCTTTTCTATATGTACATGACATCATAGGTGTCATTTGGAAAGCTGGTCTAGCAATTTGGGACAATGGTTCATCTGAACAAGAACTTAATCTTGATGCTTATGACATATTATAGGCTGGAATCGACAGTGACAACACAGTCACCTTAACCACCTGAAGTCTTCACCCTGCCTTTCTCATCTGTCCCAGCAGGGGGAGCCAACCATTAAGCTGTTTATACCAGAGGAAGGAAAAAAATGTTAAAAGTACTGTCATATTTTTTTCCCCTGAAATCAGCGTTGATACAGAATTGGCTTTTAATCCATTTGATTTCCAATTGTAAAATGTCTGCAAAGTGTACCTGAAATTCTAACTGATCAAGCTGGCTATTTATTTTCTTGAGCTCAATACTTATTTAAACTCTCCTGATCATGAAGCCAGTTGACAACTTTCCTTTCTTAATTATAGCCAGCGTGGTCATAATGTGACAAGATACATCTATGTCAGCAGGCATAGCTGGGAAAGAGACTTTACCTGAAGGGATCTCTGTCCTCTTTTTGCTAAGTCATTTTCAAGCGGAACATTAAAAAAAATATGCTGATATTCGACAAGTTTGTAGAATCAAAGACAATTCTAGTTTTTAGATTAAAAAACATTCAAGAAAGAACTATGTTTAAAACAGCTTAATAGCTATCGATTTCTAAGTGCCGTCACTGATAGCCAACACATGGTAGGAATATTAGACATTTTCAGTAGTTCAACTTGGTTTAAGTGTAGGATGTGTGGTTAGACTTCAGGAGGACTATGAAACCGTTCACATCGTATGTGAAATACTGCATGTGTATAGATGTGCCAGAGAGAGAGGGTACCCAGCTTTCATTAGTTTCCCCAAGGAGTCTGGGTTCCAAAAAAATAAAAAAAAGTAGTTAAGGTTATGAGTTAAGTCACTAAGTATCACGGTTATAGGACACAGACTTTCCTACACAACAAACCCAATAGCAATTTTAAAAATAGCATTTGTAAGAAATTACCAACTTTTCCCTCATAACTATAGAAGTGTTTCAGGAAGTTCCAGTCTGCAGTAGGATTAAATATTACGATTTAATCTAGATGCGACAAAACAGAACCAAATATTGGAGTCTTGAGAAATCACAGTCACCAACACGGACACCTGACAGCCCAGTCCCAGGCAGTCATTTCTCGGTTATACACGAATCCCTGGTTACCTCGGATTTCACAAAGGTGACAGGAACACGTTCGTCTTCCAGCATGCGCCTGGATGCCTTTTCCCAGTACATATAGTCAACGAGAGATTTATGATCGAAGTTCCCTGTCGGTGGCTTGTCAGTTTGATCTTTCTGAATCATCCCCACGGGAAGGCTGGGGTCAGGTGCCATGACTTCCATTTCCGACTGCAGTTCTCTCAGTTCTTCGGGGGACAAGTTGGCCAAGATTTCATCTTCATTAATCTCACCAAAAACTTCTTCTTGATCTGAATTCCTGCTGTGCTCTGACATTATGTTTTTTTTCTCGATGTTTCTATTTTACTAGAAAAGAAGAAATAACCAAAGACGATTTTTTTAAAAGAAGAAGAAATAAAAGCCTCAAGAAGCTCCCACAGTTACCGAGTGTTCCAGGTCAACACACTCTTGAGATATTTTTTCCCAAGAACTTCAGTGGTGTTTGCTGAGCAGCTAGGAGTGATCACAGCTAAGCTTGTGTCGGATCTATATTAAGCAGGGCTTGGCTGGAGAGGGTCAATTTATGGAACTACTGTGCTGCTCTCTTTTCGGCAACTTGAGTCAGCTGTGCAAATCCATCTGACATTTCAGTACAGCTGCTTAGGCTGACCAGCAAGTAGCCAGGCGACAGAATCTCTGCAGGAATAAAATTCATTCTCGGCCTATATGTATGCCCTCACATTGCCACACAAAAACTCATGCAACTCATACATACACACCCCAATACTCCAGGGGATTCTGCTTCTTTTTATTTAAGTATTAAAGCAACTTACAATATTTCAGAAGGGAAATCCAACCAGCATCCTGATTTCTTTTGGAGGGAAAAATTCACTCGAAGGTATTAAATAGAAATGAAGCTCTTAGGGTCTGCCTCTTCACTGCAGTGCGACTCTGGAAGCAAGTAAAGCTCACACAGCAGAGCAGAGAGGTCTTGCTATGTTATTCATCTGCTGTGTAAGCTGAACCTTTGCAAGATGTCCTATTTGCATCTAGATCCTGTGATCTAACAGATGGGGACAACCAGCGCTTGAATTTCCACTATGAGTGAGGAGTTTAATATTTTAAATTATTTGTTTTTCTTATTAACTATCCATTAAGCCAAGATCAATTAAAATGGATCTATAGTGAAATGGGGAAAAAATACCATTAAAATACTAGAAGAAACCATGAGAAGATTTTTCATAACTTCAAGAGACAACATGGTAACATTTGTCCAAATTACAAATGTACATTTCCTTTGACCCAGCAATTCCACTTTTAGGAATGTACCCTCCAGATATGCTCCCACATGGGTAAAATGACACGTGTACAAGGTTATTCAATATAGCGAAGTACAAAACAGTGTGTATTGCATGCTATTATTATGTGACAAAGGGTAAAAATATATGTATACATACAAATTTTATGAACAAAACATATCCTTGGAAAGACACTCAAGGAAGCAAAAACCTTGGATACTTTTGGAGTATAGAGTAGGTTGCCTGGGAGACTAGGGCTGAGAAAAAGACTTCATTACTGTATACCCTCTTATAACTTTCAAACTTTGAACTTTGTGAATATACTTATTCAGAAATATGCATTTGTTATACAAAATGTATGATAACATATGGAGGCACAAAGAAAATAAACATTTTCCCCATCTCATCACAGAGCTACCACTATCAACATTTTGGTTTCTTGTTGTAATCCTTTTCTTTCAGGCATATGAACTCTACCATCTTTTGTCATCTGTTTTTTTGACTGACAAAATCAGGATCTTTTTTCTAGGCAATCATATATTCAACTACAACGTGATTTTTAATTGCTCTCTGATAGGTTTCTTTATGTGGATGTACCATAATTTATGTAACCAATCCTCAATTGTCATTTAGATTGTTTTCAATTCTCACAAGCACAAGAAATTCTTCAATAAATATCCCTGCAGATAAATATTTGCATATATGCAAGTTTGTTTCCTTAGGGTAAACTGAATAAGTTCTTAGAAGTGAAATTGCTGGGTCTAAGAATATGAAAAAATTAAATGCTTTTCATATGTATGGCTAAGTGATCCTCTTAATATTATTGAGACCCATCCCCAACATATATTAAATTATTTACAAATTATATGCATATGCTACTATTAATATATATATAAATATATATAAAATCTTGAAACTTGCAAAAAAGGAGAAAAACCAAATTAAATGTGAGAAGCTTTAAATGGAAGTACTGACATTTTCTTCCTACCCCAGTGGTTTATCTTGAGTACTCCCTGGTTGAGAGGCTTTTCATATGTGTGGCTACATTATCCCCCAGAAAGTTCCTACCAATTTAGTAGTGATTTACCCCTGGCCTCTCCCGTATCAGGCCTGCCTTTAGTCTCTGGAAAAGAGAAGAGCTCGGTCTCAGTAGGCAGGGAGTAGACCACCTTGTAGTCAACTGATTTGTGGACCATTATTACATAGACTTCCTTTTCAGAACAATGGTCTAAAGAGACTTGGCCCAAAAAGAGCTTTGTGTTCATGAAGGCTTGGGAAATGTTATATTCAGCATTTGTTTTAGACATTCGTAAAGCACATCAGCTTTTGGAGGCTCTGAGAAATCCAGTTTTTAACCCAATATTTCCCAACCTTATTTAAGTAATTCATGCTTTTTTTCCCTTTCACAAATCACCAACTAATATTCTGTGCAATTAACTTTCCAAAACTTCCTACTTTGGGAAATACTGAGCTAAATACGAAAGAGGAGGATTTAAGTCAGTCTCAGGCAGGCACGGTGGCTCACATCTATAATCCTAGCAATCTGGGAGGCTGAGGAAGGAGGATTACTTGAGCTCAGGAGTTTGAGAGCAGGCTGAGCAAGAGTGAGACTGTGACCCTACAAAAATAGAAAAATTAGCCGGGTGTTGTGGTGTGCACCTGTAGTCCCAGCTACTCGGGAGGCTGAGGCAGGAGGATCCCTTGAGCCCAGGAGTTTGAGGTTGCAGTGAGCTACAATGACACCACTGCACTCTGGCCAGGATGACAGAGTGAGACTCTGTCTCAAAAATGAAAAAAAAAAATAAAAATAAATAAAGTCAATATCCCTGGATTTAAGTCTCAGCTCTACTCCTTAGAAACTACATGATGTTGGGCAACTTAGCCCTTATCCAATAATAGTCTCTACTAAATGCAATTATTGAGAGAATTAAACAAGGTTTTATATATATGAGAGACTATATATATATAGCATGGCACATATATATACCTATAGTGCATGGCAGAGTAAACCCTCAATAAATGTTAAATATCATTCTCATATTTCATGGATAACTACAGACGCATTTAAAGAAAAACAAAGGCAATTATAAAATGTAGTACATTTACAAAATGTAGCGCATTTACATGTATTATATTGTACCTTTTAAAAATGTACATTTTAAAAAACCATTTCCATGATAGAAACCAATATATTAATGTCAATAAACAAAGACTTTTATTTATTTATTTATTTTGAGACAAGGTCACCTTCTATCACCTAGGCTGAAGCACCATGGCATAATCATGGCTTACTGCAGCCTGGAACTCCTGAGTTCAAGTGATCCTTCTGCTTCAGCCTCCCAAGTAGCTGGAACTACATGTGGATGCCACCATGCCCAGCTAAGTTTTTACTTTATTATTATTTTTTTAGAGATGGGGTTTCACTATGTTGCTCAGGCTGGTCTCAAACTCCTGGCCTTAAGAGATCCTCCCTTCTCAGCTTCCCAAAGTGCTAGAATTAAAGGCATGAGCCACCACACCCAGCCAACAGAAAGGCTTTTAAAAATCTTTTTGCTTTTACAGGAAGCAACTGAGACACTTTTAGGTGGAATTGTGTATAAAGAAAATAGAAACCACCATTTGCATGTAAATATGAATCTCCCCCAAGAAAATGATCTGAAATGTTGCGGGTAAGCTTTCATATACAAATTCTATTCTGATGAATTCCACTCATTTTAATGTGATCAGATGCTTTTGATGATCAAGCTGATTAAGGAATTTCTATAAGGGGCCCTCCTTCATCTGACTTGCATCTTGCTGGATGAGCGTAGGAAGTGAGTAAATCTCTCCCAGCTGCGTGCACCGTGCATTTTATCCATATGCTGACAGGGAGGATTTTGCTAGTGTAATTAGCCTCATTTGACACAGATGATTTAGTTGCGCTTTCTCTTAATGATGTTCTACTGCTGCCACGTGGGCCGCTGCCCACATCAGAATTCAACTACAATACCAAAACAAAGTAGCTAGGTATCGGGTAATTGATAGACTGTTAGAGCCAGATGGGGGTCACAGATCATCTGGCTTTGTATCAGAATTTCTGGGCGAGGTTATTAAGTGTATTGACTCCCTGAACTTCCACCCAGAAGCAAATGAATCAGAATTCTCAGGTTTGAGCACAGGAATCTGTATTTTTTTTTTTTTTGAAAGCTCTCCAGGTGATTCTGATGTACACACAGGTGTGAGACTCACAGGGCTACTGCAAGCCACTCACTTTATAGATCAGGCTTAGGAAACACTGCATTCATTCATTTAATCAGCAGTATTTGCTGACTGCCTGCTTTGTGCCAGGCACTAGGAAAACAGGAGTAATTGAAACAAAGTCAAAGTCCAGTGATAGAGACAAATAAGTTAATAATTGCTGGTTGCATTAAATGCAATGAAAGGAAATGAACACCACATGTTAGAGAATAACAGGGGAGACCTACCTTGGTTAGGGAACTCAAGGAAAGCCTCTCTAGGGAGGTAACACCTCATAGATGAAATCAAGCATGTGAGAGGAGGGAACAGCAATCTAGGCAGAGGGAAGAGTCAGCGAAAAGTCCTTTAGGAGGTAAGGTCTTGGGATGCTCTAGGAAGTGACCCAAGGCTCACATGACTGGACTATGTTGTGCAAGGAGGAGAAGAGGACCAGGAGGTAGGCAGGGCTAAATCAGGTAGGCCTTTATCACCTGGGGTGAGTTGGATTGCATTCTAAGTGTCATTGGAAACCATTGGGGGGTTTTATGCAAAGGAGTAACAGATGAATTACATTTCTAAAGATCACTGTGGCTGCTGGCTGGGACATGGCTTGGAAGGGTTAGGGGACAGGCAAGAATAAAATGAGAAGGTAAGTGAAGACCCTAGTCTCCTGACAGCTCCTAACAATCAAGGCTATTTCAGAGTTTGGATGATCTTGGGCATTTCGGTCTGTCAGCCACAAATAAGCCTTATGAATATGCTGAGGGCTCTCCAATGGTTCTTTCTAAAGATCTGACCCTAGCTTTGCGCAGTGGCAGTATCATAGCCAATGAGGTTTATCCGAGGTGAGATTATTGCTAATTGAAAAATTTTCACAATACCCCACCATGACAACTTGAAATATAGTCGGCATTGGCAATTTTTGACAGTCTCTACAGAGACTGAACAACAACAACAACAAAAATAAATAAATAAATAAAGTTTTGACCTTTAGTGATTCCAGTGTTTTGTCACATCCTCCCTGCCTCCCCCCAACTCCCTGCAAGGGGTATACTCATTTTAATGATAGAGAAGGGAAAAAAAGCCCACACTAATAATAATATTATTTGGCTGATCTCTACAACAGAAATTCTAATAAAACATTTTTAAATAAACTAGAGAAAGGTTATATACATGGTGACTTATCTCTGGTGAAAGATATATGTTAGTTAATATTAATAACATACATTTGTGTAGAAAATAACATATATACATATTTGCTTGAAAATGCATAAAATAGTCCTGGAAGGAGACATAAGAAAGGATAACATTGGTTACCTGGAGTTGGGGGGAATGAGGGGATAGAGGGTAAGTTTAAGAGGGACTGACTATCCTTTTGTATTTTGAAAAAACTGTGAACTGTGTCTTTTTTTTTTTTTTTTTTGACTGTGTCTTTTCTGTTATGCAAGCCTCCCTACAGATTTCCGTGTTTTTTTGCTTAATTTGAATTAGGGATGTGTGTGTGTGTCTGTGTGTGTGTGACTTGCAGCTGGAAGGAGTCCTAATACACTCTCTACTTTAGTGATTTTCTATAGCCTAAGGATAAATTCAAGCTTCCTGACATGGTCTCAAGATGAGACTTGGCTTTCTTCCCCAGTTGTGTTTCTTACCAGTCCCTATCTAATAATTTCTGTTCCAACCACAACCAATTGAGGACCTCATGGGTGAACCTGTCATGCCCAAGTTTTGTGCACCTTGTCCATTTGGGGTAGACCAACCTTCTATCCTTGCCCTCATCTTCACAAGTCACCTCCTCCAGGAAGCCCTCTCCCTGACCTTGAAAGCTGAGCTTGATGTTCCTTTGATGTCCTTACTTAGAAAGGAGCGCTTGCCCCATGGTATTGTCATTGCCACTTCACTGTTCTATGGACTGTAACTCCATGAGAACAAGAATGGTCTTGTTTATCATTGCATCAATGGCACCTAGCATCGTACTTAGTGATAGAATTCTTTCTCAACTAATCTCTGAATTTTTTAACTATAGAAATATCCAAATTATTGTGCAAAACAATAGGCATTTCAAAACATCTGAAATTTGCTTCATTTGGTCCTCATCTCTAAAATATAACCTGGAGTCAGTAAAGCAAGGTGCTCCCAAGACAAGGCTTGGCAGTCCAGTCTAGATCCAAATCTTGGTTGTGCCATTGATTAGAAAACTTAGGAAGTGACTTCTCCCTCTGTGCTTCACTGGCTCTGTAAGAATAATGGAGAAGCAGGTTAGTTCATTGGTCAAACACAGGGACTCTGGATTCAGGATTTCTGCTTTCAAATACCAACTCTGCCCTGTGCTAACTGTGTTATTGGGGGCAAGTCAACCTCTCTCTCCTCAGTTACTTCATCTGTAAATATGAGATAATAAACATACCTGCTTTATAGGATTTTTGAAAAAAGCTAAGTGACAATCCATGGTAAACTCTTAATAAACATTAGCTATTATTGTACTTTTACAAATAATTGTGCCACTCTTTTCTGCCTAGAAAGTGCCTGATATCTAACAAGTATTTATTCAAGACTGAAAAATGAATAGCTTTTCCATTTTATTCTTTCCCTAACAGCACATATAATACACGTACAAAAATGTTTAAAGCTTGATACATTTATGAAAAATCCTGATGGTAAGAGGAAGCACTTTTTTCTTAGATCCATCAATTTTCCATCCTACATTCATTCAGGATGTGATGACTCTGGATAAGCCATGCCATCTCTTTCTTCAGCTCCAACCACTGGCTATAAATTGACACAACTATAAATGGTTTCCAAATGTTACTAAATAAATCAGTTCTGTCCTGTTTGTGGCATGCTCTGCTCTTGTGCAATTCCATTTGGATCACCAGGGCTCTGCCCACTAGCTGCAAATTGCCTGAAGATTTTGTGGGTGTGATATAAATGCCCAGCTCTCTCCTCAAATTTCCCTGACTTATGGCTGCATTACTTCAGGATAGGCTCAGAAATTTATGAGGCAGGTGCCTTTCTAGAGGCAAGATACCCAGCCTGCCTTGCTTTCTCTAGGCCCCAGAGTAGCTTGAATTACAAAAGGATATTTATTATTTTACCTTAATTGTTTTGTAAGGCATCTCAAAATTCTTAAATTAATTTCACTTTGTTTTAATTTCAAAGGTAAATTAATTCTATATATTTCTGAAGGCTGTGAGGATGTTGCTACAATGCTATTATAGCTACTATGCTAAATACTACTGCTGCTACCATTACTGCTATCACCACTACCAGTACATTGATACTACTATTACATTGCTGCTACTGCTACTGTTACTACTGCTGATGCCACTATTGCTGCTACAACTACTGCTACTGTTGCTACTATTATTACTATCACTATGACAGTCCTGTTGCTACTGCTATTAATTTTGCAGCTACACTGCTAACATTTATGGGGCACTTAACATTGCTAAGTTTGTGGTAAGTGCTATATGTGATATGTCAATTTCTTCACTCAACCACCTTGAAAGATGGATACTTTTGTTAACCTCCTTTTCTAAATATTAAAACTGAGGTATAGGCGTTTGAACTGCAAATTGCCTCTAAAAGTCAATGCTCTTAATCAGTGTCCTCTATTGCTTCCTATCAGTCCAGCAGAAATGGCACACACTACCTAAAAGGTTGGGATCACAAAGCACAGAAAGCAATTGCTCTGCTTATTGGTGCAAATGAAAGATGGTGAAGATTGGCAGAATTCAAGTAATCAGCAGCAGCAATGCTACTGTCATCAGCCACCTATTGAGAATGTTGAAACGCTGGCTACAAATATGATTCTTGGATCAAATCAATCTGCAGAATGTTGGGTTAAAGAAAGCCAGAGAGATTTCTTAACAAAAAAAGACTTAACCATGCCAATGAGAATTGAGAATTTCTAAGTCAAGAAAATAGTCTTTTTTGAACTGATGACCACAAAAAGCTTTTTCCACAGGACATATTATAAGACTAATATTCCTTGGAACACATTTTGGGGAATGCTCATCTAAGTCAAAGGAAATCAAGGAAATAATATATATTATGTGCTTGCATAGAAAAAAAAGACTGGAAGGAAACGCTCTAAAATATTACAACTCCAGCTAGAGGATTATTTTTGATTTTTGATTCAAATTTTTTTGTATTTCACCCCAAGACAAATAAATGTAACTTACATTTTAAAACACAGAAAATAACCACAAATAATCTTTAAGTCAATTTCAGAATAACTGCCATTATTTTCTTACTAACTTGGGCTATGAGGATCCTACTGAAACAGGTGAAAGATAAACAAATGGGTCTGATCAGACTTGCAGAACAAGATACTTTAATCCTTAAATATTCAACATCTTTTAAAACAGCCCATTCATATTTTTCTATGACATTAGTAAATATAGCAGGCAAATGTCAAGTCTTGCTTTTTGGATACTTCAAGGATATGACATTTCCCAACTACTTTGTCAAGAATCCACCTTATCAAAGGCAAAGACACAAAAATATTTAAAAATCATTTTTACACGTTTAGCAAGTCTATGATTTCTTTTTCTTTTTTTCCTGGCAACTCTATGACCTACCAAAGTCTATGATTTCTTGAGGGTTGTCCTCAACACGTTTCACCACAAATTGATTTCTTCAATCAAGCTGTGAAATTAATGGGAGTTCACACTTGATTAAAAGCATGGGTGGTTGCCCAGCAAGGTGAATGTACTTAATGTCATTAAACTGTACACTGGTAAATTTTATGTTATGTGTATTTTACCATTTTTTTTTTTTTTTTTTGAGACAGAGTCTCGCTTTGTTGCCTGGGCTAGAGTGAGTGCTGTGGCATCAGCCTAGCTCACAGCAACCTCAAACTCGTGGGCTTAAGCGATCCTCCTGCCTCAGCCTCCCGAGTAGCTGGGACTACAGGCATGCGCCACCATGCCCGGCTAATTTTTTCTTTGTATATTTTAGTTGGCCAGATAATTTCTTTGTATTTTTAGTAGAGACGAGGTCTCGCTCTTGCTCAGGCTGGTCTCGAACTCCTGACCTCGAGCGATCCACCCGCCTCGGCCTCCCAAAGTGCTAGGATTACAGGCGTGAGCCACCACGCCTGGCCTATTTTACCATATTTTTTAAAAAGCAAGAATAATGAAATGTGTTTAAGTAACATATTTTATTTTGGATGATCCTCACAACATTAGACATTTAAAAGTATGTTCCCAGCATTGGTCATAGCAGTGACCTGAATACAACCTAAATGCCCAGCAATGAGGGACTGATCAAATAAACTATATCTTATTCCTGCAACCTAATACTGTAAATTTATTATAGAATGGTTTCTATTATCAAGTGAAACATGCCTATTATTATAATATATATATGCCTGTAATGATGGCATATTACAAAATTTAACAAATACATGAAATAATCTATATATGTATATTTATGTTATAAACACTGAAAAAAGTCTGAATCTATATCAGTTTGAAACAGTGACCTTTGTTTTCTTCTTAAACATTTCCAAGTCATTTGAATATTTGCTAATGTAGATATCACTTGATGATCAGAAAAACTTTAAACTGTATTTTAAGTATGTTAATATATAGGTAATATCCTTATAAGGATCATTTTATGTTGCTAAAATGTAGGTCATTCTGTA
Source organism: Varecia variegata (assembly GCA_028533085.1). Lineage (NCBI taxonomy): Eukaryota > Metazoa > Chordata > Mammalia > Primates > Lemuridae > Varecia > Varecia variegata. The sequence continues at coordinate 149,403,903 of CM052436.1, read as the reverse complement.
CATGGAGGGGCTAGCATGCTCCTCTGTTTTACTATCTTTAAATTAAAACTTAAGAATGGAGAGAAAAACAATTTTTTAAGGAGAAAATAATTAAGTAGGTCAGCAAGCCAAATTATGGAGGGGGAGAAAACCATAACCAACAAATCAGTACTTTGAACATTTGTTCACTATAGAATAAACCAATTTATAGACTTGGACAGATTTTTAACATAATCAGCTTTAAGATGTTCAGAGAAATAAAGTATAACTTTGATTTAAAAATAATTATACTCACGCCTGTAATCCTAGCACTCTGGGAGGCCGAGGCGGGTGGATCGGTCAAGGTCAGGAGTTCGAGACCAGCCTGAGCAAGAGCAAGACCCCGTCTCTACTAAAAATAGAAAGAAATTATCTGGCCAACTAAAAATATATAGAGAAAAAATTAGCCGGGCATGGTGGCACATGCCTGTAGTCCCAGCTACCCGGGAGGCTGAGGCAGGAGGATCGCTTAAGCCCAGGAGTTTGAGATTGCTGTGAGCTAGGCTGACACCAAGGCACTCACTCTAGCCTGGGCAACAGAGCGAGACTCTGTCTCAAAAAAAAAAAAAAAAAAAAAAAAAAAAAAAAAAAAAAAAAAAAAAAAAAAAAAAAAAAAAAACTTGCTGAAAAAAAAAAAGAAAAAAATAATTATAAAATAACAGGTAAATGTGAAAAAATAAATAAAAAATCTTGAAAACAAACAATATATTTATTGAAATAAACAAGACAATCAATGGGATAAACTCTAGCTGGACACAAAGGGCATTTTTGAATTGGAACATAGAACTGAGATGTTCAGAATGTGGTGGGAGGCAAAAGGATGAAAACATGACTTAAGTGTGGAGAATGATTCTAAGGCTCCCACATTTGTTTAATAGGAATTCCACATAAGAGAGTGGAGAGGATAGTGAAGAATCAACATTTAAAGAGAAATTATGGCTAATTTTCCAGAAGTGAAGAAAGACTGAAGTCCTTAGAGTGAAAGTATTTTCTGAATACTGAGCAAAATAAAATTGAAAACGTCTTAAACCATCTGCAAATTAAAAACATCTGCACCTGGCCATACTTAACCAACTTGTAGTAAAACTGCAGAGCTTCAAAGAAACTATCAGAGAGAAAAGACATTATCTACAGAATAACAAAAATCTGAGTGACAGCAGACATCTCATCTACAATGAAAGATGCAAAAAGTCAGTAGAGTAATATAAAAACACGCATGGGCCAGAGAAGCACCAAATTCAGGATAGGGTCTCTCTCTGGGCAGAGAAAGAGGAAAGTCAAAGGAAAAGGTAACCTAGGGCTGCAACTCTAACTGCAATATTTGATTCCTTTAAGAAATATCTGAACACTGTTGGTGGGAATGAAAAATGCTACAGCTGCTATGGAAAACAGTATGGCAGTTCCTCAAAAAATTAAAAATAAAATTACTAAATGTTCTAACAATTCTACTTCTGGGTATATTTCCAAAAGAATTAAAAGTGGGGTCTTAAACATGCACACATATATCTGTGGTGACATTATTCACATTAGCCAAGAGGTGAAAGCAATCTAAACGTCTACCAGTGGATAAATGGGTAAATGAAATGTGCTATATACATAAAATGAAATATTATTCAGACTTAAAGGAAATCCTGTCACATGCTATAACATGGATAAAGTTTGAGGACATTAAGTGAAATAAGGCAGTCACAAAAAGACAAATAGTATATGATTTCACTTATATATGAGGTACCTAGAGTAGTCAAATTTATGGAGATACAAAGTAGAATAGAGGTTACTAGGCCTGGTGGGAGGAGGGAATCAGGAGTTGTTATTTAATGGGTTCAGAGTTTCAGTTTTGCAAGATGAGAAATTTCTGGAGATCCACTGCACACCAATGTGAATATAATTAACACTACTGAACTGTACACTTAAAAATGA
>CM052436.1:149202770-149401865 GCA_028533085.1 Varecia variegata | reverse complement strand
AAAAAAAAAAAAAAAAAAAAAAAAAAAAAAAAAAATGATTAAGATTTTTTTTACCACAATTTAAAAAAATTGGAAAAAGATGTTGAATAAAAAAACATCTGAAGCAAATAATTTGATTGACAAAGCTGCATGGTGTCTCCACTAGTATTTATTATGTAAAATCCTACTCATTTTTTCTGATTTCACAAAAATTTCATTTAAAAAAACAGAAGAATGCATAAAGAAATGTGTTACAGGCATTCAAAGGAAGACTACTCAATCTATTGATATACACAGCAACATGATTGAATTTTGAGAACATTTGGTTGAATGAAAGAAGCCAGACACGAAAGAGTACATGTAGCAAGATTCCATTTATATGAAGGTCAAGAACAGGCAAAGTGAAACCATGAGATAGAAATCAAAAGAGTAGTGGCTTATGGAGGGTGGGGATTTACTGGAAAGTTGACACCAGGGAACATTCTGGGGTGATGGCTGTATCTTGATTGAGGTATTAGTTACAATAAGTAAATACATATGTCAAAATTGATCTATTTTTACACTTAAGATGTGGGCATTTTGTTTAGTGCAAAGTTTGCCTCAATGTATAAGTAAATTTTTAAACAAAAGGTGAAGTTAAAAAGAAAAGTAGGCTATTCACAAGTGAAGAAAAGAACTGCAACACTGGTGGCACCGAACACCTGAGGACACAAGGCAAAGGGCACTTCAGTTGATTGAAATGCAAGGAGAAATTTAGATAGCACAATTCTGTTATTCAAGAAGCATTCAGGACATTGGAGAAAAGGCCAGAGCTTCCAGAAACTTTAGAAGGGGAACCTGAAACCATAGGTAGTGGCTCAAGAATTTTATCAAACAGTACTAAGGTACAAACAAACCTCCTCTTTGGTCCCTTTCCAAAGAAATGGCTGAAGAATATGGTCATTGGAAACGAGTTAATTCTAAGATAACTAGCTTTTAATTATATATCATGTGTTCACTATAAGAAAAATAGAAAATAGAGATAGCAGAAAGAAAACAAATTGAAGTCACAAGTTAGCAGATAACCACTCTTAAAATGTGGCATGTTTTCCTCCATGCACTTTTTACTAAATGCTGTAATTTTTTTTCTTTTAAGGTTGTTTCCAGTGTTCTCCGTCATGTGGGCAAATCTTACTTTGGGTGGAAACGTGTGCCTTTCTTTCTTGAGGGGGATCCAACGATTAGACCGTATATTAGTTAATTGTATTTGCCCCTAGACCTAGACCCATGTTGTGTCTTTTTTTTTTTTTTTTTTTTTTGAGACAGGGTCTGTCACCTGGGCTAGAGTGCAGTAGTGTCATCATAGCTCACTGCAAACTCAGACTCCTGAGCTCAAGCGATCTTCCTGCCTCAGCCTCCCAAGTAGCTGGGACTACAATCCTCCTGTCTGTCTTGGCCTCCCAAAGTGCTAGGATTACAGGTATGAGCCACCACGCCCGGGTCCCATGGTGTATTTTAAAATGCTTTTCTCAGTTTCTCTTTTCCTAAAGATGGGTCAATTGTTGTCTAAGATTTGTCTTTCATATTTTACCATTTATGACTTGGAATGTGTTCTGTAATGTCAAGGGAATAGTATTTCTCCATGAATCATTTTTTCCTACAAATATAAAAATACCATGACCTATACTTGTATATGAAACATGACTACAAATTGCTGTAGAACATAATTTTTAAAAACGAACACACCAGAGTTTACAAATGCAAATGAGCCTATTCCCTGCTTTAGTCCCTAGATGTGCACTTATCCACATGGTTCTGCCATTCACCCAAGCATCTGTGCAATGCCGGAGAGCTGCCTCTACCCTATGGTGGATTCTGTTAAATATTCTCAATTAGATTGTTCTTCATTAGAATACAAGCTATGTAAGATCAGAAACTGCATCTGCCTCATTTACTTCGTTATCCACAGTGCTCAGAAGAGATAAAGAGGGGCTCAAAACTGATGTGTTGAAAGAACGAACGAATGTAATACATTTCCATTTCCTGAGAGTCAACTGATTGTTGAAATAATCTGTAGTCTTGCAGGATGACCATCCCTCTCCCTCCCTCCCACACCTCCTCTCTCTTTCCCTTGTGTTTGAGATTTCATGAGTAAGCTTGAGGGTGACAGGACGCAGGTTTAGGGAGGTAGGTGGTGACCAGATAATGTAAAGCCTTGCAGAAAGTGATAAGGGATTCATATTTTATTCTACATGCAATTGGAAACTACTGCAAGAGAATTCCAAGGAAATGAAATGATTTGTGTTTTTAAAAGGATCCGTATGACTGCATGAATAGATTTCAGGCTGGGCGCAGTGGTTCATGCCTCTAATCCTAGCACTCTGGGAGGCCGAGGCCGGAGGAGGTCTTGAGCCAAGGAGTTCAAGACCAGCCTGAGCAAGAGAAAGTCCCCATCTCTACTAAATAAAGAAAAATTAGCTGGGTGTGGTGGTGCATGCCTGTAGTCCCAGCTACTCGGGAGGATCGCTTGAGCCCAGGAGTTTGAGGTTGCTGTGAGCTAGGCTGATGCCACTGCACTCTAGCCCAGGCAGCACAGTGAGACTCTGTCTCCCCCCAAAAAAGAGAATAGATTTCAGGAGGACAAAAACGGAAGGAACTAGACATTTAGGAAGCTACTGAAGAAACCCAGAAGAGAGAAGGTGGCAGCTTGGACTAAAGAAGTCATAATGGCAAAGGTGAAAAATGGATTGCTTGCTTGTAGATGTATTTTGGTGATAGAACAGACAGGGATCCAGGAATCTAGTTAGCAGGAACTAATGCGGGGGAATGACTTCCACATGCCTTACAGAGACGAATGAATTCCTACTATTTCAGTCTTTAAATTTCAGTTTATCAAATTCTAATTCCAGTGAACGGGCACCTGATAGGCTTAGCCAGGATGCTGTGGGGAGGGTGGGGCGTCTTGACTGGCTGCTCCACAAACAATTCTATCTAATGGGGAAGAGGATGGTTCCCTAAGAATTATTGGGGTGCTGTTCTCAGGAGAAGAAGGAATCATGGCTGGATTGGCAAAAATGCAACATATATTTCCTACATGTGTGCTAAATTTATAGTCACATCACTGATATTTTATAGGAAAAAATGTCATGGCTTATCATATTATTGAACACAATAATATTAATACTAGCTCATAAAGCATTAAAGCAATACTCAAGTAAAATAACTGTGTAAAAAATTAAGATATTTCCTTATCCATCTCGTTGTCTTTCTGCTCTCTACTTAGTTGCAAAATATATGGCTTTATATTATGCCAGCTAAATACAAAATGGAGACGGCTTTAAAGTAGTGGAAAATCCACTTAGTTGGGCATCAGAGGCCTGTAGCCTGACTCTTTTAAGCTGTAATTCCATGAGCAAATCACTTACTCTCTCAAAGTGGAGTTTCTCCATCTGTGAAATGTTGGCAAATGTGCATACCCCACAGGTTGTTGTTGGAACCAACTGAGAATGTCTGTGAAAACACTTGGAAAATTGTGAGCCATCCAAATGCAAGGTATGGTTATTAATGTAGACTATTTCAGGATTAGGAATTCTGATTTCTTTATATTTCGTATAAAGTTCTCTGTTTTACTCTCCCTTGTTTATACATTTGGACTGGAATAACATCAGTGTGCTATTTTCCCAGCTGACTCCAATCTGAATTTCAAAAACCAGCTTAAATATCACCTCTTCCAAGAAGCCTTATCTATTCTTCCCCTGTTAGGTGTTTTCTCTTTAGACTCTCAACAACCTATGCTACCTCTATTAAAACACATCATGCTGTACTATGTCATAGATAAAAGGATTTCTCTTATTAACTCTATTTCCTTGTGTGTTAGTTCTTCCATTTCATTATTTTGTTGTCTTCCTCTTACAGTGTTAGTTTTCTCAGCTGTTTGATGATTTTTGTGTGTGCTCACCTTTGCATTTGAGATTAACTTATAGCAACAAGCTGAATGGGGAAAAAAAAAAAAGAAAAAAAAAAGAAATAGAGATTAACTGTTAGCCTATTGTGAATGCTAACTTTCTCCTTACTATATAGCCTGAAGAGTGATTACTGGTAAGGCATGGACATGCTGCTGGACAGGTGCTATGGTTTGAATGTATCCTACAATTTCATGTGTTGGAAAGTTAATCCCCAACACAACAGTGTTGAGAGGTGGGACCCTTGAAGGGTGATTAGGTCATGAGGAAACTGCCCTCAAGAATGGATTAATGTCTTTATGGTGGGAGTGCATTCATCATTGCAAGAGTGGGTTTGTTACCAAAGAAAGCTCAGCCCTCTCTTGATCTCTCTTGCCATGTGATACCTTCTGCCATGTTATGATACAGCAAAAAGGCCCTCACCAGATGCAGCCCCTCAATCTTGAACTTCCCAGCCCCCAGAACCATGAGCCAAATAAATATTTATTCATTATAAATTACCCAGTCTCACATATTCTGTTATAGCAGCACAAAACAGACTAAGACAGCAGTATATGCCAGTAGTTAGTTTTCCAAATGGTAATATCTTCAGTTAACATATTTTTTCTCATTCTTCACTGTGTAAAAAAGAGGAGAGATGACATTCTAATAGATAAAAGATAACTATTAGTAAAATGAACTAAAGTTTACTTAGTTATTTCTTGCATCCTTTACAACAAAAGATTTGCCAATGTCTCAAGCATCAGAAAGCTTTACAAAGACAAGGGTTATATCTGTTCTTTATGTATTTGCATGGTTCAGTGCACAGAAAAGGTAATCAAATATTTTGGTTGCACAAATGAATGAATGAATGAATGAGCCACTTAGGTGGTTGGGGGAAAATGAAAGATATGAATGGTAAAAATAATTTGATAAATTTATGAGGTCCATAGGAACACAAAAAAAGCCACAACTCATGTGTCCCCTTCTCTGCCCTGAAGGAACCAGCCCTTCTCATCACAGTTTCTACCAGGCCACAGGGCTTACACAAGGGGATTTCACCTCCCACTCCATCAGGACACCGATCTCATCACCTTGCAATTGTATGCAGCCTGGAGAGCAACCACAGTGTCAGCTTACACAGCAAGGCTGTTGGGGGTTGTGTGACATCTTTTACACAACTTGAACCAAAAATAACCAATCGTAGTCCAAAACAGCCAACCAGACTGGAGCTGGTCTTTAAGCTGCAAAAGTCACAATTAATTCACCTTGTAAGCTTTTGCTATTCTACATAAAATCATAGAATTAGAGGTGAGAAAATGCCACCCATGATCAGAAATGAGTCAGAGTCATTTTTTTCCCTCCAGTTTTTAAGGCATAGCCAATATGTAGGATTATTTCAGAGCCTTTCAGTTACACTGGTTCATATTTCATTGCTCAGTAAACCATTTCATTGGCCCATGAACACTTTTTAGCAATACAATTCCTATGTTCAGAATTTCATATTTTAAAAACATTTTTTTCTTCCAGGAGTAGTTCAGACATTTAACCCACCCAGCAAGAAGAATCAACAACAAAACTAGTAAGAGAATTAGAACTAGAGATTTATTTGTGGCCACCCTACTACTATCATTTTTTTTAAAGTCACTGTCTCCCTAATCCTGTGACCAACATCATTCCTTAAGTAGTTCACATATTTCCTGGGTCCTATTTTTAAATTAATGAAAGTGTCATATGGTAAGTGATTCAAAACAAATTTTACACCATTGGCTTCTGGTCCCCCACCTGCCTCAGTAAACCTCACTAAGTTATTGATTGAACCACATAGTTTATTGTCTTTGGTTGCCAAATATTCCCTGACTTTGCTCAGCAAATGTTTCCATGTAACACAAACTAGCATCACTTTAAAAAATACTTATATGTATGATGGAGGCTTCTAAAATTGAAAAAAAATATTTATCTGTCTCTGTCCAACTGCAATCCACTGAAATGCAATCTGGGGATTACAGAGGGTCAGATGTTGCTTTTGTAATAACAACCACCCAGCAACTAGAGGAATAAAAGTGACAGGCTCTGGGAATGAGGCAACACCATGGGGACATAGTATTTGAATGTTAGTGCAGGCACTAATTTGGGAGGAGAAATTATTCTACTGTAGTTTTTACTAAAATAATGTTTGAGGTTATTTATATAATAGCATGTATGATTTCTATGATTATGATCTTTTTTCAAAGTGTGTGATTCAAGAATAAAGAGGAATGTCATGCCAAAGTTTCATGAAAAAATAAAAAAGATAATTATTAGCATGTTTTGATTTAAAGTAAATCTATCTCTTGCATTTATCCTAATAGATTTTGCTTGTTCTTGGCATCAGAACGTATGTAAAAACATTATACTCCTCTTGAGAGCCCAAACACATGTATCTAATCTGTTCATCAATCAGTTATTTAAATTAAAATAGAATCTTAGTTAGTACACAATTAGTTCTTGTGCATTAGGCAAGATAAATAAACAGCAGAACTAGCCAATTGCCAGCTACTAAGACATTTGAGTAGCCTGCCAAGGCCATGTCAGGGCATGACCCAGCAGAAAATTACAACTACTACTACTGGCTAAGGCTCATATTACAGATCTGGGATGATAAATACATGGCACTCATATCATCACTCTTCTGTCATGTCCATGGCAGACATTACTAATCAATCACGATACTCTTTAAGCCCAGGAGCAACCTCAGGATCCTTCACAGAGCCTCATACCAGGCAGCCACTATCAATCAAGTCAGTGTTTGAGATGAAATAAATATTCAAACCCAATTAAAACCATTTATTAAAAAAAGGTTTTGTTCCTTGCAACTATTGTTTGCACTTTGGGCTACCAATCACTCCTCTTCCCTTTTAAGGTTCCAATCCGTGGAGGATATATACAGGGATCAATAGCAAAAAACAATGGCAAAGTACAAGTTTATTCATTGCTAGGTAAGAACACCACACCGTACAGCAAAGCCTTGGACCTGGCTCAGGCTCAAGGACAAAGCAAGTGTCCTCCCTCTTAGTCCCTTTGAAGAAACTGTATCTTGAGAGATGCTAACTTGGGACGTATGTGGAGTCTGGGGGTGGAGGAAATAAAGAGGGAGGGATGGTGGGAGGGGGAAGAGGACAGTCAAAAAGGAGCAGGAAAGAATGAATAAGGCAAGTCAGGCCCTAAGAGGGGCCCTGAATTAGCTTACTGACTTTACCACATCTCCTTACAAATAATAGTGCACTTATTGAGTGCTTACTACGGGGCATGTACCATAGCAAAGCTTGATGCCGTCATCTCACTTGATAATCCCAAAACCCCTCTGAGGAAGTTTATCAGTTAAAAATTGTATGAGTGGCATACAACTCAGAATACCCCTGGGAAATGGGTGGTACCTGTGAGGCAGGGGCAAGGTCAGGATTAAGGGGAACTGTCCAGAAGACATAGGAAAGGGCACATGGAGAATTCTCACCCCTCTAGACCTGAAGGCAGGAGGAACCTGGGGAAAGAGCCATAGCTATAGCAGAGGGCCATCTGGTGGGAGGCTCAAGACAAAAGCCTCCACTGCCCTGTAGCTGACAGGGAGGGAGCTAGGGGAATCTATTCTCCAACCTCTTTCTTTCCCTCTCGCCCATTTCCTGCTAGTACCTCCTGGTAACTAAACTCCTTTGGAAGCCACAGGGCAATGGCCCTTTGATGTGGGTCACAAAAGGCAGCCACCTTCTGGGACGTAGCACAAGGGCACCAGGTAGAGCTGGTAGAGTTCTTTAGCACAGTGACCACCCCACCAGTGAAATGTGGTCCAAAGGAGGTCAGATTGCCAATCAGATTAGCGAATCCTAGGCCAGGCGCAGTGGCTCACGCCTGTAATCCTATTACTCTGGGAGGCCGAGGTGGGAGGATAGATTGAGCTCAGGAGTTCGAGACCAGTCTGAGCAAGAGCAAGAGCAAGACCCCCGTCTCTACTAAAAATAGAAAAATTAGCCGGGTGTGGTGGTGTGTGCCTACAGTCCCAGCTACTTGGGAGGCTGAGGCAGGAGAATGGCTTGAGCCCAGGAATTTGAGGTAGCTGTGAGCTAGGCTGATGCCACAGCACTCTAGCCCAGGTGACAGAGCGAGACTCCGTCTTGGGGGGAAAAAAAAACAGATTAGCAAGTCCTCCTCATAGAGTAGTGGTTCTCCATGGGTGGGGGGTGAATTTTGGCCCCTCAAGGGACATTTGGCAACGTCGAGGGACATTTTCAGTTGTCACAACTGAAGAAAAGGGGCTACTGGCATCTAGAAGGTGAAGCCAGGGATGGTGGTAGATATTCTATAATGCACAAGACAGTCCCCCACAACAAAGAAGCATCTGATCCAAAGTGTCAATAGTACTGAGATTCCAGAAGAAATGATGAGAAGTATCGAAGAGTTTCCCGTAGTATGTACCCCCAAATACAAAGAGGGAGCTTAGATAAAGAGAAGAGATGAGAGAAGATTTCTTTCCCGTAACATCTATGATCTATGTCTTACAGTAGAATTGATCACATGCTATTTTCTTGCTTAGATTTGGACACTTAACTTTTCCTACAGCACAGGAGTAAAAGAAGATAGACCAGGAAAAGATACTCTACAGCCAGAGAGACCAGGGCCTTTGCAAGGGAGTTTAGAATTTACAATTAGGAAAACAGTTATTACTGCCATGATGAAACTATTTGTTAAAATAAATGGCAGTATATGCCCAAGGAAATTAATATCATTTACAATCACATGTTCCTTAATGACAGAGATAGAAATGCATCAGGCAATTTTGTGGTCGTGTGGACATCATAGAGCATACTTATACAGACCTAGATGACGTAGCCTCCTACACAGCCAGGCTATATGGTATAGCCTATTGCTCCTGGGCTACGCACCTGTACAGCATGTTACTGTCCTGAATACTGTAGACAGCTGTGACACAATGGTAAGTATTTGTGGATCTAAACATAGAAAAGGTACGGTAACAATATGGTATTATGACTTACAGAAGCACCTTTCATATGCAATCCATCGTAGACTGAAACATTTTTATGTGGCACATGACTGTACATCTTTAATAAAGCCAATCCTAAGTAGAAGTAAATATGATGCTTAAAATCATATTTATAAAAATAGAGATTTTTTTTTTTTTTTTTTTTTGCTGATCAGAAACATCTTAAAAAAATAGAGATTCTATTTAGACTTTTTTGGATCAGCTACACTACTGCTGTATCCTCATTAAACTGAGTATGAATTTAGAAGATTGGGATGCACACAAATTTGATCTTCCCAGATTGGCAATTTTGATTCCAGAACAGCCCATGTAAAAAAAAAAAAAAAAAAAAGGCATGGTCCCTTATGCCTGTCATCCCAGCTACTTAGGAGACTGAGGCAGGAGGATTGCTTCTTGTGGGCAACATATTGAGACCCTGTCCCTTAAAAAGATAAAAACACAAAAACAGCCTATGTCAGAGAATGATTGCTGACAAATGCTTATAGATTGGTGCATTTATATATGTCCCTTTTCAGAGATTATCTTCAAGGAAGAGATAACAGTTGCTTTATTAATATTGCTAATGAATAATGGAGGGCAGAAATCTAAGTTTGAGCCACTGTTCTACTTGTTAAAAATATATTGATCAGGATCGAGGGACCCCAAGTTTGGAACTATTGTCTTTCTCCTCCAGTGTTTATCTGGTTATCTTGCTAGTCTATGCCATGGTAACTCTTGATACTGCCCCGACAGAGACACTGGGCTAAAGACGTCTACATCCCTTGAGATGCTTGGTAGATCTTCAGCCCAAACCTTGCTCTGTTGAGACTGTGCCAGACCTACAGTGAATGTCAAGGCAATAGCTTTTGAAGAGTAGTTTGGACCTTCATTGCTAGTCTAGCATTATTTATGTATCAAATCTATAAATTACCATTTGATTATCAAGGTGCTTGTGTTAGCTGAAACCAGAATTTTAAGTTTATTAAAGACATGAATTCCATGATGCTTTTCCAAAGGGGACTTTAGCCAAAAGATATTGGTTACTTAAGTAACCAAAGGGGATCATGAGAGCCAGGGTTCATTTCTAAAGTGGTCTAATGGCATTAATCCTGGGGAGAGGAACCAGCAAGTGTAGATCATCTACACTGTTAGGTACTGTGCATGTATATCCCTATTTGCTTCTCACAACAACAAATCAACTTCCTCGTTACCATTTGAAGGATGAGGAAAATGCCCTTGGGTACATAACCCAATAAAGCATCAGCTTATTAATCCACGAAATGGCAGTAATGATAGTACCTAATTTACAAGTATATTGTGTGGATTAAATGGGAAAAACACATGTGGAACCTAATTATATGACAAAAGATTAAATACTGTTACGTTTATCATTTCTAATAAGGCTACAGTGTGAGAAAGTGACTCCAGAGCCTTTGTTCTTTCCACTACACCACATGACCTCCAAACAATTTTTTAAGTTATTTACGTGCAATTTTAGGCATGGTTCAGAGGGACCATCCATTTGACCTGTTTTTATCTCCCGCTTTAAACATATTAATTTCTAGAACTCACCTCCAGTCCCCCAAAAAGAAGGGAAGAAAACCCCCACTGACTAAGCAACTAGTGCATGCTGTTGTGTAGTCTTTTTTTCTTTTTTTTTTGAGGCAGAGTCCTGCTCTGTCACCCTGGCTAGAGTGCCGTGGCGTCAACCTAGCTCACAGCAATCTCAAACTTCTGGGCTCAAGCAATCCTCCTGCCTCAGCCTCTCAAGTAGCTGGGACTACAGGCATGTGCCACCATGCCCGGCTAATTTTTTTTTCTGTATATATTTTAGTTGGCCAGATAATTTCTTTCTATTTTTAGTAGAGACGGGGTCTTGCTCTTGCTCAGGCTGGTCTCAAACTCCTGACCTTGAGCGATCCACCTGCCTCGGCCTCCCAGAGTGCTAGGATTACAGGCGTGAGCCACCGTGCCTGGCCTGTTGTGTAGTCTTAAATCATCCTTTCCTTCAGATTTTAAGAAATGATGATTGGCCGGGTGCGGTGGCTCATCCCTGTAATCCTAGCGCTCTGGGAGGCCGAGGCGGGTGGATCGCTCAAGGTCAGGAGTTTGAGACCAGCCTGAGCAAGAGCAAGACCCCCGTCTCTACTAAAAATAGAAAGAAATTATCTGGCCAACTAAAATACATATAGAAAAAAAAATTAGCCGGGCATGGGGGTGCATTTCTGTAGTCCCAGCTACTCGGGAGGCTGAGGCAGGAGGATTGCTTGAGCCCAGGAGTTTGAGGTTGCTGTGAGCTAGGCTGACCTCATGGCACTCTAGCTTGGGCAACAGAGCTAGACTCTGTCTCAAAAACAAAAAGAAATGATGATTATTTTAGTCTGGGGTGCTTAGATTACAGCAAGATAGGGATCTATTTTAGGAAGCATGGTCCTGTAGCTATGGTTCCTGGAAAAAAATGCGTGTGATTGCCCCTGAAGACCTTCCAGTGGGACAAGACGTGGAGGTAGAAGACAATAATATTGATGATCCTGACCTGGTGTAGGCCTAGGCTACTGTGTTGTGTGTCTTCGTTTTACAAAAAAAGTTTAAAAAGTAAAAGAAAAATAAAAACTTTTAAAAATAGAAAAAGCTTATAGAATAAGGATACAAAGAAAGAAAATGTGTTTGTACAGCTGTATGATGTTTGTGTTTTAAGCTGTTATAAGAGTCAAAAAGTCAAAACAATTAAAGTTTATAAAAGAGTTAATAAACTAAGGTTAACTTATTATCGATGAAAAATATTTTATACATTTAGTGTAGCCTAAGTGTAGTGTTTATAAAGTCTACAGCAGTATATATTCATGCCCTAGGCCTTCACATTCACTCAGCACTCACTGACTCACCCAGAGCAACTTCCAGTCCTACAAGCTCCATTCATGATAAATGCCCTATATCGACATACAGTTCCTGTATTTTATCTTTTAAAAATCTTTTATACTGCATTTTTACTGTACCCTTTCTATGTTTAGATACTCAAATACTTACCATTGTATTACAAGTGCCTACAGTATTTGGTACAGTAAAATGCTGTATGGGTTTGTAGCCTAGAAGCATTAGGCTACACCATATAGCATATGTAGTAGGCTATATCATCTAGGTTTGTGTAAGTATACTCTACGATGTTTGCACAATAATGAAATCAACTGATGTGTTTCTCAGAACATACCCCCTTGTTAAAGGACTCATGACTGTACATCTCCTTTTTAAAAATTTAACAAGGTAACAGCCATCTTGAGCATGTGCACACACACATTGAGTCAGAGGTCACTTCTTACAGGAAGCCTTCTTTGACTTCACCCAACCCCCAGCCAAATTGGTTGCCCACACCCAGTTCCCTATTGTGTCCCTGATCATACCAATTTGAGCTATATTACAATTACCTATCGACGTGACCAGTCCCTATCTAGACTGCAAACTCCTAGCTTGGAGCCTGAGTTTGAGACTGCGGTATTCCCACCACCTACCACATTATAGGTAATCAATAAATATTTAATAAATAAATGAACAGCATGTGACAAACCAGGGAAATAAGAATGAATACATGATGTGTTTGGACACCCTTGCATGGCTGCATTGGAGAGAATAGGGAGAGTTTTGAACGGGATGAGCCGTGGTCCTTGGACACGAAGCAGTGAGGTGAGCCTTAAGTATTCAGACCTGGTGATCGAGACAGTTGATCAAGACAGTAGAAAACCATTTTTTCACACTTTTTATATTATAGTAAAAAATGTATTACATAAAATTTGCCATTTTAGTCATTTTTAAAAGTATATAATTCAGTGGCATTAATTACATTCACCATGTAATACAACCATCCCCACTATCTATTTCCAAAACTTATTCATCATCTGACAGAAATTCTGTAACCATTTAACAAAAACTCCCTATTCTCCCTCTCCCCCAGGCCCCTGGTAACCTCTGATCTACTTTCTGTCTCTATGAATTTGCCTTTCATATTAATAGATGTTTCATAGAAGTGGAATCCTACAGTACTTGTCCTTTTGTATCTGCCTTACTTCACTTTGCATAACATTTTCAAGGTTCATCTATGTAGTAGCAGGAGAACGATTTTTAAGCAGAGGCATGATTTAGAGACAGCAACATCTCAGAAAGACAAAGTTAGCAGGTGCATGTTGGTGTTAAGCACCTCGATCCAATTGCTTCAGCACTTCGCTGACTTGTTTATTCTTGTGTAGAGCCTTTAATACTTTTGAGTGACTGGAAACCTAAACATATCACAAGTGTGTCACCAAATTTTGATCAATATATATCACTAGAACTTACATTTGCAGCTGGGTGCAGTGGCTCACGCCTGTAATCCTAGCACTTGGGAGGCCGAGGCAGGAGGATCGCTTGAGGAGTTCAAGAACAGCCTGAGCAAGAGCGAGATCCCGTCTCTACAAAAAATAGAAAAAATTAACTGGGTGCAGCCGTACACCTGTAGACTCAGCTAATTGGGCGGCTGAGGCAGGAGGATGGCTTGAGCACAGGAGTTTGAGGTTGCAGTGAGCTGTGATGACACCACTGCCCTCTAGCCAGGGCAAAAGAGCAAAACCCGTCTCAAAACAAACAAAAAAGGAACTTATATCACCAGGTGATGTTTATGCCACTGACCCTGACAGCAATTTGAGCAGCAAGATTCAAACGCTGCTATTTTGATATCACCTGGTCACTTCCCAATTTCAAATTCCTAAGAGGGGATGAGATTGCCCTCTAGTCTGGGTCAGGCATCCACCCTGAGATCCATCCATTACACCCCTGGGAGTCAGGTCACGAAATAGCAACATCCCCACCACGACCACAGACATGGAATGAGCGTTTCCTGCGGGCCTGTCCCTGTGCTCTCCATTCCAGACGTCTTAGCTCCTTTAATCCGCACGTCAACACTTGGAAGTGAGGGAAGAAAACTGAGGCTTAGCCAAGTGGAGTGGCTGGTACCTGCCGGTCCGAGCTGGGCTTTGAACCACTGTCTGACTCTAGAGCCCCTGTGCTCTACCAGCTTCGAGATTTGGCTAGGGGGAAGGGGTACCTTGGGTTTGTGCAGGGCTAGTTCCAAGAGGAAGAGGAATCACTGTCCCCTGGGCAGCTGGCCCCTGGAAGCTTTACTGTATCAGCACTATATTAGTATTTTGGATTAACATAAAACGTGGATGAGTTAGGGTACTTGAGTCTTATGATTTCCCCAATAAATAGTACCCCTATTTCTACCCAAGCTCAGGAAAAGGACACTGGTGTCACATAGGGGACCAAAGGATATATAGTGTGGCGAGGAGATAAAAGCTGGGTCTGCGGGATGGCTTGGAAGCCAGCTCCTTGCCAGCACGCCCTGGCACCTTGTTAGAAACGCAGGTTCTGGGACGCCCACTGCAGACTTGCTGAGTCGGAACCTACATGTTCACAAGATCCCAGGGGAAGCAGGGGTGTAGGGTACGCAGCACTACCTGGAATGGCACAAGCAACTCTGGACCACGGCAGGACTCTCCTTGGTGTTCTTGCTGGCAGGGACTACCCTGCTGCGTTTACCCCAGGGCTGGGGAACTGACGAAAATGTGTCCTCTCCGCGGGTCAGGCAGATGGAAAGAGGTGGAGGAGGATTCTCTGATGAGGGGAAGCGGGGAGAGGCCAGGTTGAGCTCATTGGTCCTCATGCCGCCCACTGTGTATTAGTATCACCTGGGGACTAGAAAACCAACAATTGGGTTCACCCTCAGATATTCCTATTCAATTGGCACATTGTGGGAATGGGCCAACTATAATATGTCTTTTCTAAAAAAGCTTCCTAGATGGATATAACGTACAGTGGTCTAGCTGTAGTCCCTCTGTGGAAACATAAGGGGTGGGGAGTGAGCGTGCCTTCTTAGCAATTACCTTCCTACTTCAGTGGGCATGAGGGGAAGGTATCAGAGCAGGGCTTCTCACACTTTAACGTGCCTAACTCAGCATCAGCTGAGGATCCTGGGCAAATGCAGGTTGTGATTCGGTAGGTCTGGGCTGGCACCTGGGATGTTGGTTTTCTAAGCAGCTCCCAGGTAATGTCCTTTCAGCTGGTACCACACTCTGAGTAGCAAGGAGCTAGAGCATGCACGAGAATCACCAGGCTCACCTGCTAAAATACAGAGTCCCAGGTTTCCTAGCCCAGAATTTCTGACCCTGTAGATTTGTCAAAGGGGCCGGGAATCTTCATTTTTAATGGTCATTTCTGATGCAGGTGACTGCGGTGGCTGGAGAGCCCCATTTTGACAAACTGGTCTAGAGTTTGGCAGCGGGCTGGAGAAGTTTAATGAAACCTCAGAAAGAAAAGAGAGAGAGAGTAAGAGAAAGTAGGAGAGGAGACAGAAAATATATCTGATCAATATTCTGTTCTCAACAATCAACATCCTGATCTGGTTGAGTTATCTTTGCTTCACTGTCATTACTCAGGATAATTGTGAATGAGAATGTCTCTCCCCAAGTGATTCTCTCAAGAATGTTTGCTGAGTAGAGATTTTAAAAAACAACCAGAGCCTGCTAAAACCAGAAATTCATTCTCTCAGTGTTGGAGGCCAGAAGCCCAAAATCAAGATGTGGGCAGGATTGATCCCTTCTAGGAGCTCAAAGAGAAAACGTATTCCATGCCTCTTTCCCAGTTTTTGGTGACTTCGGACAATCGTTGGCATCCTTGGCATCCTTGGCTTGTCGATGCATCACTCTGATCGCTGCATCCATCATCATGTGACCATCTTCCCTCTGTGTGTCTGTGTCTGTCAGTCTATAATTTATCTTATTAAGTAAAGATTGTCAGATTTGGGCAACTTTTCTTCTTCATTTGATATATGTTAAAGGTTGAATTGTGTCCCGCCTACAAAAGATCTGTTGGGATCCTAACCTCCAGTATCTCAGAATGTGACCTTATTTGGAAATTAAGTCTTTACAGATGTAATATCACATTAAAATGAGGTCATTAGGGTGAGCCCTAAGCCAATATGACTATGTCTTTATGAAAAGAAGAACGCAGACACCCACACAGGCAGAATGTCATGTGAAGATGATGGCAGAGGTTGGGGTGGTGCTTCTGCATGCCAAAGAGCACCAAAGATTGCTGGCAAACCACCAGAAGCTAGGAGAGAGAGGCCTGGAACAGATTCTCTTTCATAGCCTTCAAAAGGACCGACTCTGTCAACACTTTGATCTTGGACCCCAGAACTGGAGACAATAACTTTCCTTTTTTTTTTTTGATTATTCAAATTAAGTGTTTATTTTTGTGCAGTGATAAATTTCACATCAACCCAACTATCACTTGATGGGTTCCTGCAAGGTGTTGGAGACATCTTAGTTTTATGAAATGAGCACAGAAGCCACTGGAAGTCCACAGAGTCAGTTCCCTCTCAGATAATAAATTTCTGTCGCTTAAGTCACTCAGTTTATGGTTCTTTGTTTACAGCAGCCCTAGCAAAAGAACACAGGATGTATATATTAATACTACACAATTCCACAGGCACTCGCTGGAAAAGGAATTGGTTTATAAATTCTAAATTGAACACAAATTTAAATAAATCACAGTCCCTGATTTCTAAGAGCTCCCAATGTAGCCAAGGAGGAGTCTAGTGGGGGAGGAATTCACACATACACCCCAGTAATCCTGAAACTGGTAGACTGGGCAAAGTGGTAGTGTTCTGGGAGGATCTATTGATTTGGAAGGGATCTAGGAAATCTTCTCTGGGTACAGGGTAGGAATTAGAAATTGAAATTGTTGTTCAAATCATGCAATTTCCCGAAAATCCATTGAACATGTTTGAATGTTTCACTCTTATATAATTAAAAAACTCATTCCTCAAGTTTTTTTCAAATAAGAGCTAAGGTTCAGGCTAGCCTTGAAAATATTTCCCCTTTCTCCATCTGCATGCAGCAACATTATTGGAAGAAATAATTGCTGACAACATATTAAATTTACTGAGCTCCAAGGAGTTGAAACTTGCTAATGTTTCGGCTCCAGGTAGGCAGCATGATTACCGGTATTTTTAAAGAACAAATTTCACATGTTCTCAATCATTTTCATTGCTCTGCGAATGGAAGCAAATCATTGGGGTTCAGAATATTGTTCTGCTAAGGAAATAATTTATG
This sequence comes from Varecia variegata, assembly GCA_028533085.1. NCBI lineage: Eukaryota > Metazoa > Chordata > Mammalia > Primates > Lemuridae > Varecia > Varecia variegata. The sequence goes on along the minus strand of CM052436.1, from coordinate 149,384,811 downwards.
TTGCCCAGAGATGGAGATCTTAAAATAACAAATAACATTTACAGGACAGGCAACACAGAACACCTAAAGAATTTTCTTTATTTTATTCCAACTCAAGCATGTAAAATTTCTAATATTAAATCATCTCAGCAAAGGCCAAAAAGGGGCTTTGGTCAAGCCAGATGAAGGTTGCATTGTCCCTTTGTCTTTCAGCCTAAGATACTAAGCCAATTTTCGATATTTTTTTGGCCCTTGTTACTCTGTTAAAGCCATTTATTCTTCCTGCTTTGTACTCGGTACAGAAGCAGCAGGCCTAATCCAGAAGATCCATAATATTTTGAAATCATGAGCTGTATTTATTAAAACATCTGGTCACCTGGGTGATGGGGTGGGGTGTGGCTGGGGGACGAATTGTCTGATAATATAAAAGACATGCATGGGATATATGTATACTAAAAGGCATTTGTTGTTTATTTCAAACTCAAATTTAGCTGGACATTTAAAATTTTTATTTGCTAAACCTGACAACTCTAAACACAGCACCAGTAAAATTATACTCTGGGATAGAAGAGCTTTAGCTTGAATCACTTGATGAAGGAGAGGTTTGAAGAAAAGAGGAGGCTGAGTGCGGTGGTTTATGCCCATAATCCCAGCACTTTGGAAGGCTGAGTCGGGAGGATCATTAAAGCCAGGAGTTTGAGACCAGTCTGGGCAACATAGCAAGACCCCTGTCTCTACAAAAATATTGTTAAAATAAGCTGGGCGTGGTGGCGCGTACCTGTAGTCCCAGGTACTGGGGAGGCTGAGGTGGAGAATTGCTTGAGCCCAGGAGTTTGAGGCTGCAGTGAGCTATGATCGTGCCTGTAAATAGCAATTGCACTCCAGCCTGGGCGACAGAGCAAGTGAGACCCCGTCTATTAAAAAAACAGAATAAGAAAGAAGGTGAAAAGCATGAGCTTTAGAATCATTCTGATCTGGGGTTGATTCTGGCTCTATACTGGATTATATGACCACATGACCTTGGGCAGTGCGTCTTAGCAGTTCTTCCAGCTTCCTTTCTCTCATCTGTAAAACCGGCACGTGTAACACTAGCCTCCTTTTGTTAAGATGAAGTGTCAGCTCATGTAGTGCAGTGCTGGGTCATGTTAGAGTCTGAGAAACAGGAAAATCAGTAATACTGATCTTGTCTTTATTTAAAATTTTGATATTTTGTTCATCATGGAAAAATTTGATTTTTCTAAAAGATTGCATTCAAATATTATTTATCTTGTCAACTGGGTTTTTTGGCTCACCCTTAGATTTTGCACCTCACCCTAATACCTGCCTTAGCACTCGGTGACTGTTAATTGTTATTTATATTTAATGTTTACATTTTATTTAATCTTACTAATATTTGCATTTAATAATGTTAAAGACAATTAACCCCCTTATATTCCACTCCCTTGCAGGATCATGTTAGAAACAATAATGACAAACATTTATAAGGGCTTACTTTGTCTCAGGCACTGTGCTAAGTTCCTGAAGTGCATAATTTTATGGAATGCTTACAATTTTTTTGATGCTGTAACAATTATTATTTCTATTTTATTAAAACTGATATTTTATGTTATTTATTTATTTTTTTAACTTTTGTCTGACTCAATACCCAATGAAAAAGTGATATTTTTAAAAATAGAACTACTTCCCCAAGAAGACACAGCTAGTAAATTGAGCTGTTGGGCATTAGAAATTGAGTTTTGTCTGCAGGGCTACCGAAACTTGTTTGTAGACAGGGCATTGCATTAAGTATTAATAACATGAATTCAGACTAGGGCCGCCCATCGGAAACTCCTGCCTGCAATAACCCAGGAAGGCCTCTAGGTGTCCTCATTGACCAAGCTCCAGAATTCTAGGCCGGAGAAAACTATGTTTTTGGAAAGGTTTTCTCAGGCATGCTCTTCCAGGAGAGCTTCCTTCCACACATTCTGCTTGCGTACGGACCAAAGGTTCTTGGTCTGAAGACAGGCTCTGGGGTTGAGCAGGGCCAACCTCTCCGTGGATGGGGAGGGTCTGACCCCCGTCTGTTCAGCCCACGATCTTCAAGAGCTTCTAGACCATTGTCCCGCCTGCCCCTGGGCAGGGCTGGGCAAGTAGGTTTGCCAGGCGTCCTGTATTTCGCGATTTTGTTTGGTATCCTGTATGGATCTTTTTTCAGGGTACCTTCAGTGTCCTGTATTCAGCTTTTAAAAAGTAAATTATATGGTGGTTAGAGCTATTTTTCAAATTTAACCTGACACCCTGTTATTTCTATTTGTTAAATCTGGCCGCCCCACTGGCTGGCTTGTTTGCATTCTTGTGCACATAGAAAAGGCAGGTATGGGTCTTTGAGCAGCAGGGCTAAGCCCAGGGTGAAGCAGTGGTGGACCTAGGGCACCCAATTTAAGATGGGGCTCACTCTCCCGCTCTGGCAAGTGCACTTTGTCCTAGTCCTGGCCTTGCAGGAGAGCTGTGGCCGAAGGGTCAGGAGAACACCGTAATTAGCTTACTCCTCAGGTTAAACCAGAGTGCAGCTTCCCTCAGTGGACTCCAGAACAGCACAAATTGATGCTTCATACAGTTTCTGTCTTATGCATTTGTGAATTGGAATCCAGACCTGGGGCCCTTCTAGCAAATATAAGTTGGGCAAACTACTTAACCTTCCTGAGCTTCTGTTTGGAATTAATAATTGCAAATTTGCTGGGAAGATTAAATAAGAAAAAAATATTCCCAGTGTCTAGGACAGGGCCTAAGACATGAATCAGCCCTAGACAATGATGAGTGACTTCATCCTATCAGTGACAGAGGCAGTGGAAATCCTGAGAACCTCAACCTCCTAGATCTTGGTTAATATTCAACATCACTCACTGCATTTCTCCACCCAGGAAATCATTTATGTTGTGAAACACTGTCTAGAGACTTAATGTGGTGCTGAGCTGGTGACATGCATTATCTTGTTCAGCCCACACAATGCTCTTGTGAGATGTGTACTAGAGAGGAAACTGAGGCTCTGAGAGGTCAAGAAACTCACCCCACTGTTTATAACCAGCAAGTGGCGAGGCCAGGATAGATTCTGAGCCCGGCAGCCTGTCTCCAGGTCTGCCTGACTTCAAAGCCTACGTGTTTAACCACTACTTTATAAAGATGGTGATGTCTGCTTAGACACCCACTATCAGCTCCCTGAAAGGCTTCTTCCATGGTAATTGAAGGGCTGCTGGAAATGCCCTTCCCAGACTCGGGCTGTCAGTATTCCTGATGAGATCTTTCTCACTACGGATTCCCAATCTTTGATCTTCTTATGAAGCCATTTTCATCGGAAAATGGGGAGAGGCACAGAGAATGATGTTTCTGAAGTTACGAGTGTGTGTCGGGCAGGAGAAGGGGTCGCTGCTGTGAAGCTCCTCTAATTCCCAACATCACACGTCTGTGTTTCCAGTACATTCCTCAAATGCCACTGCTGCTTTCCTCCAGCCTGTTTGCACAGGTAATTCCAGCCCAGTTGGCTGCTAATGGCCCTTCAAGCCACTAGCTGATCAAAAGTGTTCAAATCTCACATCTTGAAAACCACCAGCTGTGGGCTACCCCTGCTGTCCTTTCTTTCCTCTGGTGATTTTCACCCTGCTGATCTGACCTTTCCTCTTTCTTCCTCCCCAGGCCCACTCTTTTGTTTGCTCCTTCCCTTCTCTTTTCATTTTCATTGGTTTTCATTTGAGAGAGGTGCTTGGTGAGCGATTTGTTTTATAATGTCATGGTTAGTAAAGAGCATGAGGTGTGGAGCCAAACAGACGTTGGTTTGGATTTTAGCTTTACCATTTACTTGCTCTTTGGTTCTATAACCAAAGGCATGGTGACCTTTCTGAGGCTCCCTTCTTAGATCCTTATCTGAGGGTAAGGCCATCTTTCTTACATGGTGGTAGGGAGGATTAGATAAGTAATGTATGACAGCCCGTGACCTATTGTTGGGACTACAGTGAAAGCTCAAAAATGGTAGATTTCTTTCTTATTACCTAGATAGATTTTTTAAAATCCTGGCATAATCCTTCCTTATATTTTTTTAGTTTCTAAAACTGGCCAGAATTCTCCTGGCTTTAAAGCCTTGGCAAATGTCATATGCCATTCTCTTAACCTTAGAGAGCTTCTGTTCTTTTTGTTTAATTAGATCTACTCTCACAATCCCCAACTCTAGGCTTAAGTGTCACCTCCCCAAAGGTCCCCATTGTGTCCCAGTCTCAGGTATGAGCTACACCCACATTTATTCTCTCTCACCACCCTTGGCTTCCACGGGATTAATGATCACGTTAAGTCATTCAAATAGTCGACTTCTGTTTCTGCCTCGTTGGCCTGTAGGCTTCAGGAGAACAGGACCCATTGCATCCTCTCTGCCTAGGACAGTGACTGACACACAGTGGGTGTCCTAATATTTGTTGAATATGTGGTTTTTCAAATCACATACAGTTTTTCCCTGCCCCTCGCTGCTGTGGTTTGAATGTTTTCTCCCTCTGAAACTCATGTTGGAACTTAATCCCCCAAAGTGGCAGTAGTGAGGGGTAGGGCCTTTAAGAGGTGATTGGGTCATGAGGGCTCTGCCCTCCTGAATGGGTTCATGATGAATGGATTAACAAATGAATGGGTTGTTATGGGAATGGGACTGGTGGCTTGACAAGAAGAGGAAGAGAGACCTGAGCTTGCACGCTCAGCCCCATCGCCATGTGATGCCCTGTGACACCTTGGGACTCTGCAGAGAGTCCCCACCAGCAAGAAGTCTCTCACCAGATTTGGCCCTCTTGACCTTGGACTTCTCATCCTCCATAACTGTAAGCAATAAATTCCTTTCTTTATAAATTACCTATATTCTATATAATACCTATATTTTAGGTATTCTATTATAAGTAACAGAAAATAGACTAAGATACCCATCAATAATTGTTTCCTTCACTTCTGTCCTTTCTCCCTCCAAAATTGAGAATCTCTGCTTTAAACACTGAAGGCAGCACCCCTAGAAGTAGGTGTAACACCTTTTCCTAGAGAAGTCCCCCAGGGTTTCCCCATGGGGTCACTTTGGGCAGGACAACTTTTTGTTGTGTCAAACCATCCCATACACTGGAGCATGTTTAATGTTCCTGGCCCCTAAATGCCAGTAGTACCTCCAAGTCATTGGGAGAATCCAAAACACATTTCCAAATGTCCCATGGTGGGTGGTACAGTCCCAGTTGAAAAATCACAGACCTTTTAAACCTTGGGCACTTCATGAATGTTACAAGCATTCAAGAAGAGAAAATTGGCCAGGAGTGGTGGCTCACACCTATAATCCTAGCACTCTGGGAGGCTGAGGTGGGAGGATCAACTTGAGGTCAGAAGTTCGAGACAATCTGAGCAAGAGGGAGACCTCGTCTCTATTGAAAATAGAAAAATTAGCCTGATGTGGTGGCATGTACCTGTAGTCCCAGCTACTGAAGAGGCTGAGGCAGGAGGATCCCTTGAGCCCAGGAGTGTGAGCTATGATGATGCCACTGTGCTCTAGCTGGGGCAACAGAGTGAGACTGTGTCTCAAAAAAAAAAAAAAAGAAGGGCAAGTTTTCTGAAACCCAGAAGTTAGGTCATCTCCCGTCTGGGTCCAGGCACATTGTTCTTGCCAAGACTGCTGATATTCAAAAGCAAAAGGAAATGGAGAGATTGAGAGAGAGAGAGAGAGTGTATGTGTATGTGTGTGTGTGTTTCAATGTTAAGAACAGCAAGCAGGTAAATATTGACAAAACAAATCTCTCGTATCTATTTCCTATTTTCTTTTGTAGAGGTGATAGACTCTCACGAAATCATAAAAGGCAGATGAGGATGGAAGCGCTATAAGGACACTCTGGTGGTGAGCTCAGACTCTAATCTGAAATTAATCTCAGACTCTTTCCAAAGAGAATCAACAGTAAAGCCCACAAATACATACATCTGACAGAGCTGAATTCTGAGTGGGCTTCTCAAGGGCACTGTAGAAAAAACCATTTCATATTTCATATTATTGTACTGCCCCTGAACAATCCCAAATGGGAGAGGATCAATAGATATTTTCAGTGCTACTGATCAATATTTAGTTCATTATGGTTATCTGTGATTGTAACAAGTACATTCACTAATGTAAGACATTTTATTGACTGGAAAACAATTTAAGAAATGTACTTGGTCCACTGATGACCTCATCCAGCCATAAATAATTCAGCCTAGCAGGTAGGGCTCTAGGTGAGGGTTATCTTGATCTGTGGTTTGACTTAAAGCCTGACTCTGCTCTTCTGCCACTGGTAGATGAAAGAAAATTAGGTCCGATAATTTTAAGAGGTGATAATGAGCAAGGAGAGATGGGATTAGTGTGTATTCACTCAATTTTCATTCATCTATTAAGAAAATCTGAATTCTGTTTGCTACTTTTACTGCAGAGAAATTATTCCTGGAAAACATTCATTGAATGAGAAATTAGTAGTTTAGGATTTGCAGTTTGACAAGTCAGGATTTATTTCCTGCTTTTCTCCTCCTAGTGGCATGACTTTTGGTAAGTTACGTGACCTTTTAAATTCTCAGATTCTTTACCTGTAAAATGGAGATTTTATGGCTCTGTCCACCTCATTGGGCTGTTGTGGGGATTAAATGAGCAAATGCATATAAAGTAATTTTGCACACCAGACTGGCACACGCCGAACTAGAGTTCAACTCATTTGCCAACTCATTTTTGCAGTGGGACATACTTTTCTTTTTTCTACTTCAAAGTGGCACAAGAATGGGTTGGAAGGGAGGCAGAGTATTAGAAAAGACCTAGAGAAATCTAGAGGAGGGGATATGGAAAGAAAAACATACGAGATAACCAAACTTTGAGCTGAAAGATAAGTTTCACTTTATCTTCTGGGTTCTGTGTAACCAAACTTTGAGCTAAAAGATAAATTTCACTTTATCTTCTGGGTTCTGTGTATGTGTCAAAAGATTATTCTCTTTGGAAATGAACTGCATCGCCATGCTCTGAGATAACAGGGAACAACTAATGGCTTGCCTCGTTAACAAGCATGGCTGAAGCATCTCCTTTGCTATACCTCCAGGTCAACCAAAGGGGTTCTGGAAACCTTGTTATTGGAACTTGCACCAAGGTAAGTATAGAAATTGAGAATTAGTGTTTAGAAACATTCATTGCAACTTGACACAGTAGTTTTATGTTTGCTGAATCTAATAATAATTAGGAACATATATTTTCCTGTTATTTCAATTACCTAGTAATTTATTTTTCTGAATTAGCTTTCCCCTTAGTAATTCACTTTTGTTTTACTTTATAAAATTACATGTAGGTCCACAATAGATTGGAAATTTTCAAAACTGGTCTTTCTCCATGGATAGTTTGAGAAGCACCATTTGTAGAAAATAATACAGACTTGCCTACTGCACTGAAGAAAGTTATTATTCAGATTCTGGAAGCTCTTTAAGGACTGACATTTGAGGGAACTCTTTATTCTGGGCTTTTTTTCCTAAGAACAGGACAAATAGTTTAAAACAATTTTGGAATCTTTATTGCTTATGAGTACATATAAGCTCATGAGCTTATATGAGTACAGGGAAGAATTTTGAAGAATTTTCTCAAATATAGAACAAATTATAAACATGAAGGAAGGTGAGGCAATTTCTAAAATCCACCTTGTAAAACATACATCTTTATGAGGTAGATCAATATGTATTGATACAAAGCAAGGCCCAACATATGTTAGGTAAAAAAAAAAAAACCAAGTTGTAAATTTGTACTTGTAATATGATGCTGGATTTTTAAAAAATTACTATATAGAAAAAAATCCAAATTAATATGCAACAAATTAACATTGTTATATCTGGGAATGTTAGATTACGGGGCATGATTATGTTTTTATGTTACGTATTTACTTTGTGTTTGCATTTAAAATTTTTACCATAAGTATATGATACTTTGCAATAAGAAAGGAAGTTTGCACGTTGAATTCTTTGCCTTTGTCACTGTTTGCTTTTTAATAAACATACCAATATGGCTGAGAGATATTTTTCAAAAGAGATGGGGGAAATCGGGCAGTTGGCTCATTTCTGTCTTCTTTTCCTATTTGGGAACCAAATTTTATTTGCCCTTTTAGGGCATACTTGCAATTCTGAGCATACTGTTTCTTGAATGGGAAAAGGATATTTTTATGTAAGATACATGTATGGAAATATTAATATTAAAGTCTCCCTACATTTCATTTCCCACTCCCCTCTCCCTATAGTACAGGATAAAAAGATGTCACGTGAAATATTTTCTTGAATGTAAAAGACCTGTTTGCCAGCCTGTGAAACTAGGACAAATTACTTGTTACAAATAAATAATATTCCCAAGATTAGGAAACCTAAAAATTCTCATCAGTCATCCTCAGTGAGGCAGTAAACTACCGTATTTTATCAATTCTAAGATAACTTTATTGTAAGACACAGCATTTTTTTTTAATCATAAAGAAAGGAAAAAAACACTGCCAATTCAACTAGGACATGCCATCAATCAAAAGATGAACCCTGTTTTCAGATGTAAATATGAAAAAACGTACATCTTGGAATCAATAAGATACGGTAATACTATAATAATTGGAAAACTTGCTCAACACAATTAGTTGAAGTAGAGCACTTCAAACTGCTTTCACACGGGCCCTGAACATAAATGGAAGAATACGTAAACATTTTCAGTAGCACACCTTTTGTTTATTGACCTATGTAAAAAAATAATAGGTCTCAAAAAAGTCAGAACAGTAAAAGAATATGCAAAAGTGTATTTCTGTTTCTAGAAGGCTATACAAATATGCAAAAAGGAATAAGTTATTTTTTGCTTGTCTCTTTCCAAATTTTTTTCCCCAAACTTCATTTCTAATGATACAAATGACTAAGGACCAGTTTAACAAATCATTTTTATGTATATATTACATGCTTTGGAATATAGATAGAAAATGTTCAAAAAAAGTTGTTCAGAAACTTCTCTATTCACAATATGAACAAGAAACCTGTATAAAAGAAGGGGAAAGGAGCACCTTTCATGGAATATTGAAGCGGAGTAAAGATGACACAAAAGACCAATCTGGAATATGGAAATCATTTGTTTTAAAAAATAAACAAACAAAACCCTAAAATAAACCATAACTAATTAGTTCTTCCAAGAAAAGTATGAGGTAGTTTTAGCCTCATAATTAAATCTACTGCAGCTTGGAGTATTTTTTTTTTTAATGTTAATCTTTTTTTTTTTTGGTCACTTAGTGACTTAGAACTACTTATGGAATCCAGATAGTAGTAATATGTTTAATTTTCTAATGTTCACCATTTTAAGGCACGCGATTCATCTAAAACAACGTGGCTTTGTTTTTTTTTTTTTTTTTTTGTTATTGTTGTTGTTCTTGCTTTGGGTCCTTTCTGTAACACCTTAAAATACTTTTTCAAATTCACGATCATAAAAACTTTCCATAATAAGTCTGCCACTTTAAATGACAGCCAAGTTGGAGAGCTACCAGCCTAAACTAAATAGCTCATCGTGTAATTAGTGGAGAAAGAAAAAAGGAGCTCAAGGATATTGTACCTTAGAAAATTCTCCAAGCAGAGTTTGTCAGTTACTCAGTGGGCTGCTTCATTTTCCCCGATCTGCTACCATAACGTTATATTACAGGATGCTACAGCAATAAGTCTTTCCCGAACCCATTTTATGGTGCTTATGAAAAACATCACTCTTTATAATATCCTAACAACATTTACACTCATTCAGAACTTTATGAAAAATCCAACTTCTCTTCAAGTAATTTTCCAATACTGTCAATTTCAATTGTCCATGTCTGTGTAGAAATCACACGTTATTCTTTGTCAGCTCACAAATTCCAACTTTGTGACGGTGAGCAATGACTTAGGAGCTTCTGGCTTCCCTTCTCTTGTCATTCTGAATTGTGCTCTGAAATTTTCCCCTGTCCTTCTTGCCTATGGGACACCCTGAACGCACTTTCACGGTTTTGAGGTTTGCCTTCAACAGCTTTTATTCCCTTAAAAAGTGCTTGCTCTCAATAAAGCCTTCACACTGAGCCCTCTCTTGGCAATGGTTCAACCTGTGGTCAGACCTTGCTGTTAGGTTAGCGCCTGGAGTTTGAAAGGCAAGTCCTCCTTCAGGGGCTTTGTGGGGCTTAGTGCGTGATTCACATCCAGGGCGACCTAAGTCTTCTCTTCAACTTTTGATGCCTTTAGGTTTCTAAAGCCAACAGCCTTCTGGGAAGATGAATACATTTTGCAAGGCACACTAGTGTGAGAACGCGGTGCTTGGTCAAGAGGTCCAACTGCAGTTCAGACTAATGTTCCAGGCTTTGAATCTTCATGCCAATAGAGCCTCTGCTCACTACTCTCCAGGCTGTCTTCCAGTGGGTTCCCATCTGCACTGTCCAGTTGACTGACGTCTGAGTACTGTCTATTAAAGAAAACCAGAGAAGTTACTACTAGTGGTCATTTTTGTTCCTACAGCACTACGTTTAAAGACTACTACACTTAAAGAAGTTAGTAGGAAGCACTGTTAAGAAAAATTTTCCAAAACTTAGAGATAAGGCGAATGATGACAGCATGTTCTTTTTGATGTCATACTGGAGCATTGTCTAAAAAGCCCATAAAAGGATTATTTAATTTCTATAGGGAGATATATCTTTAACTTATGTTTACAATTGATTAGGACTCAGATTATATTAAGTTACATGTTAACTTACAGGTTTTTGTGTGGAAGAAATACAAATAACTTCTGTCTAGTAGAAAAGATTATGGTTATAGTTTTATTGCCCTGTAGGACATTAACTTGTTTTGTATCTAATTTAGTAATCTTATTTTAACATTCCTTCTTTCAATGTCTTGAATTCTCTTTGAACAAGCTTTACTCTTCAGCTAGTTCTTTTATTAATTAAATAAATCTTTAACGCATGCCTATTTTCTATTTGTTTGAGAGTCATATTTTTAACTTTTTATTTTTAAATTTTTAATTTTTTATTAACTTTTAAAAAAGTAGATTTTGACAGCCACATTTTAAGTATTCTTCAAATTAGGGGAATATACTAAAAGCCTTCCCCAGGGACAAAGGAATTATATTTAGCAGCAGGGGCATTTTGGGACATATTTTATACCCCTAGGGTTTGTGGGTCAAGTATAAATTGGGAGTGACCCAGGAAACAGCATCACATATAAAAATTATAAGCATATTTGGATGGTATTTCCAAATGAAAGCATCCTACTATACAGATAAGCAAAATCACATTATTATAACAGTAGGTTAAAATAGGTTAGATAGTTAGTAGATTTCTTTTTTATTTTAAATGTCCAAGTCTTTTAGTAAAGGTGATTAAAAAAAGTCTGGAAGAAGAAGAGCTTTGGAAATAAACGTTTTTAGTGTTTTCATGTAACATTAAAATAAAATCAGATTTCACAACTCCACGCATCAGTCAGAGCAAGCAAAACTCCTGCTGTGGAAGGAGCAACACGCAGATTTCAGGGACTGTACTTACTACGGCTGGCTACACTTAGCAAAACAGAATTTAAAACTGATCTCATTTCTGGAGACACAACCATTCTTGGGGACAGAAGCCCTTGGTTTTGCCTAGTAATAGGTAGAGTTAGACAGGGAAGAGGAAAGAGGATGGAAAACAGGAAGTGAAAAAAAAAAACGTTATTTGAAAATATATTTGCAGCAGTAGAGCCAAGAATTTGACTCTGTTATATACAAGGTAGCTTCAACATTGGAAAGTTTATGCCAACGACAATTCTACCAAATCATATTGGGAAAAAAATTTATGTTGGTAAAAATCTGTATCTTTCTATAAAAATTTTAAGACCTGAATACTCTGGAAAAAAGAATCTTTCAATAATACATACTTCATTAAAAAAAACCAAAACACGCATATACATGGCTAAGCATTTCAAATCTTTAACTTAAGAGAAAATTGAGTTTTCATCTTTACCTTGAAACCTAAGTTCTCTCTTATTTTAAAAATAATATTTTCATAAAAATAATTTATGCAATTTTGGAACAGATTTATAAACCTTTATGAATGACTGTTATTATACTTGCCTTGTTAATAGGTTAAGTTAAATTGATCAGACTGTATCATAACAAAAAAAATCCTAAATAAACAAATGGGTAGAAATAAGCACTTCCATTATCCCTGCACCTAGGAGAGTAAATTGGCTTGAAAAAAAAGTCACTTTTAAATTTAATCCATTAACACTACTTATTGGAATTTATCCTAAGGAAATAATCTGAAATTCAGACAACATTTTACACAAAGATGTTAACAGTAGCATTACTTACAATAAAAAAGAAAGAAAACCTAAAAACCACTCAATTGTTCAAAAAACAAGGAGCTATTAAGTATACTACATTTGAGTAGAATATCATATTGGTCATATAAAATGAGGTTTAAAGAGTTTTTTAAAATCATGGGAACATGTTATGATGGTAAGTTTAAAAAATGGGATATAAAATTTCATATATAACATAAGATGTAAAATTGTATATACAATGTCATTATGACTATGTTAAAAATGGGGAAAAAATGTTGATAGCTGCTACTTCTGGATAGTGGAATTATGGCTAAATTACTTCCTACTTATTTATCCCTTTATTATTTTCCAAATTTTCCACCATGAGCTCATGTATGCATACACATACACAAACACACAATAGGAATCTTTAAATAGCTTCTAATTTCCTGTGTATTATGCCCCTTCTGACATCAGACTCCTCTATCAGGCTATCTTGGGCTGCCTGAAATATAATAAATGGGCAGACGTAAAAACAGATTTTTCTCTAAAAATGTTTAACACTTCCAGAGTCCAATGAAAGTGGTGTTAAGGAAATTAGAGCTTATACATGAAATGTTTGATATCATTTCTGAGTCAACAAGAAGGAAAGTAAAATTACACAAACATGAAAAATATTTGCAAGTATATTATTACAAAATGATTAGAACTGAATTGCAAAGGTTCAGCTCAAATTTGGGGCCTGTCATTTTGGTTCTTGCTCCTAACTGATTTTCAAGCATTATTTACAGAAGTCCAAGCTATCTGATGTCCTCTCAAGTATATTTTCAATAAAATTCTATTTTGAGCACACCCTTTGTTGAGTTGAGACAATTGGCTTAATATTTCAAGCCAAGAAAAACTCTTGCTGAATGTGGAGAAGGCAAATGAGGCTGTTGGGGTCGAATACGTCCAATTTGCTTGTGACACTGAATGCCTTAATAAACAAACTGCTAACCTCTTTTTTTATTTTATTTTATTTATTTTCTTTTTTTTCTTCTTAATTTTCCTGGATGTTCGTTGCCAGTGCTAACTTCTTAAATTCACCAGTGTAGAAACCTTTCTAACTTATAATCTGTATAAATCTTTTATGCCTGAAGCAATCTAACTTAAAGGAGTAAAAATTAAATTTTCAAAAAAAAAAAAACAAAACAAAACAGAAAATACTCTATCTACTTCTTGGCACCATGGGTATGGACTTTATCTCGTGAGAAACTGATAGGGAGAAATGACCTCTTCAAACTTAACTCCTCATGTGTATAAAAAGAATTGAAAAAACATGTAATGCAAAGTTTGCAATTTAAAAAAAATCCATTTTAACAAACTGTTCTTGTATATTTTCTCTAATGTTTACAAAGAACTACTTTTACAAATAGGACAGCTGGCTGCGTCTGTTGCTGCTTAGCGAACAGAGGGTCAGACACAGAAAGGCAGCAAATGTTTGAAATCCGGCCTACCAACTGTCTATGGGGAACCTCACTATAAACAACAGCCTTTTGTGAGTAGAGGTATTTTTCCTGCAAGGTTCCAGAAAAAGACTTAAACAGACAAATCAATAATATAGTTTCAAGCCCTGCAACAACAACAAAAAAACCGCTTCAGACTCAGAATTTAATGTACAGACTCTAAGAACAGGGTTGAATTTGAATGGGCTATTAGGAGTCAGCAAACTTTTTCTTAAAGGGCCAGATATTTTTGGTTTTGTTGGCTTTAAGGTCTCTGTTGCAACTGCTCAGCTCTGCTCTCAGAGTGCAAAAACAGCCACAGATAACATGTACATCCATGAGCATGGCTGTTTTCCAATAAAACTTTATTTGCCAAAACAGGTGGCAGCTGGATTTGGCCTGTTGGCTGTCGTTTACCAACCCCTGACTTAGATTGTTCAATGTTCGTAAAGTAGCATCCCTAAATTCTTTTGAACAGGACCAGGCTCCTAGAATTTTCGGGCACTGTTTCCTCACCTGCTTGGAGAGGGCAAAGGATTATAGACGTTTCCATAGCAGCTGGTGTAAGAAGAATGTGCTGGGGTCTCGTATTCAGATAGCCCTATGGTTAACTGGGTCCTCCAGTTCCCGGAAGCATTTGTAGAAGACACTAGAAATAAAAATGAAAAGAGAGATAAAATTAGTGGAACTATTCAAAGTGAACATTGTTTAGGTCATTCAGAAGTGCCTCATCATCAGCTGTTGTGCAGAATAGACAGGAAGACCCAGGGTTTGGAATCAACAGAGTTCCTATGCCAGTTTGGTGAATTACTGGCTGTGTGACCTACGATAAATAGTTTATCCTTTACAAGCCTCAGTTTCTTCATCTGCAGAGTGGGGAAGCATAACATAAATACATGCTGTACAGGTATAATAGCAGATTAAATAAGATAATCATGAAAATCTTTAGCACTATGTCTGATGCAGAGTGAACACTCAATAAATAACTATTATTGTTGTTATTAATGGGAATAAGGTTAATTAAAAGACAAATTTGTCAATTAAAAACTAATTTGAAAAGCAACCCAAAAGACAAGCAAGAAAAAAAATTCTCATATATAGAGAGAATCTTCCCGTTCAAGCTATGGTGTCTGGATACACAAGGCTTCAGCTGTAAAGGGAAGATGATGAGCCTGGGTTTGTCAGTCGCCTTTGGAGGAAAAGCATTCGGTAAGGTGACTTGTTGAGACTTGACTATTCCTCAGCCAAAGGCAACACTGGCCACTGGCAAGATCAAGGCTATCTTTTTGCCTTAAGAAAAGATGTGGGGGGAGGAGGCGGCAGGGAGGGCTGAGGGGTGGTGTTAATTAGTACAGGAAAAATTCAAGAAGAGGGGATTTAGTTTTTCAGAGGGACTGAACTGGAACAAGATCAGAGTATGATTTGGGAGCAAAGGCCAATGAATACCTCATCACTGGGCGTTTGCCGTCCTTGCTATAAAACCAGTCCTGCTCCGTGCCTGGGATGCACAAGAAACCACAATGCCACGCTGGTCGTCCAAGACAACAAACCAGCCCTGCTCAGGGATCCTTCCTGCTCTCTGTTTCCTGTTCCTGGCTCCCGGCCTAATCCTCTTCTCTCACACACCCACAAAGTACCTGTGATCGCTGAGGGACAAACACACTTCAGAATTCACCTGTGGCCCCGGATGCCATGAGGTTTGGACTAACAGCTGCAACACACTCACTTTGAGCCTCCAAGAAAGTTTTCTGACTCTAAGTCAGAGGCTCTGACTGAGGCTTAGTGGTTAAGATGTCAGAGCCGGGATAAAAGCCCCACGCCACCACTTGCTCGCCTGGGGGCTTGGGCAGGATCATTTAAACTCTCCAAGCCAGAGTTGCCTCAGCTGCAAAATCAGGATAGCAACTGTAAACAACAATAGCAACCACCATATAGAACCACTACATATGTGAATGGGAAAGTGCACGTGGCACACAGGAAGCTGCCAACAAACGGTGGCTGTCATTACTACTAAAACTGAGTCACCAAGAGAGCCCTCAGGTGGCTGGAAGGGTCTACAAAAACCCTTACTACTTTGGCAAATAATTAGAAATTTATCTCTCCAAGAGAATAATGCATGCCTGTTGTAAACCATTTCTGTAGCTATAAAATGGAGATCGGAATGAGGAAACTTCCAGAAGGGAATTCTGGGAGCACTGATTCCATCTCTCTAATTCCTTAAAAAAGTGATACTTCTTGGTCTGTGGGGACAAAGCCTGCTGGTGTCAGCAAAGCTCACACCACATCTGAAACAGGAAGTGATAACTCAGTTCTCACCTTTGCCCCTGACATTCAGCCAACAGCCAGGAATGTTGAGATTCCTGAGTTACACGTGCTTCTCCCTCTGCTCCAGCCCTGGGGCCCTGATGACTGTCCACATGCATCTCAGCCCTCCTTATTTGGTTTTACCCTTGTAGTGCTCTGCCCAGGTTTGGTCTGTAAAAGTTTCTCATGCAACACCCTGAACTTCAGGGGGAAGAAAGGCGTTCTCCAGATCAGAGCCATGAATCACAAAAAAGTATAGGAGCCTTGTCATATGCTAGATGTGGTAACAGATGTGACAACCCTAGTGGAAGTCCAAGGTCCTGCACAAATAGGAGAGAACTTGAACCCAAATAGAAATCTCCATGGAAACGCCCAGTGTCAACAAGCTCATGAAACTTTTAATGGTACAGTTTTCCTTGACTATTACACAATGACTCGGTAATCCCCATACTATGTCTCACTAAGGTATCATGCTTATAAGGGAGGAGGCAAGACTCATGACCTCAGGTTTGCTGGCAGTTCAAGAATTCATTCATTTCTTAGAGTTTTATGGTTGCTTAATTTTTATACATTCCTCTGGCTGGTGACCAGACTCTGAGCTCATCGTGGCCAGGAACTAGTTCAGCACTGGGTCCTCAGCACCTTGGATGTATCTGCTCACTGGCTGAATAAATGACACCATAAGCAGACCCTCCCCTATGCCCCATTTATTTGCTTAAAGTACTCAGCACCGCTGGGGGTATGCAGGAAGTCCTCCACAAATGTTAGTGTAGTTAGGAGCCAAAGTCAACATAAAGGATTTAAAGGAAATATCTCCTCTAATAAAAATTAACTTTGAAAATCCCTTAAGTCAACCATGAAGTGGAGTATATGTGAATACTGAATTAAGATACGCAAAGTCCTTGGAACAGTGCTCAATAAATGGCTGCTCCTATCAGAATTATTATAAGCCTTAGGCAGTTACTTGAGCATTCAAGATAGTCTTTAGATGACCAAATCTTGGTGGTGAACAGGGATGGATGTGTCACTGTAATGTTTTCTGCTTACCTGAAGGGTTTACTCCAGCCTTTTAAAATAACAAACCTCAATAACCTGAAGACATATAAGAAATGTGATTGTTGCCAGGCATAGTGGCTCACGCCTGTAATCCTAGCATTCTGGGAGGCTGAGGTGGGAGGATCGCTTGCGCTCAGGAGTTTGAGACCAGCCTGAGCAAGAGCAAAACTCCCATCTCTACTAAAAATAGAAAAATTAGCCCAGCATAGTGGTGCACACCTGTAGTCCCAGGTACTCAGGAGGCTGAGGCAGCAGGATTGCTGGAGCCCAGGAGTTTGAGGCTGCAGTGAGCTACGATGACACCACTGCACTCTACCCAGGGCAACAGAGTGAGGCTCTGTCTCAAACAAACAAACAAACAAAAAGAAATGTGACTGTCAATGCAAGACCTAGGAAAGATAAAGCATGTGAAAGCCCCTAACCAGGGTAGCACACAGAGTACCTATGCTCAATAAATGTCTGTTGGATGTGAATCTACAGTTTGCTTCATTAGACTCACGTGTACGGTGTCCTTTGGAGAGCTAGTGAGAACTGTTTTTAAATTGGCAGTTCTTACTGTGGGGCTCCACTGAACAGCTACCACTCTCACGACCTCGGGTACTGGTCTCATGATCCTTGTGGGGAGTGGTTTGGGGCGGACATGATGTAAACGAAATCCAGGTGTCACGGGCTCCCTCGGTGTTCTTACCTGAAGAGTAGGAGGATGCACGACTGCTTGGAGAACAGGGTACTTGCAGCCCGGCAAACCCCAGGCACCTCTGTGATCCTCTGTCCGAGTCGAAGCTAGTCTGTGGGCTGTGTCCCTGATCCTTTTGCCCAGAGGCCCGCTGGTACCAGCCACGCAGATGCTCAGCGACTAAGGCCTTGTGAATGTTTTTGGTGATGTGCTCAGACTTCGAGGCAGCCTTCCTCGGCAGCCGGAGAGTTGCATATGGGTTATGGGGCACCCGGTCGACCTCGTCTTCGTGAAAGGATCTGCTGTAGTCCCTTTGGCGGTCATACCCATAGTGGGCTGAGGCCCGGTAGGAAGGATTGACACTATACTGTCCCTCAGTGTCATTCTCATAGACATAGCCGCCACTGTAATAAAGGTCACACTCTGCGTACGGCGTGTACCCGGCAATATAGTAACTGGAAGAAGGTGGCTCCTGACTCTTCGTGTAGACGCCATTCCTCAAACTGTCCTTCTGTGCTAGGTTGGGCATGCTTCCTGAATTTGAAGTAGAAACGTTCTGTTTCTTTGACCTTCTCCGCCCCCTGGCACGAGTGTCCAGAGTCTGGGTGGTGTAATAAGGGCCAGTGACTGGTGTCACACAGTAATATTCTGTGCTTGATTGGCTGGTGTAGGAAGACCCGTCGTCGAGGATTTCGGTGCTGCTGCTTCTTTGGGATTTGGAGAGGGAGAAAAATGGCTTTTCGCTGTCCATCTCAGAGAGCAGGTGCGACTGGGACTCGAGGCTTCCACTCCGCTGGCGGCAGTGCTGAGATGAAGATTCGGGTCTGAAAGAGGAGAGGGAAAATTTATAAAAGCCAAGGAGACCTCAAAGGGGAGAAAAGAACACCATGCTGAGCGATTGAATAGCTCTTCAATTGCAATAGGACTCTGCAGGTTTCCAAAGTTAACTGCGCAATAGAATCCAGTTGTTCACAGAGGCCATTCGTTCACACATATAAGTTCATTACCAAAGTCAAATGAGAAAAAAACCAGGTTCCATCAGTTATGCAAGCCAATCCTTTCTCGAAGGTAGGGAAGATATAAATGGATGATGCACAGCCTGCATTCAAAGCTTGAAAAAAACCCTAATGTGTCTTTGGAGGGTCCTCTCTTCCCATGGGATATTAAGATGTGTTAGACTAGGGTGGAGGTTGGAGGTATCTGGGTTGAGTCATGGCACTGCCTTTTCCCAGCTATATGAGCTCAGGCAAGATATTTAACCTCTCTAAATCTCTCTTCTTCTTTTGTAAAATGAAGGCAAGACCAATATCTAATCTCTACTTCCTAACAGGCTTGCTGTGAAGCCTAAATAATATAGTGCATATAAAACATTTAGCACAGCACTCAGTAAACACTTCCAAATGTTGCTGTTGTTATTATCTTTATCCTCACCATTGAATAATGAATGGTTAGATGTGCTTGGGAAAATTAAGGTAATAAAAATCAAATACATACCCGAACAAATCAAGTACATTTTCTTTGCCAACATATTTTGAAATTTTAAGTTAGCAGAAAATGTAGAACCATAAAAGAGGGTCCTGTTGCAGAAAGTCACTTGAACTGATTTAAAAAACACAACAAAGCAACACAAAACCTCAAAATAAATAACAACAGAGCCAAAGCCACAGGAACGAAGCTGTCTTACTCCAAGTGGCTGCTGCTGTAGGCGTTTCGGGTAAGAACCGGCGTGGTGGGCATGCTCCGTCCTCCCTGCGGCCGCCTCTCCAGAGTTTTGTAAGGGCTGCTGTGTGTCGACAGCATTTCTCTGTGATGACAAAAAGAAGAATTCAGGAAATGATGAGTCTCCCAATATCTCTGGCAAACTTGTCATAAACTGATAGGAAACTTACTGGAAGTGGAAAGAAAGAGAGCACAGGGAGAGAGATGGGAAGGGTGTCTCTGTGGTTTAGTATCCTGGTACGTCCTAGATGAGTTTTAGGGGAAGCACATATGGTCTGACTTTTTGAGTCATAAATAGTAAGAAACAAATAAAATAAAAGGCTTTTTAAAAAGAGTATACCGATCACTCTACCCACTATTGGATTAAAAAAAAAAAAAGAATGCACTGGATGAAACAGACAGAAAGCACTTGAGCTGAGAGTGCCAAACCCTTTTTCTGTAAATTGTCTAATAGTAAATATTTTTTGGCTTATGGGCCAGATGGTCTCTATAGTGACTACACAGCTCTGCCCTGGTAGTGCAAAAGCAGCGATAGATAATACATAAGTGAATGGACATGGCTGTGCTCCTGTAAAACTTCACTTATGGATGCTGAAATTCAAATTCCATATAATTTCCACACATCATAAAATAGTATTTCTTTTGATCTCTCCACCTCCAACTATTTAAAGATATAAAACCACTCTTAGCTCATGGGCAGTACAAACACAGGTGCCAGGAGAGAGTTGGCCCATAGGCCATTCATTGTTTGCTGGTCCCAGACTATAGAGCAACATCCTTAAATCACTTTGTTCAATTTCCAGCACAGTGAGAACACAATTTGAGGCTAATTTTTTTTAATTAAAAATAGTCTTGGCCGGGTGCAGTGGCTCACGCCTGTAATCCTAGCAGTGCCTGTAGTCCCAGCCACTCAGGAGGCTGAGGCAGGAGGATTTCTTGAACCTAGGAGTTTGAGGTTGCAGTGAGCTATGATGATGCCACTGCACTCTAGCCCAGGAGACAGAGCAAGACCCTGTCTCAAAAAAAAAAAAAAAAAAAAAGCTTGATTAACTTTTTGCTTATTATAAGAGCAAGTCAAGTTCAATATAGAAAAGTTCAAAAATACAGATAAAAAGAAAAATTTAAATGTCCATAACTCACAATATAGCCAGTCTGTTTTCATATATTTTTCCTGAGCATATATACTTACAAGTATATATACTTTTTAACAACAAAAAATGAAATCTTACTTATATTCTCTTTTAAACTTCACTTCTTGTTTGAACATTCTTATTAGGCAAAGCAAATAGTTAGTAATCCCCTCTTGGGTCCTAATTTTTTAAAAAAAAAAATAGTATTGATCCATGCAGCCAAATTCTGGGAACCACTGGTCTGTCATCTTTCTTTTCTTTTCTTTCTTTTTTTTGAGACAGTGCTCACTGTGTCACCCTAGCTAGAGTACAGTGGTGTCATCATTGCTCACTGCGACCTCCAGCGATCCTGAGACCTCCTGCTCAGCCTCCCAAATAGCTGAGTCTATAGGCATGTGCCACCAAGCCCGGCTAACTTTTTCTACTTTTAGTAGAGACAGGATCTTGTTCTTACTCAGGCTGGTCTCGAACTCCTGAGCTCAAGCAATCCTCCTGCCTGGGCCTCCCAGAATGCTAGGATTATAGATTTGAGTCACTGTGCCCAGCCTGGTCTGTCATCTTTCTAAAACCTGGTCTCATTGCCCTGATAATATTTATCTGAGACATGGAGAAAAAATTGGATTATCTATTTTACAGATTATAAAATGAGTTTAAGTCCCATGTCTACTTGCAGGATCACAAGTCAGTCCCGTCACTTGGTTTGGCAGAGTGGTATTTAATGAGTTTCCTTAGCCCATGACTATGAAACTGAACTTTAGACACTGTACCCAAATCCAGACGATAATTAATATAAGTCAAATAGACTTTGAAATCAAGGAAATAGCCAAATGTGTTTTAAAATACCTCTTAAAAACACTCTAGTTGCCGTCAACAACAAATATTTGGGTTACTTTCTATGCCTCAGTTTTACAAGACAACACCTTTGGAAAAGATAAATAAGAACATGCAAAAATGAATCAATCATTTTAGAGGAAAGATTTCTTAGCTCTGCTGATAATACGACCTCTTACCTGGACTGCCTGGTATCCACAAACTGTTCATTGATGGATGACTTTCTGAAATGGATTCGGTCAATACCTAGAGACTTAGGGGGAAGAATTCTTGGAGAATGAGGCACTGAACTTGATCGCTGTCCAGTAAGAGTGAAGGTGTCATTAGCTGTAATAAGTAAATGAACAAATGGAAAAATAAGTAGGTAAATAAATAAGTAAATAAATACCTTGCTAACACCTCAACAAAGAAATTGGAAGACATGGTGTACAAAATGTTTTTCCAAAGATGATGTTTTTAGAAGTACATACCTTTCAAGAAGTTAATATTTATATTTTATACACTAGAAAAAAGAAATTACTGAACACTCTTCTGGGGGCCTGAACCCATTTTTGACAATTCAATAGGTGCTACTCTGAGCAAGTAAATCAATGTCCTCAATCTTTTTTGCACCAGGGACCGGTTTCATGGAAGACAACTTTTCCACGGACTGGGGTTGGGGGTGGGTGGAGGCGGAGCTCAAGCAGTGATGCGAGGTTCCTAACAGGCCACGGACCAGTATCGGTCCACAGCCCAGGGGTTGGGGACCGCAGAAGTGAAGTAAATCACTCAGGTAGAATGGGCGATAGCTACGGCTTTAAAAAAGTTGTATTAAAGAAAAACTCCAAAGACAAGAGGAAGTTGACCTGGATCATTTTTGTTCACCTTTAGTTTCAAAGTTCTTAGGCCTCTTTGGCCAAAGGCTCATCCTGTCCTTGAAAGTGAGGACACTGATTTATGCTGCATCATTAGAGACTTGTTATGTCCCCCACTGATATTTGCATTTTCAAAAAGGAATGGCAAGCATGACCAAACCTCAGCTCAAAGGATGAATTCTGAAATGGTAGAATTTCATGCACCATAAAACTTGGGGAAGATAAAGCAGTGGGGGGTTGGCTTCCTGGAATTCTTCAAATCGCAAATCACATCACATAATAGCCAACTCATCTGATTAAGTACAAAGGATTACAAGGAAATACTCTATCACTTGATATGAAACCCGTTCCAGCACGACACATATTGAACTAACACACATCATTACGATAGATATAATCTATGTCTATAAAATGACAAAATGACATGTAACGCAATTCCTAAAACCTGTCTTTCTTCCTAAGTAAAATGAAAAACTTCCATTTGTGCAGAATACGGTGATAATCTACGTGTACACTACAATTTCCCAGTTTTGATATTAGACTCCAGATATATAAGATGTCAGCAGTGGGAAAAGCTTGGTGAGTGAAGGACTCTTTTGTATTACTTATGCGACTATCCATGAGTCTATAATTACTTAAAAATACAAAGTTAAAAAAAATTTAGAAAGCCTTAAAATCCTTACTGAGAGACTTATTTACTCATATTAGGGTATCCTGGTTCCCTGAAGTCATGTGATTTGTATGGTCCTGTTTTTAATGTTGAATTAACCCAAGTAGATGTTAATTATATACCTGTTTTCCCAACTATTTTACATAAATATAAGTTATTCTATTCATCCCAAAAGAAAAACAAGTAGGCTTTATTTAACTAAAGAAATTAATATTTCAGAATATCTAATATTTTTAAATCAAAAAAGGGAAGAGCCACTTACGATCATCATAGGTGGTGGTGTCAGACAAAGAGCTACTCTCTGATGGGATTATGTCTTCTGTGAATAAAAAAAGCTGCCTTTAGTCTTAATATAATTGTGCATTTATACAATTAGAGTGAGTTTAAAGAAGCAATTTTCAATAGGGTGCACTTTATTTTCATTTAGATAAATGTAACTAATTACAGTGCATTAAGAATAATTATTGTAAGAATTGACTAATTTACCACTGAATATCAGAACATCTTACATATTGTACGAATATTATATTGGATTATTTCTTAAAACAGAACAGACTTCAAGGGAGTTCTGGATTTTATTATTATTATTATTATTTTTATTTTTTTTTTTTTTTTGAGATAGAGTCTCACTCTGTTGCCCAGGCTAGAGTGTCGTGGTGTCAGCCGAGCTCACAGCAACCTCAAACTCCTGGGCTCAAGCAATCCTCCTGCCTCAGCCTCCCGAGTACCTGGGACTACAGGCATGCACCACCATGCCTGGTTAATTTTTTCTATATATGTATTTTTAGCTGTCCATATAATTTCTTTCTATTTTTAGTAAAGACGGGGTCTCGCTCTTGCTCATGCTGGTCTCGAACTCCTGACCTCGAGCAATCCACCCGCCTCGGCCTCCCAGAGTGCTAGGATTACAGGCATGAGCCACCGTGCCCGGCTGGGAGTTCTGGTTTTAAACTAGTTTTCAGTGTTTCCTCTACACTGGAAGAAAACTTTACCCTATACATTTAGTGCTTACAACTGACAAACTGGAAAAAATTTATGATTTCTTACCATAAATGCTAAAGGTTATGTAAATCTACCTTGTATGTGTATCCTCATTGGGAATCCACTGTTAGTACAACCTATTTTTTTTGACACCTCCCTGAAGAAAAGAGCCTTTTTTTAACAGAGCCTGGACACTTTGTGGTACATGAGCTTTTCAATTAGAACAGGGTTTCTCAATAGTGGCACTAGTGACGTTTTGGACTGGGGGAGAATTCTTTGTTCTGGGGGCTGTCCTGTGCATTATATGATTTCCAGCCTCCAGCTACTGCATGTCAGCAGCACCCCAACCCTCACTTTTGACAACCAAAAATGTCCTCAGACGTTGTCAAAGGTTTTCCAGGCAGGCAAAATTGTCCCTGGTTGAGAACCACTGAGTTAGACAGACCTGGGTTTAAATCTTGGTTTTGCCATTTTTGGGCTGCGAGACGTTGGGCAAATTACCCAACCCCTCTTAGAAGCATCACTTGGCTCAACTCTAAAAGGTGGATAACAATAGTACTGGTGGCATAGTGCTGAGGTGAGGCCTTAGAATAATGGATGTAAAGCCCTTAACCCAGCTCCTGGCACATGGCAGTAAATGCTAGCGATACTTATAATGACTTTTGTTATCTATGCACAGTGTTCTGGTTGCAAATGACCGTAATGCTCTGAGTATTGCTGGTGCCCATCAACTGTTAAATAATGCATTTAGTAAAAAGGGACACTTCAAATGTGCTGATCTGCTTTGGCAAATCATTCCATACTCAGTGTTGAGTGTTTTGGCACAAGCTTCTAGGCAAATACAACACCTCAATGTAAGCTTCAAAGCTATTACGAAGGGAATCTCTCCATCCAATCTCAAATATTAAACTTTATCAGGTTCAAGAGGACTATCTCTTAATTAGACACACAGCAGAGCTTGAAGGCAAGGTGCCAGTATAGTCAGCTGTCAGGCACACTTAAAAAAAAAAAAAATCTATCTAATATATGCTCAACCACTGGCACCATCTGCTGCCCACATGTCAGTCACTGTAACGGAGAACATTTGAATTTTGTACAGTTTGGGGATGAATGGGCCATAACAAATGGCCATGAAGTTAAGTGCAGTGCTAATCACCCATCTCTGTAGGTCCAGAATGTAACCAATGCCAAGGCCAACTGGATTTCACATTCAGAGTCAAAGCCACCCTGTGTTCTCCAGCTGCAGTTGACTAACACTTGTGTTGATGTCTGTACATTCACCTTCCAGAAACCCTATCTCTGCTTTATGAATCATATGCCCTATAGCCACATATATTCTAAACCCCGTTACCACATTTCATCAAATCTAAGGTGCAATAATTATTTTATGGATCAGTAAAAAGAAAACTGCCAATTATGATTCTAACACACCAGCTAATATAAGAACTATTCCAATTTCATAGATGTTAAAATATGAAGAAAAAAAGTCTGGGAATCAAAGAAATACAATCCTATTTCAATCAATGATCAAGGCTGCAAACGGTGCTAATAAATATGTAAGGCCTATTGGACTTGAAATCTACCTGAGATTTCTTGGTTTACTTTTTTCCTGAACATGAAAGTCATAGATACATCACGTTGAGAATTTGCAAGATATAGAAGAGCATTAAGAAGAAAATTAAATTACTTGAAATTTCACAACTATTAGTATTTTGAAATATTTGTCAACCAGACTTTGTGTGTGCATATTTATACAAAGTTGGGATCACGTTGTGGTTACAATTTTATATCCTGCCTTTCTGCATTTCATGACCATTTGCCCATATCTTTAAATAGGCTCCATAAATAACAGTATCAGAAGAGCTCTTCTCTATCCACGTATGTATGGAGAGGTCCTTAAGAAAATGCATGGTTTGTTGCATTAAAAACCTTTCAGAAACTGCTGGGTAAGGCCCAACTCTCTTAATACCCTGTGTTGTCAAAAGCATTTCTTATAATGACATCAGCTCAGTTAAAGGTGAATCTGTCTTAAGAATGAACCAATATTGCTTTGAAAGATCTTTCATCCCGAAAATGAAACAGAGGCAATAAGTACAATATTACAATCGTGAAATGTCTCTGGAAATCAAGTTTACATACTTGTAAGACTGAAATTCCAAACAATTTTTATCCGAAGAAGCTTACTTTTGATCCTGTTCTTTTTTATCTCTCTCATCACATTAACTGGTTTGGAAATGCTACCGACCATCAAGAATATTGACTATGGGACTCAAAAAAAAAAAAAATCTTACTTATTACTAACCTGGTAAAATAACTGTTGCTTTCTGGCTGGGTTTCTTTCCACATCTAATTCGGTATTCATTTATGGAATTTTCAATCTCCTGAAGCTTTTTCACTGCATCTGTGTAATCTTGCTTTCTTTTTTTCTTCACGGTTTTACAAAGGTCTGGCTCATTGGCAAGTTTCTTTGCAGCTTCAACCAGCTTTTGCTGTATTAGGAAATTACTCTCCAGTTCTTGTAAAGCAGGATCCTGCATTTACACAATGATACTGTTTTACTTTTATGGACACATACAATCACTCTCATAGGCATTGGATAATAACATTTCTTGTGCATTCTTGAATCAGATGTTCTTTGAGAACAAAAATCTTTCCAAGTTTTACTGCACAGACATCCCCCAACACTTTCCCTCACCCATCTTAACTTGAACTTCTCATTAGTACAAACCTCTTCCCTTTTCAAGGAAGGGAATGGCCTTTCATTTATTGAGTTGGTTGGGTAAAGATTCTAGTTTTCAAGAAGAGGTTCTTAATCCAAGACTCACATAATACAGAATATTATATTCATGTGCATAGCTTTAGAGACAGATCAATTTGGGTTTGATACCTTTTTCTTGTGGGTCTTCGTTGCATGACCCTGGATATACAGCTCAATTTTTTATTTAACATTTTGGGCTTTTTTATTTGTAAAATGAAGATAACACCTACCTTGTAAAAGTATGCTGATGATTAAATGAGATAATTGATATGCATTGCTTAGCTCAGAGATGGGTACACAGTGAACACTTAATAAATAACAAAGCTTTCCAAAGATGGGAATAGCTATTGTTTTCTAAAGCTAAGACGGTTGCATTTCTACAGGAAACATGGATATGGTCATCTTGGATGATGATACGCAAATGAAAATGTACACTCTATATTGGCTAACAAATCTTTTAACTTGATTATAGCTAAATGCTGTCCATGTATTATCTCATTTAATACTCACTGCATCCCTTGGAGGGAAGTTCAATCATTACCCCCATTTTATAGATGAGGAAACTGAGACCTGAGAAATGAGACTTTAGGGAGGTTAATGTATTTGGAAAGGCTATTTAGTTTTAAGTGAAAGAGTCTAATGCTAAAGTTCTTCATTCTTATAATACTGTCTCTCTCAATTTATAAATATTTGGGGCTCATTTAATGCTATGATTTGGGGAGTAATGTAGTGAGAAATACCTCAATTTTGATTGGCGTGTACATGAAAGAAAGAATTCAATTTGGTCTACATTATTGAACTGGTGAGATAAAAACATACATCAGTGACTCAAAAACCAAAGGAACAAGTCCACTACACTAACATACAGCTTTTCTGTTTCACTGTTAATAGAAAGGCTCAGAGCGTGCGTTCATACCTCTTCACTGGGCAGCAAGTTGTCATCTAATTTGAACGCAGTACCTACGCGTCTTCTGACCTGAGGAGGCTTCTCGCCTATGTTCAGTGGATACTCCTTTGGCATTTTGCCTGTGAGCTCCTGTAAAACAGGACAGAGTCAGGAGTGGATAATTGACACTGGCCAGAGTTGTTAAACACAATCTGATGAGCCCCCAAAAGCAGAACTCACAGCCTCCCGCAAACAGATCTTCTTAAGCTCCTCGAATTTTTTCAGGAGTTTTTCTTGCAACAGTTTTTCCTTCTTCTTTAGTTCAAGGATTTTCTCTCTCTTTTGCTCCTCACTAACTTCTGAGTCTTGAGAACCTGGAGGAATGGGGGAAGGGCAGGGAAGGTTTATACAAGGCATGTTTCCTTCCTTTCTAAAGGACAAAGGATTTCTAAGCCAAACCTGCTTTTAAATGGTAGCTTATTTCTTTTCTCCTTGTTTCTGAACATAATAAAAGGAAACCAGAGAGCACTGTCTCATGCTTCTGGGCATTAAACAGAGCCTGGTAATAAAATGTGCCTTTTGCATTTTGGCTCCGTCCTTTTGGGGGTAATGATAAAATGCTTAATGTTCCATACACACCCAAGGAAAAATTTCATTTTGTAATCATATTTGTGTAGCATTTTTTATTATATGGAGAATTGGACAATTATCTGTATCAAAAAAAATAAATATTGGGAGAAGCTGATAGAATTTATGGGAGAAAAATGTCCTTTCAACACATTACTAGGTACTTACTATCTTTGCATCTAGTGTTACTTATACAATGTATTTATAATTTAACTTTCTTTATACTTTCTGAAATTAGTTTTAAAATTTTATTCTAAACTGTTGCACATGTAGATTTTGATATACTTATTTATTGCAAAATGTGTGAAAAGATGCATTTAAAAGTGACTTATGACACACACACACACACACACCAAATATTGAACAAAATAAAGATGGCTTGCACTTTCTCTAATCCCCAGATGTTACCTGAGGAGATTAAGCTGCCATTGCTTGCCATGATGAACTGACTTTTTGCCTCCAGTGTCACCAGCTTGGAGACCCTTTGTGTTCCTGTCTCCGTCAAATCCATTGCAATATCGTCTAAACTCCTGGCTGAAGGAATTTTTGCCTAAGAGGTACACAACATTGAAACTGAAATAACTCAATTAAACATATTTCAAATTAATAAAACAAGTCACCATACAATAAAAATGTCACCAGAGGACAATTTAGAATTTTCATACCTATTTTTTCTTTTTGTTTTAGAATTTTTATATATTAAGGTGACACTATTCAGAGAGTAATAAAGTCTTCAGCTTTGTAGCTAAAATGTTTTAATAACTACACATGAGTCTCTCTCATTGTATGGTTCAGTCACTAAGTTTAAAATGTCACAACATCACCAATGTACGCATATATGCATGCCAAAAATCAGCCAAATCTTACAACTTTTAAATCAGCTTATAAATTGCCCATCTTTAAATGTATGAAAAACTGGAACAGTTGTTAAGTTTAAAAAAAAAGCCTCAAAGAATACAAATGCACAAGCTTGCATCTTTTCTAAAAAAAGTTTATCTTCTGAACAGAAAGCAAAATGAGGACTGGAGTTTGTCCCTACAGAAATGCTGCTAGTTACTTACTTTGCTTTGCTTCCGATCCAAGTAAAACTGATGCTGACTAATGGCCATTACCCAGATGGACTTGATGAGAGAAGAGTTTGCATACCATGTTTGCACGAAGAGGCCACTTTGTCCAAAGGTTCTTCTTGACACCGAAATCCTGAAAGATTAAGGAAAGCCCTCACATTATTCCCCTCTGGCCAAGCACTACGCAAAATGTACCCTGTAAGCAGTGTTGTGACAAAGTATCCTTCTCTTACCTGTCTTTCTGCTGCACCAACTCTCATGCTAATGGGGGCCAAGTTTCTGATTTTCTCCTTTTACAACAAAACTAATCAGACCTAAGCCATCTTTCTGTAAAGGCTAGCACGTTTAAATCCACGTAAGCACACCCTCAAAAGCTGATAAGGAATCAAAGTGGAGCCTGTACAAAAATGTTTAGTTAGAAACTGTAAGGATGTGTGACCATCACAAGTGCTAAGGAATAAATGTGATAATATTTTAAAGACATAGCAACCAAGACCTCTGGGATCAACACCTACCTCAAGATGACAAGAACATCTCAGATCTAGATAGATTTGGCCGGCTCTGACGTTATCTGAAGCCGCACATAATGATATTGACCGAAATATGCAAGTTCGAAACTGGTTCAGAGTGTTGTTTGTGCACCAGATGGAAAGAGGAAGGGGTAGGGGGCGCAAAGAGACTGTGAGACTGTGAGAGTGGGAGTGAGTGTGTGTGATTACTAATGTTCTTTGTAGGAATCTGGCTTATCACTTCGGGTCATCTTTTTGTCACAGCTGTTTCCTCCCATCCCTCTGACCTCCAAACATCTCTGTTCATCTTGGGACTGATTAAGAATTTCTCTTAAAAGCTTAGAGAACCTATATCCTGACTTCAATTCATGTTGATGACCTGTGACTTTTTTTTTTCTTTAATAACCAGGAACACCAAAATGAAAAATGAAAAATGAAAAAAGGATCTGAATAGACATTTCTCGAATAAAGATATACAAATGGCCAATAAGACCATGAAAAGATGCTCTGTGTCACCAGTCATAAAGGAAATGCAAATCAAAGCCACAAGAAGATACCACTTCACACCCACTAGGATGTCTGTAAGACACATACAAAACTAAAAATAACAAGTGTGAGTGAGGATGCCGAGAAATCGGAACCACAAACACTGCTGGTGGGAGGTGAAAGGTGCAGCACTTTGGAGAACAGCCTGGCAGTTCCTCAAAGGGTTAAAGACACAGTTACCATTTGACCCAGCAGTTCTTCCCCTAGGTATATACCCATGAGAAATGCAAACATACGTCCATACAGAAACTTGTACACAAATGTGTGGAGCAGCGTTATTCATGCAGTGACAGATCATACAGAGAATAGTCCGTGGCCCTCACCTCCGTGGATCGTGAACTTCAACAGCAAATTTTTTCTCACGGAAATATAAGTTCTCCAGCTGTTTCCATTGGAATAACTAAAAAATTAAGAAAACAGAAAAGCCACACAGCTTTGATTATTTTTTATTTTCACTAAGTCTGTAAATCAGCTTAATAATCAAATGACTGTAAGTTCCCAAGAAGGTACACTGATAAAATTAAGCATGAATATGTGACTCAGTCTTTTTACAAATCAACTACGACCTGAAACCATTTTATTCCTTCCTCTGACAGTAATCTTTACTTATTAAACTGCACCTTATCAACAAATCTTCCTTGAACAATAAAACCGAGCATCCGTGGAGGAACATGTATACTATTTTTCCTCTGACTCAACTACATCATAAGGAAATCTGCATAGATTCCAGTAAGCACACACAGCCTTCTGCTCAAAGATGTTTTCAGATTTAAATGGAAAGATATTCAAAGGGATGTTTCAATAAGACCAGAGATTGAATTTCAAAAGAATGCAAAGTGAAAGTGAAACGGAACCCCCACGTGGGGGTGGGGGTGATTCTCTAACATACCAGTTTCCCACCTATGAGAGAGTTCCCCTGAATGCCACAAAAGCCTGGCACCAGGAATCGGGGGCCAGGTGGGGGTGAAAGGGGACTGCTTGGAGCTTCCTCTTGGTTTCTGAGCTAGAACCTCCAGGTTTTGAACACAGATCCCAATCTCTATACACTCACTGCTAATATTCAAGGACTGAACTCAGTGTTACTTGCCGGTTGGTGGGGAGAAACAGACTTTGCTAGCACTGTGCATTTGAAAGCCAAATAATTCGATAAAAAGCAGCTCATTCACAGACCTGAGTATGCCTTGCTACGTTTTCTGGGCTCCTCCCCAACCCCTTATTGTAGACCCTGTACTAGCCTGAGCCTTAGCTTGTGCTGTCAACTTGGACTTCATGGTCTAATTCCTCTTCTCTGTCCCTAGTCTTGATTAGGGAAATAACAGCGCAGCGATTTCATTCCATTATCAGACTCTGGCTGGATTTTTAAACTATTTTCACAGAAATCTTAAAAGAGCATTTTTAATTGTCTAAATCATAAGCACTTCTCTGCAATGCCCTATAAGCAAAACCATTTCCTGAAGTACGGGAACCAAGACTGCTCACAAACACGTAAACTTCATGTAAAGGAATAAAATGAGCTGAGGTCCCTGTGCATACGCAGCCATGGGACAAATGTCTTCAGACTGGATCCCCAATCCCCAACAGAGTAAAACAAGCCAGCACACACTAAGAACACAGCCTTCGTGGTCTACACACGCAGTTGCCTGTAACTACAACACTCACTCAGGTTCAAAGAGGAATTAGTAAAAGTAGAAAGCTACATACCAACTTCTTAAAATGTCCATCAACTTGAGGCTTTCATTTCTTTAAATCCAGAGGTTCCAAAAATGGGACAGAAACCTGGGGGGAAACCTCAGGGTTCTTCCTACCTCCTCTCTCCCAGACAGCAGCTTCGGTGTGTTCTGAACCGAGTTTCATAAGACACTTAGGTGTAACTCAATTTCACAAACCGAGCCTCCCACGGCTGACACACTACTGACATCAGCAACTCCGCTGAGCGACACCTCCCCGATTCCACTCTTTCCTCCCATCGGGGAGAGGAGGGCAAAGTTCTCAGCAGATTTCCCCAGAAGAGAGACCCTTCTAAAATGAGGGCCAGTTTGGATTTGGCTGATACTTCCTGGGAAGTAAGCTGCTTTGAACCCAGGGAAGAATTTCACCGGAGGCTGTTTGAGGAAGACATTTCTACCAAGGTTTACTCACCCTGGACATGAACAGGTTCTACAGGAAGGGTTACAATGCAGCTCAGCTGTGTTTTCCTTTGCGTCCATTCCCACACACATAAAAACCGGGCTGGACTTGAAACATGATCTCTGAAAGCCACCACCTCCCCCTCTTATCACTTACAAATGTGAAACCCTAGCGCTTTGGACTCCATTCAGCATGTCCCTGCACTGAGAGCAAACATGCTCCCTGCAAGCAAAAACCCCACTTAAAAGGTGAACGGTTTCAGCTTAGAGAATTTGAAATAATTAGATGGTAGCTAGTTTGCAAAAGAAGTTATGGGAACGAGACTGGGTTTTTAAGTCTGAAAAGCAGCACCATCCATTTCCCCACCTGAAATCTTAAAAGTTTGTGCAAAATGTGATTTCATTTATGTGCCTGAAATAGTATAAAAGTGGCTTGGAATGCCACAAACTTAGTTCCTAACAGTGGTTGCCTCTGGGGTCGGATGGTACAAGGGTAAGTGGTACAGAAGCTTCCACATCACTAGTAATGTTTTCTCTTAATAATAAAAATCACATGAAGTAAATATGACAAAATATTAGCAACATCAATTTAAGTGGTTTTGCAGGTGTTGTCATACTCTTGGTACTCCTGTATTTCTCAAAATTAAAGTTTATATAAAATGAATATAAGTTGGCCTATTTCAATAGTGAGATTTTCACCTTCCAACCAGTTGGGAGATCCTTATTTTAGACATTTCATATTATTAATATTATCATCGTGATTCTTACGAAGTTTGACATTGCTAGGAAAATACTTCTAATTCTAGTAGCACTTGATCTAGCTGGGAACTGGATGTAAGCTACTTTTTCTTTTGAAATTTCTGAAATCATTCTTCTATTGTGCTTTTTATTTTTGTGTGTTTGATCTCAGAGGGCCACTAGGAAGCTCTGCAAGTGAAAATGGAGTTGAGGTGAATTCATTTACTGGAAGATTGCTCATGCCTTGAGCCTAGGGGACAGCACCTGGCACACGGCAGGCAGCTGACTGTGTTCGTTCTCTTCCCTTTTTCCAGTGTTTTCCTTAAAGGATAAGTAAGAGGCCCCCTCCTGTCAAAATCACGCAGGGATTTCAGACCCATGGAAAGAGAAGGGGAAATCGATCGAAGAAATATCCACCAGGCCACCCTGACTTGTTGGGGCCTCTGCATTAAAGAAACAGCCTGTCACCCACAGAATAAGAAACACTCGAGATCACCTGAAAGATGCAGGGTTGCAAAGAAAACATCCTACATTTGAGGAAAGAGATCAAAGTTCAAAGGAAGGTAGAAGGAAGCAAAATATTCTTCACATTTGTATTATTTGGGGAATACTGGTGTCTACATAGAGTAGGACTACTACAGGGAATGTGTCTTATAGGGGAGAACTATTATATATATTATACATGCATGTATGTGTGTACATACTTGTAATTTTCATATTAAAACAGAAAGCCAGAAAAAAGTATTTTGCCCAAGCCAAAATTCCCACTCTTGGAAATTAAGGAGAAAAGGAAAAAAAAAAAAAAAAGGAAAGAAAAAGAAGAGCTTTATTTGCCTTGCAACACAAAAGTTAAGTGTATAGAACTGGAATGTTTTCTAAAGTGATCATTATACAAGTATAATAACAATCATTAATTAGTATTTATTGTTGTTTATGTGGTACTGACTAGAAGCTATGAGTTTGAAATTCTGTTGTATTAGGATTTTGCTGCTAGTGATGAAAGGGAAATAGTTGTAAGGCGAAAATAAAACCATAAATCAGGTCATCTGGATTGCTTTCTACTCTATAGTTGATCAGTTGTGCCCTTTGTCATCGGAAGGAGGAAGTAAATAATGACAGATGAATAATACCTGGGATTACTTTGAGACTGCAAAAGTAAATAGATAAAAAATAAAAAGATGAGCAACACAAATAATACTAACAAAGAGATAATTACAAAATTACAGTAGAAAGAAAATATATCTTAAGGTCACAAATCACCGTCTTGAAAAAATAAAGTATCAGAAATTTAAAACTGATATAGAAAACCACAGGGAATCAAATCCTAATTTGAAAGTGAACTTGTAGAAGTTACTGTAATCAGAAGAAATTCCCTTCACCTTTAGATGTAAAGGAAGTTTTAGAATAATTGGCCACACATTATTACACTTTAATGAATGTGTTGAACACTTCAGCCATTCTGTTGAAATGTATAATCAATATTTGGTTAGATCCCACCCATTTTTATAGACTTAGAGAACTAAAAGGTATCACCTCTTCCTCATCCCCACCCCATTATTACAATGGTTCCTAAATATCTGAGGCTACCGTCAAACTTTAGCAAGAAAAGACTATAAGGAAAAACAGAGGGACTTTTAGGAGACAGAGTAACATGTACTTCAGTAGCTTTGGAAGTCATTTATTCGTTCCTTCTCAATCAGCAGTTATTTCTTGAGCACCTTCTATGTTCAAGGTCCTGTTCTTGTCAGTCTTAAAATAAGGGACAAGTCCCCTCCCTCGTGGGGCTGACATGAACCAACTGAACCAAGTCAGAACACCTTGGTTTGCATTCTCGTACCACCACTTGTGCTTGTGTTACATTTGGCAAGTTGCTTAGCTTTCCCAAGTCTCAGTTTCCTCATCTGTAAAATGGGACCAACAATGCTTGCCTCAGAGTTGTCAGAAGGGTTCAGAGAGATGATGTTTGTGAAGCACTTAGCCCAGTGCCTGGCTTAGAATACACATTCAGTAAGTGATAAAGCTAGTTGGATTTGCTATGAAGGCCTCTTAGTCTACCTGTCTAATTTTATCAGATGGAAGACAGCCACTTAATAGCAGAAACAGAACCAGAAACAGCTGTCTGGATCCCACATGTGTCTTTCCATGGATGAGAAACTGCCAGGTTATTCTGTTGACATATCTGTGTCACTCAGACTTCCAATTCTGTGAGTTTCGGGATCTGTAAAAACTGCTGTATTTCTGTTGATTTCATTGGGAGTTTCCTGATACACCCTCTAGGTAGGAAATCTGCTCACTGTTCCTGTGTCATGTAGGCATAAATGAGGGAGGGAGGGGCAGGTCACAGGCACACCCCACAGGCAATGCACAGCAGCAAGCTCCCTCCTGCCAGAGGGACCCAGGAAAGGAGGAATGTGCCCCAGCACGTACAAAAATGCTGAGGAGTGTGCACCTGCCAGGGGCTGGGGGAACCTCCCTGGGGTCATGAAAGACCCAGGGAAAGCCTCAGACAGAAAGAATCACACTCTTTTTTAATCTTGATGAATTGAAAGTAGATGTCACCTAAAGGTTTAACACTAGACCAGGATATGAAAAATGTCAGCAGAGGCTTGGCTTTTTTATAGCCCTCATAGTTTAGGTTAATCATTTAACTGAAAATTCACCTGGAAATGACTAAATTTTGGATAGTCATAGCTGCAGTGTATGATTGTACATCAATGACTCATATAGGACTATCACCTGCTACTATCTGAAGCAAAACAAAAATTATTGTATTATTGATTTGTTCCTATATTTTATTTTATTTTAAGACAGAGTCTAGCTCTGTCACCCAGGGTAGAGTGCAGTGGCATCGTCATAGCTCACAGCAACCTCAAACTCCTGGGCTCAAGTGATCCTCCTGCCTCAGCCTCCCGAGTAGCTGGGACTACAGGCATGCGCCACCACAGCCGGCTAATTTTTCTATTTTTAGTAGAGATGGGGTCTCACTCTTACTCAAGCTGGTCTCAAACTCCTAAGCTCAAGCAGTCCTCCCGCCTCAGCCTCCCAGAGTGCTAGGAGTACAGGTGTGAGCCACCACACCCGGCCTCTTTTTTGTTATTTTAAAAGACTACACTTAATGAATATACTGTTAGTACCTTCTGGAGTACCACAAAAATAGAATTTTGCAGGATTATGGGATTTTATAAGGCCCAACTGATCTACCTTCTTTCCAGCCAGCCATCTTTCCATTCATCAAATGTTTATGTGACTGAGACAAAGTCTCTGCTCACAAAGAGGGTACAGGGTAGTAGAAGTGACAGTCATACAACAAATATGCACAGTTAATACCAACAGCACCAGCTGCAGCACTAAGATGCTGCACGCATTCTCTCACGGAGTCTTCCCAACACCAGATGGGACAGTACTACCATTAGCCTCATTTGACAAAAGAGACAACTGAGACTCAGAAAGCTTTAAGTACATCGAGCAAGGTCACACAGCTAAATAGGGACAGATCTGGGATTCACATGCAGGCACAGTCAGGCTCCCAAACCCCTGCATATTACTATAATACACCATGATGCCTATCTCACTTGGGAAGAGTATGATATGGGCATTTGTTATGTTTTTAACAAAAGAAAAAGAAAAAAAGTAACTCTCAGTTCTACCTCAGATAAAAAAGAAAGGTGCAATTAAGGCTGCCACTTGTGGAATAGGACTTTGAGTCCGTTCCTCTAATTTTACTTAGATTAGTAATTCTCAACCTAAGATGATTTTGTACCACTCCCCACCCCTCCCAATCTCCAACCCCCAGAACATCTGGTGACCTCCGGAGACATTTTTGGTTATCACAATGGAGGGGTAGGTGCTACTGGCATCTAGAGGCCAGGAATGCTACTGAACATCCTACAATGCACAGGACACAATGACCCCCGCAATATAGAATTATATGGCCCAAAATGTCTCAGGTGCTGAGACTGAGAAATCCTGGCTTAGAGGATATCTGGTGATATAACTAGGCTTTGGTAGGTAGAATGTGTTGATGAAGAAGGCAATTTTTGCTCTAAAATAATGAATTTTGGAGTTCCCGTTCTTTCAACTAGATAATGCCTTTAGGAACAAATGGTTGCTCAGATTCTTTCTAAATGCAAATGTTACCCACCAGAGGGATTTACAACAACTGATCAGATTAGAAGAGGCCCTGCTACCAATGTCAGCTGTGAACTAAAACCTTATCACATACTCAAATGGTACATGCTCAGGTAGTAAAAAATTTTTTTTCAAATGTGATCTCATAACCTTACACGCATAAAATATCACATCTTAAACTCAAGAAGTGAAACACTGAGTATTTTCGGAAAAGTTTATGTGAAGAACTTTTGGGTATCAGGAAATGTGTAATATAAGAACCTGACCATCTAAAAGGATGTCACCTCACCCAGGTTTCCTCTACGGCTGAATCTCTAACCTCCCAGGGCTGATCTAATAATGACTTTCTGTTAATACTTGCATTAGAGTACTCGCTACGTGTATGACACAACCCGGGCTGAGCTGCTGTTCTGGACATCTGTATGGCTGTCCTGTGTCCCTTCTTACAGGTTGGTACCTAGTCTGCTTATTAAATATTTTCAATAAAATCCCTAATTTTAGGCCAGGTGCAGTGGCTCACGACTGTAATCCTAGCACTCTGGGAGGCCGAGGCGGGTGGATTGTTTGACCTCAGGAGTTCAAGACCAGCCTGAGCAAGAGCAAAACACTGTCTCTACTAAAAAATAGAAAGAAATTATATGGACAACTAAGAATATATATAGAAAAAATTAGCCGGGCATGGTGGTGCGTGCCTGTAGTCCCAGCTACTCAGGAGGCTGAGGCAGAAGGATTGCTTGAGCCCAGGAGTTTGAAGTTGCTGTGAGCTAAGCTGATGCCATGGCACTCTAGCCAGGGTAACAGAGTGAGACTCTGTCTCAAAAAAAAAAAAAAAAAATCCCTAATTTAAAATATATTCTTTCTTTCTAGATAGCTTGTCAGGCCCTTGATGGCAGGACTGCAGCTTTTTCCTTAAATGAGATAAAGAATATACAGTACTAGTTCAAGACCCTCGCAAATGCAATGGGCCCAATAAATTTTTTTTAGAAAAATATAGAATCAGGTACATTGTACTCTATTGTTAGAAATTTGTTAAGGATGGATGAATTTGTTATCTTCAGCTTATCACTAAAACCCTGCTACAAAAAAAAAAAAAAAAAATCCCAAACCAGTCAATCATTGGTCACACGTATATAATAAAGACTTCTTTAGTGTTTATACCTCTTTACAGAACTATTTTTCTTTTTCTTTTCCTTTTCCCCAAATGCCAAGTTTGGATACAGAACTATTTTTCACACTGCTTTATGTACTAGTTGCTTTTCTCCGCATTCAGACCAATCTTATTAGAGCCACCTTTCGTTTTTCTTTATATGCCAACAATTCAGCCCTTTGGTAAATGCCTGGACATACAAAGGAACAGCATGAACAATGGACATCTGATGGTTCTGCCTGCCCAGCGGCCACTTCCTCTTCTCCAGCAGCATCTTCCATTCCTACAGGGAGCCCTCTTCCTCCACTGGCTCTAGCTATTACATAATGGTCTCCTCCCAGTCTTTATCACATGCTTGCCCTCTTCCCACCAGCATACCCTGTTCTCTGACTGGAACAAGCCACCCTGTTCTTTATGAGCTTGGGTCTCAGCTTAAATGTCACCTTTCCTGGAAAGGCCTTCCCTGAAAGCACCAGATGCCCTCCCCCTTCTTATTGTTGTTTGTTTCCATCAGACAATGCAAAATTTATAACTGTCTGTATTTCTTTGCTTGTTTCTCATCAACCATCCCCCTAGAAGACTTCAAAGGAACAAATACGGTGTGACAAAAACTACTTATCTCCCTCACGATCTATTTTTCCTACTTCCTTTTGTTAACAAACACCTTGGGTTATGGCTTTGCCCGTGGCCAACCCCCCAGAGACAATACTTTCCAGCCTCCCTTGCAATCAGACTTGGTAACTTTATGAATGATATTGCCTTGGACTCTCCACTTTCTTCACCAATACCCAACCAGTTTTCTGAAAGTTCCTTGCCTTAGAAGAGCTGTTTAAAATTCTCATTGTGATTAACTTTAGGAGGGGAAGAGAAATACCATGTTGCCCAGTACATCTTCTACAAAGTAAAGTATGACATAGAGGAAAATACCTCCTCAGTGAAAGAACTCACTAACTCATTGGGTCCTCACAATCATCTGTCAGGTAGACAGAGCAGACAGGATGATTTGCATTTAATAGCTGACAAAATGAAGGCCCCAAAAGGTTGAGTGACAGCTCCAGATGAGCCAGCTGGTAAGCGGGAGGGCAGAACTGGTTATTATTTCAAATCCATGCTGTAGGATTGGAGTTCTCCTCCTACTGACTATGAAGAAGGTTTTAACAACCATATTGATTATCACTGTGGCCGAAGCTTAGACAGACACTTCACCAACAGGCTGGACTGGTCTCTGGTTGACATTTTGTGATCCTATTTTTTTCTTCTATACCATATTTTTTATTAATATAGAAAATACAACTTCACAGCACATATACTCTTCTCCTACGGTTAACCTCCTCTGGAATTTAAGCAGTGTTAGAGGTAGTTTCTAATCCAGCTCCAAGGGGGTATCGTGGTGGCAGAAAGATGATATTAGAAATGGTCAAGATGGCTGTGCTAGAAAAATGAGCAAAGTACTGCCTTTAAATAAAAGGCACCTGTAGTTTTATGACAAGGAAACAGGAAGACTTTTGTGCTTATTACTTAATCCATTTGGCTCTAGGCATTTGGGAATTCCAATAGTGTTTTTTTTTTTTTAATCAGTTAACTGAAGGCTAAGAACTTTTTCCCTTCCTAAAATACCCTACGGTGATGAAGTTCATCTCAGGTCTTTCTTAGCATGTTTTTATGCTAAAAGATACTAACCTTGAAAGGCATTTTGTCACACTATGGACTACCTATGACACCTTGACAGCATGCCATTTCATTTCTCCCATCTCTGTCATCTGACACACTCTGGTTTTCCTAGGTGAAATATTTGCTGGAGGGGTATAAATCTGTCATGACATATACTAACACGTGGCCCAGTCACTGACCCACCATCTACTTCTCTGTGAAGGATAGACATTTTTCCTTGAAATACTCAGTGAACAATAAATACAATAACTGCACAAGGTTGCATTTTCTTTTAAGTGAAACTTCCTCAGTTTTTAAGTCCAAATGTCCTATGATTTGGAATCGAGTTCTGATGTGTTTTCACATTCCGTAAGAGTTTGCGATGACATTCAAGCACAAGGGGAGGATTAAAAAGTAAAACTGCTTATGATCTGAATTTTTAATACCCTAAAATTTGTGGTGTGTAACTCTGGATTTAAAAGTTTTCTCTTAATTTGCATGACACCTCCAGGCATTATGGTTAAAGAATTGGGAGGGGAAGGGAGTGCTTACAAGTCTCTGAAAATAGAAAACTTGAGTGTGGATTCTTAGATCACACACTAGGGCTACGGGTTTGTAGCAGTGTCTCCAACCACACAGTGATCTAAGGGTATTTCTTTTATTGTCTGTCTCCCTCACTACTACAAGAGATGACTGTATCATCCACGGTGTCAAAAGTAATGTCATTTAGTTCTTACAACCACCCTACGCTGTTGGTGGCACTACCATGGTGCAGATGAGGGAACCAATTTTAAAGAGAGATTAAACTATATGCTCAAGGTCACACAGTAAATAGACCCCAGGGACAGAATCTGGGATGCCTCCCAAACTCTCGCCCTGTATTGCAACAACTTATTGGCCCCCCAGACTGGCAAAAAAGCCTTATAGCTAAAAGGCATTAAGAGCACTTGCTGGATGCTCTGGAAGGTGAAACAAACACAATCGCAGACATTCATAGGCAGTCACGGACAGACTATGTTGAAAGGTTGGAAGGTCTCTGTTAGTAGATCTTGCAACAATCCCTTTTCAAACTAGCCCTCCGGCCCCAGTCTCTCTTATTCTTGGTAAATCTCCTTCCTTCTGGCCTGTTTTTAAGCCACATAATTATATTATAACAAGGCAGGCATGTGGCTCAAGAGGCTGAACATCTTAAGGGATCCCATAATAAGAGTTTCATTAGACTCTTGTTTCATTAGAGTTTGCCAATCTGACCTGCATTCCTACCTGGCCATTGGTTAACTTGTTGCATGCACAGGTCTGCACAAACAGCTGAAGCATGATCCTCCTTCTGTAAGTCGGTACTTACAGCCCTTTAAATTATGCATTCTTTCATTTGTGCAAACTGGGCCAGGACGGAGATTTGTGGAACATCCTCACTCCAATTAAACCCTTACGCTGTTTGGACATGGAAAATAAATATATGGAAGCAAAATCCATTGTCAGATTTTAACGGAAGAAAGGATGAAGCAAACAATGGAACAGAGTAGACACCCTCCAAAATAATGGAGAAAGAGAAGGCAAGAAAATGGTAACCCACAAATGGCCTGTTTATGGTGCTTTTTGAATTGAATGGCATATCTTGAAAATGAAATAGAAAAACTGCACATCGAAAAGGAAGTCGCTTCTGACCCTTATCTAGGCACTGGAATGAACAAGCAATGCTGATTATGATTGGTGTCAAGCAATATTTGCCAATTTCCAAGAAACTGTGAATGTAAAGAAAGGCCTGAGTCATGAGCACAGGGGAGGAAATTAACCACAATATTTACTGTGCAAATTCTGACTCACCACTATTTTGGGAGAACGCCTGGTTGCTTTTAGCGAATGCATTTACATTCTGTGGGAATCTTAATTTTACCAAGCCACATTGGCTAAGAAATTACTTGTGAGTTGATTTAAGTTATATTTTATATGCAAGATTTGGAAAAACTAACACGAGTTCTGAATGTTATTTCTTCAAATTCAAGAGAGAAATAAATTAGCAAAAAAAAAAAAATTAATACAGGTGAAGTCAACCTTAAGAAAACACTTTGGTCTTACAAAATAGACATAAACTAGGGGTTAATTATTTGCCTTGGCTGGGGTCCTTTACTCTGCTCTGCAAACTCGCTCCACCCCTCCCCCATCCTGAATGGAAACAACCATAATGTCCATCAAAAGAGAATTGGTCAAACTTTATTTCTGCTAACACAACACTAGGCAGCTTTAAAAACAGTGATAAGAAATTAGTTTGTAAATGAGCTGAAGAAATATGGCAAGGTATGGAATAGTATGTATAGATTTCTCTCTTTGTAAAAGCTTAGAATATACAGACAAAAATCTAAATGGACCAGTATCACTCTCTTAACAGTGGTTAGTTATCACCAGGGAAGAATGGGGATTGAAGAAAGACTTCCTGCCCTAATGGACATATTTCTGTAGTGTTTGCTTTTTTGTTTTCTCATGATGAATATGTCTTACTTTTGGTTAAAAAAAATGCAGCTATATATAAGTGATTTTGAAAAATATTTGAAAAAATTGGTACCCTTCATTTCTAACATTATTGGTTAGAAATGTGGATTTAGAAATAAATATTCAAATATGGGTAGGAACAATATTACTCACATTCTTACTGGAAATTAAGTAAGTATTCCTTAAATTGATCTTGGTCACAAGGCTTCCAAAAGCAACATGCTAATTGTATGATTGCACACATGCTGTCTTGCTGTCTATCAGTTAATGGATGATGCTTTATTGTTTTCATTGATGATTTCTGATAAAAAGCCTCAATGCCCAGTATCTGATCCAGGAGAGCGAGATCAGTATTGAGGTGGGGAGGGGGGTTGTCAGTGCCCCCCTAGGCCACCCGTTTGTGTGATCTGTGTCAGTTTCACATTTCACAACCATAAAGTGGGAGAAGAGGGGAGCTTTATTTATTTTCGTAACTCAAGGAAGACTGAGAAGTGATTGAAGCTGCAAGGACACTTAGAAGATGAAGAGTGCCAGGGTATGATTACAGGGATGCTTTATGAAGAAAACGTCTGTTTTCTAATACACATTAAAGCAACAGACAGATGCAAATGATAGGAGTTATTTATTGAAGGCTGTGATGTCGCGTTGTGATACCGCAGGTAGCCTGACGATGGTCTGTTATTACAGGCCATCGTTTCACTCCCGGGACTCCCAGCATAGCACAGGGAGGGTGGCAAAACCAACCAGGGCAGCATGAGTCAGACTTTAGGTCACTATAATGCTAAAGAGGCCGAGAGCAGCTGGATGACGATCTATATGGATTCATTAATTCTTATATAAGCAAAAATATTGTACACTTATTCCTGGGTCAAGAGCAGCAGCTTCATAGTCAAATTTTAAATGGAAATTAATGTAACTTATTTAGCACTAGAAATCCAAATCTGATAGATCATGATCCTTTAATAAATAGCATGTAATTGACTTTTCTTTACAAGAAGCAGACATGTTTACTGCGTTAAATTGTGAGACAGGCCAGATGTGGTGGCTCATGCCTGTAATCCTACCACTCTGGGAGGCTGAGGCGGGACGATCACTTGAGCTCAGGAGTTCAAGACAAGCCTGAGCAACAGTGAGACCCCATCTCTACAAAAAAATAGAAAAATTAGCCAGGCATCATGGTGCACACCTGTAGTCCAGCTACTCGGTAGGCTGAAGCAGGAGAATCACTTAAGCCCAGGAGTTGGAGGTTGCAGTGAGCTATGATGATGTTACTGCACCCTACCAGGGGCAACAGAGCAAGACTCTGTCTTAAAAAAAAAAAAATTGTGAAACAAATAGCAGCAGTTGTAGAAAGATTACTCTTAACTGTACCATTGAAAGATAACTAGCACCAAAAATTTTGACATATGTCTTTATAATTCATCTAAATGTCTATCTAGCCAATTCAAATATGTATAGGTATGAATGTATATATAAAATGCATAAAATAAATGGCATTATCTTGTTCATACTAACTTCAAATAGAAACCTCATGGTATGTGCTTGATGTGGTCAACATCCTCATAGTTAAATCTTAGTGCATACCTTTGGTTATCACCTTAGAAGAAATGACCAAATGTGGAATTGTGTAAATGATGCATAAATGGGTTATAAAAAATATTTTACATTTAACTTGAGTCTTCTCTGAACCCATGACTTCACTAACCAAGTTCTGTGCCCAAGACTGCTCACAGTGTCCCCTAAGTGATGTTGCCAACTCTATAACAGTTCAAGGTTCTTCTAAGCATCTGAAATGATTCACACTTACTTTCCGAGGCTTCACTTTATCTTGTAAATCATATTGGCCGATTCCTTTATAGCTGATTCCAAGCCACCAAGGAAGTCCCTGTTTATCCTGGAAGATGGAAAAGCATGAGAATCAAGACCTAATTGTTAAGTCTTCTAGAGGTGAATTAATATCTACCAATTTCATCCCTTAACAAGTATCAACAAGTAAAACAAAGCTGTCTTGGTAAATAAAACACTACTTAAAAATCCAACTTGTTATTAAAATGCCTTCTTAGGGTTTCTTCAAATAAGATCTATAAGTCAAAACAGAACAATACTGTTAA
The DNA here is from genome assembly GCA_028533085.1 of Varecia variegata. Lineage (NCBI taxonomy): Eukaryota > Metazoa > Chordata > Mammalia > Primates > Lemuridae > Varecia > Varecia variegata. The sequence goes on along the minus strand of CM052436.1, from coordinate 149,340,056 downwards.
TACCATCAAAAAGAATGAAACATTACGGTTTTGATTGAACAGTTGGAGAGAAGAAATAAAATGTAAGTAATTCAACTCAGAATTAATCCAGTAAAAGCCAGTTATCCATTAGGAAAAAAAAAAAGGCTCTTTGTTCTCTTAATTAGTAACCAGTTATAAAAGGTTGGGGAAGTTTCCAAAGAATTACAAAGATGAGAAAAGTGGTTCCAAATCCTAATGTGTATAATACAATTAACAATGAACATGGGAATATCAAAAAAACCCTTTTGGAGAACTGTGCAATTCAATGACAGAATGTTTGAATAATTATTTTGAGGTACATATGGGGAGGGGAACAATATATTGTTTTCATAAATTTATCTTTTAGGTCTTGCCAAAGCAAAGGATGATTTGCATATACATATATGCAAACCAGAATCAGTAGAAATTAAAGTAAAATTGGTACATATTTTTAGTGCAGGGTATTCTCAACATGCAAGTATTTATTGTCTAATTCTCCACCATTTGAATTGTATAGAGATGTAAGCATTGTCATAAGATGAAAAGTCACTCAAGAACGGATCACTTACAAAATTATTCCTCTTTCAAACAAGACTCCCTTCTTAACACTATGCTTTATCCCTCCCTTCTCATCATCTCAAAATATTTGTCACACTCCCCCTGCTTATAAATATCTGAAAATACTATGTAAATACAAAACATACTAATTGAAAAGTGGTATTGCAAATCCCACAAAAATTTCAGCTTTTTATGAAGTTGTTAAATAACACTGGAGACTGTATGTTTCTCATACAAAGGCACTGCCAGATGAAGACCTGGTAGTGTCAGAAAGGTAAACAACTAGAAAAGAGAAAAATCAGCAAGGGGAGGTGTATCAAAGGAGAAGGATCTGAATATTTTAGGATTATGAGAGGTCTTGGGAAAACATTTGAATGTTAATAAGTATTTTGCAAAAATAATGTGCAAAAATAATTTGTTAAAAATGACAAGATATATTTGGGCTTTTATATATTAAGAAAATCAATCCTATTCTACATGCTGCAATTTCTAGAGACAATTTTACATACATGGGTATTGATTTATGTAATTTTAGAAAGTTGGTGTTGTGCTATTGTAAAATATATGGGCATTACGAAAGATTATTCATGTGAAAGTATTTACCTTTACTGCATAATAATGGACTCCATAAGTCGGCAGAGCTTCTACTATTTTCATATACCTATGGAAGATGAATATGTATCATAATCTCATTAAAATAGTCAGAACCCTTTTGGAAAAAGTGACTTAAAAAACCCAATTCGTTTCCACTTTCCTCATTATTGCTATGAGTAATATCTTTGACTCAAGTAGAAATAGAATAAACCATTCAGGGGAATAATATATTTTACCTTATCCAAATGTTAGGAAGTTGCTAATAGAACCTCAATTTCAAAAAGCTATAGAAAATGTTATTTTCTGCACATTAAGATTTTCATGGCTCAGAAATGTATTATAGACTCAAATTGAAAATACTTTTTAAAGTAAGCACCTAATGATGCAAGCAATAAGAATCAACTTTTGGGTCATGCTCATAATAAAGTACAAAAAAAAAGCTATTCCAAATATCGTCTGTGGTACAGGTGATATAACTGTAAACATCTGTCAAAACTCTTAGAAAAAGATACTTTAAAAGGATGAATTTTATGGTATGTAAACCTGACTTTAAAAGTGTCACCCCCAAAATAAAAATTAAAGCAATGATGCCACCACTTGCTATTTTCAATTCAACAAGTATCTGTTGTGTACCTTTAAGGTTTTGGAGTGGACTAAATTGTGTAAGACCTCCTCTCTGCCCTCAAGAAACTGAGGTTCCTATTTAGTGCAAGTGGACTTTTTAATGACATTTTGAATATCAATTTCTCTGGACACTGTAATCAATAACTTGATTTTTTTTAAGTAAATGGCCTACATGGAAATAAATATAAGAGGTTAAGTAAATGTGTCAAGGTCACACAGCAATTATACTGCATGACCAGGATTATAACAAAGTCAGTTAGACTCCATGGCCTAGAGCCTTAACTACCAAGTTAAACAGCCACTTATTTGGAGCCACACAATAATGATCAAGAGAAGTAGAAGGACTCTGCATTTAAGCAAGGTGCTTTTCTTTCTTTCTTTCTTTCTCTCTCTCTCTCTCTCTCTTTCTTTCTGACAGGGTCTCTCTCTGTCAATAGGCTGGAGTGCAGTGGCTGGATCATGGCTCACTGTAACCTCAAACTCCTGTGCTCAAACAATTCCCCTGCTTCAGCCTCCTGAGTAGCTAGGACTATAGGCACATACCACCACATCTGGCTAATTTGTAAAAATATTTTTCTGTAGGGAGAGGGTCTCACTATGTTGCCCAGGCTGGTCTCGAACTCCTGGCCTCCAGTGATCCTCCTGCCTCTGCTTGGGATTACAGGCTGGGATTATAGGCATGAGTCACTGCACCCAGCCACCAGGCAAGGGTACTTTGTAATATACAGTCACGTGTCACTTGACAGGGATATGTTCTGAGAAATGCATCCTTAGGTAATTTCAACATTGTGCAAACATTATAGAGTATACTTTACACAAACCTAGATGGTATAGCCTACTGCACACCTGGCTAGGTGGTATAGCCTAGCCTAACCTGTACAGCACGTGACTATACTGAATAATATAGGAAACCATAACACAGTGGTAAGTGTTTGTGTATCTAAACAGAAAAGGTACGGTACAAATCCAGTCCTATGTGTGATCTGTCATCGACAGAGATGCTGCTATATGGTACGTGACTGTACTCACCAGCCTACCCTAAAATCCTTCAGGGAAACTGTTATTCCTCCCCCCATCCCTAGGTTCAGAAAACAGGCACAATTAGTTAAAATGTCAAGGATTCAACCCTAGGACTGCTAACTTCTGATTTCTGCCTTGAAGATCACAGAAAGTGTGTTATAAAAATGAGATTAGAGCAAAGAAATAGGAGTGTGAGGAAAGTCTATACACTGACCAGGAGTTTAGCAATCTCCAAGTCCTTATTTTAGTTCTCAAATGCTCTATGCTGTACTCAGCAGGGTTTTTAAAACTTCTATGGCCATAAAAGTCATTCTCTAGTTACTATAGCAATAATACACTTAAAACTAATTTGGTTTTTATAATTTTAAAAGTTTAATGTTGCAGGTAAAATGTTCTTAATAAATGGGTGGTAACTCTAAGTCATAAAATGCAGAAGTATGTATGTCACCTAGGTTTGTACTTGGTAGCATGAAGAAACAGACTATCCAACACCAATAGACTAGGTGCTCTGCCCAAAGTAGAGTCACAAGCCCAAAGTAGAGTCACAAATGAGGGAACCAAGCACGACTTCCAGATAGGGTTTGCTTGGCTCACATTGCATTAGCATTTTCTTAAAATTACTTTCCAATGTTTGAAATTGGGATTTAAAAATCTGAATTTCCAGCTTCTATTGGAAAATAGAGGATCTAGCAATATTATGCCTGAATTCTGAAGCTAAGTTACCTTGCCTCTACCCAGAATGAAAGCTCTCCAGTTCACCACAGTCCCTACCATTCCCTATTGCCCTACAACTGGTCTGTATTTCTTATTTTTGTTACCTGCCTGACACTGATAGGCATCTGAGTTGATGACACCAATGTATACGGAATGACCCAAAACATTTTCTAATTCATGGTAAGATATTTCTCACCAGGTAAGGACATGAAAACTACACAACAGAAATCATTTCAAATGACATCTTCAAATGGGAGACTTTATAATTATATCTAAGCAAGAGGAAAGAATGATACTTACTGAACCACAGCTTGACCCCGAGTCAGACCTTTAATTTTCAAATAGTGCTCAATTACCCTGTCCTCACTGTAAAACAAGGAAATGAAAAATATGGCAATGCATGATTATAGGAGGTGCAGATTCAATTTCCAGATTATCAGGTGACTACCGGAAACTTGAGAGGGAAGGCCTTCACCAACTTGTTTGGAAGATAGAGTCTGTCTGACTCTTATGTCTATAAGACACGGATTCATGAACTTTAGACATTTAACTACCTCCATTATGACCTTTAATTTATAATTAATATATATAATATACTAATATTTTAAAAACATAATTTACTAGAAAAGGAAATAATATCAACTTCTCAAATGGGAAATTATCTTTTGCCATAACCAGATGGAGTATAATAGATATAAAATAATGATATTAAATTTTAGTCGTAAAACATTATTGAGGGAATTTTGAGCATAAGGCCTACCTTTTCTTTGATTAAAACTGGGAGATCTCAACAGGATGTTACATGAGAAGTGAAAAAAAAAAAAAAACTGGGAGATCAGCAAGTGGTAGGCATTAAAGATTTCCTCCTTGAATTATTCAGAAAGATTTAAAAAGAATTAATACTGCTTCTGAGTCTGTGTGCAATCTAAAATATTCTATTACCACTTGCACACACAATGCTTTAGGAGAAAACCCTTCATTATTGTCCTAGGGTAATAAAACTTGTTGGCTGGAAAAGAGAACTAGGCTGAGGTCAGGCAATCTTTGACATCATTTGACTATCTTACCCTACTTTCAGATAGACAGCTCTTCTAATCATATCAAGTATAACCCAGAAGAGTAAATATTTTTATCTTCACATAACAATCATCACTGGTAATCAGCCTTTTTTTTTTTTTTTAAGGAACTATCACTTAACTATGAATTGTTCAGAAGTTTCTAGGGTCAGGATATAATGAAGCCTCAGTACTCACTATATATTTGGGAAATATATTCCAACTTTCATATTAAAGCTATCAATGTTGATTTTTCTTGGAAGGGGGTTAAAAAAAAAAAGCTATCAATGTTGAAAATTTATTTTGTAATCTTTATTTTGCAATTGTTTAGTAGAAAAGAAAACTATCTTGATGATTAAGAGACTGAAACCAAGGAGGAAAATATATTTAATGAGAATACAAGTATTTTCAGGGAAAAAAGTAATTATCTAGAAAAAATACAGGATGGAAAATGTACACTATGGATTCATTAAAATACAAACAATTAAACTAACTCAAAATATACAATGATATCTGGCTGTAGTGGAAACCCCTGGTTACTCAGGAAACTTCTGACCAAAGAAATCTGTATTTTATAACCCACATATTGCATTCTGCTAGATTAAGGCTACATTACACAGTGACTGCACACATACTGAATCCACCTAAAAGCATACTTATGTTCGCCTAAAAGCATATGCTACAGACATTTTATGCACTTAAAAGAAACAGCGCATGGCCTCTCTTTACAAATGACTGCAGGACATGTCTTGGTATAATGATCTCCAGCAAGCTTTGACTAGATCCTTTCATGGAAAGGTTCAAGGTCTACCTGTGGTTACTTTGATACATTTGATGGACAATTTGATATTGTTCTCACTTATATTTCTTTTAATTTCCTGAAAAGCGTGCAGTTTGCAAGGGAGGCTAGGATAACGGGTCATCTGCTATACTGATTTGGCTCACCAGTAAGCAAGGGACGGATGCTCCTGGAGGGTTTTGGTTGGAAAGGCTGGCAGTGTCTTTAAGTCTTTCCTGGCATTTTCATCACTAAAAAGAAACATAATAAGGTAGTATCAGGCACTGTTACTTAGAGTGTTAGCCAAGCTGGTCACCAAGTAAGTGAGATCTGAACAGTAACAATTTATAGCAAGCTGGGCTCTGTCAAAACATTGTAATCAACATATTTAAGGTTATGGACTAACTAGAAACAGCCCCCAGATTTGATAACCAGATCATACAATGATATTTTGAGGCTTATAGTAATTTTTGCATCTACTTTAATATGTAATTATGATTGCAATTGGACATTTTCATATTGCATTTTTACACAACATTCTTCACATTTCATTATCTACTTTCTCCACATTCCTATGGCATCCTTCTAATTACCTTTAGTGGCTACATAAGATTCACCATGTTAGAATGCCGGTTGTCACAAAACCATTCACATATCACCAAGTTTTCATAACAGAATCACTGAAATAAAAAATTTACATAGACCTTTCTATTGCTCTTCTGTTATTTCCTTACCACCCTCTGAAATAGAACAGAACTAGTCAGCCATCTGTGGAAACGTCTTGAATAGAGGATGACTGAAAAATGAGTTTCTAATGAAACCCAAGGAATCTCTCAAATCACACCAAGTGAACTACAATGTAGCTCGTGCAAGGTCAGCCAATATCTAATTACAAAATGGCAAAATCCTAGTTGTCAAGAGGAAGGTGTGGTTATTATGGAACTTAAAGTTAACAGGTAATACAACCCAGTCATACTTGGTCTTGCACTGTATGAGAGAAAATTCTCTAAATGACCTGAGTATTTTTGGATATCGATACTATGAAGAAAAAAACATGACTCTCCAGAGTATATTAGAGCTTGGAATAAATACATGCAAAAGCTACTCAAAATTTTGATCCAACTACTCCAAGTCTACGTTCCACCTCTTCTTACCTTTACCAACCCTTTGTTGAAAGGTTACCAAGTGCCAGGCAGCACACGATACACTTTTGGGGCATTATTCACCTCCTGTAACAAGCATTCCCATGCAGTAGGTACTATTACTATCCATGCTTTACAGGTAAGAATGTGAGGTTTCGAGAGGTTAAGTCATTTGGTCAATGTCTCATAGCTACTATGTGAAAGAGTCAGAGGCAAACCCAGCCTGTTTGGCTCTAAAGGCTCTAAGTTCCTCATCACTGTGTTCTATCACCCGCTTCCCAGAAGGACTCCCAGGGCAGGGTCCTAGAGCACTGACATGATCATTCTCAACTCTGGAAAGGGACAGCTCCCCTTCATCACCAACCCCAGTTACAAATGAAAACACTGACAAATTAGTATCAAAAGCCATCACTAACGCAATTTTACATTAGCTTTTCTGGAGTTTGCTCCAATGTGAATCATGATATTGAAGCAGATGTGCCCCCAACTGGAGGACCCAACATTGAACCCAAGACGTATTTCCTTCTAAAGCATTCATCCAACACTCATAGATCAGGTGTTACAGCTCAAACTGGGGAACCAAGCATGGCCTCCAGATGGGTTTTGTTTGGCTCATGTTGTACCATGCCGTATTAGAAATGGCTCACTCCTGTTACTCGACCACGTTTGGTTTACGTGGTTCTCCTTCAATGCCTATAGAAAGTTTGTCTTCTGGTTCTAGCTCCCTTTCCTGACCAAGCCACAAGGCAATGAAGTGAACCACTGAGCAGACTCTTCAGGAAGAACAGATAATGACAGAGAGTGTCACCTACCCTGGACACACTACGATTTGTACCTGTCAACATTACATTTCAAAACCAGGGTTGTGGCCCTTCCTAAAGGTGAAAGATCTAGTTTTCTAAATTACTACAGGAAATAAAAAGTCACTTGGCTCCTATTCTTATATAAGAATAAATCTTTCTATTCATTTGAAATCTGAGCGGTAGGGCTTAACCACACTGACAATCTTGGGAAACTGGTTTGGGCTTCCTGAAAATCAAAATATACCACAATCCAATTTATTCATATTAAAGGTCAACTGTCAACTCCCAGTATTAATATTTATTTTTCTTAATAATCTCTTATGCTCTGTCCTTCATAGCACTTAGCTTTTAAAGGAAGTTGGCTTGTGACTGTTTTTTAACGAAGGACAAATACATATATATATTTTTTAAAATAATAAACTAAGGGCATCACTTGTTGTTATAAATCATCTCCACCAACCACATGTATATTTCTGTCTTCTGGATTCAGGTGACCCATACAGGCTATGTACCAAGAACCCAGCCTAGGATTCATATATTTGGATTATAGTTAATTTCATGGCAACCAAGTCTTCACTAGATTGGAAGTTGCTATTTATCATAAATTTATGTATTCATTTAACAAATATATATAAATGTATATACTACATGCCTAACATGTATAAGTGAGTGTCAAATGATGGAATTGCTTTTAACACATACAAATGCAGTCAGCCAAAAAAAAGAAGGAACAGAGGGAATAGCAGTGAGGGAGAAAATTTATCCATCGTTCTATTCAAGAAGCTCATGGTTGAGAGTAAGTACAAAACGGGAGACTTGAAGCTGTCGGCCTTTATTGATGGTTTTTAGTCTTGTGCCCCTCAAAGCACAAGCATCTCACAACACTGAGAGTTTTCTAGCATTTAAGCATTTAATGCATGTCCACTAAATACCAGTAACTTCTACATTTAGTGCTTAAGTAAAGATATAGCTGTGTGTTTCAACTGGAGAAAAATACTGTGTTGGGTTTCTTGAAAGATGTATTTTGATCTTCAACATATCATCTTCCCAAGAATTTTCAAGAGTAATTTTAAACTATACATAAATTAGAATCCACCCCAGTTAAAAGATGTGGTAAGATGCTGTTTGTCTAGAAATGTTGGCTGAATAAATCAATAAATTACCATAGGTTAATCATGAGCCAGCATCCTAAACAACAATGAATATTCATTCACTAAGACCTTTTGTTGGGTATTAATCAATCACTAGGAAGCAACTCAAATGTGCATTAATAGGGAAGTGGCTTAGGGATCATTTTAAGGAGAGTTTAGACTACTTCAAAAGAAGGATACTTAAATAGATGAAGCATGAAGGGAATTTTTAGGGCAGTGAAACTATTCTGTATGATACTGTAATGATAGATATATAACATTATACATTTGTCAAAACTTATAGAACTATACAAACATAAAGCGTAAACCTTAATTTGACTGTAGACTTTTATAACAAATGTACTACACTAATGCAAGATATTAATAATAGGGAACACAGTGTGTGGGGGGGATATATAGGAACTCTTTGTACTTTCTGCAAATCTAAAATTGCTTTAAAAAATAAAGTCTATTAACTAAGAAAAAATAAGAAAGATACTTCAGATTAGTGGTTCTAACTAGGGCAATTCTGTTCCTCAGGGGACATTTAGCAATATCTGAAGGCATTTCTGATAGTCACAATTAAGGAAGGAGCTGATAATGGCCTTTGCCAGGATGTTGCCATACATCCACAATGCACAAGACAGCTCCCAGTGAGAAAGGATTATCCTGCCCAAAATGGTGCCCAATAGTGTTGAGATTGAGAAATCCTTCATTAGATTATTAAAAACTCTGAGAATTCTATCCTAATACTTTTTTTTTTTTTTTTTTTTTGAGACAGAGTCTCACTCTGTTGCCCAGGCTAGAGTGAGTGCCGTGGCGTCAGCCTAGCTCACGGCAACCTCAAACTCCTGGGCTTAAGCAATCCTTCTGCCTCAGCCTCCTGAGTAGCTAGGACTACAGGCATGCACCACCATGCCCGGCTAATTTTTTCTATGTTTTTAGTTGGCCAGATAATTTCTTTCTGTTTTTAGTAGAGACGGGGTCTCGCTCTTGCTCAGGCTGGTCTCGAACTCCTGACCTTGAGCGATCCACCCGCCTCGGCCTCCCAGAGTGCTAGGATTACAGGCGTGAGCCACCGCGCCCGGCCTCTACCCTAATACTTTTTTGTTTTTGGAAACAAGGTCTTGCTCTGTCACCCCAGCTAAAGTGCAGTGGCATCATCATAGCTCACTGCAACCTCAAACTCCTGGGCTGAAGCTGTCCTCTTGCCTCAGCCTCCCAAGTAGCTGGGAATACAGGCACACACCACCACAGCCAGCTAATTTTTCCATTTTTTTGTAGAGACGGGGTCTCACTCTTGCTTAGGCTTGTCTTGAACTCCTGAGCTCAAGCAGTCCTCCTGCCTCAGCCTCCCAGAGTGCTAGGATTACAGGTGTGAGCCACTGTGCCTGGCTGTACCGTAACACTTTTTAAAGTGTATCTTTTAGATTGAAGAATTTTTCTTTCATGTCACTCATAATATAACCATTAGAGATCTCTGATGCAGATGTCTAATGGGAGCCAAGTGAGTCAGGCATTAGAAAATCAACTGGGTCAGCTAGCTGGAAAACGGCAAGTCCAACTCAGCATCAGACATGGGGACATGATGGGAATGGTGGGAACCATGAGGAAGAGAACATCACCTACTTGAAGTATTATTAGGACATAGATTTGTGTGACAGAGATCACAATTTCTCTTTACATAAAAATCAGAGGTAGAATAAGAGAAAGCACTCAGAAACTCAATCTCTTCTCTTGCTGCTCCACCCTTCCTGGGGTGTTGTTATTCCTCACGTGGTCCAAGACAGCTTCTCACCACGTCCACATTTCAGCCATTAGGAAGGGGATAAAAAATGAGGAAGGACACACCTGCTCCTGTAGGGGCAGAACCTGAAAGCTGCCCACTTTCCCTAATCCCATTGGCCAGAACCTAATCACATGGCCAGCTCTAATTGCAAGGGACCCTGGGATATGCAGTCTTTATTTGGGGCAGCCACGTGCCTAGCTAAAAATTCTATTAAAATGAAGGAAAGGGAGATTGGATACTGGGAAACACAATCAGACTCTACTGCTATTTGGGAACCACCACTCAGAGCGAGGTAATTTCTGCCATGCAGGAATGTGAGTCCACCACTGCCTAAAAAATGCATTTTTCAAAAATAAGCCCAAATCCCAGAGTTTTATGCAAAATATCTGAATTTTAAAATATTGCCTCAACCAAAAAAAAAAAAAAGGCCCCAAAAAGAAAACCAAAAATAAAAACTTAAACGCTGCGCAAACCATAAAAAAAAAAAAACAAAAAAACCCAGCAGACCATTACCATTGTTTTGCAATTTCTGACATAAACTATTAATAAAGAATGGAGAGGGAGGTGCCTTCTCAGTTTCTTAACTTGGTTTCTAGTTTCAGATAATTTATTAACAGTGTAAACTGTCAGTAGTTCGTGAGTAAAGGAGATACATAAGTAACTTAGCCAAATGTGGAATCTGGACCATCCTAAAAGATTATATTCCCAGGAAAGAACATAGCCTTATTCCTTTGCATTAGAAAAGACTTCTATTATTCCTTTGAATCTGGTCATTTGTACTACTGCAAAACATCTTTTATGACTAGGGAACATCCCTTTCCTACAAGAACCTATTTAATTACAGGAAGTTTCCAGCAAGCCATCGCCAATATTGAGGCAACTGAGCAGTGGACCTAGCTGTAATACACTAAAAGAGCCCACAGAAGAATCAAAAGAGGACCGAAACAACCTGGCAGAAAAATGAGTCAAACCCTTCAACAAACACTCTGTAGAAGAAATCCAAATGGCCAACAGACAGAAAAAAAGTGTTCAACTTCATAGGTTACCAGGGAAACGCAAATGAAATCTCCAATGCATTACTGACACACAAACTATCAAACTTTTAAAACCCTGTCAATGTCCGGCTTATATGAAGATGCAGGACAACAGGAATTCTGATCCATTGCTAGTGAGAGTTTTCAATTGGTACAATCGTTTGGAAATTTGCATATTTTATGACCCAGCAATCCTTTGCTAAGGAGATCCCTAGAGAAACTTACACACAAGAATAAGATTTATAGCAGCATTCTTCACAAAAAAAGGGAAACAACCCAAATATTCCATAACAGTAGCAATGATAAAAATGTAGTGTATTCATACAATGGAATACCATGCAGCCACAAAATTAGACTACAGCTACACATGATATGGATGGATATCATAAACACTAAGCACAGATGCAAGACCCCAAATGTGAAACACACCAAAATTCCATGTACATAAAGGTCCAAAACAAGCAAAATGAAGCTAGAATCATGGATAGGTGATAAAACTATAACTGATGAGAAAATATGTGCAAGAGAGTCAGAGTGACTGTAAGGCAAGGCGGAATTTTAATGGAGTAAGGGGAACACAATATACAACGGTCGGGGAGACTTCTGGGGTCCTGGCAACATTCCTCACTGAGTGTGGTTGTATGGCCGTGCACTTCCTAATTTGTTTTTTATGCCGTTATGTATCTGTTTTATGCATTCTTCTGTGTGATATAATTCACAACAAAACAAAATCAAATATGGCCAGTGAGTGGACGTGGGGAGCTGAAGTTCAAGCCGACTTCCATGTAGAAGGAAGGTGTGCAATGCTAACGCAACAGGTTAGACCGTACTGACCAAAACCTGAATCCACCAGCGTGTTAGAAACACCGTCACAGTATTCTAGAAGGTTCACCCCGATCATTTTCAGAGTTTAGGACCAAACAGAATTTCATGTTTGAGTGAAGGGACGATAGGCGAGTGCTTATTTGTTTACCCTTCTGGGGATTTTGCCTGGGAGCCTGAGGCTGCATGGATGCTTGGAGCTTGCAGGGGCAGCCAGGTCTGGCTGTCACACAGAAGACCCTCCCTGGCTGGCTGGGCAGGCGGCACCGTTTATATGAGTCATGATCAAACTCAGAGACCAGAGGAAGGGCCCGAAAGTAGTTGGGGCGGTGAATAGGCTTTAGTCGTGACGTCTCTGCCTTTCACCAGCAATAAATGCACTCACCCAGCCTGGACATTCCTTACCCTAATGGCATTGGATGTTATTTTAAAGATGCGCTTGACCAGAATTGTCATGATAGACTGGTTTCTCTGGGTCCTAGCCAGAGAGAATGCCCATAAGTCTACAATCACTTGCTACTTGCCAGTGACCAAACCAGAAATTGTTTTTCTCCATCATTTCAGTAGGAATTCAGATGTCACAATGAAGAACACGCTTGCACTTTATCTGATTATCTAGGTTGAACCCCGCCCTGAGGCAGTCTGGATTCCTATTTCGATAGATTTCCAGAAGGAAGCTGCCCATGACCCTCCACATTGAGTCACTGCAACTATTAGTATTTTTCAGGCGATGATTCCTTTGGGCATTCTCAAGCCCCCTTTCACGGGCTGTTGTTTTTCTTTACTGACCTCAAAAGCCCTATCGGAATGTGCCAGCCCCATTCATTTGTGAGAAAGCCACATGGCTGGCAAAACCAAGGCCACCTTTGTGTGTGCTAGAGCACTTGTGTGGAAAAGCCACCCTCAGCAATTGTGTGCACCTGCTTGTGGCTAACTGGGACAATCCGCCACCTGCCGTGGGAGGCTGGCGTGGAGGGGAGAGCAGGCGTTAGCAAACTGCTGGCTAGCACTTCCTAGGGACAACGAAGACCCTTGTTGTCTGTTTGGGTGTGGGGGCATCCCTAGGTTTCTAGGTTAAAACAAAAACAAAGCCCAAGCCCCAAATTTCACTTCCCTTCTCAATGTCAAAGCTCTTCCTTACCTGAAACTCAAAGCAAAGGTGCAGAAAAAGTGCATGTTAAACATAATGACCAAGTGGAATTGTCTGTAGAAACTTCACAAAGAAATAAACTAAGCTCTTTAAAAAGTTAACTTGGGGCTGGGTACGGTGGCTCAAGCCTGTAATCCTAGCACTCTGGGAGGCCAAAGTGGGAGGATCATTTGTGCTCAGGAGTTCTAGACCAGCCTGAGCAAGAGTGAGACCCATCTCTACCAAAAACAGAAAAAATTAGCTGGGCGTGCTGGCAGGCGCCCTGTAGTCCTAGCTACCTGGGAGGCCGAGGTAGGAGGTTCCCCTGAACCCAAGAATTTGAGGTTGCAGTGAACTATTGTAAAGCCACTGCAGTCTACCCAGGGCCATGGAGTGAGACTCTGTCTCAAAAAAAAAAAAAAAAAAGTGAACTTGGGACTGGAGTTCTTTATCCACACATAAGTGTAACTCAAAATCCTTATTTCAAAAAAATGTATATGTGGATGTAAAAAAGCTAGAGTTAAGTGCCTGTTTGAACACTTGAGATAAAGTCTTGAGCCTGCTATCAAGTGTAAATGTACCACATAACTTATACATGATCAGAAATTAACTAAAGGGTTGTGTAAAGGGCTCTGAGGATCTGGGCAAGTCATCACAGCTGGGAATTCTGTTTAGTACTGTATTCCATGCAAACCAAAGATTTACTGTTATTAGGAATGGAGCTAATTAGAAACACTTGCCAGTCTTCTGGCATTACCTTGTATAGGCCTTAATGATAAGCCATTTCTTTATTTATGCTTGCTAGAAACCTGCGGTGACCCATCAAAGTTCTGAACTACATTAAAGGAATGGGACAGAATTGATGATCCTACCAGTTAGAAAAGTGTATTTCATGTCTGTTAAATAGGTGTAACAGGTGCCAACCTAACTACTAAGCCATTGGAGCTGGATCTAGTATTTAAGGATGACAGCTTGGTTAAACATGTAATTATTAAAAGAATCTTGGTTACTATTATATTTATAAACCCCAATTTCCTCTACTAATCTACTGGCACTGATCAACACCTGCGTGATTAACAGTTTACGGTATCCTATCAAGTTTTCTTAGAGAAGTTTTTCACTGGCCAGATTGCCTTCAAATTGCTCTTCCTTTAAAAAGAAAACCATGTTTCTCTCAGTAATCTGTGGAACTTGGCCTTCAATGATAAATCTAGCTTATTATCTGCATGACTTAATAACTAGGAATTTCTAACAATAAATTTCTCTCTGCTAATTCCTAGGTACAGGGATATTAAAGGTGACAAACACAAGACAACTGTGGTCATCATAGTACCCTGTACCCTGACCAGCAGCCTCAGCACTAGCTGAGAATGTGTTAGAAATGCAAATTCTCAGGCTCCACCCCAGACCTGCTGAATCAGAAAGGCTGAGAGGGGGCCCAGCAATCTGCATTTAACAAATGGCTTAAGAGCCATTGCAATAGAATAAACAATATAAAACACAGAGATTTTCAACAGACAGTCGTCAACCATTTAAAATGGGAGAGATGGTCCAGGAGGTTGAGCAAAGCCTTTTGCGTGGACAGCTCCGGAGGTTCGTTTCAGGAGACTCCAGCAGGTGACCTAGCAGTGATGCAACATGAGTGCTGTCATTTAATCCCCCAAAAGAAATGCTTCTAAAGAACAATTCACACATTACTAGGTGGCAAAAACTGGGCAAAACTCTTTCCCTACAGGCATATTATGCTATTATCATCAGCGTCTCTGTTCATTGATACGAAAACTGAGGTTTAAGAGACATTAAGTAATTTAAACTCATACAGCAAGAAAGTAGCAGATGTGACTCCAAAACTGCGCTTTAACCACTTTGCCTGACTCCCCGGGATTCCACGAGGAGATGGAAAATGGGGAAGCAGCAGAGGGAGGAAAGGGAAGACTTCGAGGAGATGGAAAATGGGGAAGCAGCAGAGGGAGGAAGGGGAAGACTTCGTCAGCTTAACTTGAGGCTTCAGAATTTATAATTAGATTAGTTCCATTTAAATGTGTTTCTTGGGAGGTAACAGTCTGCCCTTTAAAACTAGATCAAACTGGATTAACCAAAAACTGGATTAACCACATAAAGGGATCTGAACATAGATAACAAGACTTAATGTGTTATCATTCAGTGTTTCTTGAACCAAACCCAAACAAACCGGACAGAAACTATAGTTTATAGTTGTCCCCTAGTAGCAAAGACACTAAATTTAGTTTTTAAGAAATGTTTTTAAATGAGCTACAAAGCCAGACCCTAATCATTTTCAGTAGAATCTTAAAACAAAGAGTTCAAATCACTTTGGGTAAAAAGTCTAACATCTCCATAAAGGCTCCTTAAACCACACAAGGTATTCAAACTCACAGTAAGATCTCTACTCCTGAGGAGTTATGATACCAAAGCCTGGGACAGGATGAAGGGAGGGAGTAGGAAACAAATTCACACTTTCATTCATAGTCAATCACATGCAAAGGTAGAAAGCAAGAGCTCAAGTTCATTCAATGTCTATCTAATGATACTCCTGATTGTTGCAAATTAGTTTAGAAAAACTGCTTATAGACTGAACTAATTTCATAATAGCTAAAATGAAGTGCCCTCACTTTCTACCCATCCGGACCAAACTTAAAAGAGGAGTAGCACCACCCAGACAGGTAAGCAAGATGAATTCATCGAGTCCAACACTTGAATTCACAGATGGGGAGACAAGGCCCACTGATGTCTGAAGACTTACCGAAGCCCTGCAGTAAGTGGCAACAGATCTAAAGGACCAGGGGTTTGTTCTCTCAGGACGACTCCAAGCCCAAGCTGGGGCACCAGAGCAGGAAGAGGAGGAAGAGGAGGGAGAATTAGAAAGCTGGGGAGGAGAGGAGGAAAGGGAGGGACTGTGAAATGAACCTCCCAGCTGGCTGGGCTAGGTCTTGCTCTCCTCCCCTCCTAAGCCACAGGGTCTTTTCATCCTTGGAATTTCCTCCCTACTCCATTGAAACATTTCCTGATCACACCTGAAGGGAAATCAGGTTGTAGCTATTTACAGAGAGTGAAAAGTGAGAACTGAAAGAATTTCAGAAGCCTTTCTTCTTGCCTTTGGCTAAAGCTAGGGATGCCCCCTACTGCTTCTGCGAAATGTGGGGAGTTGTTGGCCTACTCTGCATCTTGGCTAGAGAAGCTCCTTCACGGGTGGGGTGCAAGTATAAACATGCATTTCCAGGCTGCCTCTGGTTTCCAGCTCCCCCAGACTTCTCAGCCTCTTTCACAGGACAACAAACCCTTTTGGCTTTAAAGGAGACCATTCCTGTGTGCGACAAGCGCTCAGCATTTTACTTACATGAACTCATTTAGTCCTCACAGCAACCCAACCCGTGGGCACTCTAATTTACAGATAAGGAAATCGAGGTTTACAAAGGTCACCTAGCTGCCCACCATCCCCCCCAGAGCGAGTATGTGGGCAGCCAGGACATACTTAGAAAAAAATCAAAAGACTAACCAACCAGCCTTAGACCTGTGATTTGCTCTAATAAGGTTTGGGATTTAGAAATGGATTCAGTGCCAGATCTCCCTGTTCCTAGGAGTTCTGTGGTCTCAGATAAACTAACGTTTGGGAACCTGCGTTTCTGCATTATAACAATATAGATAAGCAGGTTCTTGGGAATATTATAATAGACAGCTGTGAAGCCACCTATCTATGGTCAATAAATGTGTCCCTTCCTTTCTGATGATAGCGTACAAAACCCACCCTCAGACCAGGCTGGTGGTGTGGATTATTTACCATTGATAAGAGTTCCCAGTGGCTGGTCCACGCTAGAGTTGCCAGATTAAATATTTTGGACATATACTAAAAATTATTCATTGTTCATCTGAAATTCAAATTTAACCGCTGTCCTATATTTTTATTTTCTAAATCTGGCAACCCCCAGGGGTTTATAACAAACCACCAGGGAAAAGAACTTGGGAAGTCACTTGCCAAGTTCCAGGTTGTAAGCAGTTTCAGGATTGGTTAGGCAGAATCTACGGTCACCGGTGGAAATTCAGCTTTAAAACTTCCTCTTTCGACATCGTGACCAATCAATCCATGGAATTTGTGTCAGCCTCTCTCTCAGCACTCTGCCAAAGACCCCTCCTGAGGCAGGAAACCTGCTTGTGTTCTGGGAAGCACTGTATCCTCTCAGCTAGAATTCTTTTGTCCTTACGTTTTTGTCTGTGGCCAAACTTGTAACAGAGGACAAATTACTCTGCCCATCTGTATGCCTGATAGTGATCAACTGCCAAACTATTTTTTTTAAGTCTAAAGAATTTTTAATAAGAATGAAAAGGTGATGAGAGATTTTTCTAAACGTTAGCCAGCTCTCAGAGGACTCTGATCACCTCTATTTTGAACCTTTGACTCTCTTAATACCTGGTAGAAGAAACACAATCTATAAGAATGACTTAGGTTGGGAAGCAGGTTAACATGAAAATCTGTAAATATTTAAAATAAAAATATTTTACCGCTCATCAAATCCATAGAGATAGAAAATAGAATGGTGGTTGCCAGGGAGCAGGGATGGGGGGTGGTGGTGCAGAATTGTATAATGGGTCCAGAGTTAAAGTTTTGCAAGATGAAAAAGTTCTGGAGATTGGTCGCAGAACAATGTGAAAGTTACTTAACACTGCCCAACTGTACAGTTGAAAATGGTTGAGGTGGTAATTTTTATGTTATGTATATTTTATCATAATTTTTAAAAATTTACCTCTCATACAAATCTAGAGTTAGAAAAAAGGCACATGGGAAAGAAACCCCAAAGAATACAGGCAGTATTTTCCTGCAAAAGGATGGAACGTCAAATAAATCTGTTTCTCTCCTGGGAAACTTCCTATTAGACAAGTGAAAATTATTTATGGTCAACTTGAAGCCCCAAAGCTTTATCCCTTCTTCCTGTATGGGTGATTCAGTGTGTCCTTCCTGATCACACAAAAAAATGGATTAACCACATTAGCCATCTGAACACAGATAACAAGACTGTATTGTTATGTGTTGTGTTATCACTCAGTGTTTCTAGAACCAAACCAAAAGGCACTGCAATGCTTATCGGTGATAGACTGTAGAATTCCTCCCCACAATGCCATCCCTTAGTCCCGGGAGATTGTGGATGGTTTGCACTGTGAGGAGCGGAAGTAGTTCCTGTCATGCTGCTTTCTATTCATGCTGAATGATACACATGCCGAAGTCCCAGGCAGCCGATATCTGAAAAGGCCAAGCAAGCTGAGTTTCATTTCAGTACCAAGTAGCTGTGGGGGTATCGCTGCCTGGTCCACTCCAGTGGAGAGGGAAACTGACAACCCAAATTGGTCAAGAGAGTCACTTCCTGCCTAGGACTGATCTTCTGTGGCCTTAGTAGCTGTTTAAAGATATATTAAGGTGGGACTTGGGGTTTTTGTTTTCGTTTAGTTGCATCAAGTTTTTAAGTTGTGAAATGCAAAGGTCTGATGCCTACCCTGATTCTGTGGTTAACAAAGTAAAGTCCTTGGATCACAGGTCCAGCAAGATGTTCAGACATCAGGGACAAACGAGCGTGGAAAACGCTGATTCTCAGTGCACACAAGCAGATTGAAAACTTAGCAAAGAAAACTGGGTGAACTTTGTTTAACTTTTAACCAAGGATCATAGGGAGAAAAATCACTTTTCAACAGTTTTTTTTTTTTTTCTTTTTCACAAAAGCATTCTGTTGATTCATTAAAGGTCTGGCCTGAAATAAGACAGAAATGTTCAATTTCCGTCAAGTCAGCCTTCTTTATTCTGCCGGCAAGGAAGGCAAAGATTCTTAAAAGTTTGTGTTGGGATACAAAAAGGGAAACTCCTAACAGTGGTAAAAGAGCATCCAGCTTAGAGTCCCAGTCTGCCACTGTCTAGCTACGTGACCTAAACAATAAACTACTTAAAGGCTCCAATGCTCAGTTTTCCTATCTGTAGAATGGGGACAATAATAGTGCCTATCATCACAGAGTTGCCATGAGGGTTAAACATGTTAATAATTACAACAATAATAATGCCAAGTAATGCTTATCAAGACAAACTGAGGGCCGGGTGCGGTGGCTCACGCCTGTAATCCTAGTACTCTGGGAGGCTGAAGTGGGTGGATCGTTTGAGCTCAGGAGTTCGAGACCAGCCTAAGCAAGAGCAAGACCCCATCTCTACTAAAAAAAAAAAAAAAAAAAGAGAAATTAGCTGGATAACTAAAAATATATATAGAAAAAATTAGCCGGGCATGGTGGCACATGCCTGTAGTCCCAGCTACTCGGGAGGCTGAGGCAGTAGGATTGCTTAAGCCCAGGAGTTTGAGGTTGCTGTGAGCTAGGCTGATGCCACGGCACTCTAGCCCTGACAACAGAGTGAGACTCTGTCTCAAAAAAAAAAAAAGACGAACTGAGTTCCTGAGAGGTTAGGTAAATTACCAACAGTTATACAGCAAGTGGTTGGGCCTGGATTTGGACCTAAGCAGTTAAATTCCAAAGCTCCTATAAGTTGATGCCAGTAAGTACTCAGCACAGCACATAACCCAGAGGAGCTGATATTTTTATTATTGTAACTAATTTTAAAGGCCCTGGAAATGGAATTGTATTTTAGAGCTTTAAGTGCTCCAGAGGTGTAAGAACTAAGGGGCCAATTGCTTGAAAGCCTTTGATTTTTTTCCCCTCCCTTCATTAACCACTCTCAGGGGATCTAAAGAAGTGCCTTTCCCATGGGAAACAGCTGCATTTTGTAGCAAAGCTGTAAATTGTGAATATTTCCTTCCTATTTGAAGGTGCGTGTTAATATACTTGCATTCTGACCCAGCACTGAATTGAAAATTGTAGTCAATTCACATTTTCTTACAGGCAGAAACACCCTAATCACACAGTTACTTGGTAACTTCCACCTTTCAGGATCTTAAGGGAAAAAAAAAAAGGTTTGCTTTTACAAACTCATTGGTGGCTGGCTGGCGGCTGGGTGATAAAGGTTTGCCTTCTTGCCCTGTCAGCTTTTAGGAATTCTCTGTGTTTGTCTGTGTTGTGTTACCCGAGTAGCTTGTTATCTTTGCACTTTAAGGGCTGACTTGGAAATTCAGACTGTCAGCTATTTAAAGAAAATGGAAGTCCCCACTCCACTATTTTAATTAACTTTCAGAGAGCAGGGTTTCCTACTGGTTATGATAATGTTAACTTAAAATACCCTGAAGGAAACATGGCAGGAAGCAAAATAAAAAGGGGAGGACTGTTGTTTTTAAGGCATTGTACGAAGGAGAGTTTGAGCAAAGCTGTGAAGGCAAAATACCACAGAGTATGTAGGGAAAGAGGAGAAGAGAGGCAGGAGCAGATATTAAGGAGTATGAAGAACAGACTAGGGGAGGTTAAACGTGTAATGCAGATCGAGTAGGGCTTTGAATGCCAGGTTGGGGTGTTGTCGGGCAGGTGTCTGTGTGCAATGAGAAACTGTACAGGATTTTTAGAAGTAAACCACAATGATCGAATCTGTCTTAGGAAGAAAACTGGAGGTCATGTGCAGGCGGTAGCATGTGGTGGAATCAGAACACATCTGGGAACTCACTGGGACTTTCTTTGGGCCTAAATTTTACATGTATTACTTTGTTAAGTAAAGATGAGAAGTCCTGAGGTGAGACTGAAGGGTAGACATTTTAAATAACGTCATAGTAAGCACACAATTGTTAGCTCAAACACACAGCATACATACACACACACACACACACACACACACACACGTACTTTCACAGTCAGGTTGCGTGGAGGAGGATGAGGGCTGAGGAAGCTGTGGTGCTGCTCAACAAAGGAATGGAGGGAGGTGTCCGAGAGTTGGGGAAAGGGTGGGAAGAGAAAGGGTGGGGAGAGAAAGGGAAATTTTTTGAGATGGCTCAAGAGAGAACAGAGATGTAGTTCAAAGGGAGAATGCAGAAGGGGAGCTGGTTTGGAGGCTGGGATGTTGGTGAGATCAGCTCTGAAAATGCTAAATTCCAGAAAGAGGGGTATATTCCCAAGGAGCAGGCCAGAGCAACCTTAAGAATTAAGTGTTCGATCACTGCTTTAATTGAAAAAGCTGCTTTGCCCTATCTAGAAGGTGTCTGGGGACATCTTTTGGTCAATGTTTAAATCTCAGTGAAAAAACTCATTGAAGTTCTACAAGCCAACAGCTAGAGCCACCAACATGTCAACCAACAGAGAAGTGTAATCGGGAATGGCCACAGAGGTAGCCCTTGACAGAAGGCCCAATTCCCTGGGAGAAAGGCCCCTGCCATATGTATCTTTGCATCCTCAATGCCTAGACTGGTGCTTATATATCTTAGGCCTTTAGTGACGCTTACTGGATGAAGCCATGAATTTCTTACAATTGAAACTGAATGGTATCAAGAACACATACACTTTTTCAGCCTTTGTCTCCTTTAAGGAATTTCCCTTTGCTTCTTCCTACCTGAGAAACTTCAGAAAATAATCACACGTAACGACAGTCCAAAATACACACAAAGGCGTTCATCACAGCATTATTTATATTAGCAAAAAAATGTGAAACAGCTCATACTTGTAAAAACAGGGAAGTGGTAAATCATGTCCATCAATTGCGTGGAATGTATAAGTGGCAACTGCAGGAACTGTTCTAAGCGCTTTGTAAATACAGCATTAATTCGTTTAATCCTCACAGCAATCCTATGGAGTGTGTATTATTATTACAAGTCCCTTTTACAGATGAGGAAACTGAGGCTTGAAGAGTTTAAGTAATTTGTTCAAGATGACACAGGTAATAAGTGGCAGACCTGATATTTGAATCAGGCTGATTTTAAAGTCTTTGCTCTAACCACTATAACACTGCCTCGTGGTTTTTTATTTTATTTTATTTTTCTTTTTCAGTGCATTGCTTCCTGTTGTATCATGGCATTTTATTTTTTAAAACAAAACTTTAGAGGAAAAATATATGCTCTCTATTCAGGGGAGGAGGAGACCAGATAGGGAGAGGATGGTAGCAATTGACGGAAGTTCTGCTCCATTACAGGCCCTACGACCAAAGTCACATTCGTTATTATTTCTTTCACTGCTGTTAGTAATAACTAATGCTTGTGAAGCAATTTATACTTTACACAGTTCTCCCACATCACTGAGCTCCTCAAGACCACCACGCAAAGTCGTTACTTCGATGAACCCCACTCTACAGATGAGGGAACCGAGGCTCAGAAAAGACAAGTGGCGGCCGTTCAGGGCGATGCAGCCAGTCTGTGTGATTCCTGTCCCACGCTCTCAGCAGAGTTGGGACAGTTTCGGAACAGTGTGCGTCCCTTCTTCAGCCTGGCGATCACTCAGGAAACTCCCAGGAACAGGCTGAAGCTAAGGCAAAGGGTTGGATTGGGCCACTGTGACATTATTTAAAATGTCCACTGACCAACCTTGAAGTCCCAGGGCTAAAACGTCTGGGCTACTGAGGGACTGTCCCTTTTAATTAAGCCACCTTCCGCCACAGGCAAGGCATCTTCCCTAAGGAAGATTTGTGAGATTAACCTTTCTCTGTCTATTCTTTCCCCCAACAGGTTATTACACCTTCTTCAGAGTCTCCTTTTAAGACGTAGCCAAGAGATTACCTTGGGGATGATGATAAGGATGAGGAAGATAAAAATGCCATTAAATTAATGACAATAGCCAAAGTGTGTGGAGAGCTTGCTGCTTGCCAGAGACTGCCCTCAGCAATGTTTACATTCATTGCATTCTCCCAACAGTCCTATGCAGTAGGCATTAATACCATTTTACTGATGAGGAAACTGAGACTCAGAGAGTGTCTCACGTGCTTGACCTGGAGGAAGTGGGGGAGGGAGGGCTGGCGATCCACAGACTGAAGAGTGTGACTTTGGGCCCTGAAACCCTCATTTACAAATTGACTGCGGAATCACACCCAGAAATGGTGGCATTCCTCACATATCTGATATTCCCAGACAAGAGTAGAGATACAGCAGCTCTTGCTATTAATAAAAATCTAGAAACTATTTTATCTTCGTTTTATTCCTTGTCATTTTCTTTCAATTAAAAAAAATTGGTGTTGTTGATTTTAATGATTCCCTCAAAGCATATTTCTTAACCTAAAACAATTTAAAAAAAAAAAAAGACTGGGCGTGGTGGCTCGTGCCTGTAATCCTAGCACTCTGGGAGGCCAAAGAGGGAGGATTGCTTGAGGTCAGGAGTTCGAGACCAGCCAAGCAAGAGTGAGACCCTATCTCTACTGAAAATAGAAAAATTAGCCAGGTGTCGTGGTGCACACCTGTAGTCTTAGCTACTAGGGAGGCTGAGATTTGCTTGAGGCCAGGAGTTGGAGGTTGCAGTGAGCTATGATTACTCCACTGTACTCCAGCCTGGGCAACAGAGCAAGACAATGTTTCAAAAAAAAAAAAAAAAAAAGCACAAAGCAGAACTGATGGGAGAGCGTGGTGAGTGAATCAGTGAATCATGGGGTGTTCAGTGGCCTCCCTGACCATTCCACCAACCTGAGTGGGCAGGTGGGGAGAGAGCTGGGCGTGTCTGAAGTGAAGTATTACTCTGAGACTGGAAGTTTTCAAGCTTGGCAGGCAGTATTTTGTTATCAGTCCGTTAAGGAGCACATTATTCAAAGACTTGGCTGGGAATGAGTACTAGGCGATCTGTAAATAATCTACGCATAAAGTTTACCAAGAGTGGAACATTAACATGGTAGAGACAAGGCTTTCAAAGGAGTCACTGGCCCAGGAGGGAGGCCTTGCTTCCACCTTTAACCGTTTCTACTGCAGCTCCAGCTATTGCGTTAAAAGGACCGAATGGAGCAGGTAGAGGGTGAATTCAAATATAAACTCTCTCTGAGGATGTGGCCAGTGAGGCAGTTAGAACCAGTAAGTGTCTTGGCAGCAACAATACAACTGTTAGGTCAAGTGTATGAAGGGTGAGGCCCCTTCAGGGCAGCTGCAAAAGAAAGCCCCTATTAATCCCTTAACTAAGCAGCTGACGGATTTAATCTTTTGGTGCATACATTATAACTCTTCACACACAGGATTATTATAAGTTTTTTAAAAACTCAGCACAAACTACCACAGCTTTTTTTTAGATTTCTTCATCTTACTAATTAACAGATGATAGGAAACAGCGCTTTGGAGGGCTGCTGATTACAATTCACTGTCATTCTGGCTTGAAAAACTGTAAGAAAGCGTCATGCCCAGATTCATTCACAGAAAGAATAGGTCTCTATTTGAAGAGGGAAGAGATCTCAGTCTCCTGCCTAGAGATCTACTTTCCTTTGATTTTGCGTCCATTGTTATTTAAAATAACACCATAAAATGATTCAGCTAGGGTTATTTTGCATAGTAATATCAGAAAAGGAATTATTACCTGGTATAATCTCCCTTGGCTTCCTAAAAAAAAAAAAAAATAGATGATCAGTATGTATTTATGTTAAGCTAAATGAATTTTATCTTGATCATTTTCCCCAGTGTAAGTCCCTGAGTTCTGTTTTCAAGAGGGTTTATCAGCAACACTTTCCCTATGGCCATGGAGAAGAATCTGGCATTGATAAGCAAATGCTAATATCCCTGTTAGGAATATTTCTTATTCTTAACAAAAGAGAGAAATAAGTACATATATGAAAAAGCACAGATAATTATTTCTTCCTTTATGTTTCTGAGATCACGTGATAAATGCTTTTCTTTTGAAGTGGCACACTTTTTAGACTGGATGAAGACCTTTTAAACCATGATACAGGTAAATCAACATATACTATTTGTTTTCTCTTTACTTCTTAAACCAGCATGGAAACAGACTTCATTTTTCAGCCACTAATGCCTTTAAAAACTAAAAGGGCTCTTTCACTCAGCCTCAAGAAAATGTATACAAAAGTTACTAAATTTAAATGAAAATTACAGCTGCTGTAACAACTGTTGCCTCCCAAATTTAAGTAACCCAGAGCTCTTTTCTAGGAACGTGGTTTTAACTCTTTTCCCTCAGAGCAGTCTAAATTTCATTTTTCTTTGAAACATACACCATCACACTGTAGCTCATGCAAACTATTTTAAAACAGAAGACAGTGGCTCACATTTTTCATTGGCAAACAACCAACTAGCTTAAAAATCCAGCAGACACTGGCCCATGCAAAAGTTTCAGAGTTGCAGGCAGTTAACAAAAACTAACAAACAAAAGGGCTTGGAAGAGGCAGTTTGTCAATTCTTACCTGTAAAATAAGGGCTGCTAACTTGAAGATGGTTTCGCTGTCTACTTCGATTTGCCCCTGTTGGTGGAAAAGGAAAGCATCATTGAACACAGGGCTGCCCCAGGTTGCAGCAAATGGCTGTGGAGTTGGGGAAGCTGTCACAGCTTGGCACCTCCAGTTTACGATCAAATGCAGATCATACCATTGCAGGGAAAAGAGGGGTGTGTGGAGAGAGGCACTGAGGGTTAAGAAGAAACCACATCTTGTGTGTGTGTGTGTGTGTGTGTATTTGTGTGTGTGTGTTTTAATTGGCTGTGGGGGATTTTGTTTAAAGAGCAGTATTCAGGAATAAACAGGAATGACTTTGAGGCTGAAAATTCAGACAACTTTTTTATCTCTACAAGTTCATTTTTAGGCTAGGCAGATTTTCCTAGATTCATCTGTTGAGTGTTTTCCTGAGATAATTTCTTTTCTCTGTGTCATTGCATGGTTATTTCAGTATACACACAATGCAAATATTATTAAAAATATAAATTCACTTCTGTGTCAATGACACACTATTGAGTTAATATTTGTACTATTAGAGATAAAATGTGAAGACTTAAAAGTTGGTTATTGCAAATGCTTTGAAGACTTAAAATTCTGTTGTTTTATATTGAAGTCTGATGAACTCTAATTATCATTTTTACATCATTTTTTTTTTCTTTCATCCTTAAAGATCCCAAAGAAAAACTAAACTTCTGGGCCTTAGTTAACAAGAATGCTTTTTCAATAGCCTGGTAGGAACACATAAATATGTGTGGAAGGGGTATTGCCTCTATGAATAACACTTACATGTGCCTTTATATCTTTAGTGTGGCAATGTATGTAAATATCATTACTGTATCATGTAATATCACAACAATGAGTGGTATAGAGGGATCTTTATCTAAAAAAATTTTTTTTGGTGGTATATTGGCTTTTAAGTATTAACACATGCAAAAACAATTCCATATAACCCTCTCCTTGCCTAAGTCCTGTATAATTAGTACTTGAAGGGGCACAGTGTTTAAGAACATGGAACTCATGGGCCTGGAAACTGTCCTGTACTCTTCCTTCCTTCTACCTCTTGAATCTGAGCTGGAGTGTTTCCTAGTATACCAAGTGCCTCAATGGGGAACGTTAGGGAGTTTTAACATAAATGTACAGTGGATAGGTTTACGTAGAAAGCTAGGCTCAGTGAGGATTTCTGAAAGGATTATGCTTTTCTCTTGGGTTTACAAGTGATTGCATTAGGGTTCTCAAAAAAATCAAACTAAAAAGAAAAATGAAAAGAAAAAAAAAAAAGAAGAAGAAAGGAAAAAAAACCCCTGAACTAATAACAATTCTTTTAAAAGCCATAAGATAAAATAAACAAATAATAAAATCCAGGATGTTCCAATGCTAGCAGTGATAATTATTCATGTTTCCCTTAAATTTCATCCTCCAGCATACAGGCCTCCCTTCTGAAACCTGAGGCAGAGGATCTGCTTCAAAGTTTTTTGCTTCAAAAGCTGACAGGCCCAGAGCCTTGGAATTCAAAGCTCGCCTATAATCTCTCGAAACAGATTATGAAATCAAAGAGAAGCCAGGTTGATTGTAGGAATCAATTGCCCTCTGTCTTTTAGGCAAGAGACAGTGGTTTTCTAATCTGGTGAAAGATGATGAAGTGGTTGATCCAACAGGTGAGGTGGGTGTTGATCAAGATTAAATTTTAGAAAGGTTGAATTCCTTAAGTTCAAAGAAAAAGAAGCTCAGGGAGAGGGAGGAGGGCTGAGGGGGGAACTCAAAAACATCTTTGAGTTTGAAATCAAGCCAGAACTCAAAGTTTTGTCAACTCAAATTTGCCTTAAAATCTTAGAGAAGAGAAAAAAGTAGATTATTTAGGATCTTAAAAACACTAAAGATGAATAAAATACATGGAAAGTTACTGCCAACTCCTCTGACACCCCAGCCTCCCCTTGCCTCATCAGAACCTTAGATGAGTCACCCGAAAAATAGTTCAGACACCAATTTTCAATTTAGTAAATGGATGGTCAGCAGACAGATGAAAAGACCTAAAGCAGATACTCTTAAGGAAGCTGCCAAATAATTCTCGACCCTAGAAGGGTCATTAAATATTAAAAATGCTGAAATGAGGAACTGAAGCCTGGAAAGTACCAGGCTCCGACAGCTCCAGAAGAGTGGGGAGCAAACACCCAACTTACCTGCGGACTTTTTCACCCACCCCAGGGGCCCTGGCGAAGTTCTGGTGGGAGGAGGGTGCGGGTGAGGGGAAGAAGTGGGTCTATCAAAATCTTGTTCCGGGGAGAGAAGAGAACGGGTGGTTTGGCCCAAACCCACATTCTTTTATAACCCTCAGCCCCCGCCTCACCTACCAGTTAACAACACTGTTCTAGAAATTTAAGGCAACAAGATTTGAGTTCTAATACTGATTGCCAGTGTGACTTGACTTGTTCATGGAGTTCACCAAACAATGCATCAATCAAAAATAACAGTATTTGCTTGGTTCTCAGCAATTTCATTTGGTGAAATTTAATCAAGACTTACAAAGAACTCCAGAATTTCATGCCTAAATTGTAAAAGTTCTTTTGAAATTGCAGTCTGCCCAGGATGGAATATTTCTTTTACTTCCAACCATGGCAACAGAGGTAACCTTATAGGGACCGGGCAAGCTAACACTCGAGAGAGGGAGCTCCTCAAACAGAAAGGTAACGGGATCCTTTGGTGGGTTTCCATGACTGTCGTGGGTAAACAAAGAGAACCAGAGAAGTGAGTCAGGTGATGTGGCTGAATGCACAAAGGTAATATGAAACAGTATCAAGTCCCGGTGCCACGCCCTCATGGCTAATTTAGCTAGATTATGAATTCAATCACTAGGTCACTGGGTTCAGGCTTTACACTGGACACCTCATTTTCATCCTTAGCTTGTTGGCTCAATTGTCCAAGACACCATGCCAAGGAGGTGAATTCTAGGTTTTGATTCCCAAATAGAAAAACAGAATAAAAGGCAATTTTAGGACTTGAAAAAGAACTTGGTGAAACTGGACTCCTATTGTTCTACACAGGATGGTTGGCAATGAAGATCAGGGAGATGAAGTGTAATGTCTGATCCCCCAGCACATGGTGACTCTGGACTCCCTGTCCAGTGCTCTTTCCACTCTGCTATGCACTAGTTAACTTTCGATGACACCTATGCAAATCTCTCACCAGGAATCTCCCAAAGGCATGCTTTTGGTAAAAACTGGAATCAGGCAAGACTGTGGAATAATAACTCTAAATGCCACCTCCACTGTTGGTAGGACTGTATGTTATCAGCAAACATACACTCAGAGTAGGATGGGAAAGTTATTTCTGAAGACTCATTGTGCTCTTCCCACATCAGTGCAGTACCTCGTGGAAACTTATTCTTCATTACAACAATGGACATTAATAAGGTGGTCACAAATACTCAGGATTTAGAACTACCTGACAAACTGTAGGGACACCTCAGTTTGTTTCCACGTCTGTTACTAATTATTTATCTATTTTAAGATTAAGTCTTAAAGAATGTCTAGTGATTTAAAAAAGATTAGATTTATAAAAATTAGCTTATAGAACACCAATAAATAAATGTAGAAGAAATGAAAGTGATAGAAAATCACCATGTACAACTATCACAGTACTAGTTGATTTAGACAATCTTTAATAAGTAAAAACTGTTGGCTGGAAGTTTGATGAGAAACAGGACAGGATATTTACAAAATCACCAAGTATCTCTCCATAGATTGCCTATCAATTACAAAGGAGAAAATGATAACTCTTCAATGGAGAACCTGACAGACACCATCCTAACCAAGTGATGAAGATATTGCCAATAATTGGACAGAACAGCATCATGTGTTTCCTGATGGTACGCGCCGAGTGGGACGCAACCTCACCTACATAAGGCGCTGTGCTGGTAAGTGCAAATGCTTCCCACCTGGAAATTGGGGACTGTGGGAGGTCTGATTTGTAGCATTTGTTGATTTCTGTAGTGTAAGTACTCCCACCAGGGTGGATTTCAAGCTTCCAGTGTAACATCACAGAACACGGAGTTGGAAAGAGATGTGAGAACTGGCTCTGAAGAGCTGGTACAAGCTGGCTCCAGCATACCACAGTGCAGTATTCTTGTCAAAAATATATTACTAGATCTAATTATGAGGAACATGCAACAAACTCACACTGAGGGACATTCTACAGAACATCTGGCTCATACACTTCCAAAATGTCAATGTGATGAATGCCAAAAAGAGGCTGAAGAACGGTTCCAAAGTAAAGGAGACTAAAGAATCACACTAGATGCAGTATGTTACCCTGGATTAGGAGGAAATGTTGTTAGAAAGGCATTACTGGGACAATTGGACTGTATAGTAGGCAATATTATAGGTTCAATGTTAAATTTTCTATATGTGATCATTGTGATATGCTTATATAAGGAATGTACTTGATCTTATGAAATGTACAGTGAAATATGTGGAGGTAAACAGGTATCATGTCTTCAACTTACTCTCAAGTGGTTCAGGAAAAAAAAAAAGAAAGAAAAAGGAAAAAAGAGAAAATATAACTTAAAAAAAGAAATAAAGAAAAATAAAAATTATCTCAAAATTAAAAGTTTCTTTTCTTTTTGTAAAAAGGACATATTTTTCTGGAGTGATGCATATCTTTCTTGACTGCCAAGTACCTGTCCCTTTTCCTGGGCAGACTATCCCATTCTATTGGAGAATTACTTCTTTCCCTACTGGCTCTAGTGGAAACAATCATGGCAAGTGATGGAAGGTGGTCCAAATACTTCAGGGATTTTCTGAATTAGAATGAAGGGAAGAAAGTTTTCTCTCTCTCTCTCTCTAAGGGGAACACTGTTGGAAAGATGTGACCCAGTGGAATCAGTGACCACAGATGGAGAGAAAGTGGCTTTTCAACATTGGTAGTCGATTGTTATCTATTGCAGAGTAAGGAAGGGCACACTTCCAAGGCTGGTCAAAATACAAAAAAACAAAAACAACAAAAACTGGCAAGAAGGACTGCTTGGATGCTGTCACTTTGGTTTACCACTAAGCCAGCAAACAGTGCAAAGAACAGATGTAATAAGGACACAAATGAGTGAGTGGATGCAGTGCCCTAGAGCTTCCCTAATTCCTCCTGAGGACACAGCTATGCAGAGGGAGGGATCTGCCAGGTCAAAGGAGCCCTCACTGGCTTTTATACAATTAGGCTGGTGGAGGGGTCACACCAACACTTAAGACCTACCTACCACCTGACAAGGCAATTCTTCCTTAGGCCACAGAAACATACCAGGTCTGTCCAGAAAGTATCCAGCCATGTAATATGAAAAATAGAGATATTTATTGAAGAAGATACAAGAGACATTGGACATAGGACAATAATGCCTCACTCCCCTTCAAAGTAGGCACCTTGGGACCTCACACAGTTCTCCTAGCGTCTCTTAACCTAACCCGTACATGTTCAACATTCTCAGGTGTTCTGCTTGTTGCAGGCCTTCCAGAATGTGCCTCACTTTCAACAGATTCTTGACCATCTTTGAAGCATTTGTGCCACACTTTTATTTGCACTGCACTCACTGCATCATCCCCAAAAGCCTTCTGAATCATCTGAATAGTTTCCGCAGAGCAATGCTCAAGCTTAATGCAAAATTTGAGGCAAAGTCCTTACTCTACTCGCTCAGTCATTTTGAATGTGACAGCCACACAGTACACATGCTCACACAATGGCGTCTAGCGCCCCACTGACTAGCAAAGTGATGTCATCATTGTTCACTCATGCATATCCTAGTTCCCTCTGCTTGGCTGCCAGGTTACAACGATGTTGTGCAAACCATTCTTGTTATATTAACAATGGCTATTAACAATACTTTCCAGACAGACCTTGTATTTCTTTGTGCTAGTGCCTATCTTCTAGGGGTTACTATGCCCACTAGAAGGCCAGGCCATAACTACCACATCTGTACCCCCTTCCTGTGCACATCCTTTGGGTATGTTAGCCAATATTTTCTCCCTTTTTTAAGTCCAAGCTAATGGTTAGTGGTAATATTAATATTTATGAGGGATGGTCTCAATGATATACTGCCTATTCATTCTTCTAGATCAGGATGGTGCAACCTCAGCACAACTGACATTCTGAGTTCGATAATTCCTTATTGTGGCGGCTGTCCTGTGCCTTGTAGGGTGCTAAGCAGCATCCCTACCTCTCTACTCACTAGATGCCAACAGCATCTTACCCTTGGTTGTGACAACCAAAAAATGTCTCCAAACATTGCCAAACGTCCTCAAAATTGTCCCTAGTTGGGAGACACTGCTCTAGATTCTCTAAGTTTTATTCTTGGATTAAGCTAGAATCATTAGAAACCTACATACACCATAAAGTTTATCCCAGGTAAAACTGCTTTTTTGGAACTGTGTTTTGGCATTACTCTACTGGCTTATGTTGAGAAACAATGTAAGTTAACAACCCTCAGAACTCATTATTTTAACAACTCGAGTGTATTATTGAGAATATTGTTTATTACATAATATAATATCCCTTTATGAGGACCCATAGGAGAAGTTTCTGTTTTTTCACACCAGTATTGACGGTCTTCCTTCTGCATGGCTCTTTGTCTTTATCTTAATGGATACTGTGAGTTATGCAAGTGATCGTAACTCCATCTTTGCCCTGGCTTGCAAGAGAAGTTGAATTCCAAATTTGTGGGCTAAAATGGTTTATACTAACCTTAATCTCAGCAGCATCTAATTATTTTTACCTGTATTTTCTGAGTTAAAAATAACTCATTTCATCATTTGCTACATTTTAGTATATTCAGCATTTAAAACTTTTTTATTGAGGTACACATAGCATAGTACAATGCACAAATCTCAGTGTACAGCTTGATGAATTTTTTTTTTTTTTTTTTTTGAGACAGAGTCTTGCTCTGTCGCCCGGGCCAGGGTGCAGTGGCATCAAGCTTGATCGATTTTGACATGTATATGTTACTCATATAATTATCACCCAGATTAACATAGCAAACATTTTCACTAATTTTCTTTCATCTTAGGGAAATGTATGTATTTTTATAAACCACGTCAAATCAGTGAAATTATCCTGCTAATTAGAAAAGTATAAAATAATACTACAAGGCTGAGTGGGCATGGCGGCTCACACTTGTAATCCCAGTACTTTGGAAGGCCGAGGCGGGAGGTCTGCTTGAGGCCAAGAGTTAGAAACCAGCCTGGGCAACATGGCGAGATCTCTGTCTCTACAAAAAAGTAAAAAATTAGCCAGGCATGGTGGTGCACACCTGTAGTCCTGCTACTCAGGAGGCTGAGGTGGGAGGATCACTTGAGCCTAAGAATATGAGGCTGCAGTGAGCTACGATCATGCCTGGGTGACAGAGGGAGACTCCAGCCTAGATGACAGAGTGAGACCCTGTCTCTAATAATAATAATAATGCAAAATTGTTTCAATTTGAAATCCTTTGATTACTAACCAATTTGAGCATTTACCTTGCAACTGCGTATTATTTGCTATTACCTGGGTGTGAAATGACCCTTCATTCACTTACCTATTTGAGGACCTATGTTTGATTTGAGTTGTGTGTACATTATTAATATTAACCCTTTGTCTTATCTACTGGGTACAAATTGTGTCCTTCAATAAATCTGTTCTCCTTTGACATGTCCTTCTCCTGGCCTTGAAGTCCAGCTGGACTGGGACCTATCTCCCCTACCAGAAGAACCTGTGGGGCCTCGAGCAAGTTATTTTTTCTGACACTTCCTCATCTGCAAAATGGAAGATGATCGTATTAACTTTACTGCGTTGTTTAGAGCACTAAATGAAGTACAAATGTAAAGCATTTATCACAAAGCCTAGCACCCAAAGACTCTCTTAATGTTATTCTCCGCACTAATTTTTATTAATACTATGTTGACTCTTAAATTCATATAATTATATCTATTTTTAGCTTAGCTACTTTGTTCTGGGCCACTGTTCAAATTTCATGTAGTTCCATAACATTTAATCACTTTTCATTATAATATGTCTCAATATCTGATAGGATAAATGCTTTAATTTCCACATTAATCTTTGGCATTCTCTTACACTTATTTTCAAAGAAATTTTAAAATAATCTCATTAAATTTAAAAAAAGATATAATAATTTGTGTTCCTCTTTGGAACCATAGCATGTCTCTACTAAAATCATTTTATAGTGATCATAAAGTTTTGTGATATACGTACAAAGATCACATACATCCTGTCTTAGAATTAATAATCATTATTTTACATTTTGCTATATAAATGGGCCTCTTTTTTCATCCTATTATTTGATTGTTATCATTATACAGGATTAATATTTTTAGTATATTTAACTTGTAATACATTTCTTCATCAAAGTTAATAATGTCGATAAGTTTTAGCTAATTTATTTCCATTTTCTAGGCTCACAGTAAAGTTGTCTCCAAATAATATTTTGGTGCAGTTCTTTGGAATGCACATGGTGTATCTGATTGCATTGTATGAAATAGACATTTTACTTGACACATTAACTGCACTCCTCTCATACACTGCTGGTGGACTATAAGTTGGTTTTGAACTAACTGTTTGGCAGGGTCTACTAAAACTTCACATACATTTACACTATGGCCTGGCGATATGTCCACATAAGTTTACATATGTCCACATAAAGACAGGCACTAGGATCTTCATGGAAATGCTATTTGTAATAACCAAAAACTGCAAGCTACCCAGATGCCCATCAAGGTAAATGAACCTTGGTAGATTCATACTATATACTACTATTCAGCAGTGAAAATAAACAAGTTAGCCACCACTACATACAACAATATGGATGAATCTCAAAAACACATAATTTGAGCAAAAGAAACCAGACAATAAAAGAATACATACTCTATGACTCCTGTCATATAATGTACAAAGTCAGCCAAAACTAATAAAATGCTGTTAAAAGCCATGGTAGTGGAGGGACATGGTAGGGGTTTCTCAGGTGCCAGTAATGTTCTGTTTCCTTGATGTTGATATTACTTACACTGACGTGTTCAATTTGTGACAGTTCACTGAGCTGCCTACTTAGATTATATGTACTTTTCTATATGTATATTATACTTCAACATAAAGTTAAGAAAAAAACAACTCCTGATCTTACCTGTATCTTCTTACATCCTACTTAATGGCAACTCCATCCTTAATTACTTGGATCCAAGATCCCCAATGGCATTACCAGGCACAGACTTTGGCAGTAAGCAACCTACACAACTGTATTTGGTGACTCTGTTTATATCTTTTAATATATTATACATCTTATTTATTTTATTTATTGTCTGATGCCCCACCTGCTCTCACCCTGCCTAGTAGGTAAGATCCTTAAGGGCATGAATTTTTATCTATTTTGTTTCCATTTTAGGACCTAGAACACTGCCTGGCACACAGCAGGGGCTCAATATTTGTAGAACATGAACTAAAAAAGTAGTGAAGTAAGAAGTTGGGGTATTTATATATTTTTAAAAAGGGAATGCTGCTTGTTTCTTGATTCACTATACAGTTGACTTGCCTTCCTTTTCAACTCACAGTAAGGAATCCCAGCTTTTTGAGCTATGGGGACATAGCCCAGGGTTCACCATCTATGAGAACTGTAAGCATAGTACCTAGACAGTATTTCTAGATATGCAAACTTACAACAGTACACACAAAGAGGTGTTAGATGTCAAAAAGTCATTCACTCATCTGGTTTCACTTTCTACATACATAAAAAGAAAATAATAAAATCCGTCCCACATACTTCATGGAGTTTGAGGACAAACATAAAAACATGACACAAAGATGCTTTGAAAAAGTAAAAAGCACTACAAAAAACCCCAAACCAGCACAGGTGTTTTTGTGGGTGTGTATCACAGTTTCAAAGACATAAGCATTATGACCCAAGTATCTGGGAAGACCGCTTCTCAGAAACTTGATCACAGTGAAGATAGGAGCAAAGAGAGATAGAGAGAGAATATTTGTAGCATGGGAATTAGTGCTTGGCTGTGGGAGGATAAAACAAACGAATATATGGATATGGAAATGAGAAAGGAGAGAAAAAGAACCAGATCATACTTTCCCTAGGTGCAGCCCAGTTATGGTTTGTGCAATGCACTTTTACTTTTAGGGTGGATAGGTAGCATGTATTTTTTTCCTGGGATGAAGTTCCAACTAGTTTAAATAGAAATCAGATCTTGGTTTCTAGATACCATTCTCCACTAAAAGGAAAAAACGGCCAATTCCAAGGCTATGGCAGCAAAAGTACAAAGAAAGCCTGGACTGCCTTATTGTGCCATAAAATACAGAAGTGCTCAAAAGTGACGGGGACAAGCCAAAAGGACACGGGCCATGACTTAAAAGGGGATTCCACTGGCTAAAGTAGGAGCCATCTGAGCATCAAGATGAATGACAAGAATAAATTATAATACAGTGAATAAAAAGCAATTCTTAAGTCCATGCTGATACTGAAAAATATTTTTAAAGGGTGAGGATGGAAAAGAATGGAAAATTATTCTTTACAGATGAATGCTAAGAAATGTTGAAGATGATTGAATTAGAAAATCGCCTTTTACAATTACCGTAGTACTAACTGACTTAGGCAAGATCAACACTGGAGGCCAAGATCATCGGGTCAAAAACGGGATGGTCAGATAGCCTCAAAATGTCAACTCCAGACAATTTATTAATTACAAAGGGAGAAGGTGACTTCACAATAGAGAAATCTGGCAGATACCACTTTAACTCAAGTAAGACATGCTGACATTGCACACCTCCTTGTGAGATGGACTGAGAAGGACACAACATCATCTATGGAGTATTCCTGACATGGGAAAAATCATTAGACTAGTGGTTCTCAAACTTTGGTGTGTAGAAGAAGTACCTGAAGAGTCAATAAAAAATACGGAGGCCCAGGCTCATTGAAGTAGAATAGGTTGAGATAGGACAGGGTGTGGGTCTCTGTGTGTTCACTAAGTTCCCAGATGATTCTGAGACATGCCCCACATGATATGTGTTTGGAACCAGTGAATTAGACAAACCGTATTTCACAAACTGAGAGATTTCTGCAAGGCTATCCTCTTCAAAAATACCAGTATAATAAAGGGCAAAGGAAGGCTGGACACCTGTTCCTGATTATGGAGGAGACTTTAGAGTCACGACAACCAAATGCAATGTGTGATCCTAGACTGGATCCTGGATCAGAAAAGGAAATAAAAAGCTGTAAAGAACAGACACCAGAGCAATTTGAATAATGACGGTACATCAGACATACACAGTTAGTGAACTATGGTATTAATCTCAAAAAACTCTAAACTCCACATGGATAGAGATATATTTAACTCACCACTGTACACCCAGTACCTATATAGTACCTAGCACATAGGAGACATTCCATAAATAATTTTAAATGAACGAATCTATACTTTTTTAAAAAACTAAACCTTTTGATAATAATGTTCTACCAGAAAATGCTGCAAAACATATCTTCAGGACTATGAGTCTTCCTTCTTCCAATTCTTATTTTTATTTCTCCCTTATTCTGAGGTCTTGAGGCTCGACTTTATTCCCTTTAAGCCCAAGAAGAAAGAGACTGTCTCATGGTCAAATATCAGAGACTGGCTCCACCATTCTGCCAATATCTGAATCTTCTTTATAAACTCTTGCGCTAACACATTTTCAAAGCAAGGGAGTGAATGTTTATGAGACTGCCCTGGAAATTAGAGGTGTGGTGATCTACAGCCAAATTGTTATGCCATGCAAGAAAGGCAAGGAGCCTAAATAGGTCAGGCTCTGCTAATAGGCATGGATGTTCCAAGGCACCCACATCTGATACATATGTGGGGAGACAATTAGACAACAGATGAATAACCATTATTAAACAAACACTTAGAACCAAGCTCTCAACTTCTGTGCTTACCCTTATGCATTATAAGATTACATACGCAGCAGACTTTAATTATAGCATTCTAATTGCTTAAATGCACCCTGGCACCAATTTACCATGATAATTTGAATTTGTAGCAGCAGAGTGCTCTGATAGAAAACTATTTTTTTTTTCCTATTTAAAAAAAAATAAAAGTGCAAGGTACTTACAAGATAATCAAGGATGATTCGAGGGAGAAAGGATGAATCAGGAAGAAGAAAGTTATGGTCATGATGTTAAAATTAAGCCTTTGAGTAAAGAAGTCCTGCTGAAGTTAGTATTTATCTGGATGTTTTGCATGAGTAAATCTGCAGGGATACTTTTTTTTTTTTTTTTTTTGAGATAGGGTCTCGTTCTGTTGCACAGGCTAGAGTGCAGTGGCATCACCATGGCTCACTGCAACCTCAAACTCCTGGGTTCAAGTGATCCTCCTGCCTCAGCCTCCCAAGTAGCTGGGACTACAGGCATGTGCCACCATGCCTGGCTAATTTTTCTACTTTTGGTAGAGATGGGGTCTCGCTCTTGCTCAGGCTGGTCTCGAACTCCTGGCCTCAAGTGATCCTCCTGCCTTGGTCTCCCAAAGTGCTAGGATTATAGGCATGAGCCACCATGCCTGGCCCAGGGATACTTTTAGTTTTAGGTCTATTGTGCATCCATCTAATTGGGCCTTCCATTTGTTATTTTTTTTCCAATAGTGCATACCATGTTTAAAATATTTTCCCCAACATTCTCCTTTTATGTCATAATTGTAGTTATGTATACTCAAGTACTTCTTATAGATGAGAACATTTTATGACATAGTCCTCTTGGAAATTTTGGAATAATATTGTCAATAACAACCAAAACAAGAAACATCTATTAAGTGTTTATTATCTGTTCCAACAGCATTACATATATATTAATTCATTGAGTCCTCAGGACAACCCTGTGAGAAAGCAATGTTATCACCCCCATTTCATAGGTGAGGATATTGAAGCTTAGGAAGGTACAATAATAATAAAAGAGCCACGCAGCCTATAAATGGTGGAGCTGAGACTGAAAGCTCGACAGTCAGGACCCTCCCTTCCAATCCCTTCCACCGCCCATGTCACACATCCAGCCAAAATATGGATTGTCTCTCCAAGGAGTGAATAAACAATCTTGGTTGGTGCCCAACACCGTGGACTACTGACTTCACTTGAGCCAAAAGAAAACAGTCCTCGTACAAGGCGCACTTTGCATGTTTGGGGTTTTTTTTGTTTGTTTTTGGACAGAGTCTCACTCTGTCACGCTGGGTAGAGTGCAGTGGCATCGTTATACTCACAGCAACCTCAAACTCTGGGGCTCAAGGGATCCTCCTGCCTCAGCCTCCTGAATAGCTGGGACTACAGGCACATACCACCACTCCCAGCTAATTTTTGTCTATTTTTGGTAGAGATGGGGGTTCGATCTTGCTCAAGCTGGCCTTGAACTCCTGACCTCAAGCAATCCGCCTGCCTTGGCCTCCCAGAGTGCTAGGATTACAGGCGTGAGCCACCGTGCTCAGCGCCACATGTATTCTTCATAAACTTAAAATTGTAACCATTTGTGGCTGATTCATCAAGCTTACCTGAAATGTCTATCTTAGTCTATTTCTTAATGAATCCACATTGCAAAGGTTCTCCAAAATAGCATTCATCTTAGGCCTACTTAATTATGACATGGAAGTCATCTATTCAATTCCTTCTTTCTGAAATATATAAAGATAGCCCTTCAAACCTCCTCCTTAGGCTCCTTAAGCACGTGAAGCAAAACAGAAAGGCAAATGACATCTGCTTCTAATGTAGGTTAAAAAATACATAACAGATAGATACATGGTAGATGGATAGAGATAGTTGGTATGGGTAAGCTGGCTTTTCCAAGTTTCTTTGCCATAATTCTTTGGAAATGCAAGATTTGTGTCTTTAAGGATATCAACCTCGCATTTTCAAAAGCAGGAAACATACAAAGAAATTTGATTTCTAAAATAATGAGAAAATATATTACAGAGCCTTTTCATGCATTGGTGTCCAAATTCCTATATTTTAAGATTTTATATTTTCAGCTAAATGAACCATCTACCTCCTCCTCTTTCCTTTCAAGCACTTATCATGATATTTTTATATGACTTTCTTTGAGTCATAATTTAGCTGTAAGGAAATTCTTATGGGCCATTTCTGAGATGATGGTGTACCATAAATATCAGTACTGGGTTTAAATATTTTAGGATAATTCATATTAAATCACACCATTATGAAATACAGGTCTTCCAACCGGATTTTTAGTAGCTCTTCTCAACGTGTTCAACAAATATTTGATTGCCGCTCTGGCGCTGGCAATACACCAGTGGACAAATAATTCAATCTTTGCAAATTTACCCTGGATAGTGCCAACTGGAGGGTGTTTTCCTTGTCTTCTACTTTATGACTATGTCCTTGCACATCTTTGGGCCTCAGTTTTTTTAATCTGTGAAAAGGAGGAGCAATGATGTTGTCCTTCACTGTCTCAGGAGGTGGTAAAGGCCAAGAACACAGCGCAGATGAAAAGGCCTTGGGGATATGAGATTAAAAATGGCCTGTGTAATAAGTTATTATTATGAAAACTTTGATTCTCACACATGCACCAGGCACCATATATCTGAATGCTTTCTGTTTAAGACAAACATAATTTCAATGTCAGGAGAACATAAAGGGAAAGCCACATGAAACAGGGAAAGGTGAAATATTTATTATAAAACTTGCAATAGCCCTTTAAAATACAGTATTAGATTTCTTTGTTCCTTGTGGACTGGCTAGTCTTCAAACCAGCTCTGACGTTTAGTTTAGTGACTTTACTTGGTACTATCTATCTTCTGATGACTGGTTATTACAATAAGGCATATTCACCCATCTGTAGACAGAACTTAGAGGCTGCAAAATTCAATTTCTCTTCCTGATCCTTTAAATTATTTCTGAATCTTAAAATGAGTTGAGGATTAAAACACACACACTTGCATGTGTGCAAGCACACACACACACACACACACACACACACATTTGCATATGCAAACACTGAAATCCCAAATGTTAAAACTCAGCCAGGTTAGCAGATCTACTGAATGTATTTTAGTTCTTGGTAACTACTGAAATTGTTGGTTGTTGAACTGCATGAAATAATTCCAAGACAAGAATCATGAATGTGATGCTGAAAAGAATGAATTGGTTACAGATGAATATGGTTCGTGTTCTGGTTGGTTAAATTGGGCTAACACTAATTCTCTTTCTTAAGGCACTCTCAATATGGATAGTAAGGGGTCTTTCCATGAATGTGTACTTAAAAAAGGATCTTTTGGCTGGGCTCATGACTGTAATTCTAGCACTCTGGGAGGCCGAGGCAGGAGGATCACTTGAGCTCAGGAGTTCGAGACCAGCCTGAGCAAGAGTGAGACCCTGTCTCTACTAAAAATAGTAAAAATTAGCCGGCTGTGGTGGCGCATGCCTGTAGTCCCAGCTACTCGGGAGGCTGAGGCAAGAGGATCGCCTGAGCCCATGAGTTTGAGGTTGCTGTGATCTAGGCTGACCGCCATGTGCTCTAGCTTGGGTGACAGAGTGAGACTCTGCCCACACCCCGTCCCCCAAAAAGTCTCTTTGCCATAAACAGGCAGTTAGAATTGTACAAAACTATCAAAATGTCTTTCTAGGTTTTAAGAGAATGTTTCCCTCTCAAAAATAGTCACATTTTGAGTATACAGGAACTCATTCTTTTTTTTTAATTTTTTAAATTTTTTTATTTTTTTGAGACAGAGTCTCGCTTTGTTGCCCAGGCTAGATGAGTGCCGTGGCGTCAGCCTAGCTCACAGCAACCTCGAACTCCTGGGCTTAAGCAATCCTACTGCCTCAGCCTCCCGGGTAGCTGGGACTACAGGCATGCACCACCATGCCCGGCTAATTTTTTCTATATATATTTTAGTTGGTCAGATAATTTCTTTCTATTTTTAGTAGAGACAGGGTCTCGCTCTTGCTCAGGCTGGTCTTGAACTCCTGACCTTGAGCGATCCACCCGCCTCGGCCTCCCAGAGTGCTAGGATTACAGGCGAGAGCCACCGCGCCCGGCCAGGAACTCATTCTTGACTTTTGGAATGATGCATTTCTCTAATTTTGGTTCCATCCCTGCTTTTTTGCTGCCTATATGGTAATTTTACCTCTAGTAAAAAGAAAAAAAGGGAAGTCAAGTATGTTCAGAACAGCTTGGCTAGATGGTTGGGGTAGGAGAACATATTAGAAGACTTGGCTAAAATAAGGTTTCAGGATTAACTGGATTCCCTGTGTGTATATGCTCAATGCCCCTCTGTCCTGGAGGCAATCAAAAGTTGATGACTTATTTCCTCGGAACTCTTAAGAAAAAAACGTTTGAATCTAAGAGCAAAGAAATGTGTTAGTTAACCTATCCTTGTAGCTGATTTTACGATTCTCCTAAATGTCTCCAAAAGACATTTACAGTGAGTATGGCAGCAAAGGTTATAACAGATATGCTGAGATTTCTGTGCTTTAAAACCCGATCATGCAATGCTAAAATTGTATTCTGATAGGCTCAGTATATTAAATTTCAAGGTTACGAGTACACTATCAACTCTGGAAAATTGAATTTAGGAAGAGTAGCTCTATCTTACGTAGTGAAAACAAAATAAGATTGAAAGCTGAAAATGTCTAACTTTATGGCTGTTACTCAGAATTGATTTTTAATTTGACTTGACCCTGTCACAAGCCCATTTTGCAAAATTTGATCAACTTAGTTGCTAATGTAAACTACATTTATTTTGCTCACTAGACAAATATTCACTGAGGGCCTATAGAGTGTGCCAGCCTCGGTGTCGCTGGTCGGAAGATAAAGATGTACCCTGGTCTCAGAGTCAGCACAGTGGGGGGGGGGGGGAGGGGGGGTTGGGTTAACAGATGCATAAAGGAACAATTCAACACAACAGGAAGAGTTATAAGTATTTAAAGGATGCTTTGGAGATTGGAAGAATGTAACTCTCTTTAGGAAATGGTGAGGTGGTAGACATGAGAAGGAAGAAATTGCTTAAGGGGCACGGACTCTAGAGTTGAGCTCCCAAGGATGAGTAGAAATTTGCCAGAGGGGAAGGAAGTGGGAGAGGAAGGCATTCAGCCGAGGGACAA
The DNA here is from genome assembly GCA_028533085.1 of Varecia variegata. Classification (NCBI taxonomy): domain Eukaryota; kingdom Metazoa; phylum Chordata; class Mammalia; order Primates; family Lemuridae; genus Varecia; species Varecia variegata. The sequence continues at coordinate 149,297,523 of CM052436.1, read as the reverse complement.
GTCTATAACAAAGAAACGCAAGGAGGCTTGAGAAAGACCAGAAGGTATCATCAGGGAGGGAGCAGTTATTTCAGTCTGACCACAGGGTGAGTGTGGGAAGAGCTAGTGTGATGTGCCAGGGCTTGCATGTCCTATAAAGGGGCTTGATATGCAATAGTAACGATAATAATAGCAAAAATACGAATAGCTCTAGGACTGAATGAGAAGGAAAAAAATATGAATAGCTAAAAAGGGCTCAAGCAATCCTCCCGCCTCAGCCTCCTTGAGTAGCTGGGACTATAGATGCATGCCACCATGCCTGGCTAACTTGTTCTATTTTTAGTAGAGACAGGGTATCGCTCTTGCTCAGGCTGGTCTTGAACTCCGGAGCTCAAGAGATCCTCCCACCTCAGTCTCCCAGAATGCTAGGATTACAGATGTGAGCCACCATGCATAGCCTAGAAACTATTATTATCTTCACTTATAGTCAGTGAAACAGAGGCTTACAAATGCAAGTGACATGCCCAGGAGAGAGCCAAAGCCATGTTTTTGAACCCAGGCTGCCTGGTTTCAGAGTCCAAACTCCCATAATACAGCCCCCCTCTGTAGGTTGTGGGGAGCTGGCTAAGATGTCAAGCAGGAGAGGTGGTGGGTACTAGCCTTATTGACTTTACATCCTTTTTTTTTTTCCCCCTTTTTAAGAGACAGGGTCTCACTCTGTTGCCCAGGCTGAAGTGCAATGGCATCATCATAGCTCATTGTAACCTCAACTCAGCCTCCTGAGTAGCTGGGACTACAGGCATGTGCCACCACATCCATTTATTTAAAATAAAATTTTTTTAAAGTTCTGATTCTCTGGTTGAAAATTTTTTAATTTTTTGTAGAGATGGAATCTCACTATGTTGCCAGGATGGTCTCAAACTCCTGGCCTCAAAAGATCCTCCTGCCTCGGCCTCCCAAATTGCTGGGATTACAGGTGTGAGCCACCTTGCCCTGCTTGATTTTACATTCTAAAGTGCCTGAATTCTGCCATCCATTTGTTCATTCTTTAATCATTCACTCATTCATTTATTCAACCATTCAACAACGTTTTACCTAACATCTAGGTCCTAGAGATTCTCACATAAAGAAAACCTGGTCCCAACCCTCAATGTGTTAGTGCATATTTAATGAATTAAAAATGTGAATTTTCAAGGCCTCCCTGTGCTCCTTCTGCATGCTACATACTGATTCTTAAAACCTAAGAACACACAGAGTACAGGATGAAGAGAAGACAAGATCAAAGGAGCTGAAATGTATAAAAAGTTAAAAGTCTAACAAAACTGATCTCAACCAAACAAAAATAAATGCACAAAAAAGAAATGTGTCAAAATAGTAACATTTATTTTCTAGTATTGAGATTATATATCCTTTTTTGATTTGTTGTACTTTTGTGCATTTTCTAAATTTTTCTACAATGAACCAGTATTATCTTTACAATGGGAAAAAACATGCTGGTTGTGGTTAATTAATATTAATAGTACACCTTTTGCTTTTCTAGATAAAGCAATTAAAAGTTTTTAATGTCCACTGAGCTTTGTCTAGCGAGAAAGAGGACTGTTTTTCTAATGGAAGGAAAATGATTAGCAAAATGTTTTTATTCTCTTGATACTGCTTTGATGAAGTTAAATTTAATGAATATAGTTTTGTCTTTGTTTTTCTGATTTAAAATTAATTCAAGCTTCCTGTTTAAAAAACTGGAAAAGTATTACTTAGAAAGCAAAAGCTTTTCCATAATCTCACTCCAAGAGATAATAAAAATTTATACTATGCTATACATTTTTCAATTTTTTTTCCTATGAGTACATTATATATAAGTAAATAATAGTTAAAAAAATTATGCTATATTCACTATTCTGTACCTGGATCCTTTTTATTTTTATTTATTTATTTAGTTTTTATTTCAGAGTATTACGGGGGTCCAAATGCTTTGGTTACATAAATTGCCTTTGCACCATCCGAGTCAGAGCTACAAACATGCCCATCCCCCAGACAGTGTGCGCTCTACCCAATTCTTTTTAAATTTAACAACATAATTTGGATTTGTTTCCATGTTAGTCAAGGAGGCCTATCCTATTATTTTTTTTTCTCCTGATTCAACATGAAGGAATATCCCATTATTTTTGATGGCTATACAATGTCCTACCATACAAATAATTTGTAAATTATATAATCAATTCCTATTCAAGTATATTTAGGCAGTTTCCAGTGTCCTACTAGTAGAAATAACAATACAAAAGATCTTTTTATATGTATCTCTTCATATTTCAATAAAATCTTCCATGGAATAGATTCCTACACTTGGTATAGCGCTGGGTGACAAGATAAACTCCTAATTTTAATGGAAATGGCCAAATTGCACTCCAAAGCTACATGGGCTTTTAACAGAGCTTTGATGCCTCCAGATTCACACGCCCAAACGCAAATGGCATTCAGATACTAAGGGCGTTATGCAACGTGCTCTATCACCCTGAGTGTGGTAAGAGCACGTTTTGGGATGATAGGCTGAGACTCTCACCAAGTCCACTAATGAAAGGGCATGCCTAATAAGGTCTCGGTCAAGACATGGGGTAAGAGGGAGGATAAAAATAAACATGACTGCATAGTCTTGCAATAACTATTTTTAATAGGATTACTAATGTTTGGCTCACTTGTATTTCCACATTTGTTCAAAGCACAGAGAGATGAGTACTTATTACAAAAGAAAAGGGAACACAGTGACATCTATTAAAGCCATGCTGAGCCATTTTCTCTTCTGTCTTGATATGTTATCTACTCCTGCTAAGCTTGGAGCAGAGGGGGTCTGAAGTGGTTTGGTACCCAGGTCAACCTCTCTTGACTGACTCCATAGATGTTTTACTTAAAGAATCGAAATAGACCTTGGTTTTATCCTGAGGCCAGATTTAACGAGCGGCAACACCCAAGAGGCTTATAGTTGTCTTTTTGGGCTTTATTATTTAAAAGTGTGGTGTATGTCTAGAACAGTATTTTCAAAAGTGTGGTCAGTGGTCCATTAATAAGTATGGATTAAAAGAATTCCATATACAGATAAGTTTGGAAAATATTAGGTTTAACAACATCAAATAGGTTTGTGTATTGCAAGACTTCTTGAAGCCCTAATATGTCAAGGCATGTGGTGAATTTCCAAGAAAGTAGTATAATAATGAGTTTCTTAAATTCTTTTTGGTATGAAAGTGTCCTGTGATCCTGAGCTAGATTCTTGAGCTAAGATCTAAAGGTATAATAGGTGTGTGTGTATGTGTGTGTTTGATTTTAAAATCCTACTTCTGTTTGTAAGATTCCTCATATTGCAGAGCTAGGAAAATGTCCCAAACTGCTTTTTATACTACTTTAGGAAAGAGCAACAAGTAACATCAAAGGATTCCAGGCATGCTCAGTCTCTCCAAGGTCCCTGGCATCTTTTAGAAATATTATGTCTTGGAAAGTATCATCAGACACATTGCCTTTAAAATAAACACAACACACACTATACACATACAAATGAAAAGATCCTTATGACTTAGGCCATAGGAAGGTCTGAGTGCTAAATATTATACTGATAATCATCACTCATCAGAGATCCTGGCCCTTAACAGCAATGCAATAATTTTTGTTGTTGTTTAATGAATGAATGAATGACAACAGACAAATACAATGGTTTCGGGAGCCAGACCGCCTAGGTTTGATCACCCTACTACTAATGAGCTACTTAACCTTGGCCAAATTATTTAACCAATTTATGCCTGCATTTCCTCATTTGTTGAAGTAGTAATAAATAACAGTAGCAGTTGTTGGGAGTGGTAAATGAACTAATACATGAAAAAAATTGGTTCCTGCTACTTGGTAAGTTCTCAGTAGAGTTGAGCTAAGCTCCTCCTCCTTCTCCTCCTTCCCAGCTCTGCAGAAAAGGGAGCTGAGGTGTGCATGGTCTCCACCACAGAGCACCCTGTGGGCCCCACTTGCTTTCCCACATTTTCTGTCTTTTCATTATCATCAGAATTTTACACATACCAAAAGGGACAAGATGGCCAATACTATTTTAATTTGCCAAGCTTATCTTCAGATCACTGATTTTAAAAAAAGGGTGGTGGTGGTAAATATCGGCTGATGACTGAAATCACAGATGCGGCTGGTCCAGGAGGCCTCCAAGAATAATAACCTGGGGCAAGCCCGCAGTCCCACTTCACACGCTTAGGCTTCTCCCAGCAGCAACAGGTTGTCCAAGGTGGACAGCAGCCTGTATGTCGAGTGCTTCCAGGGTTCCCCAGTATCAGTTTCGGGATTTCCACATCATTGCCACCTGGCACAGATGGTTGTTTTGGGAAGGCAAGGTGTGCTCCTCTGCATTCTTACGGAGGAAGCCAAACAGGTTCCGGGGCCCTCACTTAACGCCTCAGACAACAGCGTGTGCTCTGCCCAAGAACACTTGATCCACAGGGGCAGCTGCTAGCTTTCTTTTAGGGTCTGTTCCAATATGACTGCAAATGCACTCCTGAAATATCCTTTCAGAAGTGGTGTTTTGTCCCCAAGTCCAGCCCATAGCAGCCTCTTGGCCCCTAATGTACAGAAACACCTTCACTACTATGGGTTAAGAGCATCAACATGTACAACGGTGTTTGGAATTAAGGGACAGAGGTAAATTAAACTCAGGATGCCATGGATATCCCTCTCCCATGAGGCAGACAGCTGTCACCCATCAAGAGGCAGTGTGTGTAGTGGTTAACCACATGGACTCTGGCACCATACTGCCTGGGGTGAATCTTGGCTCCTCCATGAGCTAGCCATGTGACCTTGTGTATGTTATATCACCTCTGAACCTCAGTATCCCCATGTGTAAAACGGAGGATAATGATAGAACTTACCTAATAGGGTCAGAATGAGAACTAATTAACACACACAGTAAGTACCTTGCAAGTCACATGTATTCAATACTTAATAGTTGCTATGGTCTGCCCTACTCTGTAAGCAGTGGGAAGAACAGTCCCTGAGTTTCAAGTTACTGAAGACACTTTTATATCCAAAGAGCAATGACTAAAAGGAAGCTGAGACAAATGAGAGATGCTTTTAAGGGCCAGGGTCTCCTGCTGGCTGGTATAACTAGCCAAGGACACTTTTCCCACCTACTAGTTCTCTGGCATTAAGCAAACTACCTAACCACTCCATGCCTCAGTTCTTTAATTTGTAAGAGGGGATCATAAGTTTCCTTCTTTATGGGCTACAGTGAGGATCAAACGCAATGAAATGGATACCACTCAGCATTGTGCTGGCTCATGATGAATGTTCATAGAAGGTTCTTTGGACATTTCTTTCCTTCCTATTAGTCTCAGAGCTAGAAATGGATTTCATATCTTCTTAAGGTGAAATGTCATTTTTTTTTTTAACTGCTAGTAAAGAAGAGGAGGAGAATTAAAAAGATTTCTTTCTAGAATTTCTTGTCTCCGGACCTTGATTCATATTTCTCAAGGCGAGTTTTAATGTGTATTAAACATTCTGTAGGTTTAACATACAGAAAAACCCTGTGTTTCTTCAACTGAAGTGTGCAGAAGAATCGCCCCAAAACCTTTTTAAAAGGCTGATTTTCAGCTTCATCCCCTATTCTGAGTCTGAGGTCTGGAGAGGGGAAGATAGACAGGAGCCTAAAACTGTGCCTAAAAATGAGGGTTTGTTGTAAATCTGATAAAAGTAGACATTGGTCACCCAGCGAAAAATGCTGCCATAATCTCACTGTATCATTTTGAAATGGGAAAAACAGGGGCTCAGCAAGGTTAAGTACTTTTCCAAAGATCACACAGCTGGTACAGCCCAGAGATAGCCCTAGACCTGAGACCTTTCCTTAGAATTACATTTCCTTGTAAAGATCAAAACACATTATTTCTAATATATTTTCTCATATTGCAAATTACAGCTGGTCATGGTGAATAGAAAACAGAAACACCCAATCATTTGTATTACTTTATAAGGACAGGCATATATTAAGCTAAATTTTATCAAAACTACTACTAAGGTAGATTTTTTTTTTTTTGCAGGGAACAAATTTTATTTTCGCTGATATTTAAATTGAGATTTAAAATATCAAAAGGAAAATCAAGAAATTCTCAGAGCATTTCCAGTTTTAAACAGCCTTAAACAGTGTTGGCTGGTAGCAGGCACCCAATAAATAATTGCTAAATAATGCTTTTACATCTACTTAGCTCTAACCATGGTTGAATTTGGTCTATAAATCAATGGCTTCACAACTGATGTCTACAAGAACTAGTTATCTATAAGACTATTGACCTTTAATTAACATCTAAAAGATTAGAGGAAAATCTAATGGGCCTTTGATTTTTTAAAAAAATATCAGACTGGACATGAAAATTTCTCACTCTTTCTCACTCATTCTTTGATGAAGATTGTAATTAGTGTTGACTACAGCATTGCTAAATGTTATCCAATAATACCTGGAAAATGAAATTTTTAACATTATAAATGTTCAATTTCTGAGTAAATATAGATATTTTCATGTGTTTCCTCCTAGTCAAATTATACATTTTTGTTTATCACTTGCCTTCTTGGGAAACAAGGGTTGATCATCAACAACATTTATTATCTATTTAGTCAACAATTCACTGAATGCCCAATTTGTGATACACTGTGTACACAACAGTTTTCCAGTAAACAAAAGTGAAAAATCTTTATCCTTTTTTCAGACTATCCTGGATACCCAAACTTAGAAATGAGGCACAGAATTTCTTTCAACACATTTAAGTGTCACCAAGGGTTTATTCTTTATGCGGTATGGGCAATGATATTTACAAAACCATTAGGACCCACCAGTGTTTCAAATGACATACTCATGAGGCTGAATTTTGTGACTATAAACCTACATTTACATAGCTAAGTAGAGCTTCAGCCACTGTATTAAATCTTATCACAGCCATATTTCTTACTAGCCAAGTATGTAAAAAGACGTTGTGGTTTTGTCAGTATTTGCAAATAAGAACTCTCTCTTCCTGCCTGGATATTTCTGTCCTCAGTGGAAAGAAGGAACTAGCTGTAGGGGAAAGCTGTGTGGCAGGGAAGAAGTGTGTGGAGGGGGTGATTAGAGGTGCTGAACACGTCACTGGCAGGAAGAATGTCCCCTGTGCAGTGTGGAGGGGAGCCCCACTCACTCTCAGATCTATCAGGGAGCCCCGAATTAATAGCAGCTACCAACCAACCCAGTGACTCACTTTGCCAATCAATAAATCCACCTACATGTGTTCTACAGCTGAGGCTACGTTCTCATTGGACTTATTTACTCCTGGTCCAGATGATATTCCTTATGAGGAATGTTCTCAAATAATCATACATCTTAAGAAATTACTTGAGAGGTCCTTTACCAAAAGCTACCTAATCCTGTAACATCTCTTGGAATTGTTTGTTACCAGTCACCTGTATAATAATTAGATAGAAAATATCCAACCCTAAATTCCTACACTTTTATTTTATTTTATTATTTTATTTTATGTTATTTTTATGGTCTCCAGCCTAGAGAATCTACAACTAAATTTTTAAAAATTATCTCAAAAACAGTCATAGTCCTTTACAATATTATGGTTTTTTTTCTTTTTTCTTTTAGCATATTATGGGGGTACAAATGTTTAGCTTACGTATACTGCCCTTGCCCCACCCGAGTCAGAGCTTCAAGCATGTCCATCCCCCAGTACAACATTATGTTTTGTAAAAATTCTAAATTCTTTGACAAGTCAGGAAACACTCCCACTTAGAAAGGAACTCCCAGCAACTGACATTCATAAGATGGAGTAGAATTTAAAAGAATTCTGATTCTCATCACTTCCTCGAGACAAACACAATTTAGCATACAAAGCTACCAGAGAAATCATGAGTTAAAAATTTGCATCCTAACTGTCATTGCATTAGCAACAAAGCAAACAAATGATCCAGAAGACGGTTTCATTGGACCCTGGCCAGCTGGGCAGTGAAACATATCACAAGGGGCAATTGTATTTCTCCACACAGGAGAGGGTGGCCAACTGTGGTTTATGAAATGTGTTCCTGACTCAGTAAATGCTGCGTTTGCTATATGGGTATCTACTCATCAGTCAACCCTCAGTTTTGAAGGAAACCCAAGTGTCAGAAAAGAGGGCTGTAGGAAAGCCTTTGGTGCTGGGAACATTTTACCTTTCCCATAGAATTAGCCAAAAACTCTGGTTTGAATATTTTCACTTCTGACAAGGTAGAGTAACAGGGATTGAATTCACCCTCTCACCTGAAAAGAACTTAAAAAACCAGACAAAATGTATAAAACAACAGTTTTCAAAACGCTGAATATCTGGCAATGAAGGACAGTAAACCTTGAACAAGGTGAGCCCTCTGACTGCCCCCACTTACTGTCAAGAGAGGGTTCCAGGCTGTGGAGGGAGAAACACAGTGGATCATGGTGAACTCCCTGAGTTAAGGAAATAGAGCTGAGAGACTGAGGAAATCAAAATGAATAGAATTTGCAGAACAGAGCACCAGAGAAAAGGCAGCTGCACAGAGAGAGAATCTTGAGGACCCTAGAGGGTCTCCTTTGAGTATGCAGCAGAATACTGATCATTCTATGCATGAAAGGAAATGACCCAAAGTTGGGGACCGTCTGAAATGACGACAGGGAAGAGTGCCTAGTCTTTATACAGGGCTGGAAACAGTGCCTCATTCCACCAGCCAGACTGGAAAAACTCATAATTCATGGGGCATTGAGTAGAGTACTCAGAAAGTCAGTAATGGGGAATAATTAGCAGTAGAATGAGCACTGCTCTGGGCCAGCCTAACAAATCATAAAAGACCTGAAAAAAATCAACCTGTACCCCGGCAATTAAACTGCAACCCAAAATACATGTCAAGAATATTTATAGGAGTACAAAAAATATACAGCATTCAAAAGATAAAATTAACAATGTCTAGCATCCAATAAAATATTACCAGACATTCAAATAGGCAGAAAAACAAGATCCATAATAAACAGAAAAATAAATCAAAACCAACCAGGACCGACACAGATATTAGAATAAGTAAACAAGGACATTAAAACAATCATTATAACTCTATCTCATATATTCAAAAAGTTAGTCATATGCAAGAAGTAAAGAAGATTCAAATCAAACTTGTAAAGATAAAAACTCCAATATGATGCATGAGATTAAAGGCAGATTAGATTGCAAAAGAAAATAAGAGTGAAATTGAAGACACAGCAATAGAAACTATACAGATAACACACACACACACACACACACACACACAAAGCTAAAGAAGAAGCATCACTGAACTGTGGGACAACTTCATGTGGCCTAGTATATGAATAATTGGGCTTTACAAGTAAAGCAGGAGTGAGGACAAAAAAAAAAAATCTAAAGAAATAATGGCTGAAAAATTTCCAAGTTTGATGATGACAATAACCTAAAGGTCCAAGATGCTCAATAAATGCCAATCACAAGAAACATGAGGAAAGTCATACTAAGGCACCTCATAATCAAATTGTTCAAAGCAGTGATAAAGAGGAAATCTTAAAAGCAGCCAGAGAAAAAGACATTACATAGAGAAGCACAAAGATAAGGATGACAGCAGAGTTCTCAACAGAAACAATGCAAGATAGGGAATCAATATTTTTAAAGTATTGAAAGAGAAAAACTGCCAACATATGATTCTACACTCCGTGAAATATCTTTCAAAACCAAAGGCAAATAAAGATGTTTTCAGACACAAGCTGAAAGAATTCATCACTAGCAAGCTCACACTACAAGAAATGCAGAAGGAAAATTATAACAGACAGAAATATTGATCTACACAAAGGAATGAAGAGCAACAGAAGTGGTAACTATATGGGTAAATATACAAGATTTTTTTATATTGTTTAAATGTCTTTAAAGATAAATGAATGTGTACATAAAAATAACAATGTCATTTGTACCTATAACATATCTAAAAATAACTGTATGACATCAAAAGCAGAAAGGATGAGGGGGAGAAATAGAAGTATACTATTGTAAAGGTTCTTGTACCACATGTGAAGTGGTATAATATCACTTGAAGGCAGACTGGATAAGTCAAAGATGTATATTATAAACACTAAGGCAACCAAGGAAATAACAGAGCTATAGCTAATATCCAACAGAAGAGGTGAAATGAAATCATAAAATGCTCAATAAATCCAAAAGAAGGCCTGGAAGCAGTCATGGAATCCGGACAGGGAATTCTGAGATCCTGAGCATTGAGACCATAACATACAAGGGAGGAGCTAGGTTCCCAGTGAGAACCTCTTGGCCCATGGCCTCCTTCCCCTTGCTGTGGCTTGAGGAGGCCAGAGTGGAGGCCTCTAAAGCAATGCCAGTCTGCAAGGAGATAACACAAAACTTGAGAGTGTTTACAAACTTTTATAGCAATTTGACATGGCTGCAACATCCCAGCATGGGATTATTTTTCTAGCAATGCATGTTTACTCAATTTTATAAAAATAATCTGCCCTTGATGGATTGGATAGAAATAAGAAACAGTAAAACAAATAAAAAAAAAAAAAACCCTGGTTCCTCACCACAGGCAGCTAAGAAAACACGTGGCTCTGAGCAGTCCCGCTTCCCCAGATCTAAGTTGGGTGGCACGTGTGTGCAGAGTCTGAACTGATAGAAGACTCGTTTTGAACTGTGGTAAGTGAAGGGCATACCTTGTTAAAAAACATTTCTGGCCTAGAGGTTTTGATCGTAATCTGATTGATCCAGCTTTGTCCCTTTCTGGGTCATTCTGTGTGGAGTATGTGCTGCATTTAAAGAGGTGGTGATTGTGTGTAAGCAGGACTCCTCTGCAGATGGTTGTCTTCCCAGCTCAGATTTTGGGAAGAGCTGCCATCTGGGTGTGTGTTTGTGTGATGGGGGTGGGGGGGAGTGGCAGGAAATATCCATGGAGAAGAGTGAGGCCTTTTTCTTTTTTTCTTTCTTTCTTTTTTTTTTTTTTGAGACAGAGTCTCACTCTGTTGCTCGGGCTAGAGTGCCATGGTGTCACCTAGCTCACAGCAACCTCAAACTCCTGGGCTCAAGCAATCCTCCTGCCTCAGCCTCCCGAGTAGCTGGGACTACAGGCATGCACCACCATGCTCGGCTACTTTTTCTGTATATATTTTTAGCTGTCCATATAATTTCTTTCTATTTTTAGTAGAGACGGGGTCTCACCCTTGCTCAGGCTGGTCTAGAACTCCTGAGCTCAAACAATCCGCCAGCCTCGGCCTCCCAGAGTGCTAGGATTACAGGCGTGAGCCACCATGCCCGGCCGAGGCCTTTTTCTTAGTTTGAATGTGAGAACAGAGGAAGACCATTTCTCCCTGTAATTCCTGTCACTCTAGGGGCATTCAATGAACAAGACAAGCAGGGCACCTTACCTTGTGTACACAGGACTTTGCATTCAGGAAAAACAGCTCCACGGTGGTTTTATCCTTTAAGAATGATATGCTCTCAATGTAAAACCTGAAAAACAGCACAGGAGTATATTCCTTCAGATTTATTTCCTTTTCTTAGCATGGTTTCATGTCTTCATTTAGTTTTCCCCAAAAGCAGAGAGAGAATTTTGAAGAACTGCTGGATGATTGTGCTTTATTTTCCTTTTTTAAAAAGAAATCTGCAACACATGTGTGTACACTATGGATGTATGTGAATGTATACATCCCTGCAGATAAAATCTCTTACACAGTGTCTCTGTGTGTTGGAAGATGAGTTAAAAGAGAACCCCCAAATGGTATCCAACTGCAAACACAAATTTATCTGGTGTTGCTCATTCTTTGAAACGCCTGCTGGGAACTCACAATACCTCAGACAGCTTCCAAACAAAGCCCAGGTGAACTCCGAGAGTTGAAAGCTTGAGTCGGCTGAGCAAGCACTAGATAATTGAAGCCTGAGGCCTGCTGGAGGCTCAGTGGTTTTCAGACTCATGGGTCTGAGGGCCCCACGCCTACCTCGCCCCCACCTATGGGGAGTTTTAATCACACCCTCCCTCCTTCTCTCTCATCCTTCCAGGCACCGGGTTTTCCCTTGGCTAAAAGCCAAGCTCTCAGTAGCCATCAATCTTGGTCTTTTCTCATGCAAATCAGGGTATTCAGGGCCTCACTCTCCCCACCCCATTTCCTAGGATTTTGCTTGTTCCATCTGCGAGACCACAGGTTTCAGGCCCCTGTCTTAGGAGAGCTCTGACAGCTCCACGGTAGGGAGGGGAGGAGGCTGAGTCTTTAACAACTTTGTTTTCACCGTCTTGTCATGATGAGGCTGGCCTGTAAAGGCTGGTGCTGTGTGGTGGGCGACTGGGCAAGCTGGGGCCCAGAAGTCGTCCTCCAGTCCTGGAGCCTGGCTTGATGAATAATAATAATGCACGAAGAGACTAACACCCCCGACAGCTCACAGCTTCACCTCTGGAGAGAGAACTTGCTCTCAGATCACTGAGAGTCAAGGTAAGCCAGGGCTAAGGTGGCAGTTCCACAGAATCGTGACAGGCTTGGGCATTTGCTGGGTTCCCCGCCCCCCTTCAACAATGATGAAACATTTGATAAATAAATAACAGCTGAAAAGGCTGTAAAAGATTTTATCACTGAGATGGTAAAAGCATTTGAAAAATTCTGCACCTTAATGTTGAATCATCAAGGGAAGTTCCAGAAAGAGAATAAATCCTTTATATTTTTACTTATAAGGGTTTAACTCATAAGGGAGATTAATGAAGATTGAGGAGTGTTAGATTTATGAGAAGAGAGAGTTAGGTACAAAGGCAGTGAAGGAAATGAGGAGTTGGGGGAAAAAATAGGCTTTGGAATCCAGAAAGATCTAGAATATGGCTTCTCATCTCTACCATTTATTAGCTGTGCAGCCTGGGGCAAATGACTTAGCTTTTTTTTTTTTTTTTTTTTTAAGAAACAGAGGTCTCCCTCTGTCACTGAGGCTGGGCTGGAGTGCAGTGCGTGCAGGCCACCGGGCCTGGCATTCCTTGTGTCTTCTCTGAAATGGGTGTTATGACTGAACTTACCTCTGAGAGAAGAACTTTTATCTGAGGAATGCTAGTCCTTTTAAATTATCTGGCCCAGAGAGGCATTAAAATAAGACAGCCATGAAGTCCTACTTCTCCCCTTGAGCCATGTGTTCATCTCTAGAAACTGCTTGCTATTGCTACAAGGAGTTATAAATTAACCTAATAATATAGCACTGACATTATAATCCACACCCTATAGCTTAATAATATATAGCCAATCACTAATCGAAGTTATTTCTGTAAACCAGTGAGAATTCCTGACAACTCCATGTCTGCCTACTCCCTGCCCCACTTTTTTTTTGCCTTTAAAACCTGCTTGTAACAAAGGCCAGATAGAGCTCAAGTCCAAGGTTACCTGGGTCTGCATCTTCCCAGCCCTGTCCTCACTTTGGCTCAGATAATCTCTTTATATTTTGTGCCTCAGGGTCTTCTTTTTAGGTTGACACCTCATAGGATTTTGTAAGGATTATGTGAAACACTCAAAAAATATTAACAATTGCTAATCAAATCCTTTTTTCTGGAATTTAGAGCTGCGGGGCCTAGGGAAAGTTACTTAAACTTTCTGAGCCTAAGTTCTTTGTCTATAAAATGGAGATAAGGATGCTCACCTTGCAGGGCTGTTATGTGATTTAAATAAATTACCTTATATATATGAAGTGCCAAGTACAGTGCTTGGCACATAGTAGGGTTTCAAGAAATTCTAACTACTGAGGCTTGGCAAACCTTGCATTATGTTTAAAAAGGTTAAAGCACATGATGGGATTTGAACTATATCTGAAGACTAAGAAGACATGGAATTCTGTAAAATAAAAAGAATATTGTAGGTAAATTTGGGTAATGTAATAAACATTCATAGGTTGGTTTTCACCAAGACAGAACTTGTTATAATCTGAGTATTGAGAAAGAAAAAAAAAATTTTATCTGAGGAATGCGAGGCCCTTTAAATGATCAGGCCTAGAAAGGTATTTAAAATGTAACAGCAGTCACATCTCACTCCCTCTTGAGCTAAATAATTACCTCTTGAAGCCACTTACTATGTGGGCTCTAGACTAACTGCCGCAGAGTAGCCATAAAATGCCAGATGCTGAACACCTTAACTCTCACCCTGTAATTTAACTCTGCACGGCCAATCACTAATCAATGTTACTTCTGTAAGCCAATGAGAATTCCTGAAACATAACTTTTGTAATTGCCCTCTTTCCTGATTGGTCCTTTTCCTTTAAAACCTTGAGTCTCTCCTTTGTTCTCTGGAGCACTTCCCAAGGTGGCTTGAAAGTGTGTCCTTGGCTGCAGTCCTCAAGCTTGGCCCAAATAAACTCTCTATGTTAGTTTTGCCTCAGCTTCTTCTTTTTAGGTGGTCAGTATTCTCCCATCAGTTTAGTTTCTTGTACCCTGGCCACTGATGCAGGGACTCAGGTGAGTCCCCTGACTCAGAAGCAGCCGGTCCGTCAGCTGGTGCGGTGGCCTGGGAGGGAGAGAGCTGTGCATATTGGACGGTGAACGGGCAAACCAATCACACATGGTGTCTTAGAGGGACTTGGTGGAGGACAGAAAGGCACTAAGCAGGAACTTTGAGGTGGCGAGAGGGGGACAAGAGCCAGCAGCAGGAGCAGCAGTCACTGGGATGGCGGACACCAAAGCGAGGGGACCCTGAGGCTGGCTGCCGCTGGAGGGCTGAGACGACCCATGTTATGCAAGTTTCCTCGCATCTCCAAGAACCTTCCAGTTCAACTAGGTGGTGGTGGTGGTTTCCTGCTTTCTTGGCTTTCCAAGGATAAGATAAGAAAGATAACATGACCAGGTTCCAGCTCACAGCCTGGGCAGCACCAGGCTCCCTGCTGACATTTGCTGAGCTCTTACTTATGCGCTGGGCAATGCACTAAGTGTTGCCCATGTGTTCTCTCATTTAATCATCACAACAACCTTGTGGGGAGATTCCATTTCACAGGTGCAGACACTGAGTTTCAGGAATCTGCCTACAGGGCAGGGCTAGGTCTTGATTTGGGTCCCTTTGACTCTGTTGACAATGTTCTTAACCAGGATCCCCTGAGCTGCCTCTCCTAGTTCATTCAACTAGCACTTAGCGGGAAACTAAGCTCTCAATAACTGTGGCATCTCAGCCATGTAAAAAAATAGGCAGAGACACGAGACTAGTGTGATATTCACTAAAATATTAACATACATAGAGGTACATCTGTTCTCTACTGCTTCAAAAAGCAAACCAGAACCCACAGACAAAAGATATAAGGTAACAGACTTTGGATTAACCTATAAAAATCTTAAAGTTGGAGTAGTCTCAGAAGGGAAAGGCCTTGCCAAGGGAAGCGATCTCTCTGCCCTGTAAGAAACCCAGGGCAGATTAGGAGAACTCAAGGTCTGTTTTCTACTCTAAGTTTCTCTGATTCTTTTTTTCCTTCACTTTTAATTACTTTGACATATATCTCTAACAGTGAAAGATTGTATTAAAAATGTTGTCAATGAATTTTCATACTAATAAAGTTCATGATAATTTCTTAATATTATTTAAAACCCAGTCTTCATTTGAATTTTCCTGTTGCCTTCAAAAATATATATTTTTTTAAATTCTGAGATTGTGTTATTTAATAAATATAAGTGCTTTAGTCTTCAGCAGGAGTCACATAGGCAAAAGTCTTAAGGCTCACTGGTTGGATACAGTGATGCTGACCAGAAGGGACCAACCTGTGGGGACAGCAGGGCACGTTCCTTCTACTCAGCTTGTGTGACCCAAGCTCAACCAGTCAGATTCTTTCCACTGGGAACATAAACATGATTAGAATGACCTAAAAGACTAAAGATGGTTGGAGCCTATTCTGCCAGCAGTTTCTGATGAAACTGTCCACTGGTTTCTGCTCCCTAGATCCCTACAGACGCCCTGGTTCCTGTCTTTCCTGAGGACTTGTTAGTTCAGTTTTCCTTCAATTCTGTTTATGTGAGCCACATTGGTTTCTGTGGCTGGCAGCCAAAGAAGCCAAATTAAGAGAGGGTTTTCCTTCCCATATGCTAGGGACAATACGAAATCCTCTACAGGAATCATTTCTTTGATTCTTCATTACAATCAGAGGCAGTAGACAGCAAATTATGAATCCATTTTACAGATGAAAAAGCTGAGGTCTAGAGATGGAAAGTCACCTTCTCCAGGCCATACAGCTAAGAAGTGGTGGAGTCATGAGTCAAATGAAGGTCTGTTAGACTTCTAAGTTCATATTCCAAACCAATATGATATAATGCTTTCTCACAATAACAATCATCATGAAATATCACATGTGCACAGGGCTATGGGGGCCCACGAGAGGGATGCAGTTAACTCTGCTTATGAATCAAGAAGGAGAATGCTGCCAAACTGAAACCCAGAGGACTAAGCGCCATAGGAGAGGGGACAATTGAGCTGAGTCTTAAAGAATGCATGAGTTCACCGGGTAGGGAGGGTAGGAAGGGCATTCCAGGCAGAGGGCATATCAGCCAGACCCATCTTCCTGCTAGTCTCTGCACATTGAAGAAGCCACATGCCAGCTGCTGGTGGCTTAGCACCAAATCAGTTTGTGGCCCATCCAACTCTGAACAGATACCTTTGTACTGCAAACTGGGTTCACCTTGTTTCTGGAGTCCAAGCCCCTGACTATATCCTGGGTCCGGCAAACAGGTCCCTGTCTTATTACCCGCTACTTTCTGGCGACCCACCCTGGTGCCTCATTCAGCCTAGGTATCCGATTACCACCTCTCTGAATCTACAATCTCACAAGGGGGCCATTGTAATGACTTCATATTTACAGAGTATAGGAAAAGTATTAATACATATGGTCCTCGAGGAAAATGGCTCTCCAGGCACACCTATCAACACGCACCATGAACTGAAAACAAAATCTAGGGATTCTTAGTGAAATGAAACGGACTATCCCAGACTCATAAAATAAAGACTTTTTGTTTCAGCCCCTTTTGCAAAAGGATACTGTTTCCTTTTTGCATGTTTACCGTGAGTGATTTCACTAAGATTTTAAGTTGAAGACCATGGGTAAAATTTCAGCTTCAGAACGAACCCAGGCTTTTTGAATAGGCACGTTTTAGAGACAAACCTTACACAGCTTAACAAATATAATTTTTTAAGAAGAGCATCTATTTGGGAAGGCTTTGCCTCTGCCATTTGGGCTCCTCCCATTAGCATTTTTTCCCTTTCTTGCTTCACCTAACCACTCATTGGTGATGACAGAACATCACACCACAATGACATGTGAAAGACGGCTTGTATGGGACACAGGCCTGTCAGCCAGATGACAACACATGGGTGTCAAAAGGCACAACACTTGAGTTGTTTGAAATGGGCTGTCCTTTGAATAGTCACTTATATTTAGGTGGCCACTGTTGTCATCTTGTGGTATTTATTCATCATGGGCACGAGCGTTGACTTGTCAGGTAAGCATCAATTTGAATCCTAGCTCCAAAGGCGATTGGTCTTGGGGCCTCGGGCCAGCTGCTCAGTTCCCTGTGTCTCTTGCTCCTCTTGCCCCACACACCAGAGAAATGAGAGATGTTTTAAACATGCTCAACACAGACGGTGGCATGCAGTTGAGCCACCAATGAGTGGCAGTGATTATTAGTATATTACTATTGCTCTACTCACGGGAATAAAATAAAGGCATTGACTTAGTTGGGAATATTTTAAAAATTTTAACTGTAAAAACCAGAATGCAACTTTCAAGGATCTTTCCTAAGTGCTTTCTCTCAAGAAAGTAAATGTAGGCCGGGCACGGTGGCTCACGCCTATAATCCTAGTACTCTGGGAGGCCAAGGCGGGCGGATCGTTTGAGCTCAGGAGTTGGAGACCAGCTTGACCAAGAGCGAGACCCTGTCTCTACTAAAAATAGAAAGAAATTATATGGACAACTAAAAATATATATAGAAAAAATTACCTGGGCATGGTGGCACATGCCTGTAGTCCCAGCTACTTGGGAGGCTGAGGCAGTAGGATTGTTTAAGCCCAGGAGTTTGAGGTTGCTGTGAGCTAGGCTGACACCATGGCACTCTAGCCTGGGCAACAAAGTGAGATTCTGTCTCAAAAAAAAAAAAAAAAGAAAGAAAGAAAGAAAGAAAATGCTGCTGGGCCCGGTGGCCCAAGCCTGTAATCCCCACACATTGGAAGGCCAAGGCAGGAACAACGCTTGAGCCCAGGAGTTTGAGATCAGCTTTGGCAACATAGTGAGACATAGTTTCTACAAAAAATTAAAAAATTAGCCTAGCATGGTGGTACACACCTGTAGTTCCAGCTACTTGGGAAGCTGAGGCGGGAGGAACACTTGAGCCCAGGAGTTTGGGGTTATAGTGAGCTATGATGACGCCACTGCACTCCAGTCTGGGTGACAGAGCAAGACCTTGCCTCTTGAAAGAAAAAAAAATGCTACAAAATTGTCTGTTTTTAACACAGAATAGGAAAATAGCATGAACGAATTTTTCTTCCCAATTGAGGACATTTTTTTTTTTTTTTCCAGAGCCTTTGCTGTGACTGAGTGATATCTTCAGAGAAGGTGAAGTGGGCAGGAATTGCTCAATTCTTTTGCATTCTGAACAATGCTGAGTTCGTGACTGGTGGCCAGTGAGGGCTAAGTCAAAATGCCTCATTCTGGGTTTTGTTTAATCACTGTGGGTAATTTCAGGCACTCACTGCAGCCACACGCCTAAGTAGATTTCTATCAGTTCTGAAGCCACATTCTGAGCAGGGAGATATCTGTTTATTGCTTGTAATGACCCTACAACGTAGTCATAGCCTCGCTTCATAATGCATGCTGAAGGCTAAAGTGTAATTTAAGTGTATTTCACTTTCTCCAAGCACATCACTTTCTCCAAGCTATTATGCAGTGCTTACGGGAGTCCAATATGTTCCCTTTCATCTCTGGGAGGGAGCAGTCTTGGAGAAATCCCAAGGGAAGCACTATTTGCTTCTACTGTGTGCTCTGTTGCCAGGAATGCTCTTTCTCATTTCTGAATTTCCAGACATGGCTAGAACCAGAGAGGGTTTCCAGGTCAGCCTGAAGGAACCTGCCCTCTTGCTCCTCTCCTGCAATATGACTCTTTCTTAGTTCTCTAGAAGGGCTGGAGGCTTAGGAGCAAAAAGACCTTGCTGTGACCTGCCAAGAAGGGGAGGGAGTCTTCTCTCCTAGGCTGCCTGCAGTGTCAGGTCACGTGAATTCTGTGTGCTTGCCTTTTTCCTTGCGAACAGCCTGCTCCCCTCCTCCATGAGGAAAGCAGGGGCCACTGCTTAGGGAGGGAGTGGAGGGGGGAGGCAGGGAGGCAAGTTGTGTAGGGAGGTAACAGCTGGGTACGGTGAATGGAAGATAAATGATTAGATCTTCCACCCAGGGCAGAGGGGAATAGGTTAGACCCAAGCTAGACAATCCCAAGCTTTCCATATTCAAAGGCTGTGTATCACCTCATAGAATGTCTCACCCACTGAGCATGTGGTTGAGGCAGCCTCTGTTAGTTATAACGTCAAAATAGTTAACATTTACAGAGGGTCTGCATTACATGTGAACACTTGTAATCCTCCAACAGTCCCCCAAAGTAGGCAGGTGCTACCACCAGCTCCATTTTACAGGTGAGGATGCAGGCCCGAGAGGATGCCATAAGCCACACTGCTAATAAGTGAAAGAGCTGGGATTTGAACCCGAGAATGACGGTAAAGCACTGTTCTCAATGTATTTGGCAATGGGGGTGTTGGGCGATGCTGAAGACACTTTTCCACGGTCGTACTGGGGGAGCAATACTGGCATCAGTGGGTGGCCAGGGATTCTGCTCAGCATCCTCCAGCTCAGCGCAGCTCCCTACAACACAGAGTGATCTGGTCCCCATGTCAATAGTGTCGCTATAGGGAAGCCCTGCACTGAAGGCCAAGCTTTTAACTTTGCTTTACAGTTTCTTTCACCCTTCATAGTACTAATTCCTTCCTTTAGATGTCACCCTGAGGCTTCCCTCTTCGTTGGCCTGAAAAACACACACACACACACCACACACATGTCCTGTAAATATTCATGGCCTGTTTCTTTTTTCTTTTCTTTTTTTTGAGACAGAGTCTTGCTATGTTGCCCAGGCTGATCTCACACTCCTGGCCTCAGGTGGATCTTCCCACCTTGGGAGTGCTAGGATTATAGGCATGAGCCACCATGCCCGGCCTATCTGTTTCTTAAAACTTCAAAAACACTAGGCACACCCACCAAAAGATAAGACCAAAAGCTTAGAGAGGTAAATGAGCAGATTTCCAGAAACACTTTCTGATACTTGCTCAGGGAGCACACTGGGAAATACCCTGTAAGCAACTGGAATCAGGATTGAGCATGTTTCAGAGGATTCTGTGTCTTTCTTGAACCGTCCTATGAATCAGGATGTTGGACCTGTCAGGTAGTTAGCTAGGCATTCCCGGTCTCCTAGGGATGAAAGTGGGTGCTGCTGGGATTCACTCCCCTCCCCAGATGGGCTTTCAGAGGCTCATGGGAGATCTGCATGTGCAGTAAGACTCAGGTCATGCAGCTCCCAACTGTCCAATCAAAGTGGTTCCATGGTGACCTCTGAACCATGAGGGAGGTCCCAAGCCAGGTACGATAAAACAAGATGCAGAACATAACCAGGCTCTTTTCTGTGCCCTTCCTTTTGCTCTCCCTTTGCTGTGACAATGGGTCTGGTTGCCATCTGTGGCACATGTATCATGCGGTGGAAACCTATATCTTGCTCTTGCCCTACAATCCTCTCTCTCTCTCCTCGATAAACCTCATTTTTTGTGCTTGCCTTACTTTGGTGTGTCTGTCATTCTTCGGCAATGAGCTCACTAAGAACTGACATTTTCACACTAAAACCTGACAGATCCTCAAAGATGGAGGCCGCTAACCACCTGCCTAGAAGTTCAGCATAGTCTGGGCCACGTAGGAGGTCACGGGTGATACCAAGGCAACCAGCAGATGCAGGCCCCGGGTTCTAGGATATTGTAGCATTGAGATGGGAGTGTGGTGGGTGGGCAAAAGCCATGGCCAATTCAGGCATCTCCCTCAAGTAGCCTCTGCTGAGCTACGTAGGAGGAATCAGTTATTTCTCTGGGCTTTTAAATCATGTTCCTCCATGAAAAGATGAACTTTCCTGTCCTCTTATTATTGTATATCTCCTACTCTCTGATAGCTTTAAAAATAACTCATGGTTATCCAGTCACAAACATTTTATCTTTTCTTTGATCACTCTATACTTGCATTTAAAAAATTTACTCAATGAACACATGTTCATTGTAGGAAAAAAAAAGACATGTAAAAAGGAAGGAAATAAGAATCTTTCCTATATAATCATTCTACCTAGAGATTAACTGCCATTAACATTTTAAACTTTCTAACCATACAAATATTTTACAA
This sequence comes from Varecia variegata, assembly GCA_028533085.1. NCBI lineage: Eukaryota > Metazoa > Chordata > Mammalia > Primates > Lemuridae > Varecia > Varecia variegata. Next base: position 149,276,092 of record CM052436.1, on the reverse strand, counting down.
AATTGCTATCATGTTGCATATACTGTTTGAGGTCTCATTCTTTCACTTCGAATATATAGGGAGCATCTTTCCATATCAATAACTCTCTCTCTTCACCAGTCTGTCTTTACGTGTTGCATATATTTGGTGCTTTTAAAAAAAAATTTGGTGGAATGATGAGGACCCATGGATTGTAGTCATGATGCTTCCTTGAATGAAACTGTCCAAAGACGTGACACATTCCAAAACCAGACCAGGTTGAATTCAAAGGTCCCGACTTTGCAGCAACTTTGACAAAGGGGTAGCAGTCTGCCTGCACGTTTCCTCCTAGAATTCCCCACTAACGCAGTGAGTTGTTCTCAGCCCGGAGTGTCACAGACAACACTCAGGGTACCGCTGAGTGGTCATAGACAGTCTTAGAACATGGCAAAGGGGGCTTGGAGAGAGGAGGAGGAAAAGAAGGAAGACAATAAAAAGAAAAGAAAAGATAAAAGCAAGAGGCAATCAGAAGAATAAGGATAAAGGAGAATGAAGATGCAAAGATCCTGGCTTTGAGTGGAACTGGGTGGTACCAGCCTGAGCCACCTTGGGTTGCCCTCCCCAGAGGGAATGGAAGCTTTTCCAGTGAGGTCACCCGAGTCACTGCACTCCTATTTAAATGCCTGCTTGCTCGCTCCCTGTCAAGCTTTTCAAATGCTCACATCTGGGCTTCATTACCAAGGAGGCGCATGTGTTTGCAGAAGATAATTTATGGCAGTGAGATAACAACCCCCAGCTTGGAGAAGTCCCCCAGAAACCTGGGGGGGTTTAGACTCACATGGAAATAGAGAACTGGTCAAATCAATTATGGTACATAAGTAAATTATAGTGTGTCCATGCACACTTAGGTCACACACATATTTAGCACATATCTTCAAGATTTTATAACTGGAGAAAAGACAAAAGTTTCATCCTGAAGTCATAAAGGGAAAACTATGTGCCTTGGCCTTACATGTTTTCTTTCCCTGTGCAGAAGCAGCATATGTTTCTGGGCTGCTCCCCGTGTCCAGGGGGATATAAACCAGGGATTTATTAACCACTCAAATCTGTAGGACCTCAGTGCTTAGCTCAGGAGTAAATGAGACAATACGTGTCAAACATCTAGCCCAGTGTCTGCCATGGGGTTTATGCTACATTTCAATAGAGAGAAAACTTCTTGAGAGCAAAACCATATTTTTCTTTTGCACAAACCCTACACTTAAAAAAAAGTGATATTTTCTAATGTTTGCATAACGTTTTGCAAAATCATTTTGCATCCCCTGCCCTTTCTTTAATTCTCATAACCAACTTGCCCGAGACCACATGCGCCATCTACAGCGAATGGGAGTGAGACTCAGCCTGTTGTACCCCACTCGTCCCTGGCCTGGACCATCGCAGCAGCTTCCTAACTGTCCTGTTCCAGTCTGTCCGCAACACAGCAGCCAGTGAGTCCGTTTCAAATAGAAATCGGGTGATTATGTTCTCAAGCTCAAAACCCACAGATCCTAATGCTCTGTAGCCCAACCCTGTGTCATCTCCCTTCTGTGGGTCCTCTCCAGATGCATGACTTCCTCCCAGGGGCTGGCACACAGCAGGCACGCTCCCACCACCCAGCCTGTGCACCTGTGGTCCCCTCAGGCCGGAATAAACTTCCCCGGAGATCTGCAGGGTTCCCACCTGATCTCCTGCATGTCTTTGTCAGTGCCACCCTCTTTGAGACACCTTCCCTGACCACCCTTTTTAAAATTGCAGCCCTGGTTCCACTCACCCTCCCTATTTCTCCTCCCTAATGTAGTTTTCTTTTACTTTATTTAGTGTCAGTCTCTTCCCATTGGGCTGTAAGCTTTATGAGAGCAGGATTTTGTCATTTTCTTTTGTAACACCAGCATCTAGCCCAGGGCCAGACACATAGTAGGTACTCAGTAACGACCGATCAGATGAATAAGTAAACTGATATCACATAGTGAATCCATTTGTCTATGTGTCTGCTGATGACAGTGGCAGAGACTTTCACCTTGTTCACTGTTGTGTCCCCAGAGCTAGAACAGGGCAGAGCACAATGTGGGGGCCCAATAAATAACGAAGGAAAAAAGGAAGGAAGAAATGATGCTTCACATCTTGGTGTGGCCCCTTCCAGACATTTTCTCAGCACTTATAGATTTACATATGTTTATAAAACATACCAACTTAAAAAAAAACTTAATCTGATAACTTGAACTTCTCTCCATGGCATAAGTAGTAATCTATGCTATAGATGTACACTGGGGCTGGGCATGGTGGCTCCTGTCTGTAATCTCAGCATTTTGGGAGGCCAAGGCAGGAGGATTGCTTAAGACCAGGATTTTGAGACCAGCCTGGGCAACATAGCAAGACCTTGTCTCTACGGAAAATTAAAATAAAAAAAAAAATTAGACAGGCATGGTGGTGAGGCACTTGTATTCCCAGCTACTTGGGAGGCTGAGGTAGGAGGATCGCTTAAGCCCAGGAGTTTGAGGTTGCAGTGATCCGTGATGACACCACTGCACTCTAGCCCAGGCAAAAGAGTGAGGCCCTGTCTCAAAAGGGGGAAAAAAAAAGGATGTACACTGGTTATCTATCTTTTTTTCAAATACAACATAGTTTGTCTCCCAAGATGCACAAGAGGTAGGATACATGACAACATCCCTGGAAACAGGAATTTATTAAAGTAGTAACTTATACGAGGACGGGTAGAGAGAGGGTCTTGGCAATGTACTCCTCCCTCTGTATCCGAAGCTGGGTCAGGAATGTGGGTGAGTCGAGGGATTTGGAGCTGGAGAGGAGTAACTGTGTAGTTTGAAAAACTTTCCGAGGTGATTCAGATACGTCCCGCCTCTCCTTCTGGAGAAGCTCTGAAATGCAATGTACTTTTTCATCTAATCTCTTTTGTTAAAGTGATTCATAGCTCACTATAAAAATGCCATAACTTACTGAACCCATCTTCATTGTTGGCATTTGGATATTTCTAATTATTTGCATTAAAAGTAACAGCGATACACATCCTTGTGATGCACTGCCACTGAAGGGACTCCGTTTTCATTCTGCATTAACTACTTGGTGACGTCACACTGCGATGTCCAGGACTGGGGGGCTCCTGTGCTCTATGTTCCAGCGCACACAGCAATGTTGTGCTGAGGCAGAAGGCAATGACCTTGATCTGAAAAAAGGTCCCCCATGTTTCCCGAGGCTCCTACAATGACCAAACACCAAGATAGAACCAAATGGTTCTATTCTTCAGTCAATACAGGCAACCTGGAAAGTTGGTGGTGGTGTCTACTAGGCTAAAATCACCAACGGGTGCGTTTTCTCCAAACAGGAGACTAGAGACCTTCTCTCTGAGAAGCAACCGATTTCACAGGGGTGTAAGACAACCCTATTCGGAAGACCTGCACAGAACCACATTCCACTCAGTGACCTCGGTCAATGCACTTAATTCTTTGGAGTGTGCTTTGGCTTTATCGTTTCTTTAATTAAACTGGAGTAACAACAACTACTTAATTGGAATAATAACAAAGACTATTATGATCTCACTATACTGTTGGGAGGAAGAATTAAGTGAATAATTAAAAACTTGATAAGGGTTTTAAACATGCAAGTAGTTAAGGGAAAGTAATGCCTAGTGATTACGGGACACTCTGGAGATAACACTCGAAGTAAGTGCTGAAACTCACAAACAGGCAGCAGGCCACCCTGGAATCTCAGGAAGCTGCTTGGAAAAGACAGAGTAGCCTTACAAATGACTGTACAAAAGGGAAGACAGGGTTTTCTCCTTTGGTATTTTGAGACCAAAAATAGACCAGATATTAGCTGTCAAAGAACCAGTACACAAGTCTGGTTACTAAATAAATGGTATTTGTTAGATTCTCTGAAGATACAATGCTGAGTAGCTACGTACAGAAACTCTACATCATGTGTGCAAAGATAAAAGTGAAAGGATGTTAATTGCAACTTAAATTTTAATATAAATAACTGGAAACAGTCTAAATGCTTAATTGAAGACTGGATAGCTGAATTATGGAAGCACAAAGAAATGCATTTTTATATATCCAAGGAAAGATCTTCAAGTCAAAAAAAAAAAAAAGTAAGTTACCAGCCAACTTATCCTATTTTTCTCTCAGAAGGGGAACAAATTGGGGGGCAGAGGTGAAGGTTGAAGGTGGTAGAGAGTAATTTTTACTCTTCAATCTATATGTTCATATCGTTTGAAATGTTTATACTGATAATGTAAGTCTCTTGAAAAAGAACATTTTATGTTGAACCATTTTCCCTACATAACACGAGATTGAAACTTTGCTATTCTCTGACGCCTGCTTAAGTACTAATATGCAATTTATCCTTTTGCTTGGTAGTTGTGTTTTTCTTTTTCTCCATTTCCATGGACACAAGCATTTATGTCACACTCTTCCCTGGAAAATCCAATGTTTTTCTCTGGGACTTCTGTGTACTTTTCCATACCAGCTATGCTCCTGGACAAATCGCCACTATGCTACCATCTTTTGGGGTTTTAAAAATATGGTTTCTTCTGGTAAGAAAGAAATTTTAAACCAGATTTCAGAGAAAAAAGCAAAAAACAAATTCAGGGGTGTCAACACTTTGCTGAATAAGGAGCAGCAACCGTCCACAATCACCATTGATTCATATAAAAAAGATCCTTTAATAAAAAAGGTAGGACATCTTATTCTCACGTTTTTGGATTTCATGGAGCAGACTTAATTAAAGAAAAAAGGGCATTTGTAAAATCTGACGTGAGTTTGTCATGTAATCATAGTTAAAAAAAAAAGTCCCCCACTCCACACCCCCAAAAAGCATGAAGCTTCCACCTTCAGGGCATAAAACAAAGTACATTTTCTTCATCCAAAAATTAACATAATCTGAGAATATAGGACCATTCTTCAGGTTGATCTAGCTTTATGAAAATAAACTAGATTTATAAGAAACCTACCACCTTAGCTCATTTTATCATATTTGGCTTCAGACCAGGCAAACAAAATTTATCGTGACATTTTCAATCAAATTTAGGATAATAGGGGGAGAGGGTTGGCACATAAGGAAGGGATTTCAGCTCAATTGGTAATATTTTATAGTTTAAGCTAGGTAGAGGAACATGGGTGTTACTACCTATAACATTTAATTTATCTTAGATTGTGAATAATTAATGCTAAAAAAAAAAAAGTTCCATCATGGGCCGGCTTTGGGAAATCACTGATTTAGCTGAATGCATCCATTTCAGGATATGGTTTAGTGACTTGCCCAAGCAGAGCTCAGAGAACAAGTCAAGGACTCCGGTTCTGAGTCCGGTATTATTTTCAGCAGTCTCTCTGCACACAAACAAAACTCAGATCTCTGCACTGTTAAGATAATTCTTTCTGTGAGCATTTGTTTGCATTTTATCTTCTATTTGAATTAAGGCATGAAACTGTATAAAATTCAATTATTTCCAAGTCTCTAGAAAACATTATTCCTACATAAAATGTAATGGCAAATGTCTGCCATATTTCAAACAATAAGAATACTAAAAATATGTTGAGTGAGGAACAGGCTTATGTATGAAAATATATTATCCATGTTTTTCGGCTTTAAATTTGTCTAAGAGGCTTTGAGGAATAAAGGAAGGTGATTCTATCCCTCATTTTCAAAGAAAACACCCTCCATAGTATCTATGGTAACTTGGTCCCCAGACCAAGATAGTAGAGAATCTCTTTCACATAATAATGTTTTGTTAGGTCTCTTCTCTTTTTTATTCTCTCTGATCACCAGAAATGTTAAAAAAGAAAAAAAAAACCACAAAAACAAAAACAAATAAATGAAGAAGGATGCTGGGTGTGTCTATGGATACATACCTCACAGCAAAGTGCAGAATGGCCGGGCCTGGTTTCTTGGGCAAATCATGGTCAAGAACTCGGTGATCTAACTGTAGCCAGTTCTGCTGACCTCTGTGAGAGCAAAGCAAAGGAAAAATCTTAAACAGGAGCTCAGAAAAGCTCAATAACATGCAGTGTCGGCAAAGCTGCAGGGAAACAGTTACTCTCACATGCTGATGGTCAAAGTATAACCTGTTACAATTGGTAATGAGACCAATTCGGCAATTTCTAGCAAAACTATAAAAGCACCGGACTCTGAACCAGCATTTCCATTTCCATGAGTATATCACATTTTGCACATGTGAAAAATGATCTATATATAAAATCACTCACTGTAGCATCGTTTGTTGTAGCACAAAGGGTGGAAATAACCTCAATGACCAATAGAGTATTGTTAAAAAAATTATTTAAAACTGTACAGTGAAATACAATGCAGCCATAAAATAGGCTGGAGAAGCCAGGTGTGGTGGTGTGCACCTGTAGTCCCAGCTATTTGGGAGGCTGAGGCAGGAGGATCACTTGAGCCCGGGAGTTTGAGGTTGCAGGGAGCTATGTTCATAACTGTGACTATTCACTGCACTCTAGCCTGGGTAACATAGCAAGACTCCATCTCTTAAAAAAAAAGCTGGAGAGCCTCTTTACAAACTTATTGTGAACAATTTCCAAGATACAACATTAAATAAAAGAGCAAGATGCATAACAGTAAGTACAGTATATTGCCATTTTTTAAATTAAAAAAAGAATAGGCCAGGCGCGGTGGCTCATGCTTGTAATTCTAGCACTCTGGGAGGCCGAGGTGGGCGGATCGTTTGAGCTCAGGAGTTCAAGACCAGCCTTAGCGAGAGCGAGACCCCGTCTCTACTAAAAATAGAAAGAAATTAGCTGGACAATTAAAAATATGTAGAAAAAATTAGCCTAGCTGAGCATGGTGGCTCATGCCTGTAGTCCCAGCTACTCGTGAGGCTGAAGCAGAAGGATTGCTAGAGCCCAGGAGTTTGAGGTTGCTGTGAGCTAGGCTGATGCCACAGCACTCTAGTCCAGGCAACAGAGTGAGACTCTTTAAAAAAAAAAAAAAGAATAGACATACATGTGTGCATGTATATATTTAAAACATTTCTGAGAAGAAAAACAAGAAACTGATAACACTGGTTGCCTTTGGAATTAAAAAGCTGGGCAATATTATGCTAAGCTTTACATTTTTATGAAATATGAAATATTTTTGATAGTCAAGAAGGAAGAAATTTCTGGTTTAACAAAATCAAACAGCCACAGATAAGAATACCCACAGCTTTTTAAAAAAGTACAGGGCCCAATACTCTCTGGGTGCTATTTCTGTGTCTATATTATGGACTTACAAATATTTAAGTATGTATTTGTCTATTTACTCAAGAGCTGCACCAAGTTCATGGGTATAAATAGTTCTCTCTAGATTTTGACCTCTGAGGCACCAAAAGGATCAATGACACTGTGGCTCAGGACAGTTTATGTGGCTTTTCCAAGGTTGTCCAACTAGTCCATCCATTTTAGACTGTAAATTCCTGGAGGGCACATACCCCATTTTACTTGCTTACATAAAATTCAACTTAAGAACATGCTAATCGTGGTGGGGTGTCAAACTGTAACCAAATCTATAATGGGCCAGAAGACATTTTCCACCCTATTTTGGTCCTTGAGTAAATAATTAGAAAACAAAATCAGAAAATTCCAAGCTGTATTCATTATAAGTAGATAGAAGTGGGCATAAATAATAATAGTAATAACAAAATAGCTATTCTTTATCGAGCAACTACTCTGTGCCAACCAAGCTGGAACTTTTCGTACATTAAAGCTATATTTTACAATAAGTCTGCAAGGAAAGTGGCAGAGCTATTTGAACCCAGGACTTTCAATACGGGAGAAAATGAGACACAAGTTGAATCAGCTTTTATAACTTTTGGCTCAGTCTCTGATAACTTACCAGTTTCAACACCCAGAAAACTGTGTCTTTGTTTCCATAGTTACAAGATAAACCTGATAACTGTTCCTAGCTTTCCCTGGAGGACTAGTATAAAGATAAATAAGCTGATAAAAGTAACATAAAAGGAGGTTCTTAGAACTATCGCTTTTGTGTGTAAAAATCAAGATGGACTGAAATTAAGAGAATCTTACACATATTCATCAAGTTTAGGATGCCATTGATTTAAACACATATCCCAATTTCAGAGATCTCCAATGTGTGTCTTAAAATACATAAAATATTGTATAGTATCAGGTCTCAAAAGTTTTCTTATAGAATATGAGACTAATTTTGAATTGTCCTTTATGCTTTTATGTAGGAAAGATATGGCATCATTTAAAAGGCATAATGTATACTTATAAGAACTTACATGACATGATGTCTAAGAATGAATGAAGCAAGTTGTACAATAACATATACAGCATAAACCAATTATGTTTACCACTGAACACAATCAACAACACTATTAAATATGGATGAAAATTTTTAGATATAGTTCTGGAGAGTTATACAGCAAATTGCTAATACTGGTTACCTCTATGGAAGAAAATACAGTTGGAGCAGAAAGGTAATCAAAAGGGACTGAACTCAACTATGACATAAAATGTTTTTAGAGACTGGGTGTGGTGGCTCATGCCTGTAATCCTAGCACTCTGGGAGGCCAAAGTGGGAGGATCACTTGAGGTCAGCAGTTCGAGACCAGCCTGAGCAAGCGTGAGACCTTATCTCTACCAAAAATAGAAAAAAATTAGCCAGGCTCAGGAGGCTGAGGCAGGAGGATTGCTTGAGCCCAGGAGTTGGAGGTTGCAGTGAGCTGTGAAGATGCCACTGCACTCTACCCGGGGCGACAGAGTGAGACTATCTCAAAAAAAAAAAAAAAAAAAAAAAAAAAAGCCATGTGGGTATTAAATGTTTTTATAAGAAGATATTCATGTATGTATAAGATAATTTTTTTAAAAAAGGATAAATTATAAATTAGATTCTAAAAATCCATCCACAATCTTACTAACAGGAAAAAGCCTAGAAGAATTTTATAAAAAATGAAAATTACCCAGAATGCCACCATTGAGATATAATCAAGGTTACTTATTGCTTATAACCTACTTTTCTCCATCAGAAAGTAACATAGATCTAACCAATACCTTGAAAAGACAGTCATACCCACCTGTATCAGGCTGTGCAGGCCAACCATAAAGAGAGTTTTCTTTTTGGCTAGAATTATACCAATGGAAAGGGACGGTGATAGAAAGTCACAGTTGTGTTGTAAAGCCTATTTGTTATTCCTTCACAAAAATGAGCCAAAAGTTTATTCAGTAAAGCTTTTCAAAACATGGGAAGGGAAAAAAAATGAGCTGGGTGAAGGGATGGAAACCATGATGGTGCCCTGCAGGGCCGCTGCCTCAGGAGGGCCGTGACTGCCCTCTAGGGGAGAAAGCCTCACCCTGCACGCAGAACTCCAGAAGGCACTAACCAGTGTCATCTCAGGAACTCTACCCCTCTCCCTCCAACCCCACCCTGAATTTGTTTTGGTTGGCTATCATCACTACTTTTTTTTAGTATGTAACTGCAGTCTATTTTTCCATTTCTCTTCTTGGTCTGTGAATGAGGGTATAGACAATAGCTAGTTTCACTGACAAAATGTCCCCTTCCGCTTTGCCTTACTCTATTTAAAGACACCCACCAAAAGTAAAAGGTGAATGTGGCATCTAGGCTGGAAAATGCTATTCCGACAGCATCCTGGGAAGAATCCGACTTGGTGATTTTATGGGGTGAAGGAGGAGGGGACAAGTGCTGAAAGAAAATACTTTCTAAAAATATTACCAGACACAGAAAAAGAACTAGGCTTGCGACCAAGACATTCCAAGGAGACACCCTTAGACACAAGCAATTTTCCAGGCCTGTTCCCCAGAAAGGTGGAAATGGCCAGTTTCCATGACCCCCTCCCCAAAAGCCCAGCTCATACTTCTTCTGAACATAAACACGGCTAGACCCAGAAGACAGCTTCCCAAACTGGTCATAATTCAAAACGTCACTTGCAGGGGAGTGCACAGAGGACATTCTGGAGCCAGGGTTCTTGGAAAGACTATAACTACTGACTGGCACAGCCAAAGGGGATAACTGGGGAAGAGGGCTCGCGTGAGCCATTCTCTTCCCAATATAGTTTTGAGAAAGAAATCCCAGGGCAGATGAGGAGGAGGGTGGCTCGAGTCATTGAAGGAAGTCATTCATATTATTCCTTTTCTTTCTGCAGAGTTCTTACTGTCTGGAGGCCTTACTTATGCACTGTCTGGTTTATGCTTAACTGAGCTCGGAGCTTTTCCAGAAGCCTTCCATGTGGCCAGGAGCCTCTTTTCCAGCCTGCCATGGACCTTGCAGCCTCAGGAAGCTCTGACACTGCAGTCATAAGTCATGATCCTTCTCTTTATAACATTCTTCAGTGGCCTGGTGGTGTCTTCCCCATCTACGTGATGCACAGAGCTCACCTATGATCTTGTCCCCATGATCAGACCAGTGTCTTCACCCTTGGGCAAATGTACCTTGTTCATTACTGTGTCCATGCATTTGCCCACAAAATGACTCTTGTCTGGAGTGCCATCTCCTCTCCCCTCTATCTAAAGCCTACCTGCCCTGCCAGGTCCAATTTTAATTATCTTCCTGTGTGAAGCCCACTCTAGTCCTCCTTCAGCTGCTTCTGAACACTCTTTTACTGCCACGGCTATGAACAACAGCATGATAGCTCCCGTTTATTGTGGGCCTGTGTTATGCACTCTGCATATCTTACCTGATACGCTATTTAATACTAGCACCCTATTACAGGTGCCTTATGTAGTACTTACTATATAGGTACTATTATTATGGCCAGTGTATACATGAGAAAACTTGAGTGTCAGAGATGTTAAGTAACTGGCCTAAGGTCACACAGCTACCAAGATTCCATGATAACTGACTCTGCCTCCCTCTCTACCCTAATATTGTACCACTCTGCTGCTTACACTCTACTCTAGGCACAAATTGGCTGTGTTTTTTCTTTCACAAAAAACAAACCAAAACAAACCATAAAAGTCAAGCTGAACCCCACCAGGACTTTTGCACTGGCTTTTATTTGGACTGTCTCCCCAATCTTTCACAAAACTGGGTCTTGCTTTCCATTACTTGTCACCTCCTAGATGCTGTCCTGGCCCACCCTGTCTAAACCTGCCCTCAGCTTTTCTCGATCATGGCTTCATATTTTATGTTCTTCAATTTACATGTATAATTTCTGGTATGTTCTCGTTTATCTATTTGTTTACTCATGCTAGATTGTACCATTGCAATATAGGCTCCAGGAGGAGCCTATGCTCACTGCTGATTCCCCGGGACTAGAACTTGGCATTGGGCAGGCACTCAAGAAATATTCGTTAAGTGAATAAATTACTCCAATACTCATGCTCTTAACCTCTACGCTATGTGATCTCTCCCTTTATAGGCACTAATTTATTATAGTGCTTGTAGCAGTTACAATTTATGCCATACAAATTAGGCAGTACGTATTATATAGTTTTATGGCTTATACTGTTTGCTATCATTTCATTCACATTCAGATTCAACCTCCGTGTGTGTTCGTGTTCAATCACTCGTTCACATGAACTGGTTCTGGCTTTCCCCTTGTAGTCAGTGGACATCTGCGTTTCCCATTTCATCCAGCAGAGGACAGATCATAGGGACTCTCTCCAATAGTAGCTATTGAGTGAACAGATACTTTTGTGATTCAGAGGGGGAGATGTCCAGTGAACTCTTTTCTACTTTGCTGAACCCTCTTCAGGAAACGTCCTGAGCCCAGAATCAAAATGTTCAGGTTTCTCTATGTCTTCTGTCGATTTCTATGCCTGTCTCTTACCCAGCCCAAGTCCTGTGCCTGCTGGCGTTTCCTGGAGGCCCTGGGCTCAAGGCCCACCCAGGCTGGAAGGAATCAGAAGCCACAAGGTGTTAAAAATAATTAACTCCTTCTTGAGATTGTTTTCCACCTGGTTAAACTGAAGAACTAAAACAAACACTTAAATTGGGAGCGTTAGGGAAAGAAGGCTGGGTGGCTGGCCAACATATTTTGTGTCTGGAACACATTTTCTTGAGTTTTAATATGTAAGGAACTCTTTGGAAATTATCTCCAGAAAGGGGAAGGATTTCTCTGATAATGTATCGGGCTGCATACAATGTAGGCAAATTGGGTTGCCATAAAAGAGAGAGACAGACTCCCTCTCTTTCTCTCTCTCTCACACACACAGAAAAGAGCAAGGAGCTAGTAAGTCCAAATACATTCACTTACGTAGACTTTTAAATTCCTACGTATTTATTGTTATATACCTGCCTCATTTCAGAGATGATTTATATTACTGATAAATATATATACTATCCAATAACTTAGCATAAAACATGAAAGGAAAGAAAAAAAATAAAAAGTAACAAGGTGACATAAAATGGACCTAAGTGGCAGTGAAAAAGTTCATTCCACATTAAACTACATACATATATTTTTAAAAATTTAATTAATTTTTATTGTATTTTTTTGAGACAGAATCTCACTCTGTCACCCGGGCTAGAATGCTGTGGCGTTAGTTCTTTAGTCTAACTCACTGCAACCTCAAACTCCTGGGCTCAAGCGATCCTCCTGCCTCAGCCTCCTGAGGAGCTGGGACTACAGCGCGCACCACCACGCCCAGCTAATTTTTTCTATTTTTAGTAGAGAGGGGGTCTCGCTCTTGCTCAGGCTGGTCTCAAACTCTTGAGCTCAAGTGATCCTCGCACCTCGGCCTCCTGGAGTGCCAAGATTACAGACGTGAGCCACCACGCCCAGCTAATTTGTTCTATTTTTAGTGGAGATGGGGTCTTGCTTTTGCTCAGGCTGGTCTCCAATTCCTGATCTCAAGGGATCTTCCCACATCAGCCTCCCAGAGTGCTAGGAGTACAGGCGTGAGCCACTGTGCCCAGCCAATATATACATACTTTCAAGTGAGTCACAAATTTGCCTTTAAGCTTTCTTCCTACCAACATCAAAACGTTAATTCAGTTTCAAGATATGAGTGAATAATAACCTGGTATTTCTATCATGGACACATCAGCTAAATTAGCAAGCACAACTTGTTCAAAGATGTGTGAAGACAATAACAAACTCATTATAAAATTTTCTAAAACAATATTTTGAGTTCCTAAAAAGGTCAATATTTCTTTTCTTCTTCCTTTGAAATAATCTTAGGAGAAAAATCCTATATTAAAAAACCTTTAAATAAGCAAGACATATTCTAATTCTTGTAGTATTTTTTTCCCCAAGAAGTATTCTTGGGTATTTCCCAAGAAGTAGTTTTTTTGTAAGAAGTATTTTTTCATGGATGACAGCAAGTAGGTAGTCCAGGCAAATGATAAAGAAATGAAAACGATTAAAACACTTACGAGTCATCTATGAACGTTATTCCAAAGTACTCCTTTTCTTTCAGGTTGAAATGTGAAGCCACAAGGTCCAGCAACTCTCTTGATAAAAGTTTGGGCTATCAAAATAAAAATCTGGTTAGAAGCAATTTGGTTGCACCTCTCTGTCCATTGCTAAATAGTTTAAAGAAACTTTTGTTTGTTTTGAAATATCTGCCCCCATTTGTTGATTAGGTTGATTTGCTATGGACCATTCTGTAAGAGTTGTGGGAAAGAGGGAAGATGGAAATAAGAGTATCAATGAGATCATCATTTTCATGTATTTGCAATTCATTTGAGTACCTTACTTTTTTCCTTTAAGGTAGCAATGTGCTTACTGGTATGTTGCTGTTTTGTAAAAACAGTCTTTTATATGTAGCATGATGCTAGTGCCTAAGACAAAGAATATTAAACATCTCACTGCCTGGTTATCTGTGATACTATAAAAGATTGTAGGTCGTGCTTGTAATCCCAGCATTTTGGGAGGCTGTGGTGGGAGGATCACTTGAGGCCAGGAGTTCAAGACCAGCCTGGGCAACATAGCAAGACGCTGTCTCTAAAGAAAAAAAATTGTATTAATAGAAATAATCACTTGATGGTGACCACCAGCTGAAGAAGCTCAAGAACTGAGGCTGAGGCCACAAACAGAACAATCAAACAAATAATAATAATTACCACTGATTGTGCTGAACTCATATCCATGATCTCACTATCTCTTTATAATGAGCCTGTGAGATAGGGTTTTTTAATTTCCATTTTATAGATGAGTCAGCCAAGGCCAAGAGAGGTAAGCACCTCACTGGATGTTACACTGTTAGTAAGAGCAGGGATTGGAACTTCCAGTTCTGTCTCATTCCAAAGCGTAAGCTTTTCCTTTCTCCCTAAGGATGAAGTAAGTGTACTCATTCTACACATTATCATCAACAGTATTTACTGAGCACCTAGGTAGAGGAAGGATCTAATCCAGGAGCTTTTGGGAAACACTCGGCCTGGTGGGGAGAAGCATGGCTTGGAACCAGCCAGAATGTCTGCAGTGATAACTGATGCTGGATTTTTAGAGGTATTGGGGACAGAAAGCGGGGATTGCAGGAGGGCACTGCAGATGGATTCTTTTTGAACTTTGACCCAAACAGCTTAGGGTACACTATGACGGTTTGAAGGTGGGATGTTTGCTCTTGGAAAAGAAAAAATGTACATGACTTAAAGAAGAAAAGAAAGAAACAGGCAGAGATCTAGACTAAAAGGTCTACTTTGGTGAAACTACTGTTGACTGTACTATTTTGACTCAAATTGAAGCCTAGGAATAGTGGGCTAGGACAAGCCTTGGAAGGGAAAAGAATTTAGGTTTGGTCAGAAGAGGGAATTCTAGCCTAGCTGTAGGTGTGGTCTGTCTGCAGGGACTTCTACAATTTCTCAAGACTCTTGGTCCAGAGTTTTGGTTGAGTACAAAGAGAAGTATCAACAATTAAGATATGATCACTCATATAGTGCCATAATATGTTACAAAGACATTTCACTCACATATATAATCTAGCTTGATTTTAACCCTAATTCTGTGATGAAGACTAGGTTGTCTTAATCCTAGTTTTTAACTTGTACAATGCTGTGTAGCCGGAAAGTGGCAGAAGGCAGATTTTCAACTCACAAAAACTCTTCCAGGGAAGTATTCTCATTTTACCATAAAGAGGTCCAGAGAAGTAAAGTCATTTGTCCAGGGTCACACAGCTACTGTCAAGCTGAGGTTGGAACCCGTGTGTCTCTGAAACCACGTCACCAGGCTAAAACTACTCTTATGAATAAACCAAGTTTTTTTTACTTTGAAGCTGCTTTTTTATCCCCCCTCAATCAATCCTGAGTCATTGGCTTTGAGGCACAGATAAGGGAACAGCCTGAACACACACCATGGGGCTCAGAGAGGGAACTAGGATGGGGTATCCCTGAGTGTGCAATACCTACCTGGGCAAAACCTACTTGGGCAACACCTATCTGTGTAACACCTACTTGTGCAATACCTACCTATACAAAACCTGCCTGGGAAACAACTACCTGTGAAAAACCTACCTGGACAACATCTACCTGGATAATACCCACCTGGGCAATACCTACCTGAACCAGCAGCTCCAGTCTCCTGTCATCCAGGAGGTGCACCTGGCAGTGCCTGCCTTCTGTCATCTGTGGGGACAAGACAGCAAGAGTGGTGTCAGGGACAGGGCTGGCAAGCAAACCCTAGAACTCGTTGTATCATTGGGATATGTTCAGCCTAAAAATGGCTTCAGTGGAGCTAATCAACAGGCTTGGTCAGAAACAGATTTGTTATATGACATTAACTTGGATTTAAAAGAAGAAAAGAACAGAAAACAAAGGCTGGTCAATATATTTGAAAATAATGCCTATACACCACACCAAGTTCAAACAATACACACAAGATTATATTATGAAAAGTAGGTCTTTCCAGAGGAAACCACTATATTTTTCCTTGAATCAATATATTATTTTTCAAATGAAAATTCCTATATTCATTGGTGTGTTTTAATAAATATAATACATTCGTTATTATAAGAAAAAAAACATACACTGAAATTAAAGTGGAAAGTCTCTCTGGTTGTGGTGGTGCATGTCTATAGTTCCAGCTACTTGGGAGGCTGAGGTGGGAGGATCACTTGAGCCCAGGAATTCGAGGCTGCAGTGCGCTATGATCGCATCTGTGAATAGCCACTGCACCCCAGCCTGGGCAACATACCAAGACTCTGTCTCAAAAAAAAAAAAAAAAAAAAGAAAAGAAAAGTTTCCATTTTGGAAACTTTTGCCCTTTGACTTCCTTGTTAGTATATATCACCATCATAGTTAAAAACAGTTAAGATACATAATTAAGAATAGTTCAATGTATAAATTTCCAATTATATTTAATTTTTTTATCATTTAACATTGCAATACTGGGAAATATTCTTTGTAAAATATTTAAACAATGCACAGAATGCCAAGATCCCCCTTGATTAACTCATTCTTCAACCCATTTTAGCTGCATAAATCACCATCTTGTCAGTTTGAGAGGAATCCTCACAGACTGCTTTTATATGTATTTTCAAATACATGTGTACATATTAAAAATATTTTCATATTACATATTTTACTTTAATACATATTATACTGAACATATTGTTCTACAGATGAAGTACTCTTAATATTTTTTGTGTAACTCTCCAGAAATTTAATACATACATAAATGTGTATATGTGTGTGTGTTTGTGTATGCATATATATATTTTTTTCTTTTTCAATTCAAGTACGAGTAGGACTATGCTACACCCACTGTTTTCACTCTTGCTTTTTTAATTCAGTATTCCTTGGAGAGCTTTCCAGTGTCAGCACATATAAATGGAGCTCATTTTTTTTATAGGTTCTATAGTAGCCAATCATCCTGTGGATATATGATAATTTAATGAGTCTCTTGTTGAGAAATACTTAGGTTGTCTCCGGTCTTTTGCTATACAAGTAAGGCCACCATGAACTTTGCCCATCCGGCTTTGTCCATGAATGTGGAATTGCTGGGTCACTTTTGAAAAGCAGGGGCAGCATTTTGTCTCTCAGCTGTTCCACAAAACTTATATAAGACCTGGAAATACGTAGAAACCATCTGCATAGAAACCCACTTTTAAAAGAAAATAGCCTCTATTACTGAGCACCAACTGTGTACTCAGCATTGCACTAGGTGTTTCATACAATTTCTGAGCTGCACAGTTACCTTCTGGGGTTGGTATTATTATCCTCATTTAACAGATGAGGAAATTGAGGCTCAGGGTAGGATACGTAACCTGTTTTCAATGTGAAAAATACTAATTATTACACTTACTCATTGCTCTAAGAGTCTAAACACTAGCTCAGCCGGTTGGATCATGGCATTATGGAGATGTGGCCCACAGGAACCACTGAAGTGGTGCTAAGAGGTCAATGAGAGTAAAGCAAACTTTACTTTGTCCCATAGCCACAATTATTTTCTTACCTCTGCAAAACCAAGGTCAAATACACACCTTGAGTGGCAAGGAAAGGGAACAAACTTTTGCTAGTTCTAGGCACTGAGTTGGGCACTTTATGTATTTTACCTCATTAAAGTGCTACAAAAATCTACGACATGGCAACATTCCCATTTTACAGCCGAGGAATCAAGGTACTGGGTTTATGGTAATTTATTCAGTTAACTGGGCAAGGAAAAAAGCCAAGTCAAGATCTGAATTAAGGTCTAACTAAAAAAAGAAAAAAGGTCATTTTCCACTCTACTTTTATATACTATAGGAGGAAACAAATAAGAGGGAAATTAAATGTGTCAGTTTCAATCATTTTACTTCTTTGCTAAAACAACCTATCAAAGCCAGCCCCAAGTGCAGAAAGATATAATAAAATCATGCTGAAAAGATCACACAATATGAATCCATTAAGGAATATGTCATAACTCATAAAATATTTCAAGCTACTCTGTTGTTCCATAATCCAAATAAATTTATTTCTTGACTTTTAAAAAGCTTCTTTTTTTTTTTTCTTTTTTTTCGCCTTTCCACTTTGCTTTGGTGCTCTCTTGGACAAGTCTATATTTCCTTTGTCCACACATAATTTTATTCTAGAATAGTAAACAGTAAATGTCTTTGGGGGTGTCTAGTTGTCTCATGACAAACCTGGGCAGCGGTGGCCATGTTTGTACAACTTGGTCCCGCCCCCTTGGCCTCAGTTGATTAGACCAGGGACAGACACCTGACCTAAGCTGGGCCAATCAGAACCTCAGTCCAGGGAATCTGGAATCGCATCTGAGAGGATGAAAACTTGGTTGCTGCGGGGCAGCCGCGGTCTAATGGTGTGGAGAAAGGAAAGCTGTCTGCAGAGAGTATGAAGGGGATAAGGAGCGAGACGGAGGCAAGAGAAAGCATGTGGCCTGAGAGAAAAGGCTTAGAGTTGCTGTGGGGGGTTCCTAATGTCCTTCTGTCACTTCTGTAGTCCCTTCCACTGGTCTGGGTGAATTTTTGTCTTTGAGTTCCATGAAACACCCTGTATTCCTTCAACAAATCACCTTTTTTTCCCCTCTCTCTTAAGTTAACTTGAATTGGCTTCTGCTTCTTGCAACTAAAAGCATCTTCATAAGGTACCACAGATTTCCTATTCCTAAAGCAAAGCAAAAGGGTTCCAAAGGACAGACTCGCCACACGTTGTCATTAATATGGTAAAGTCATCCACTCAGAATCATTGATATTCCCTCATATGGATGAAAATACAACTCCCAAGCGAGGCTGACATCTTGGGAGGGGAGTGAACTAACACCTCGTGGAATGTTGTGATAAGAGGCCACACAGGGCAGGTTGGAGAAGGGCGGTAGAGATGAACTGGAGAGAAAAAACACTACAGTTAGATGTCTACACAGCACACATGGTGTTCAGTGTTCACTGAGCCCTTTCCTCTGGTGGGAGGATGGTTCCACTGGGAGGTCAGGGGGCTGATTTGATAGTCGCTAGGCAACAGAAAGGCCTGCTCTTGTCACTTATTTAACTTGGGGGTGGAAAAGTGGTGGATGTATTTTGTTAATCAAAACAACACTTATGAATAAATTTTAGTTGACAACATTAGAAATCAGGTAATGCCACATTAAAAAAAATTCAGATTGGGAGCTTCTTTGGACAAGTGGTAAGATCTGGAAACACTGGGTTCAATTTCCTCCATGGCAACATTTGGCCGAGGCAGGGAAGAGTAGCTCCCTTTTGGGGTTTGTGGTTTTTGGTTCACCCAAATGTATTAAATTCCAGGCTCCTGGGAGTCTTATCATCTGAGAGAGCGAACCCTGATTTAAGTTCACCAGCGAAGACCTGAACTTAAGTTACGGATCACCTGATTTAAGTGATACCAAGGAAGAGACATAACCAACATCAACAGAGGCTCTGCTGTGCACCAGGTAAAGTACATGACATTGAACAGTTATTAATGTATGGATTTTGATTTTTAACCTCTGCACAAGCTTATGAAGGAGGCATCTTCATTTCAACCATCAGGAAATTGAGGCCTGAGAAGTGATGGAACTTGCGCAGGAATTTTAAGCCAGTTATACACTAGCTCAAAATCATATTTTATCTCTTACTGGCTGTGTTACCTTGGAGAAGTTACTTAACCTTTCTGAGCCTCATAAGAAATGCCCTGACAGCTTTCAATCTGACACTCTGAGAGTAAAATAAGCTACTTCTGAGGTCGACAATAAGTATAGTCCTTATTTTCTTGAAAACTGAAAAATAGCTAAACTTTTGTATTTTTATATAGATATATTCTATTAAAAAGGTTTTTTAATGGGAGGAATATTACTAACCCATTTTAAAGAATATAAATGACAGGTAAAGTTAACAAGTCAGCTAACAAGCACTCGGCAGGAAAATTTTCCAAAGCTGATACAGGGGAAATACAGAAAGAGAAGGAACCACTGGATGCTGTGTGCCTTATGTGTGCCTAGTACCCAGCTAGGTGCTTTGATTAGACTATAACACCACTCCTAGGTACTTTCTATATTCCAGGCATTGAACCTATGCACTTTACATACTCCACCCTCATGATGCTCACATGAGGTAAGCTACTCTCTGCACTCCAATATTACAGGGGGAACTGAGCTCAGAGAGATTACAAATAACAAGATTCATAAATATTAATATCAGAACTAGACCCAAACCCAAAGTCCAAGCGTTTAACCACTTAGAGATACACATGGTACGACATACATGACAAAGTGACCACAGCCCATTCTCAGTGGTTCAGATGAGGGGATAGAAAAGCAAAACCAAAGTATCATGAAGTGGGCATAAAAACTCATTTCACTTCCAAGGAACTATTTGACTCGGAATGGTTACAGTTGTAGAATTTGTAAATAGAAAGACTTTTGGAAGGCATCTATGAATCCCCACTTATTTTAGGTATGTGGACACTAAGGAATGGATGCACCCAAAGCCACACAGAGAGTTAATTCCAGATCTGGGATTAAAACTCAGGACTCTGACTCCCAGGCCAGAACATAAATGACATGCACAAGAGGTTACTCAGGTAATAAATACCATCTTAATTCAAATGAACCTTTTTCCAACAGGTCAATTTTGCTTTAATTTTAAAAATACTTGTAACAACCAACAGGAAAAAAAACCAAAACTAAGCATTTCTTATTTATTTTAAAACACAACCCTCACCAATGCTTTATTTTCTAATGTCAAAGCAGGAGTCATATTTAAAGGGAGATGTATATGGAGCATAATGATTTTAGATATAGGATCATTTTTTAACCCCACAGAGACCCGAATAATTGCAGAACTGACCACTACCTAGTGGCAGCTAATAGCAGCAATGGCTCACAAAAAATAAAAAAGCATCCTTAAAAAATGATCCCTTTGGAAAGCTTCTCTTAACATCCACCCAGACTTGATGCCCTTCCCTCCACCTCCTCCACCACTGAACCCCCTGCATTCGGAGGTTAAAATTGTGCATGTTGGATTAAAACTCCCACCTCGGTCTGTGGCTGGCCTGCCTTTGCTCCCCAGCTGGTAAGAGTCAGTCCTCAGAGTGCAGGCGCTGATTGCCGGTGGAAAGACTTTGTCCAGCTGGTCAGTGGTCAAATGAGGAAGGTCAGGAGGGAAGTGAGAATCGGCTATAGGCCACATCTCTGGTTTCATGGGGCTCCCAGATACGGCAGCACATGGTGGGGTTCAAGTCTACAAGAGACGTACATCCCCCACCCCTGCCCCCTCTCCCACTACCTGACTTAGGAGATGAGAGAGGAGAGTGCACTAGTAAGAAACCAAAAGGCAATTCGAGACAGGGCAGTATGGGACCCCTCGTAATAACTGGGGTCAGCCTGAAAAGAAATAGGAAATTTCAACTACCAAAAAAAAAAAGACCAAAACTCCAGCCTACTTTGGTTTTGCTTTAGTTGTTCTTTTGAACACAGAAATATGAAAGCTTGGTAAGGAAGCAGCAGCTTCCCCCCTACCCCCACCTTGTTCCCTTTTGACCTTTTTTGAAAGCTTAGCATGAGAGGGCCTGCCTCATGAAAATGACTCCTCAGGGTTCTCTGTGGAATGGCCCGTCCAGGGTTTAATCTGCCATCTGGAAGTGAAAAGCCAGCTATCTAACTGGGTTCCACACTTCCAACTGAGCCCTACAGCGGTCCCATCTCCACATGGCCACCAGAGCTAGGACTTCAAAATACAGGTCAGATCTCTTTATTTCTCTGTGGAAAACTGTGCAATAGCTTGTTGCTTTGTCTCTCCAGGGCCTAGAACAGTGCCTGGCACATTTTAAGAATACGGTATATAAATATCTTCGGAGTAAAGGAATGCCTCAACTGTTCAGCACCCAGACACAGTCAACACTGAAATACATTCACAATGATTTAAACTGACAGAGAACAATTCAAAGTGAGGATGTCCCAGTCAACTCCTGAGCCTTGGCCCAGAAAAACTGACATATATAAAAAAAAAAAACTTTCCACCCAGAGAACAAGGTGTACTATTAAACTCCTCGTCAGATGAGGTATTCTGGAGGAATTGGAGAGCAGAAGAAGAATATATCTAGGACGTTCTTGCTTTGGGATCTATTGAGTGGATGGAGTTTTAGATTTCACCCAAATGATGTCAACCCCAGCTGAACAGGGCCCCTTTATATCAGCTCTGGGTGTTGACTGAATATGAGCTATTGATGCTCCCGTTCAGAGAATGGCCTAGACTGACACAGATGTCTCCACACGGAGTCAGCTGTGATTTTCCCTCAAGTTCTTTCAAGACGGTGCCTGCCCTCCCAGTGTGCAATCACTGGGGACTTCTTCTTCAAGTATCAATATCGCAATTCTCCCAGTTTCTAGTAAGCACTTGCTACATGTCACATGAGTGCAGAACATTTCACGGGTGCAGTCTCTTTTTTTCAGGGTTCTAACAACCCTACGAGGTAGAAGTGTTTCTGTTTAGATTTTATAGAGGACAAAGCTGAAGCCCAGAAAGGTAAAGTGGCCTCTGGCCATACTGCTAGAAAGTGGGGCAGAAGCTCAGGCTCCATCAGTTGTACCAGGGTAGGATTCTTGTACGTCGACAGAGAGAGAGGACGAAAAGCAGGCAGTGTAAAAGAAGCAAAGGAGGAAGGTGGTTGGGGAGGAATGATAAAGAAGGGGAGAATTCAGTTTTCCAAAGCTAAAATCGAGTAGTCTGCCTTAAGAAAAATGTTAACGAAAAAGTAATGGCTGCTGTGTGCCTACACTGCCATTTAAATGTACATGGACCATTTCAATGAATTTTCCTAACAACCTGTGAGGTGGATTCCATTATTATAATAGCTTCATTTTATGGATGAGAAAATTGAGTCTGGGAAAAGGTACATGGCTGGCCCCAACCCACAAGGTCACAGAGCCAGGAAGAGGCAGAGTAGGATGTAAACCCAGGTGTTCTGACTCCAGAACTCATGCTCTTAACTGCTAGATTATTTCTGTTACAAAGTATTTCCCATCTAACACATCCTACATGTTAAATCATATGTAGCTTAGGCATTTAACATATCATCTTGATCTCAAAGTAGACCACTGCTCTGGAAAAGCTTGACCTAGGCTCACCAAACCAGAGGAGGCTGGTTCAGGCCACCATCTGGAAGCAAGACCAGAAGAGGAGCACGGTTTTTGCAATCACTATCCCTTGGCTATCTCCTGGCCCCACACTGAAGAAATGTGGGCAGCTGCTAAAAATAGTGTCTGTGTTTGCTATTGATTTTCCTTGAGCAGCCAGGATGGAATTCTTCCCCACCTGTTGGGCTGCTTCCATGGCTGTGTCATGTCTGTGTGACCAGTCGGGGTGCAGGATGACATTTATCAGTGATGTGGCCTCCTGGGTCTGACTCCACATTGTTCTGGGCTTAAGATATAGCCTAGCACACAGGTAATTAATTCAGTGTGGCAAAGCTCTGGATCCTGTGTTCATTCATTTACTCAACCAATATTTACTGAGCACTTTCTAAGCACAAGCACTGTTCTCAGTACTAATATACAGCACTATGTCTGGAGTCTGTCCTAGAGTTCTCAACCTTAACACTGTTGACATGTACAGCCAGAAAGTTTTTGCTGTGGAGCACAGTCCTGGGCATTGTAAGGTGTTCAGCAGCATCCCTGACCTCCACCCACTAGATGTCAGTAGATCCTACCCCTCCATGGTGACAACAGATATGTCTTTAAACATTACCAAATGTCCTCTGGGGCACAAAATCATGCCCTTTGAGAACAACTGCTCTACAGGTAAGGAGAAGAAAAGAAACTATTAATAATTAAACAAATAAGATATTTTCAGATAACAATAAGGGCTCTGAAGTAGATAAACTAGCAATAGATTTGAGTTCTGAGCATGTGCAAAACTTACTTCAAAACTCACTTCTCCTTATCCAGGAAGCATGAGGAATGAGGGAATTGGTGGAAAGAACTTAGATTGGACCACTGCTCTTGACAAGTGGCTCCCAAGTAGAGATTGAAGGGGTAACCTTGTTTTCTGGACATTTAGCTCCTTTAGCTCCTTTCTGCAAGGAAGGAGCTCAGGAGCTCAATGTCATTCTGCAAACTCCTTGCTGCCTGGCAGAGGTTGGGAGAACAAACAAGAAAGGCTGGCCAGTAAGTGGACAGTCATTTCTACAGCTCCAGCTCCAAGCTGGCAAGCAATTCCAGCCAGCTTTGGGCAGACATTCCCTGGGGAGGGCATTCTCATAAAAGACAATCTCTTATCAGATTATAGCCTGATGTCATAAGTCTGGTGAAAAGAATAGCCAGGTTTCAAAGGAAGGAAGGAAGAAAGAAAGAAAGAAACTTATTAAGTCTGCAGCTGAAAGCCAGCAAGAGACACCAGTCTGGTGTCAATGAGACGTGCACAGGATTTAGAGTCAGAAGGCTTGGATTTGTGTCCTGGCCCTGCCATTTACCTGACTATGGCCTAAACATTTATGGTATTTCTCTTAATCTCACTTTCTGCCCCTGTGAAATGGGAATGATAAAAATCAATCACGTTTAGCTTTGTCTCTTGTGTTAAAACATGTTGAACCTAAAAGCTACCTCAAGGTCACAGATGAAAATCATATCACCAGTAATACACACTCTATTTATTGGGCACTGATTAGGTGTTAGGGTCTGTGCTAAGCACTTAACACGTATTATCAGCTTTACTCTTCCCCTAGCACTGTGAGTACTACTATTAGTGGAAATGATTTGTAAGGTGTTGAGTACTATTCTGTTAACAACAAATAGTTATTTGAAGTTGGCTAAATGGTTATTTTTCCCAAGAAAAAAGTTCTTCTGGATTACTAAGGCACCGAGTTGTCATATTTAAATTGAAAAATCAACCCACCAGTTAAACCCTGGCAAGAGCCAGCAACTCAATAACGGGGGTTAATTTCATTCTGATTTCCCAGTGATAATCAACAGACTAACTTAAAACCACCATTTTTAGCTGCTCACATGCCCAAAGCTGGGGAATGAAGATGGCATACGTTCACATCTTATCTGATTGTGACCAGATCATGTCTTGGGCCAAGCTACCTTTGTTGTCACCAACATGAAATGCAAATTAATATATGCTGATGGCTTTGTCTAGGGCAGGTGCTTTTACATACATTTTCTCCATTGAATTCTCATTACCGCCCTGTGAAGTAGATAGTTTTTACCCTCCATTTTACACTGAAGAAGCTGAGATTCCAAGAGGTTGAGAATAACTTGCCCACAGCCAAGTTCAACAAGAGACTCACAAATCACATGAGAGGGAAAAATCAGAGCCATATATCTTCATGGAAGAAACTGCAGTGAAAAGTAGGATTCTCTTTATACTCTGACGGCACTTTTGCAATTAGAAACTCATATTAGGCACTGAGAAGAGACTGTCAGATGTTTATTTTCAGAAAAACATGCAGGATATTTCTGCTGTGCTTCTCCAGAAAGAAACATCCTCTTTAGTTAAAACCAGTTGTTAGGCTGTATTTTTAGATGTCATGGTACAGTATCAATGAGTCAAAAAATAAAAAAAAGGGAACGCACAGATACTGTAAACAGGAAAAGTCACAAAATATAACCAAGAAAATTGGAAAGCACAGCCCGTGGGTTTAGGGGGACATTTTCGTTTTCATCTGTAGTTCAGGTTAACCAGAAATGAAAAGTTCTCCGTTCGCCTTGTAGAAAATGGAAATTTTGGCTTCAGTGATTATGCAAGTAGCAGACACCCTGTGGTTTGGAAACTTTTTGCTTTGCCAACTGTCAGTTTTTCTCTTCCCGTGAAAAACAGCCTGTAGGAGGGAGCAAAAGTACAGCGTCTTTCAAAAACTTAAAAGTAAAGACAAGCGCAGCTTGGGTGAAGGGATTTTAAAAATAAACTGCAGTATGGGTAATGTAAAGGTATTCTAGGTACTGTTTATTCACTGTATGATACATTTGGAAATCCTGGGCTTAATATGAGCCACCTACAAGGCAAACAAATCACATATATTGCCCTGTGAATCTACAAATTAACACAAATTAATTAGAAAACCCGAATCAACTTTACACTAATTTTGGAGTACATGCTTATTGTCTGGGTTTTCATGTTTCAATTTTTCGTCAACCTTGTTAGAATGTCTCTGATTTATGTCTTCCAAAGTCTCTTTGTTCTTTGTGGTCCATGCATAAATAGAGGCTGAAATAACTCCTCTTTAGGGAGTTTATAATTAATACAAATGGATCATATTACGTCCAGAGTCCTAGCGCCTGTTTCTAATTGGTTGGTAGAAATGTCATATATGGGTAGGGGATTGAGAAAAGCATCACCAAACTGTGAAAACAGAAAGGTCAAACTCATTTGAGACATAAATAAAAATTCTTAATCTTAATGTCTAGGACTTGCTTTACCATCACAGAAGAAACATTTCCTCTCAACCTAGAGGCTTCTAATATTTAGTCATGAAACTTCCTTGTCACCTAATGCAGGTTATGTTTCAAATGAGATTTAGACTCTTCTTAAGGCTAGCACGGCATTCAAAGATTAAAACAAAACAAAACAAAAAACTGAAAGGCCACAGGTCACGGAGAAGGCAGAAATATGAAAAAGGAGCCAAAAAAAAAAAAAAATTTCTTGGCAAGCATCAGGGAACACAACTAGGAGGAAATAATCCTTTGAGAGAGAGAACGGGGTTGTGGAGCTGGCTCTTAGCCACTCACGAAAGCCCACCATCCCATTTTTGAGCTGGTTGTTAGGTACAACCAGCATTAAAAATTAAAGTATCTAAACTTACAATTAAATAAATTTCATTAAAAACAAAGGTAATAAAGCTCAAAACTCTTCACTTTCCAATTATTTTACTACATTCATTTTACATTATTTTACTACATCTTACTATTATCTTTGCTCTTGAGGTTGTTGAATCTGTATGGGAGCAACAATTCCCCACTCGGTAAATTGGTCAAGGTGAGAGAATTTACACTACAGCAATTGGCAAATGCCAGTCAGAGAGCTGGCTGTGAAACACCACATTCCAGTGGAGAAGTCCGAGGGGAGAAGGAGGTCTTGGGGAAAGGCGACCTTCAGAACACTCTTTCAGGATGTCGAGACCATTGAGAGACCACATGATAAAGACAAAAGAACAGAGGCTTCAGATTTAGACAGAATTGTGTTCAAAGTCCAGCATACTTAACTTTTGTAGGACTTACTTTTTTAAATCTCTAAGATGGGTTTAACAATACCTGCCAACAGGGTCGTGATGCTCATACGCTGGCACAGAGCTTGGCAATGAGAGGCTGACATAAAAAGTGACCATTATAATTTATTATTATACTTCAAAAAAATCCCCAGTGGGCAAGCTCACTGCTGCGGTTCTCCACACTAGGACTGTGACTCTCATATCAAATCCTCAGTGTCATCTGCCTTTCCAGTTCTTCTGCAGTGGAATGTAAGTTCCGCAAGGGCAGGGATTTGTTTCACTTACTGGTGTTTTCCTAGCCCCTAAGACACTGCCTCGTCTGTCGTGGAGCTTGAAAAATATTTTATGGAATGAACGAATGAGTCAGTTTTCCTTCATTTCCATCTCCTGCTCTACTTTTGAGCTTTCTACCCATTTCTATGGTCAAGGTCCCACTGGCAATTGAGTGACTACTTTGCCTTTTTTTTAATTAAAAAAAACTATTGTATATATTCCAGGTATACAGCACTATGTTTTGATTCCTTTGCCTCTGAATTGCCAGATTCCTTCCAGCTGTGTGGCTGCTACCCTCCTGGAATCTTTTCCCTGCTAAAGAAGGCCGCCGTGACCTCAAAGCACCAGTGGAAGATGCTTCTAGCTTTTTCATTCACAAGCAGAACTGAGCACATGTCGTTATGCTCTGTCGGCAAGTTTCTCCCCACTTCTATTCCTGCTCTATTCTAATCTCAGTTCCGTTTTGCCTCCATCAGAAGGGACGAGTCTTGTGAGAGGAAATCTCACCCAACACTTGGCGCTGTATCCAGGGAACCAAATATTTTCCCCTGGGGCCCTGCCTCAGCGATGTTTCTTAGATTTGCTCTTGTGGACCAGCTCATGTGGAAGGGGGCAGGGCCGGGTCATTTAAAAAAAGTGTTGGTGCTTCTGGTAAGAGTGGCCTGGGCAGGTGGATTATGCAAACTCACTGGGAAGTCATTAAATTCCGGAATTCGGAATTTTGATCAGATTCACTTTAGGCAGGGGTATAATACTGGGCGGGACTGTCCTCTTAACCCCTCAGTGCAAAGCAGGGGGTGGCAGCAGCCCCTCTGGAGTCAGACCTTGGCTCTGCCTCTCAGTAGCTGGTGACTTCAGTCAAGCCACATACCCTCTCTGAGTAGCTGCTCTCCAACAGTCCTGGAGACAAAAGCGCTAGTTTTTCCAGCTTGGGAACTATTATTCTAACTAGTGTCACCTTTTTCGAGTTCTAGAGAGTTTAATGCACTGCAGCAGGGAAGACTTTTATTAATATCAAAGAGAAGTGATTTGTTTAAACAGGCAAAATGGATCCTGTGGTGCAGACGAGGACTGAAGGTTGAGGGGAAAAGATATAAACCTGGAAGGGTCAAATGAGCCCAGTCATCCCCAGATTTCCGTGAATATTTTGGGCGAGAATTAGAAATGTTTGTGGAACTTTCAGTTTTGCTTCTTTATAATGTCTTTTTTGTGTTACAGCCAATTTGAGTTCTGCTTTGTTACTGTAGACATTCACATGTGTCTCTTCCTCTGCAAACACAATAGTAAATTATTAACTAAAACTGCACAGGGGAAAACTGGGACTGTTTTTTCCCCCCGTAATTGGATATTATTCTATCTATTCTTTCTCCTGATTATAAAATACCCAATTTCCATCGAATTGTGAACATTGTCCATTTTGCTGGCTTCATTCATTGTTTTGTTTGTTTTCCAGTGAATGACTATTTTTGTGAGCACCTACTCTGTGCCAGGCTCTTGGAGATAAAATAATTACTGTACATTTTTTGGGGGGTGGGTGTCTTATGCCATAGTTGAAGTGGCCAGAAATTCTTTTTGTTTATAGATCATGAGATATGTCATTGAAAGTAAACTTCCCACTCTCCCAAGATAGAAGAGGCAAGGCTGAAGAAGGGCAAGTCTTTTGCACCTATGTCCAGCAGATCTCTCTGTGGTAACAGGAATGTTCTAGGGAGGGCTGGCTGTTGGATATGGCTAACACTCTAAAGATAATGGCGCTATAATCAGGTGTGTCAGCCTCTAGCAGAGGTTCCAGAGGAAGAACAAGAAAACAGGCTGGCTTCACACTCTTTTTAATTGCTGGCTATGTGGCCTTGGATATTTAATGTAGCTTTTTAAGCCCAAGTCTCCTCATTTGTAAAACAGGAGGATGGTATTATCCATAATCCTCAGCGTAGCACTCCTCCCCTCAAAGCACTGAGGTCCCTCCTCTCCCTCTTATTCCTACTTGCGATTACCGTGGGAGAAAATAAAGCGGTGGGACCGGGATTAAACGATCTGGAAAATTTTGCTCCTTTGCCTTGCCTTTTAGGTGACGCAGAGGTCGAGCACAGTAATCCACAGGCCCAGTACCCCGTAAAGCACTCTTCCTGTGAGGCATCTTCACTCAACCACGCACAGGTTTCGGTAGCTGCTAAACGGGGGTCTTAGCGCCACCACTTTATCAGCTGTGTGACTGATACCCATTCACGGGTGCACAAGCATTTATCGAGCTCTTATTGTGTCCCAGACTTTATAATAGACTCCGGGGATTTAACAGTGACACCAACCGGACAAAGTCCTCCTCTTTCCCGGACTCGCTAGTGAAGGACGCAGCCAGCAGGCAAGCGAACCAACCAAAACACGGGAGGACGTTAGATCGTGCTAATTACCATGAAGACAAGAGAATGGAATGATGTGATAGGGGAGGGTTATTAACTTTAGACAGAGCCGTCAGGAAAAGGCTATCTAAGGAGGTAGGTAACATTTAAATCTGAGATGGCCATGATGACCGGTCAGCTTCAGAGAGATCTGAGAACAGCACATTCCAGATAGAGGGCCGGTAAGTGCAAAGACCCTCAGGTGGAACATGCTTGGTTTAAGACATGGTTGCATTAATCTTTTTTTCCCCATTATTGCACTCTTTAAAAAATTTTTTTTCTAATACTTATTAAGAATGTTATTTTTTTAATTAAAAAAAATTTCTTTTCAAAGAATGCTACATTATTGCACTCTTAAGGAGACTCTCTAGACATCGTCCCTCCCCATGAAATGTTAATACCACAGATATACTCTGTATCCTTTAGGTAGAACTGAGCTTCAAAGGGCCACAGACTATTTGAATGCCTAAGATTTTCTTTGCCCCTCAAGAACCAATTTTCACTCCCCTTGGGAGTGAAGTAACCCCATTGAGAATGCATAGTTTAAGGAGAAAAATGGCAGCAAATGGCGCTTGGTCACCAAGAGGGAGAGTACAGGAGGCAAAGTCAGAGTTAATGAGGGGCTTAGCAGTGGTTCTCAAAGTGAGGCCCCAGGACCCGCCGCAGCACAGCAGCATCACCTGGAGCTTGTTAGAAGCACAGAGTGAGGCTCTGTGATCTGTGGGCTCACAGCCCTCCAGGTCACCGTGATGCGCGCTGGGCTGGCTCACTCACTGCACTGTGGGCCATGCTAAGGAGCATGGGGTTTATTCCAAACACAGTGGAAAACCACTGGAGGCTTCTAGACATGGAGGAGCCAATCCGGGGCCATTTATAAAGGACACCTGCTTACAGTGAGGAGAAAAGACTGGAGAGGGTAGGACCAAAATGGAAGGAGAATCCAGTAGGCTTTTGCGCTGGTCTTCATCTGTAAAATAGGGATACACATAAGACCTACTTCGTAAGGTTCTTGTGAGGATCAAAAGAGTGAACACCTGTAAAGAGCTTAGCACAATGTGTGGCACACAGTAAACAACAAATCAACATTAAAACTATTCTGTTTTGCCCCTTAGTTTTCTCTTCTGAACTCCTATTGGTTAATATCCAAACACAGATTTCCCCCCCACTCCTTTTAGACCCCTTTATTTATGCCAATGTGGCCAGTTCAGCTGGTGGGCTGGTAAAATATCTCTGCGGGCTGGTAAAACTGTAACATGTCTACAAGGCTGCTTCAGCTCATGGTAAAGGTCCATGGTGTTCTATTCATTTCCTTTCATTTTTCTTTTCTCCCCCACCCCCCTTAAGAGAGTTCACTGTTGACCCAGAAAATGAAACTTAATGTCAAAACTGAGTTTTGTAATCAGTTCTAACTTTAACTTTGGACAGTTTTTGCATCCATAAAGTAAGAAGCGCCACATGCAGGGAGGCAGCACAGTGGAGGGTGAAGCATGGACTCTGGCATCAGGGAAACCTGGGTGCAAGACCGAACTCTGATGCTAGCTGGTAGGACCTTGGGCAAGTCATTTATTCCCTTTAAACCTGTTTCTTTTTCTGAAAAGTATGGATAATGACAGTACCTACCTAACAGAGCAGAGGCTGCAACAGGAGAATGTGTGGAAAGCACTGAGCATGGTGCCTTGTACTTGGTGTTAGCCACGATGATTATTAATTATTGAACCTCCTACAGTGTGGCTACATGAACCATTAAGAAAAATATAGTTCTGCAGGCCTCCAAAAAGGCGGAAAACATTTTGGCTTGGGAGAGACATCAATGGGACAAGTTGATGAAACAGATAACATTCCCACACAGGCTGCTCTCCATATCCATGATACTACATCTAGCCAGCTCAGGAGAACACCCCTCAGTGTCTTCATATTACAGGCATGTGGGTCTCCTGAGAGGGGAGTCTTGACAGGGGACGGGGAGCTTAGCTTCAGAGCTGACCTAATTCAATCAGAAAAAAAGCAGGCTACCAAGCCCTGCCCTGTCTGGTTCCTGCCCACCTGTCCGCACTCCCTGGGCTCCAGCCACACTGGTTTTTCCTCTTCCCACCTCAAGGCCTGAGGCAGTGGGGAAAGTGCCTGGCTAGCCCAAGTCATCCTTACAACCATAGCTTGATGACCATTTTCTCATAGAAGCCATTGTGGAGTGGTTATGGGTAAAGACCCTGGAGTCAGACCACCCAGGGTTCAAATCTTGGCCTAGGTGCTTTGCTAGTGTCACCACCATGGGCAAGTGGCCTCATCTCTTTGTTATTCAGTTTCTTGATCTAATAATGGAGATGATACTGGTGCCAGGCTAGGAGGTTTAAATGAGCTGATGCACACAGAGCGCCTAGAATAGCTTTGGGTTCCATAGCTCGTTATGAGTGTTATTTGTTCTTTTAGCTCTCCATACTTCTTTCTCTTTTGTAGTGCTTTTCACAATTGTAATTAAATAATGATATACTTTGTTATTTAGTGTCTGCCTCCAGGTACTATATCTGTCTTCTTAACCACTGTACCCCCAGCTTGCAGCATGCACTTTTGCAAAAGATGCTACTCAGTAAACATTTGTTGAGTGACTTTATTTTATAAAAATTATGAATGCAACACAGTATTCTTTTTTCATATAAAATTTAAAAGTACTACTGGTTGATCAGTAGATCAGTAGTTTCTTTTTTTTTTTTTGAAACAGAGTCTCGCTCTGTTGCCCTGGCTAGAGTGCCGTAGTGTCAGCCTAGCTCACAGCAATCTCAAAGTCCTGGGCTCAAGTGATCCTTCTTCCTCAGCCTCCCGAGTACCTGTGACTACAGGCATGTACCACCACGCCTGGCTAATTTTTTCTATTATTATTATTTTTTTTTTAGTAGAGATGGGGGGGAGGTCTTACTCTTGCTCAGGCTGGTCTTGAACTCCTGAACTCAAGCGATCGTCCCACCTCGGCCTCCCAGAGTGTTAGGATTATAAGCGTGAGCCTTGTTGGATCTCCTTTTTCTAATAAAGAGGAGTTTGCTCCTTGAGGTGGGCACTTGGAGATGTGCATAGTTACCACGAACAACCTTCTATTCTTCTAACTCAAAGGTAGTGGTTACTGTGAAATCTCTGCAGATTTATAGATGAATCCCCTAAGGCCAAATGACTCTTCCAGTGATGAACAGAGCAATTACTTTCAGGTCCCACTAGAGTAACCTTACTCTCAACTCAACACAAGGCCAAGTACCAAGAGGGAAACTGTGCCTCCTCTACGCCTGGTTGTTGCTAAAGGTGTGATTCCTGCTCCCAGAGGAATAGTATAAATAGCTGCAGAAGGGGAGGTGCCAAGGCAAGGCATGGTCTTAGATTCTAAATACCTTCCACAGAGTCCGTGTCAATTCTGGGACACCACACGGAAAAACTTGTTTCTTATGCATTGCTATGGTTCGAATGCATCGCGTCTAAAATTCAGGTTGTGCCAATGTGATAGAATTAAGAAGCAGGGCCTTTAAGAGGTGATCAGGCCAGGAGGGCTGCTCCCTTGTGAATGGGACTGAGGCTGTTACAAAGAAGGGTTCACAGAGCATTTGGCTAGCTTGCCCTTCTGCTTTCTGCCACGTGAGAATGCAGCAGGAAGGCACTCACCAGATGCCGGCACCTTGATCTTAGATTTACCGGCCTCCAGAGTGTGAAATATAAATTTCTGTTCTTTTTAAATCACCCAGTCTCTGTTTTTCTGTTGTAGCAGCACAAAATGGACTAAGACAAGCACCCCACTCAGACGCCAAGTAGTTTCTCACCATTTCTCTGAAAGTTCACTTAGACTGTAGTTCTTAAGCTGGGACCTCTCACAGGTCTGTTAATGAGGCTGGAGGAGTTTGCAGCCCTACCCCCACTCCCAAGTATAGGTAGAATGTGTTGGTGAGAATCTTTCTGTGAAGACTTTTAATAGATTTCATCAGATTTGTATTGGGTCCATGTCCTTAAAATGGTTGAGAAACAGATCCTTAAAAAGATGAACACTTGACCTCAAGCCAAAACCAAAGTCTACAACAGACACACTGCAATCACTTATTTGTGATCTCTGTCCAGTGACATCCAGACAAATGTCTGCAGGGTCAAGTGATTTCAAGTGTCGAAATGATGGAAGGCTGATGCATATCCTGACAATGTCAAGAAGCAGAGAGATCTAAACGTGGGCTCATGAATAACTGGTTCCTATTATGTTATCATGAATATTAGGGGCCCTGAGAAAAAGTTACCCATTCATTACTTTATACACTCAATCTTCCGGTGGTGTCTAAATATTTTCATGACACCGTTGTCTTTATTTGCTGTATTTGGAATAGATATATAATAATATTATTAAATAATAGTAACTGCCACTGATTAGGTACATCTTCAGTGCCAGATGCTAGCTCTAACCCCAACAATGTTAAAAAGTAGTTTTATTTTTATTTGACACATAATTATTATACATGTTTATGGGGTACATAGTGAAGTTTCGCCACATGTTATATAGAATGATTAGATCAGGGTAATTAGCATATCTATCATTTATTTGTGTTGTGAACATTCAATACCCTCCTTCTAGCTATTTGAAACTATATATTATTGTTAACTATCGTCATCCTATGGGGGTACAGAACACTAGAACTTATTCCATCTATCTAACTATAATTTTGAATCCTTCAACAAATACTAGAGGCTGGGAAGGGTAGGAGGAAGGGGAGTATTGGGAGAGATTTGTTAAAAGTCAGTTTTAGTTACCCACATCAGAAGCAGGGGTAAGTGAGAGGGAGAACTCAGTTTGCAAATGGCAAGGCAGAATTAACATGCAAAGACTCATGCTAACACTGCACTCTCAACACTTCCTCTCTCTCCGTTCAGTGCAGATAGAGCCTATCAAAACCAGAACCTTTGCCAGTAGACTCCTGAGTGCTTTAGGAGTTACTGTTTGTCTTGGTTGACATTATTCAATTTCTACCTAGATACACCCCTACCAGTTTAATCTTTTGACCTCAAAATAATATTAATTAAACTCTACTACTCGCAGCCATTTCATTTAACAGCTTTGACGCTCTCCAAGAGTGAGTAGCAAGTGGACCACAAGTCTAGTTTGTGAGAGCTACAGAGAGTCCCTGGAGAGTTCCTATTTGTACTCTCCGACTGGTCATGGCCTCCTAAGTGCTGTGGCTGCATCTCAGTCACCTTTGCATACCCAAGCCTGACACACTGCTGGTGCAGCACATATCCAGGTGATGTGTGCATTTAAAGAATTTGGAATCCAAGGAGCAGTGTCAAATCTCAATAGGAGAATTGTATCCATTACCCAAAGATTGTGATTTCTTCCTAGAGAGCATCTCAATGTCTGATTCCAGTTAGTGGCTTCAGCAATTTCTCCATTTCTAGCTTTGCCTCACTCAGTTTGTCCCTAGCTCCCACCCATACACTGCCATTGGCTCTACAGGCATCTGGGCCATTATAGTCTGTGCCCTGAATTCCTTTCTAGGTGAAAAGGAAAATATCAGTGGAAAGGAAAAAGGAAGGGAGAGAAGGAGGAGAGAGGGAAGGACAGACGAAAGGGAGAGAGGGAGAGAGATGGAGGTGGGCAGAGAGATACATGTAGCTGCGATGTATCTGGGTAATAGGGAAGTGACTACAAATAATTTAGAGTATAGAGTATTTCTAAGCTGAAAAGGAGACTCAGCATTAGTCTAATATCTTCACTCATCAATGTGGATTCTGAGGCCTGGATAGAAAATGTAGCTCCCTAAGGCCACATAGCTTGTGGGTAAGAGACCTAGAACCAGTTTTCTCTCTCTTGTCTACTGGGCTTTTCAGCCATGCCACACAGTTGGATAGAATAAAGATTCTCTATTATGGAAGGCCAGCTTCTGGGCTACTCCCATTCCTGATTGGAATACCTGAATCTAGAAACATCTAATAGAAATGATGGTATAAAAAAGTACAGTCTCTCTCTCTCTCTTTCTTTTTTTTTTTTTAATAGAGATGGGGTCTCACTCTTGCTCAGGCTGGTCTTGAACTCCTGAGCTCAAGTGATCCTCCTGCCTTGGCCTCCCAGAGTGCTAAGATTACAGGTGTAAGCCACCATGCCTGGCCTTAATAGTACAGTCTTTTATTTTTCGTGCAAGCCCCACTTCACAGAATAAAAGTACAGTCTTGAAAGAATAAGTGCAAACGCTACAGTTCATTTTAACTTGAAAGAAGAAAAGAAAAAACCACAAGAGAAAATTAACCAATACAAGAAAACAGAAGTATACATACCTTTACAGCCCCATCCTTCCTTTAAAGAAGAAGAGAAAAGCATCTGAAATAAATTAGGAATATGCCCAATGCCTTCCTTTTCTTAGACTGCTCTTATTGGAATGATAAACTGTTTGTCTAACCTTGCCTGATCACATAAACATATATTAATGTAGTTTACCTGTACTCAGCTTTATCTTTCCAGTTTAGAAAAATATTGCATCTAAAAAATTTTGTAATTTTCTCACATTAGGCAAGAAAAAAAGTCTTAATTAGAGCTTTACAGAAGCCACCTCAGGGACAAACAATGGTCTGAGACTTGAATTATCATCCTAAAACAAGCCTCTGCTGGGAGCTCACTAACATTTTCAGGTTGCCATAATGTTTTACAAGTAAAGAGAAAGTGTTTTAGTACATCTTTACCTAGTACTATAGATTGTTGTGATGAGAGACAAGACTGCTGGTTCTTTTTCTTGGGGTCTTTTGTGCATCTGCCCACAGGCTTTTGCCGGCAGTTGGAAGCCACGCATAATAGGAGGCAGACTCTCATTTGGAATGCAGCTCCCACCTTTCTGCACACACCCATGAGAAGAAACTTGTGCTGCATGAAATGCAGAGATGCTGGAAATTAGGCAAAACTGCTGGCCCAGAAGTAGCAAAGGGTGGACAGGGTACAGAATCAGGACTCAGGAGACCTGGAATCTAGGCCGTGCCCTGCCCCTAATGGGACATGAGGTCTTAGGAAAGTTCTTCCACTTCTCTGGGTTTTGATCTTTTCAGTAATAGAATGAGTAAACTGGACAAATCAATTTACAAGGTTTCTTCTTGCTTAAACGTTCCATGGCATAAATATATTCAACAATTCTAGTCACAAATGTATTTGTCCACCACCCATCCTCCTACCTTTGGATAGTTACTGAGCACTCTCCCCAGGGGAGGGACCTAGTACCTGTGTGCAGGAACCTCCATTCTAGCAGTAACTACTTCTCCATATACTCCAAATGGGGAACCAAACAAACAGTGCACTGCAACACACAGAATATGCTCTGGAGTGGAATGTGGTATGCCTGGAAATATTTTCAACCTTGTGCTAAGAGCTGTAGTTTCTGATCCTTGAAAGGGCTGCAAAACAAGGTGATCTTACTTCTAAGGAGGTTCTATGGCTTGAATCTTAAGAACAGGATCATTTAACATGAGGCCTTAGGTCACCATAATGCCACTCTGAGAATCCAGGGCACAGGACTGCATTTTGGACAAGATCATATTCCTTTCCACTCCTTCAGACATTAGAAATCTTTAGATAGGACCGATTTAGGGACAACTGATTCATTTCTAAGGCCACATAATTATGTGATATTATGGCAAGTTGGTACGATCCCAATCTCTATTGTGATATATTTATTTCTTTGACGTTTCTCTTCTCTACCCAAACCTACCCACTTCCTCTACAGACTTCCTTCTATCCCCCAGAATTTTGCAGTCTACTGGATGAGATCATTTCCTTTGTTTTCTAGCCAGATTTTCCTCCCCTCCGCCATCACCAACATCTACCTATCAGGGAAGAAAAATGGACACACAGAGTTGTACTTAATGAGTTTACCATAACCACATTACAAGGGAGGAAAGAAAAAAAAGCTGCGCTTTAATAAGGATGTAGGACTTCCTCCAACAAATCATAAAAGTTTTATTAATAAATTGACAGCCATCCCCAAAAATGGCATTTCCGAAGTCTCTACCTTGAGCCATTGAATTCTGATCACAGAGTCCTCACCCTATAAACTAGACTAGGGGACAGAATTCAGTTTTCCTGCTTCTTTCTGAAGGCAAAACAGGGACGTGCATCAAAGGGTCCTTTCAGAGAGGCTACTAATGAGTTCTAGGACATCACAGGATCTTTGCTGCCAAGCGTTTGGAAAAATAGAGAAGGCCCCAAACACATCTTGCTGATGAAATGATTAACAATTATACAATTATAAATCTAAAAGCATTTTCGTGCTGCTTACTGACACAGTTCCTGCCCTCTCTCTGTCCTTTCTGTATCCGTAAAGGAGCTCGACTCTTTAAAATTTAAAAAGAGTCGAAGAAAAAAAAGAAGAAGAAAAAGAAGAAGAAGAAAGAAAAGAAAAGAAAGAGGGTGGGTGGGTGAGGGGTGGGAAATGATGAGGTGGGATTATATAGTTCAATAAGAATTACCAAAGTTCTGAAGCAAAACAAGAAATCAACCTTCAGGACCTTTAAAGGAGCAAAGACAGCATTTAAAACGACACAGGAAAACCCTGCAGAAGAGGAGTGATAAGGACCATCGTTACTTCGGTATCAAATGGAATACATCCAGCTCTGTTTTGGAAAGGGTAATTCTTTGAAAAGAGCAAAAATTAACATTTCTTGTAATTTCCTTTTTTGAAAGTTGGGTTCTGGAATATTAGTACTTAGATTAGTGCACCTCCAGTACAATATTAAAATGTGCCCAAGATTTTGCTAAGAAACACCAATAAAAGCACCATTACACTGTCTGTAGGTGGAAAATTGTAAGAGAAATTATTCTTACCTCCAAACCATGGCCTCGGCTCATTTAAAGGAACTGGAGAGAACGTACAAGACAAAGGACACATGTATCAAGCACTTGTGGGGTGTGTGTGTGTGTGTGTGTGTGTTCATTTTCTCCAACTACAAGCTGGTGGAAGTAGGAACCTAAAAGCCCCTGACGCCTTCCGCTGCCATATAATCTCAAGGAAATGACCATACCGTTTGTTGCTTTGATTAGAAACAAAAGCCTTTCAACATGAGTCAGGGGAGCAATGGGAAAAAAACAAAACAAAACAAAAAACCACGACAACTAAAAAACTTCTACTATTTCTTTTGGCCACCCAAAGTCGCTCTTCATTATACATTTAAAGCACGCGATGAAATGTTGTTTACTGTTTTCTCAACTTCATTGATAATGCATGCTCTGGGTTGGGTCATTATTCAGAGATAGGCTATGCCGTGTCCCAATCTAAACTTCAATTTTGGCTTTTTGTTCTGTGTACATTCTGGATGAGGCTGGGGATTTAATGAATATAAATTAAACTAATATTTAACTCGACTTCACTACTCACAGCCATTTGATGTCAACTGCTTTTTCACTCAGAAAGAAACTCGGCATCACACGGGACAACTTTAGTGATATCAGTCAGCATCAGAGATGCCAGCCACAACAGAAAGTCTTGGCAGAATGACTGTGGCTCAGAGTGGATTCATTTCATCAATTACGTTTAACAAAATCATTACTACTGAAATTACTCAATGGATGGGAAATAATCAAAAAACATTATACGTCAAGGTGAAGCAGAGAGAAAAACATACAGAATCCCCGAAAAGTTATAAATTCATTTTCTTAAAGAATGGTTAAGTATAAACTTGTGACATGGGACCATGCTTCTTCTACCTGAAAAAAACAACTTTCTGGAATTGTGTGCAAGGGGATGGCTAAGAACTTGAGTTCTAGAGTCAGAGAAACCTGGTGTTTTGTAGCTGTGTATGTCCTTGGGAAAGTTACCTGATGTTTCTGAGAATTGATTTCCCCCTTTGTAAAATGGAGATAAAAATCCCAATCTCCTAAGGAGTGTTGGAGGAATTAAGTGAGATAGAGTGTGTGATGCACAAAGAATTTGCCTGGCATTTACCACAGGTATCTAAATACAGGGTGTGGTGCCTCTCCCCACAAAACATTTATCCCTCAGAAATGAGGAGTGTCTTTATCTTAAGTCCTTTCAAAGACTCTAATTACTTTGAACCACAATATACTGCCTGGGGAAGACACAACAGACTAAAACAATCTCAATCAACGCCAAGTGTGGAAGCATATAGAAGTCACTTGATGATAGCAGCAAAAAGGTGGCAAAAAGTTGAATACAGTTTTAGTAATTATTTGTGAGCATGTGACCTCACAATTGGAGGGGTTGGATGTTAGAACAAATAAGTTACTTAAACATCATTTAAAAAGGCCATGCGTAGGTCATTTATAGGATAAATGGAAAAAGGAAAAAAAAAATGTGCCATAATATTCCCAAAGAAGCATAATATGTGGAGATTCAAAAAGTGCTGTGGCTCAAACAACTTAGGCAGAAGTAAAGATGTTGTGCTTAGGAAAGATACAAGGATGAGTTGAAGAGGATTTTTGTTTCAGGAGCAACACACAGATGCATGTGAAGAAGCTGAAAAAAAATACATCATGAAGATGGAGAGTGCAAGACAGCAATCATTCAAATTATTAATCCATGTGAGTATTCTTACGTATTAGAAATATCCTAATATTTCATATACATTCTTAACTTTTTATATATTCAGTTTGGCCCAAAACATTTGCTCTTTATCTTCTCACTGGGAGAGTGGGGAGTTACCTTACTACTTTATTTGGGAGAACCTTCTATTTGTTAATATGTAACAGTAAAAACTCAATAAATGGTAACTTTTCTTACTGGGTTGCATAGTTTACTGCGAGAACTAGAGCAATATTTCTGATTGTGTGGGGAGACCTTGTTCACTGCTGAAGGACAATCAGAATTTTCATAACCACTTTCAGAACTGGGGCATCAAAATGGGCCAGAGTAGGCCGGACTAAAACCAGGAGGCTGGACAACTTGCAGGGCCAAGTGAAGGCTGCCAGACCAAATTCAGGGGGGCGAGGCCAGGCTATGGCACGGCCACACACAGGGATGGGAGTCAACTAGGAAGATTAAAACTAGGGGACTACTCACAGTAAGTGTATGTTGGTTTTGTCTGTCCAGGATCTGTTTCATCTTTTTCTGATCACAAGTCCCTGTTTTTCTATGGCCACACCATCCAAATGCCTGGGCTGGTGTTCACCCCATATCCCCACAATAGAGGGTTGAACATGTGATTCAGGACTGAACAATAAAATTATTCTACCCCCATACCCACAAGCTATAGGGATCAGGGAAACAGTATCTTGGTTTTTGTTTGTCCTGGGGTTATAAAGTTGCTGAGATGAGAGTCTGAGACTATCAGCATACCTCATGCCAGACAGAAAAGCTGGAGAGAGACAGACTCCAATGTCATTGCCTCAATCACTGGATGCCGCTGAACCTGAAGTCATTCCCTGGACTGTTCAGTTAATAAGACTATAATTTTCACTTTTGTGTATGCTAGTTCTGATTTTTAAACAAAAATTTATTTGCAAACAAAAAGATTTTATCGGCCAGGTATGGTGGCTCACGCCTGTAATCCTAGCACTCTGGGAGGCCGAGGTGGGAGGATCGCTCGAGGTCAGGAGTTCGAGACCAGCCTGAGCAAGAGTGAGACCCCCGTCTCTACTAAAAATAGAAAGAAATTATATGGAAAACTAAAAATATATACAGAAAAAATTAGCCAGGCATG
The DNA here is from genome assembly GCA_028533085.1 of Varecia variegata. NCBI lineage: Eukaryota > Metazoa > Chordata > Mammalia > Primates > Lemuridae > Varecia > Varecia variegata. Next base: position 149,234,792 of record CM052436.1, on the reverse strand, counting down.
GTGGCGCATGCCTGTACTCTGAGCTACTTGGGAGGCTGAAGCAGGAGGATCACTTGAGCCCAGGAGTTTGAGGTTGCTGTGAGCTAGGCTGACACCATGGCACTCTAGCCAGGGCAACAGAGTGAGACTCTGTCTCAAAAAAAAAAAAAAAAGAAAAAGAAAAAGAAAAATTAGAAAAAAAAAAAGATTCTATCTAATATGTATGTTTGTGGGAGAAAGGAGAGTTTGAATCTGGCACTATTAGCCAGCTGACCAAGACGGTTCAAGAACACGGGGCTTACAAACACAGGATTGGGGAGTTTGGTGGGGCTCCAAGTGCAGAGATAGGAGGAAGGCCTAGGTACCAGGGATTCAATCTTGGGGAAAAGGATAATTCCTGCAGTAGGAGTTTTGTGATCAGTAAATCAGTTAGAAGTGGCCCTAGAAAACTGGCATTCAAAGGCCATAACAGGATAGCAGCAAAGCTTACTCTACATCCAACCTGAAACCACCGCTCTTCCAAATGGCTCCTGCTACATAGTCAGACATGGAGCAGGGATTAACCTGGGATCCAGGAATGTAGGAAGCCCTGTGTAGGAGTCCCATTGAAACTGAAACTGTATCTTGGAATAGGTCCAAATGAAATACAAGTATATATGTGAAATGGTGCCTGTAAAATGCAAATGGTGACACAGTTGAATGATCACCCAACTGGTAAGCTTGTACAAGTGTATTGGTGATTTTGTGGGGGGCTTTTATTGCCCCTGGAAGCAAGACAAGGAAAATATGTTCACCTATTTAGAGAAAAATACATGGAAGCAGGGTCCTATTTCCAGGGTTCTTTTAAAGGAATATAATCTTAGGAATCTTTAAGCAAAGCTTTGCATTTATCACAAAACCATCACTTTCATCACAGAACACTTCATATACTGAACGAATGCCAGACACACCATAAAATACCAAACACAGGCAATTCATTGCAATTTTCCTAAACTCTGATGGCTGAGCATAGCACTGAAACCATTTGTCATAAACTAAGAAGACAAACTTTAAGACTGGCTCTCCTCCTCCTAAATTTAGTGAGTTTGCACTGAAAAAAGAAATATTTCCTTCATAACCTCTCATCCTTCTCTAATTCAGCCTCTAGAACCAATTTAGTTCAGTTCAAATATTCCTTGAGCACCACATACATGCATAGGCCCTGCAGGAAAGTCAAAGAGAAAAACACTATGGTTCCAATCCTCAATGAATTTACAGCCTGGACATAATCAGTTTATTTGTCACCAATTGTCAACCCCGCAGTCAAGAAATTATGCATCCTTTTCACACACATGCTAGTTTCTGCTCTTAATCTTTTATCAATCTGTAGAGCTCCTTGGATGTTTTCTCTTGAATTTGCATTCATTCCAGTAATTATTTTTTGGATGTCTCTTCTGCCTTCCACCATGGGACAACCCCTGCCAGATGCTGGTGCCATGCTCTTGGGCTTCCCAGCCTCCAGAACCACGAGCCAAATAAATCTCTTTTCTTTATAAATTGCCCTGTTTGTGGTATTCTGTTACAGGAGCAGAAAATGGACTAAGACACATGGGGCCCTGCAAATTATGTGGCTGGTTCTGCTGGGCGCAGTGCCAGGTAGTGAGGACACAGTGTTGAACAAGAGAGATATCCAGAGCGGGGGCATGAAATAAAAAATAATTTAATTCATAACTGAGGCAATTTCAGATGAGAGTAAGACTTTGGAAGAAAATAAAGCTGGAGGATGCTAAGGAGGGGTGGAGGGCGCTGTCTGTTGAGAGTGGGCCCCTGGACTCAGACTGGGGGTCAGGCAGGAGCCAGCCTCAGGAACAGCTGGGGCTGAGTTCAGGACCATTTCTGCCTTGTTCAGGGCTATAACACGTGGCACCTGGAAAGCTCTCAACTAATATTTGCAATGAATAGAACTTCTGTTTAAAAAAGGAAGAACACCAAATACAGAAAATTAATTCATAATTTAGTAGAAACTGGGACTGACCGATAAGGAACACTTGAAGTTTATTTAAGGTCTCCTTCAGGATCACATGTTTTAGCAGTTGGAGGGGGTGTACCATGTCCAGGAAAAACAACCCCGATGGAAAAGTTCATTACTCATGTTCCCCTCCAGGCAGAAAAAGGGGGAAGTGTTTTTGTGCTAGGCAGATTTTCTTGCTTTCTTAACCATAAATGGCAAAACGAGGTGAAAGGAGGTAGGGAGAAGAGCAGGCAGGGCAGGGGGTTGCTTTTTGTCTGTTTCACTGGATGAGGGCCATGAGTTTTGATTTGGCCTTCGAAGTTCATTCTTGAAGTCCATTTCACAAAAGAGAAACTGAGGCTCAGAGAAGTCTGGTAGCAAACATCTCCCAGGTTGAGGATAAGAAGAACAGGATTTGAACCCAGGGCCTATGTCCTTAAACATGGCCTTCCCACTTGGGCATTGCAGACAATGTGAAATGCAGCCAGGGGTTAACACTCAGACATTCTGTTAGATTTCCTTCCTGTCTTTTTGCAGAATCTGGTGTTTTGTTTTGTTTTTACCTTTCTCTCTCCCTTTGCATTCCTTTAAAAACAAAACAAAAGTTTTTATGATGGAAAATTTCAAGCACACACAAAAAGTGACAGACCAGTGTAATAAAACCCCATGTTTCCACCCAGTTTTAACAGTTATCAACACATGGCTAATCTTGTTTCATGAATATTCTCACCTACTCCCTCCTCCTGTATGTATTATTTTGAAGCAAATTCAAGCCTTTAATTAATTTTATCTGTAAATATTTCAATAGAAAAGAATAAGGACTCGTTTAAACATAACCCCAAATACCTGAAAATGTAAAAATAATTCCTTATGATCATCAGATATCTAGCTAGTGTTCAAATTTCCAATTGTTTTATTTAATGTCTTCTTGTTTTTCAAGTTTGTTTCAATCAAGATCCAAAAAAGGTCCACATTTTACAACTGGTTAATATTTCTCCTAGGTCTCTGTTAATCTATAGGTTTGCCCTTCCATCCACTTCTCTCTCTTTCTCTCTTCTTTCTCTCATTGTTAAGTTATTGGTTGCAGAAACTGGGCTGTTTCCCCTATAAATTCTCCCACCATCTGGGTTTTGCTGATTGCATTCCCATGGTGTTATTTAAAGTGTTCCTCTGTCTACTACGGTTCCCATAGGTTGGTTGAGCCTGATTAAATTTTGGTTAGATCTTTTTTGGCAAGACTGTCTCATAGGTCACCACCTGTGTTCTTTTATGAGAAGGGCCATTTCTTTTTGTTATGTAGGCAGCTGTTGATGCCCAATAGTCAGATCATTTCATTAATTAGTGGTTGCAGTATGATGACTTTCTAATTCTATCATCCCTTCCTTACACTAGGTAGAATATTTCTATATGAGAGATTGCCCATCATCTACTAACTGGTTACCCAGTAGTGCAATTCATTCAGGAAAGGCAGAGAAAACGCTTAGTTCTTTACCTTTATTTACCAGTTTCCAAAATAATGAATTGGCACTTTCAATGGTGGCCCAAATATTTTTTAAGTTATGAAGAACACATGCATTTAAATATAATTTATGTGTTTCAGCAGGGCGTGGTAGCTCATGCCTGTAATCCTAGCACTTTGGGAGGCAGAGGCGGGAGAATCACTTGAGGCCAGGAGTTCGAGACCAGCCTGAGCAAGAGTGAGACCCCATCTGTACAAAAAATAGAAAAAGTAGCTGGGTGTGGTGGCATTCGCCTGTAGTCCCAGCTACTCTTGAGGCTGAGGCAGGAGGATCACTTGAGCCTAGGAGTTTGAGGTTGCAGTGAGCTATGACGACACCACTGCACTCTACCCAGGCAACAGAGCAAGACCCTGTCTCAGGAAAAATAAAAAAAAAAAAAAATAAAATAAATAAATAAATAAAATGTATGTGTTTCAGACCATTAAAATTATCTTTCCTGATGTTCAGATTGTTTCATCTTGGCCAGTGGGAGCCTCTTCAAGCCAGTTCCCGATTCCCTTTGACAAGACCCTAGCAGTCTTTGATGGCTTCCTTGCCACCTGGGATGAAAAGATGCTCACCTTGTACATTTACTACCCAAGACCTGGGCAGCATCTGTTACTGCTTTTTGTTTCATTTAAAAAATTTGTGTTATGACTTACATATAATAAAATGTACATATTTTTGGTATTATACCCATATTATCCACTCCCCTACCAAAATATAGAACATTTCTAGAAAGGTACCTCCGCCAATCTTTCCCCACCTCTCCTAAGCAACCACTGTTCAGATGTCTATCACTGTAGATTAGTTATTCCCGTTCAATATAAACTGAATTATAGAGTATGTTTTTTTTAATGTCTGGCTTCTTTCACAGAGTAAAATGTTTCTGATATTCATTCATGGTGTAGTCTGTATTAGCAGTTCATTCATTTTTTATCGCATGAATACGCTACAATTTATTTAGCTACTCTCTTGTTAATAGAAACCTGCGTTATTTCCAGTTTCGGGGAAGTATAAACAAATATGCTATGAATATTCTTTTGCAAGGTTTGTGAGAGTATGTGTGTGTTCGTGCACATGCATATGTCTTCATTTCTTTTGAATAAATATGCTTGAGTGGAGCTAATCGATCATAGGGCAGATGTATGTTTACCTGCCAGTTTCCCAAAAGGTTGTACCACTTTATACTCCCACGAGTAATGTATGAGAGGTCTGGTTATTCCACATCATTGCCAAAACTTTCTTTCTTTCTTTCTTTCTTTTTTAAAAAGAGACAGAGTCTCACTCCGTCGCCCAGGCTGGAGTGTGGTGGCGCAATCATAGCTCATTGCAGCCTCAAGCTCCTAGACTCAAGAGATCCTCCTGCTTCAGAGTAGCTAGGACTACAGGTGCATGTTACCCCACTTGGCTAATCTTTTTTATTTTTTGTAGAAATGGGGTCTAGCTATGTTGCCCCAGCTGGTCTTGAACTCCTGGCCTTCAGTGATCCTCCTTCCTTGGCCTCCCAAAGTGCTGGGATTACAGGTGTAAACCGATGCACCCGGATCAAAACTTGGCATTATAGGTCTTCTTAATTTTAGTCATTTTAGTGACTGTGTAGCAGTAGAAGCATCTGTTTTAAGTGACTTTGTTTTTTGCATGAGTATAGGTTTAGATGATAATCATAGATTAATAATAGCAAGCACTTATATAGTACTTAATATGCACCAGACTCTGTTCCAATTCTTTTCAAGTATAAATTCCATAATACCTTGGAAATAGGGACTATTATTATTATCTCCATTTTACAGATGAGATAATTAAGATACAGAGAAATTAAGTAACTTACATGAAGTTACATAGCTAGGAAGTAGCAGACGCAGGATCTGAACCTATGGTTTGCTCCAAGGCTCAGGCTCTTGACTTGTATGCTCTTCTGCCTCTCACAATTGTTAACTAGAATCCTTTCCTTTTCTCTAACATTTTGGTGAGATACTGGCAAATATTTCTGGTTAAGACAACCATCGTGTTAAAAAAATCTTATTCTCTTTATTGTAAAGCACATTGATTTTTTTTTTTTTTTTTTTTTTTTTTGAGACAGAGTCTCGCTCTGTTGCCCGGGCTAGAGTGAGTGCTGTGGCGTCAGCCTAGCTCACAGCAACCTCAAACTCCTGGGCTTGAGCGATCCTTCTGCCTCAGCCTCCCGAGTAGCTGGGACTACAGGCATGCGCCACCATGCCCGGCTAATTTTTTCTGTATATATTTTTAGTTGGCCAGATCATTTCTTTCTATTTTTAGTAGAGACGGGGTCTCGCTCTTGCTCAGGCTGGTCTCGAACTCCTGAGCTCAAACAATCCGCCCGCCTCGGCCTCCCAAGTGCTAGGATTACAGGCGTGAGCCACCGCGCCCGGCCAGGACATTGATTTTTTAATAGTTTCCTTCTACTTCTGCCCATCTTACTTTGAGCTTAAATATTTTCTTTTTATCAGCACATCATCTCCAGTTCTTGTTCCATTATTTCCTCAACAGTATCTTATTTTGAGCACCCTTTCTTCTTGTTGTTGTTGTTGGATAACTCTTCTCTAAGTCCTGACCTTCCAGTCCTGAGAAGATATCATATCAGAATGCTTTTTGCAGTAACAAACAAACAAAAAGTGAAAGTAACTTTAATAATATGGATTTTTCATCTCAGTATGTCTAGGTAGGGAAGTTCCAAGGTTGGTGAGGTCTGCAGATTAGCAAAACCACCAAAGTCCCAGGTTTCTTCTATTTTTTCACTCGGCATGTTCTCCTCAAGCCACCACACTCTCATAGTTGCAAGAGGGTTACCACTCTTGCAGTCATCACATCCCTACTCTAAAAAAATGGACCACTTCTTTTTTCCATTTCTCTTTTTAAAACTGGAGAGCTTTTCAAGAAAAGCCTCTCCATTGGCCAGAGCTGGGTCATATGTTTACCCTAAACCAATCACTGGCAGAGGAATAGGGCCATCACGATTAGTTTCAACCACAACCAATGTGTGGATATGAGTAATAGGTACTTTTTTTTTTTTTTTCTTGCGACAGGGTTTCGCTCCGTTACCCAGGCTGGAGTACAGCGGCATGATCACAGCTCACTGCACCCTCCAACTCCCTGGCTCAGTCTCCCAAGTAGCTAAAACTACAGGTACACACCACCACACTTGGTTAATTTTTAAATTTTTTTGTAGAGTTGGGAGTCTCACTATGTTGCCCAGTCTGGTCTCAAACTCCTGGCCTCAGGTGATCCTCCAACATCAGCCTCTCAAAGTGCTGAGATTACAGGCATGAGCCACTGTGCGGAGGTACCATAAGTATCCTGAGCTTTTGGTACTCTTAGCCCTCAAGGCAGCTGGAGAATGTGCAATGGTCACCTCCAGCCCCAAGCAGCCTCATCCATTTACCCTGACTGCTATAAACACTGTCACTTTCTGTGTTTTCTATGACATGAAAGCAAGCCGGGCAGCTCTGTTTTGGAGACTAAGCAGTATTTCCCCAAGTTACACGTGACAAGGAGGATGATATTGATCCCTGAACCAAATCAGGCCTCTTAGGAGAGAAGAAGGAAAAATGGCTGTTGGAAGCAGGCTTAGAAAATGAACACTAAAGGAGAGAATCCCTAAGGGAGCAAACACAGCCAATTTATGTCATACAACTGTGTTGTCTGTGTCCCAACCGCCTCAGCTGCTGCTTCCAAACGTTCTATGCTTTTAACTCAAACTCAGGGTACAAGAGCATGCAAGTATCAGGCTGGCCAGGCTGAACGAGGGGGCAGACCGAGAATGAGCCCCTTGGTGGCCACGATAGGAAGCATGCACTGCCACCTGCCGTCTTGCCATTTCCCTGGTGGGCACCGCCAGAAAGGAGATTGGGTGCAAACAGGATGCCAACCGTGAGTGCTGGGCATCTACAAAATGACAAAAGCCCTCTTTGGGAAACTTCCTGCAGCAGTTACAATTTACATCTGAGTAAGGCTGGCCCAGAGTAACGTCTATACACAAACAAATCTGCAGGCCGATCCATCCTCATCCTCAGGGCACTGTCTCCAGAATAACCCTGGCATTAACACGACCAGCAGTTTCAGTCATCTCCTGAGTAATCAGTTCTGGTGTCTCCCAAAATGAGACAAATGACAGTTTCATGGTTGCTTGTGGCTATGAAATCTCACTGAGACAATTCCACTCTGGTTAAATCATATTTCAGTTAATAAATATGGATTTAGAAGACCAAATAAGCTCAAAGGCCTTGGGCATCTAAGATGAAAATGAGAAAATAAACAATTCATAGTTCTGTTCTCCTGCCTCCAAGCTTTCTCCCTTGTTTAAAATAAATAAACAAACAAACAAACAAATAAATAAAGGCCTCGGTGATTCCTTTTCAGTTTATCTAAATGAAGTTTAGAGCATTTACAGAAGAGATAAAACAAAATTGCTGAAATTCACTAAATAGTAATTGGGGAAAGCACAGTAGGAAACCAAACAATATAATCACTGTAAAAAGCAATAACTATTCTCAGCTATTTCTTTCTTCCTTTTTTTTTTGGAAAGTAAGGCTATTTTATTTAAAAAAAAAAAAAAAAAAAAAAAGGTGGGCCCTGGTAGTCTCAGCTATTTCTAAAGCTTAAGATTTTCGTGCATAACAGAGAGGCTATGTGAACATCTATCTTTATGCGAACATCTATCTTTATGACACGTTGGTTTTAACCAGCAGTGTTCTACATAAACCTATTTTAACTATACAAGGAAATTCCATATCACTCTGGGATGACAAACATTTTTTAAGAGATTAAAACTTGCTCTCAAGTCTGGCTCTGAAAACATATAAACCAGTTCATACCATGACAAAATATAGAATATGTTTCCCCCAATGTTACCAGGCAAGAACAACTGCAGTGTTCCAAGCATCATGGCCCTTAAGAAAGTTATGGAAGTTGGACAGCTCTACTAATAAATAAAGTAAAATAAGAACAGATATAAAATATAAATTTTTGGCCAGTAGACTGGTATCAATCAAAGTTGTTGGTTAGGGTGTGGACAAGAAGGATTCCTGTTCACTTGGTGGCAGTAAAAATTGGTACAATCTTTTTGGGAAACCAAATTCCTTCCAAAGCCTAACAGCATCACTTCAAGGTATTTATCTTACAGAAATTCTTCCACAAATGTTCTATGTATAAGAATGTTTATTGGAGCACTGTCTTAGTAAAATTGGAAACAACCTAAGGTCCATCAAGAGGAAACTAATAAAATTAATTATGGTGCATTCATACAATTGAATACACAATACTTGTGAAAAATGATGAGATAAATCAGTATGTACAATACGTTAGTAAGTAAATAAATACATTCCAGAATAAAATATATGGGTGATCTCACCTTTGTAAAAATTTATATTATAATAATATAGCATGCATGTCACTATATGTTTAGAAAATATCTAGTGAATGTATACCACTATTAAAGACTTGCACGTTGTAAGCCACACATATCTATGATAATTAAATTTGTGGACATGCGGTACTTTAATGATAAAAAAACCTCCATCGTTCTAAAAAGAGCATAAATATTACCTTTTTTTCTATAGAAATCATGTCAATAATAATTAATGATCATTTTTAAACGGACATTTAGAGATACTACTACATTCTGGCACTGTGTGAGTGGACACAAGGTTAAATTAGACAAATCAATGTTCTCCAGAAATAGTCTATACAAGAGCCTGGATCAAATGTTTTGAATAGGAAGTTTTATAAAATTGAAAAAAATTATAGATATTCTTGCTATAAAAATTTAAATTTAGAATTATGAAAGTAAAAGAAGTAGAAACTTCTCCCTCATCCACTTACACTTCCTAGGTGTAAAAATTATTAAGTTTGGAGTATCCATGTTCAGCCCTATCCCTCCATATACACGAACACATACACACATTTCTTGCATGCGTCTATATATGCATACACATACATATATATACATCTCACCTATTGTTCTGTACTTTTTGTTTTTACCCCAAAATAAATCATTGACAATTTTCTTTGCCATGACATATAGCTCTACTCTATTCTTTCTAGTGATTTCATAGAATAATTCCATGGTATAAAGGTACTAGCATTTAATTAACCATTCTATTCATTCTCACTGGTTTGCTATTTCAAATAACAGTGAGATGAAAATCCTTGCATACATACCATTACTTGAGAATGTCCTTACGATTTCCTGAAATGCAGATGTTTGGTCAAAGAGGACACATATCTTACATTTTGACTGGATACAACTAAACTGTCCTACAGAAAGTTTAACAATTTATCAGATTTAATTCTTCTGCTTTAAAATACTCATTTCCTCTCATCCTTATTTTAGGTAACTTCATCTATATGAGAGAGGAAGAGAGAATACCATTTCTGGGATGCTTTTTCTTTTCTTTTTTTTTTTTTTTTTTTTGCCTATTTTAGTAGCCAAGGCTTTTTTTCCTTTAAACTATAATTTATTGAGTTCTTGTCATGTTCCAGGCACTGGTCTAAGCAGCCACATGGCATTGTCCCATTTAAACCTGACAACATTATGAGGTATTATGTTCCCATCTTACAGATGAGGAAACTGAGGCTCAAAGGGGTTGGGCAACAGCCAGTTAGGAGCACAAGATTAGAACCTACAGATCTGACTCCAACATCCTTAGCTCCCATGGAAAACGTGCAAATCACTCAAGGCGAACAGATAAAGCAGTTCATCTCATTACCGCATCTCTTAAAACAGACTGAGACCGAAGCCATTAAATATCTGTAAATAATGAATAAAGCTGCTTTGGCTGGGGAAGGCAGCATGGTCTCCCAGGCTGCTTCCCTGTGTCTTTTTCCTCACAGATCTTTCAAGCCCGTCACTGCTCACGTCCTTCTTGGACAGGTGCTTCCTGTCCTTCTTGGACAAATGCAATCACCGCATTTTGAGTAACTCTCACTCTTCTGCTTTCTACTTGACACTCGGTCCTTCCCAGGGAGGCAGCCCATGGCATGTTCCTGTTTCACAGATGAGTGATGGAGCCATGCCAGGAGATGACACAGGAGTGTCAGCACATACTAACTGGGTCCCTGGTTTTCTATCTTCTTCTTTTTAAGGAAGGGAAACAGATGAAGTTAGTTACCAAATTTTCATTTGCTAAACTTCACCAAAATTGATAGCAATTTTCTAAAGAATACACTTATTATGGAGTCTAGCCGTATTATTGGCACTGACTAATTATTTCAGAGTCATACTATAACTTTAGAAGTGATGTTGAAGGTTGGGGGTAAAAAGCAAAAGCTATGTTTACTGAATATGTTGACTCATGGTTTTACTTTCTGGAAAAACTTCAGATACACAATCCTGTATATACATATATACATACATGTATTTATACATTTTTCATATATAGTACATTACGTACACATTTGTAATTTATTTATTTATACATTTAAGCATGACCTATTTAGCTCAGAAGAAAAAAAAAAAACACAAAAGAAGCCAGAAGAAAAGAGAAAAGGTACAAAGAACATAATTAAATTTGATTTACTTAAAACCACAATATATAGATAAAAGTGTGGCAAATGTTTGCTATTTTTGTAGCCTAATGAAGTATATGAGCCTGAAAAAAAATTAAACTGATACAACTGGGTAGTGAATAAAGGACACTGTTCAGACTCTGGCACTAACATCTTAAAAAAAAGTGCTTTTTGAAACTAAGGGTTGGTTTCTGAAGTTTATTAAAGGAAAAAAATATTCACTAAAAAAAAAAAAATTCTCATTTCCAAAAAGAATTTGAGAGTAAAATCTTATGAGCTCAGCTGGAACTAATATCTGGCATCAATACCTAGAAAGTATAAAATATAAAAATTCTAAGGAAGAAAGAGCCCCATAAATTTAAGTATGAGTTGACAGTTAAGATTCTTTATATCCTGACCAACTTATTTCAAACTTAAACACTGAATCCATTTTAAAATTGATATTAGGCTATTTATGAAAGAAAATGTGCTTTCTCCTTAGGAACTATTTGGGAAATACCTAGTATTACTTTTTTCTCTAGAGATTATGATACTGACAGAACCTGTCATTATCTGAGGTTGATAATTAGACACAATAACCAGCTTTTATAAACTTGGAGTCAAATTCCCTTCCTATTATCTGTGCTTGCAGGATTTTAAAAAGCTTGAACCTAGCCAACGAATCAGGGAAAGTAATCTTTCAATTAAACACTAACAAAGACCAGAAAAAATTTTTGTTTGTTTGTTTTTGTTTCTGTTTTCTGCTCCTAAGAATGTAGGCAAATCAAATCAGAAGGGCTCTTCCATCCCTTAACGCCAGTGGATGGGAAGGACTTGAGACAGGGCCAGAATGATAAACGGTGTCCACAAGAATGCCAGAAAAAGAAAGCAAATGGTCTGCAACGTCTGTCAGCATCGGTCAGGAAAAACAGGGCACCTTCCAGAGCCTAACCACAGGGCTGGGTGCAGGAAATAGCGATCACTTGACACTCCGAGCTGACAAGAATTGCAGAAACTGCCAACTTCCCCGCCCTGGGCTGGGCACGGGTGGGTACTTGCAGCTGGCAGTGCACAAAAGCTGGGGTCCCCGGGTGAATTCATTTTCTCAGAGCCTGGAGGAAGTAACCCACTCTGCTATTTAAAGCAATGCTTTTCTCATGAAATGGTCATTAGAGAAGCCAAACGAACGCATTCTCAATCAACTTACACTGGCTTGGGGCTATTTTCAAAAAGGAAAAAGAATAAACACTCACATACTAACATATTTCAACATGCATGGCTTTTTCCCTGTATGAAGTTTCTAAAACTTTACAGAACGCAAACATTCCCTTTGGATAGAGTCCCACCAAGGCTCCTCCTCTTCCTCCTCCTCCAAATGCTCAGTGTCTTCCTGTACCGTGTGCCGCCGCCATCCCCGCCCAGGTCCCCACTGTCTCTAGGACTGCTTTTACTCCTTCCAAGCCACTCTCCCTAGAGTGACTAAAGCGAGTATCTTAAAGTATAAAGCAAATTCATTTGTTCATTTACTCAGCACTGTTCCAGGTACGGAGGACACTACAGCAAAGTCCTGCATGCCTTTAGCTAACACTCTAGCCAGGGAGCTACAAATAAGCATACGAACAAATACATTCTTAAAGTCAAGAGGAGATAAGGGTTACAGTGAAAAATAAAGCAGGTTAAGGGTATGGTTAGGGGTCGCCTCTCTGGCTGGTGACATCTGAAGAAAGACCTGCAGGAAGTGAGCAGGGAAGTGCCACATCGTGGACTTCTGGGTGACGAACTTCTAGGCAGAGAACACTCTGAGGGCGATGGCTCTGAGGCTGGAATTTGCTTGGCAGGATTGAGGGAGGGCAGGGAGGTCAGTGTTACTGGTGAAGAGCCAGAGAGGGGAAAAGTGCTGGGAGTTAAGACCAGGGTTGAGTGTGCTTGCTGGGTTTGGGAGGAGACCAGGGAGAGGGAGTAGTAATCACGTAGGCACACAGGGCCCTGCAGGGATGGTACGGTTGGCTTCTCAGAGTTGGGAAGTCATTGGAGGGTTCTGAACAGAAAAATGACATGATCTGACTTACTTTGAGCAAAATCACTCTGGGGGATAGGAGGGGAACAGACAGTAGGGAAAGAAGGCATGAGCAGAGAGACGAGTTAGGAAGCTACTGCACCAATCCAGCTAAGAAACAAGGGTGGCATGGCCCAGGGTCCTGGTGGGGAAGACAGTGAGAAGTGGATATACAGTTTGAAGGTATGGCCCAAGGGATATGCTGATGCATTAGAGGTGGAATGTGAGAATGGGGGACCACCCAGGGTTTTCCTCTGAGCATCTGGAAGAAAGGATTTGCCATTTACTAAAGAAAGAGCAGGTTTCGGTGGGAAGATCAGGAGTTCAAATTTGGACGTGGCCAGTTTGAGATACAGATTATTCAAGCAAGTAGAGATGTCAAGGAGGCAGCTAGAGATATAAGTCTGAATTTTATTAGACAGGGCCAGACTGTTGAGAAAAATAACCAACTAGAAAACAAGCTCCAAGAGGGTAGGGATTTTTGTTTTGTTTATTACTATATCTCCACTGCCTAGCCCAGGCCTATAATGTAATAGGGCCTCAGTTAATATTTGTTGAATGAATGAAAGTGTTGCAACACCTTTAGTGGCTTCCCATCACACTTAGAGCAAATTCCAGAAACCAGGGCACCATGTGATCTAATCCCTGCTGCCTCGCCAAATCCACCTTTGAAATCCTCCACATTTCTTGCTACATTTCAGCCACTCTGCTCTTTCTCCACTCCTCCAACACTCTCAGTGCTTTCCTGCCTCAGTGCCTTTGCACTTGCTATTATCTCCACTTGGAATGCTATTCTCTTTGGTCAGCACATGTCAAGCTACTTCTTATCCTCTGAGTCTTGGCTTTAATAGTAATAAAACCTCTGGACAAAAGCCTTCTGTCGCATTTCCCCTGTCATCCCCACTGGACTCTGGGCTCCATGAAGGCAGGGCCTACCTCTGTCTGTGATGTTGTATCCCCAGTGCCCAGAAAAGTGCCTGGAAGGTAATAAATGTTGCTCTGTAAATGGTGCTCAATAAATAATGAATGATAATATCTGGTAGAATCGTAGTTAAAATGTATGATATCTAGTGCATAGCATGTGCCAGACACTGTTGTTAAGCATTAGATGTGTGTGTGTCTGTGTGTACAACTACATACACAATTAATAATTTATTTCTCACAATTACCCTAGGAGGTAGGTATAATATTAATATTCTCAATTTAAAAATAGAAAAATGAGGCACAAAGAGGGGGAATACCTTGCCCAAGATTACACAAAGCTGGGATTTGAACCAAGGCAGTGTAGCTCCAGTGTCTGCGCACTTAACCCCTAAGATGCATGAGGATTCCTTGTGCTGATGTGAACCTCTCCATGATTTGACATTAGAAATAACTGGGGTAGGAGGAGGAGAGAGAACTCTCGGTCATATATTTGTGGGTGCTTGCAATTAGAAGTTAATATCTTCACCAAAGACCTTGTCTTCCTTTAAAGTGGAAAGACTCCTTAAAGAAATAGAGCAGGCAGTCTTATCAGCCCTTTTTACTTTAGACTAAATGAGTTTATCATCTCCTACTATGGCTACAGAGTTTGGTAGAGGGACGAATTAGAGACTGGGGGAGTCCTAGAAAGGACTCCATGAAGGCAAACATAGAAGAGGTTGAATTTAGGTAAATAGCAAACTAAGTTCATTTTGTTCAGTGGCTCAAGTGAATGAGATTTAGATACAACTGAGCTCCAATTTTTGCTCTTGAACAGTTAAGTAACAGCTGTAAACCATTTCTGCATCTGCTAAATGGGTTTAATTATACCTTGTCATTGTTAGAAAATTAAATAAAATGATAAATATAAAGTGCTTAGCGCTGTGTCCAACACGTAGAAAACTGTTCCTTAAATAGAAATAACCATAACTAACACATTTTAAGTGCTTAAGATGAGCCAGGCATCCTAGTGAGATCTTCAACTACATAATCTTGTTTTGTCTCCTCAATAATCCTGAGAGGTAGGCACCATATCCCCATCTCATACATGAGGAAGTGAGGCACCCAGAGGTCAAGTCACTTGCCCATGTCACACAGCTCTTAAGTAGGGCCATTTGGTCTTAAATCTTGGTCAGATTTTGCACTATAGCATAATAATTTCTGGCTTAGGATCAAGTTTGTGCAAAGGATCCAAATTTTTACATTTGAAAAGCTACTATTTCTCAATGTTATTTTTAATCTTTATACCAAACTTAAAATATAGATCTTATTTTATCTTTTGTATAGGTAAAAAAACAGGCTCAGAGGGGTTAAGCAGGTTGGCTCAAGGTCACATAGCCAATAGGTGATGTGGCTTGATTTTAACCCAGGCCCAGTTGACTCTAGCCCATTCTATTTCCCTATTTTGTCCAAGAACTTTTCTTTCTTAGATAATAAGCATCTCATCACATGTTGATGAGACAAACTAAGTCCTGTCAAAATATTTGCTGGCTACGCTATGTAAGAAGAGCATGACACTCACAATAACCAGGTCTTCTTAGCAGTTGCAAATCTAAAGGTCATATTGGAGAACAGCTTATGCCGATGAGAAAGACAGCGGCCATGGGGTCCCAGAGCCTTCATGCATGAGGATGTGGGGTTCTTAGTCCTATGGAGTGGGGTTCAGAGTTGGGAGAAAGAAAGTTTAATAGCTTCCTGTTGGAGAGAGAGAGAAATAAAGCAACTAAATAGTTGCAAGCATCTTTGCTTTCCTAGAATAAACCAAGAAGACAGTAACGTTAAGATGCCAGAGTTGCCTGATAAAAAGTTGTGCCCTAAAACCCTGTGGGCACAGTTCCTCTACACAGTGGTCAGTGGGCCCTTTTCCTGGTGGCCATCCAGGCTATAACTCTTCATCTGTGGTGGAAAGAAGAAGGAGGCGCCAAGGCTTCTGCAAATTTTAGAAGCTCCAAAGGTTATTCCTATGCATAAGAAATTGAGCAACACATATATGAAGATAGTTATTTGCCAGACGTACATCCAACCATGCATCTATCCATCTCTTTACCCATCCAATCATCCATCCATCTATCCACCCATCCATCCATCTATCTATCCACCCATCGTCCATAGATCTAACATTGTCTTCAGTGCTTTCAAATATCAATACATTTAATTTTTGTAACAATCCCAGGAAAACAACTCTTTGAGGTAGGTACAATAATTGTCCATATTTTGCAGCAGAAAAAAATTGAGTTTCAGAGAATTCACATGGCCAAGGAAAAGTGAGTCAGGATCTGAACTCAGGCAGTCTGAGTTCATAGACTTCATTTTTAAGCACTAGGCTATGTTTCCACCCAATATTTGTTGAGCAAATGAATAGTGAATAAATGATAAAGTTATATCATTATGTGTCATTTACCTTTAAATAAAGCAGCAAATTGGTGGCCAGAGGCTGAGTGTTGGAGTCAGCTAGAGCGCTGATCAAATTCCAACACTGTGACTTATTAGCTAATAAGTACATTAAATCAGTAAAATGGGGTTCATGATATCATCTTGAAGAGGAAAAAAGTAAGGCACACCAGCTAATAAAGTGGAAAATCTGGCAACTTTTCTTTTAAGTATATACCATAGAGAAACTCTGGCTCATATGTGTAAGAAGACAAATACAAAAATTTTCACTGTAGTATTTTGGGACACAGAAAATTTGGATACAACCTAAATGCCCACCAGTAAGAGACTGATAAAATCATGCAATGAAATACAAGGGTTAAAATGAATTTAGAGATAAATCCCAAAAACTTGTTGACAGAAAATCAAGGTAGAGGAATGACACACACCCATATAAATTTTACAAACACACAAAGTAATATATATTATTTATAGATACAAACAGATGTGGCATAATTATAAAAACATGCCCGGGAATGAAAAACTTCAGGGTAGGATTAGTCTAGGGAGAGGGAGGAGGAACAAAGGAGGTTTCAACTGATTTTATACACTTTTATTATATTACAAAAAAGTATCTAAAACAAACATGGCAAATATTAATAAAATACCTGAAAACTGAGGGGTGGAAGCATGGAGTTTTTAGCTATATTACCTTTTATATTTCTTTTTTGTTGTTGTTGTTGAGACAGAATCTCACTCTGTTGTCCGGGCTAGAGTGCCGTGGCGTCAGCCTAGCTCACAGCAACCTCAAACTCCTGGGCTCAAGCGATCCTCCGGCCTCAGCCTCCAGAGTGGCTGGGACTAATAGGCATGCGTCACAACGCCCGGCTAATTTTTCCATTTTTAGTAGAGACGGGTCTTACTCTTGCTCAGGCTGGTCTCCACCTCCTGACCTCAAGCGATCCTCCTGCCTCGGCTTCCCAGAGTGCTAGGATTACAGGAGTGAGCCACTGTGCCCGGCCTTATATTTTTATATATTGAAATAAGCCCTAAAAGTTTTTTTTCCTTAAAGATAATACATGCAAAGTACCAAGTGTAAGGCCTAGAACATAGCAACTGCCTAATAATTAGTAGCTATTGGTCAAGTTACGACAGCCAAATTATACAAAAGCACTAGCTAAAGGGAAAACAGCTATTTAAGCAAAAAGCATTACCCAAACACAAATGTAAAATTTAAGAGATTAAAAATGACTCAAATGGACATTAGGGGAAAATGGACCTATTTAATTTGCCATATTTGCTAGCCTCCTTTATAGTTAAAGTTTGTTTCAAGGATGCCAGAATGTATATCTGTTATGTATGTACATATATACACAATATGTATGCAATCACATATGGATGTTAATTTTCTTTTTTTTTTATGAGAGCTTAATTTCTGCCTCCTTTCCATGTTGTAAGTCATATGGTCTTGTTTATAAAATTTAGAACCACAGATCTGATTCCTCATTTGAGTCATTCAAACTTTTCCACAACAACCAACTGGGACATCAAAAATATAATGTTCAGAATAAACATAAGTAGGGGATGGACAAGGAAGTTATTTTATGCTGCAGCTCCACCAAGAAAAGATGGAATTAGAAAAACAAACATCCATTTGAGAAGGCAGGAGAGTCCATTTTTCAAGCGGTGCAACAAAGGTTCATGCTTTTCAAAGATCCTGAGACTAATCTTGTTGAGCTTAAATGACATAGTTCTTTTAGAAACGTATTTAAGTGAAGAGATGGGCTAAAAAATTAAGGTGGTTTTCCATTTCAGTTTTTGGGTACCATAGCATCTTAGTTCTGTGCCATAAAATCTCTGTCTTTGGTTAGCAGAAAAAGTGGAAGATGAATGTTCTTAGTGATAAGTGGACTCATTTCATTTATCACCTATGTTTTCTCTCCTTTCTGTATATGTTACTCACTACTAGTAAGTAGCTGACTCCCTGGCTGCCTGATCCCTTCAACAGAGCATAGGATCCAGCCAGGAGACTTCCCTGATGGCTGACCACGTTTTAAAGCTAGATTCTACGTCCTCACATTAATGCAGTCTCACTTTCTACGTTCTTCCTGCCGGCCCTGCTTCAGTTCAGGCTTCGGTCCTAGCACCTGTCGGTAGGCAGCTGTAAAAGATGCTGCGATCTGCTGTCCAGACTTACTTCCCCAGCTGTTGGGAGTGCTGTGAGCTGACAGCTCTCGGCCCGCTCTGGGAACTGCCCTCCCTTAAAGAGAGCTGCCTCCTCCAAGGTCACCCCCACCCCTTTTCAAGGGCAGTGCCTCCCCAACACGGGTTGATGAGGGTAAGGGGAAGACCTGGCCCTCTAGTTCCAACTGGGGACAACTCTCAGCTTCTGTGCTACCCGTGAGGTCAGCTGCTTTCTTCATTGAGCTTGAATTGTAGCTCGTCTTCTCCCTCTGCGTAGTCCTCCTCATTCTTTATTCCCTTCTACAGGTGTTGATCCTCAGAGCGCCCTGTAATAAACTTCCCACTTGTTCATCTCCATTTCGGGCTCTGCCTCCTAAGAACCAGATCTGCATCAGTATTTGTGCTGTTCCATGGAAGGCAGTGCTTTTGCTGGCCCCTGTAGTTGGGTGGGTTATGTGACCAGTTCTGCTCCTAACTGAGAAGTGACATGAGCCACTGAGAGGCCAAGCACTTAACTGCCAGAGCCAGACCCTGGAGAGCTCTTCACTCTCTCTCCCAGCATCTGGGCATATTCAGGAACATTCTGTGGGCCTGAATGACAGTAATGAACTGAGCCAACCAGTGATGGGTTAGGTGGTATGAGCAAAATCCAAAATTTTATTGCTTTAAGCAACTAGGATCCTGGAGCTGTTTGTTGCCACAGCTAAACCTGTCCTATCCCGACTGACACACCATTATCACTGCAACTGCCTCCTAATTTCCTTTCCCTTCCTGCCACTGCTATGCCACCCTCCCCCAAGTCTATCGGCCTCATTGCTGCCAGTGATAGTTCTAAATCAACCTCGTCTGTCCTCCCAAAGGTATCCCCCTAAACATCACAATTCTAAAGCACAAGGTCATTCATGTTCAGATGTTATTCTCAATCAAAATCTTTGTCTCTCTCTACTCATCAAGCTTTTTTTAAAAAAAGCCCTCTTTATAATTCTCCACAAAAGTCGTGTTGTTGCATGCCTGAAATACCCTGCTGCTTTTCTTCCTCTACCGAACTCCTACTTGTCCTTCAAAGATCCGCTTAAGAATCACCTTCTCCAGGAAGCTCCTTTGGCTCTCCTCCCCTGCCTTGTTTTACTCCTGTCTAGTTTAGACTCCCTCTAATGTCCACGCAAAAGGACAAAGCCCTTTCATAGACCTTGATCTCCTTAACCGTCTCCTCTACTTGACAATGTATTTCTTGAAGACTGTGTTGCTAACACCTTGGCACAGTAACTGGGACTTGATGAGCACTTGATAATTATTTTAGATATGAATGAATGAACAAGTGAATGAATCAATCTATAACTGCAATCATTGTTTCACAACCAAGGACCTAGTAAAGGTAAACTGAGCTCTCATTCTGAATATTTATTTCTTAATTTTCTAGTGACTAGGTTTTTGATGAGAAAATTCTTCCATTTTCCTTCAAGTTCTGTTTTTCTACGGTAAAATTATGGACTTTTCTTCCTGTAACATTCTCCACCCAGCACATTGCCTCTTTTCTATTAATAGTCCAAGGTTTGGCAAACTTTTCTGCAAAGGTCCAGAGAGTAAATATATTCAGCTTTGTGAGCAATATATCTTTGTATCAACTGCTCAACTCTAAGCAGCTGAGTCACAACTACTTCTACCATTGTAGTGTGAAAGCAGCTGCAGACAACAGGTAAATGAAAAAGCATGGCTGTGTGCCAATAAAACTTTATTAACAAAGACAGGAGGCAGGCCAGACTTCACTTGTGGGCCATCGTTTTCTGGCCCCCCTTCTAGTCTATGTAATTCAGAGGACTGTGGAGAGTGAAGGGTAAGGATAGGCAAGCAGTATATGGCTTAAGATGCACATAGGTCACCGAATGCTCAATGGGGAATTGGCATTTGCCAACCAATGTGGTGAGATCCAAAGTTCAGGCGATACCAGTTTACAGATCATCAGAGTCTGGGATATAGAGAGGTTATACCCTCACAGACCTGAGTGTGGGATGCCTGTGGCCTCCTAGATTTTATGTATGGGCTTAATTAAAAGGATGCAGCTCTATTGTGTGGAACACCATCCAAATACCCAAGGTCCACCCGACACGTGCTGCCGTGGGAAAGTTCAGTCTCTCTCACTGAGCATTCTCACATGTAAAGATTGACATTTAGTTTCCAGAGAACTATTGCACTTATAAAAGCACAGTGATACCCTTAGCTACCCTTTATCAAATACCTTTTCTGAGTGTCGGTATTAAGTCCTTTTCATAACCAAGAGCTAATATTTATTGAGCATTTTCTTGTGCCAGGCATGGTGCTAAGTGTTACATACATTATCTTACAAATTTCTCACCCACCCCTAATGCAGCTACTACTGTTTTCCCCTCTTACCCAGGAATAAATAAGGCTGAGGGAGGCAAAACAATTCACTCAAGGTCAACTTTGCTCAAGTGGAGCCTACAGACTCTGTCGTGTTCTGCCTGCCTCGGGGGAGGTGACCCAGCCTCTTATGGTCACTTAAACATCCCAGATTCTGTTCAAATTGCCTCTGTTGGAGGCAATGACTCCATTCAGGGTTTGGAAGAAATTCTACCTTTGGGACATTGGGAAGAAAAGAAAAACCTAATCCCAAGTAATAAACTGAGGGCTTTGTAAGAACATGTCACATCTAATCAAAAGCAAAGAGTGATCTTTTCTCAACTATATTCTCCCATCACTTTCCACCTGACTTGTTTGTGAAACCTAATTAATTGCTATAACACGACCCATACAGGCAATATATAAGCAGGATAGTTATACGTGGCTGAAGAATCAACTTTTGGAATTTAGCTTAAATTGAAGGTGAATGCTCATGTCTGCTACTTTAGCCAAATTCAAGGCTTCACTCATAAAGTAAGTCTTTGTTCAAAGGCAGCCTCGATGCAGCCTCAGCCTGCTTTTTATTGAGTTGCATTACTACAGAAATGCCTCATAGCAAGTATCTTAATTATTCATGGTTTGTTGGCAAATTAAGTCGCCTTCCTCTCCAATATCCAGAAGTGGAGGAAGTGTTCAATTCCAAAGAAATTATGCCTCCCCAGCTTTGCTAGCCAGGCAATAACGCTGTTGCCAAATTTATGAATAGGTGAGAGATCTTATTTCACTTGTAGTATGTGAATAAACAAAACACCCCCAGGGGACTGCCAGGTATTTCACGTAATGGATACCTCCTGCCCTACCCTTAATTCTCTCCAGAGTGATTGAGCTTTGGATTTCCTTACGAGCAAGACTATTCAAACTAGAAGCAAGAAAAATGACACCTTTTTATCAACGAGATGACAAAAAAATGGGTTCAGTAAAATATGTAACTCTCGGGTTGTGTGTTTCCAGTTCATACGCCTGAAAGCTGGCGGTACCGTGGAAAACTCCCCTCTCTGGTTTAGAATTCATTAATTATGGGACAGCAATACAGGTATTCTAATGATGAGTCCCCACACCCTTAACTCAAATGACGGTGGCAAAATACTTACAAAGGTATTTGTACATTAATCTTTGCCCTTACCTTGAAAAATAACTAATTATTTTTATTTAAAAGAGCACTAGATTTGAGATTCTAATAATGCACTGGCCATTGCTGGTTGCATTTCAACCAAGCGTTTTAGCTTTCCTCATTGTTTGGCGGCCATGTGGTCTGGGCAGGGCAACCTCACTTTCAGTTGCAGAAGTGGGTCTGTTCTCCCAGTGGGTTAAGCTAATCAATGGAATCCAGTGTTTCTCAACCTTTTTTTTCATTGTTGCCCCCTTAAGGAGGCTTTTTAGCTATTTTTGTGGTTACTAATCAACCCCCCTGAATTTTAATGCCATAGATATTCTATACATGTTATGTATTGTATGCATATCTGTGCTTTATACGTAAAAGGAGTTTTTTTTGTCACCTCCCCCAAAACAATTTTTGCCCTTTTCAGGCCCTATCACTCGCTTTGAGAATGCATGAATTGGAATCTCATCCCCTGTGCCAATCAGTGCATAGCATTAGGGGTGGGCACGGTCCCTAAAGTGGACTCCCAGCATGTAAACTGAGGCTTTTTTTGATAGTTGGTTGATATGACAAATTCCCTTTCTTTCTGGATGGGTAGATCTAAGGCCTGGGACTGCTGCAGTTATCTGCTGTCATGTGGGAAGAAACCAGCTGAGGCTAAAGCCAACAAATGAACAAAACCAGAGCTGAAAGAATTATGGGAAATAGGCACAGTACCCTGATCAAACCATACCTGTAGGTTATTCTACGGCTAGACTTTCTTGTTGTGTCAACAGTCATTTTGTTTGAGCCTCTGTAGGCTAGTTTGAGTTGTGTTTCCTATTACAATAAAAAAATCCTAACTGCCAGAATATAACATTTATTGAATGCTAGCTCTAGACAATATGCTAAACATCTTACATGTCAATTAATTCTCTTATCAATTTCTGTGACTAGTACTACTGTATTTCCCATTTTATAAATGATAAAACTGAAGCATAGGAAGATTAACTTACCCATGGTCATACACAGGCAGAAGTTGGATTCATTCCCTTGTCTATTTAACTTGGAGCCTAAGGTATTAATCATTTTATTTTATTGCCTTTCAGTTCTATATAATTTAAGTCACTACTTTTTTGCTCAACATTTGAAAAGCATTAAAGAAAATTGCCTTTCTTTGCAAACAATTAATTTGGTTGCACAATTAAGAATACTATGGTTCTTCAAAGGCTGAAAATATTTTTGAAAACCTTATTTCTCCAAAGACATAGGAAAATTTAAACTTAGAGATTATTTTCTTCTACTTAGAATTCAATACTTATAAAAGCCATAATTAATTAATTAATTAATTTCATTGATATATATATATGTACTAAATATACACGTTTTCAAGGTACATGTGATGATCTGATACATTGATATAATCAAATCAGGGTAATTGGGATGTCCATCACCTTAAATATTTATCTTTTCTTCCTGCTAGGAATATTCAAATTATTCTCTTCTAGCTATTCTGAAATGTACAAATGATTAATGTTAAAAAGAAGAAGTAGTTTTTTTTTTTCAGAGATGGTCTCACTATGTTGCCTAGGCTGGCCTCGAACTCCTGGCCTCAAGCAATCCTCCTGCCTGAGCCCCCTGAGTAGCTGGTACTACAGGCGTGCGCTACCATGCCCAGCTACTATCATTATTTTACATGTTCTTATCATTATGAGATTATGAGAGGGTGTCATGTCATCTCAGTCACCATTCATTTTACAGAAAAGAAAATATATACTTTTTAGTAGCTAAGTCTCTCAAATTGCTATTGTGCTTAACAATAATTATTGATCAACCTTATAAAGAATCCACAGGGTCTCATGTTTCTGGAATCTTCATTTTTGAATTGGTCAGTAAAAGTATTAGAGATAAGCCATAAATCCCCTGAATCCTTGGGGAGTGAGGCGCAGAGCCTGTCGGTTGGCTACAATATTCTCGTTCTCTTTTTGAAAGTTTCTCAAACATTAAAAAGAAAAAAACAGAACTACACAAGGGGCACTTATCCTACAGACCAAACTGAACAGGGATTTCCCTAGAGAGAAAAAGGCTTGAAAGACAGACACACCTCTGGCTCCAGACAGCCAGGGGAGCTGTGTAATGTGGCCAGATGGGCTATATCCACAGTTGCCTAATACTCTCAAACACCCACGTGCTGCCCTGGTTCTCAACCTGGCTTTCAGATTCCATTTCAAAATGCAAGATATCACAGATATGTTATATAAAGCAGAAGCCGTGAAAACACAAGTTCAAATGTTCCCCACTTTTTAACAAGGATGACAAGGGGACCCTGACTCTTTAGACTTCCATAGTCTAACCTTAAGTGCTGGCCTTTTCATTTTGCCTGATGGATGGGAAACTATGGCTTGTTAAAGCAGGCCCTTGATCACTTACAGGACATAATATAATGAGATATAAATTCCAGCCACATTGGGAATGGGGTCAGGGTAGGGGGACCCCAGAACTACAATAAAGCTATTCCACATCACAGGAAAGAAAATATGATACTATGTTCCCATAGTGAACATCAGGGATAATGTGTATAATTTTAAAATGTAGATTTGTTTTAACATCAAAGATATTAACAACCAAAGCACAGGACTTTGAAATCCATAAATTACTGCTTAAAAAAAAAAAAAAATCCAGGCAAGCTGCAGTCCCAGAGAGGATGAACAGACCCCTAGTTGAACAAAGTTGCTGCATTTTTTGCCTGCAGGATGGGACCCAGCAAAGAAATAAAGGGGCTGTTCTGTGTGACAGGGAGTAAATCCACACGTAAGCATTCCAACGCTCAGCCAGGCCCCCCTCCCTTCCCAGCCTGTCATCCTCCTGCAAAGTGTTCACAATTTGCTGTCCTTCCTTCCAAAAGCCAGCAGACACAGAATCAGCTTTTCCTGGCTCTGCCTTGCAGGTTGGGGCTGCCTGATGGAAAACCGAATTGAAATGAAATGGAAGAATGCAAAGCCACCGAGGCCCCCTCTGACAGTAAACTGGTGCGAAACCGTTGCTTCTGAAGTAGCCTCCTCCACGCCAATGAAATAAAAAAGAAGGAATCATCTGAATGTCTAAGTCGCTTCCTGCAGACCCTCTGCTGCAAAGCTCCAGCCTTCCTAGCCAAGTGCCAGCCAGCACACCATCACTCTATAGCAGATGCCTGCAAACGCAGGGACGAACTCACCAAGTGCCCCCGTGCCCAGTTTGAAAAATTCACCAGCTCTGTCAGGCAACAGTTACCTAGAGCTGTTGAGCATTTGACCCAAGGACCAAGCAGTCCGCTAGGAGTTTAAAGAGAGGTGGGAGAGAGAGAATAAAATCATACAGGTGGAAAAGGCTTCCCACGAGTGCCGGGCATCCCGCAGGGGCCCTCGCGTGCCGCGCGCCCTGGCTCACCTGGTACACGTCCCGCAGCCCGCACCACGTCCGCAGCACCTGGTGGCAAGCCCGCAGCCTCTCGGTGTACCATCTCCGCAGCGTGGACACGGTCAAGTTCCACACGAAGCGGCTGCCGCTGAACAGCAGGTCCTCCACGCCACACATGAACACCGAAGCCATGCCGCCGCCTTCCCTCCTACCCCGGGGGTCCCCGCCTCCCGCAGCCTCCCGCAGCCGCAGCGTCAACCCAAGCGGCCCGCTCGCCTGGGTTCCCGACGCCGGCTTCTGCTGGCAGCCGGGGGTCAAGCCTGCCACCAAACTCGGCTTTCACCGTGCGCCCTGGCCAGGCTCCGGCGGCATGCCCTGGGATTGGGCGCCCGCCAGCCAACGGCTGCGACTGGCACACAGAAGCCCAGTGTCCACCCCCGCCCGCTCGCAGCGCCGAGCAGGCTGCGCTAAGCTCCGCCAGGCGAGCCCTCGGCGCTCCCCGGGCGCGGGAAGCCCTGGTCAGCGAGGACTCCCCCTGGCGATCCCCCAGGGCGCGCGGCAGGGAGGGAAGCCGAGCAACTCTTTGCAGGCGGAGAGGGGAGCTGCATTTCAGCGCGCTTGGCTTGCACGTCCTGCACACACACACACACACACACACACACACACACCCCGGGCTGAGTCTCCTTATCTGCCTTGGGGAGCACCCTATTTCACACCACAGGGTCTTTGGTTGGCATCTTGCTCTGTCCACACTGATAAACACCTCTGGGAAGCCACAGATGTAGAAGGGGGAAAAAAAATCCTCCAAAGCATCCCTTTGGACCCCACTCCTCGGGGAACAGCCCTGAATGTTTCCTTGGTTCTGCTGGAGCCAGGAGATGAAGGCGCCAGTCTCAAAGGAACAGTGTGTGTAGGCAGCTCCAGAACCTGCCTCTGCTCCTAACTGAGGGTCTTGAGAAAATGACAACCTGCTGTTTTTGCCAGCGGGAGGGCAGGTTCCCTCACACTGAGATGCTGCTAATTGCAGTGCAGCAGTCAGTTACTGAGGAAAACAGAGTTTTTGATCCCTAGCAAATAGCTTCCAGTTACTATTTGCTAGGAAACAGAAGTCCATAAGAGAATCTGCGGTTTGGTTCTGGAAAATTCAGCCTCTGAACGTGTCTCGCTCGCCTCAGCTGCCAGCACAAACCTGCATGGGTAGTTTATTCTTCACTCAAAACCAAAGGAAACTGTTCCACCACTCATGTAGTCACCGGATAATTAATCCTTTTTTTTTTTAAAGTTGTCTCTCAGGAATTGATATTGTCGAAGGCATCTGGAAAAGGGAGCCCCAAAAGTCCCACTTACCACCAGTCTCTATTTTTTTTATTAGAACATATAAAAATTTCAGTCGCATATAAAATAACAGTCCTTATAGCAAAAGCACTGCAGCAAATTCCAGGATGGAGTTTTGTCCTGTCTCTAGCTGTAGGACAATGGTCGGTATTTTATTGGCAGTTTCACACCTGGGTTGTTATCTCTGCTATTAAGTGGCAGAAGGGTAAGGCACCAAAGCCTTTCTTCTGAATGGGCTCAGAAGTCTCCAGAAAAGATTATGGACAAGCTTGATTTCAGGTTTCAAATGTGCCTTTAGAATCTTAATTCAGGTGAAACTCAATCAGTCAAAAGACAAAGAACACCAAATCCATCCTCAAAGTGCCTGTTGTTTTCAAAGTGAATGTTATCAGAAAACTTTTAAATGACATTTCTTTTATAGCTAATAAAACTGACTAAGAGTTTTGGTTGGATTAGTTAATAGGACACAAGACCTGATCCAAGATTTGCAAACCTTTCTTCACAGTAAATCTACTTTATGTACTCATTATGTGTCAGTCTTCTGACAGTATTTTCCAAGATAATGGTCACAGTGTTTATAAAGTATCTGAATACAATAAATTTTGCTGAATCAAAAGAAAATGAACTAAGTGTTGAAAAGGAAATGTCATCATGCTGATGGAAAACTACTGAACTTCAAAAATGGCCTATTAAAAACGAGCAAATGGTTGTGGTACATTTATTATTATTTTTTTAACAATGTAGTTCGACTGTGTTCTCGGAAATGTCAGGCAGCCAAGGGAATACCAGAATAAAACCTACAACAGGTCAATTACCTCTGTCTCTTGACACCGATCTCTAAGAGAAGATGCTCTAGAAACACCTCTGCTGTTAGCTATCTGTGCATAGGTCTAATGTCAGTGGTCAATTTCAACCTCCATCACTGTCATTCAAGGTTTCCAAAGTCAGTGCTTACACTATTTTTTAGAAGATGGGATGTCATTATAATAGGGCTTCTCCAAGTGTGGTCTCTGGTCCAGCAGCATCAACATCACCTGAGAACTTGCTAGAGATGCTAATTCTCAGGTAGCCCCAGAATCAGAAACTATGGGCATGAGGTCAGTGATCTGACCTGGCTGATTGTGGAATTCCAACTCACACTAAAATTGGAGAACTACCAAGGTGGCAGTGCATGCTGGTTAGAGCTAAATCTCCTAAAAGTGACACACCTGATTTCAAATCCCTGCTCCTCGGGACCTGTGGGACCCTGAATAAGCTCTTTAAACCAGCACAGTCTCAATGTCCTCGTGCATAAAATGGGGATATCAGAACCTACTACAAAGGATTTGAGGAAAATTAAGTAAAATATTCTTGTACAAGGCATTTAGCCTGGTGTCTGGCAAAGGGTGAGCACCCAAAGAAAACTAGCCACCATCACTACCAAAATCAGGAATTGTTTCAATTTTTGGTACTCAAATAAAACACTATAAGTAAAATGTGTTTTCATATTTCAACTAATAATCTACATGTGCTTTCCTATTCCTTTCTGCTTAGTAGGGTGAAAGTTGGTGGTGACTTGTTTTCAGGGAACAGTTCTGTTGCTCTCTTTCAAGTTCCTGAAAAGCTTTTTGAAGCTCGTTCTTCCCCTCCAGAGCCAACCTTTCCTGTGGACTCAGAAAATTAGTGTATGATCAAAGCTGGATGCAAGACAGGAGAGGACATCTTGTTCCCAGCAATATAAACATCAATGCTTTTTCTTATCCAAATGGCTTTCCTCTGCTGCAAAAGTTTGAAGGTTGGGGATGGGTGGGATTTTAGAAGGTGGGAAGTGCAACTTCCTCCACTGCAGGGACGGACATGGGGTGGCAAGTGAACCCACATGTGTAGCCATGGAGAAAAGAGCGACCCAAGTGTGGCATCATCCTTTAAAATGGACTAGCCACGTGGCACAAACCGGATCCCAGACACACACCCTTGAAGCTGGTCTAAAATTTTCCATGGAAAGAGAGCTAAATCCAGCTAGCTTCAAAATTGTCTTGCTTTTTCTTTTTCTTTTTAATTTAAGAAGAGGATTTTCTTTCCTCCTCAGCATCAGAGTTCCCTGCAATACACTGTAATTTCCTGCAGCTCTCTCCGGAGGCTTAAGAAGATGCTTCAGGTGACAGCATTACTCATACACCTGGGAGTTCTGCTATGGACGCAAAAGAGAAATTGTCATTATCCCTGAGGCTCCTGTAGGTTCTCCTTCGAGCAATTGGCAGGAGGAAGAGCACAGTGCCAGGAAGATAGGACAAAGTGTCAAACCCTCTATCTAGAAAGAGATAGCAAGTTGGTTACAGAGTGGTGTCCAGTGGTCCCCCCTGCCCGGCAAAACCACAAAGTCAACCTAATATCTGTGGCCATTTTCGAAGTGTACTCTCTACCTACCTGAAAAACCAGTGTGGCTAAATTCTGATAGACCAGGAGTGTCTGACATAGGGCTTGAGGTGAATGAAAACAAGTCTAGTTCAATAACTCTCAACCAGGGGCAATTTTTCACCCCCTCTCCACCATGGGACATTTGGCAATGTGTGGAGACATTTTTGGTAGTCACAATTGGGAGGTGCTACTGGCATCTAGTGGGTAGAGGTCGGGGTGCTGCTAAACATCCTACCATGCAATGGACAGCCTCCCACAACAAAGGACTCTCCTGCCCCAAATGTCACTGGTGCCGAGGTTGAGGAACCCTGGTCTAGGTCAATGCTGTACCCCTGTTCTTCCTCTCACATGACTGTCGTCGTGAGGAAACATTCTTCCTTCTTGATATTTTCTTCCCAAAAGGCAGATTGGGGAAGAAATGAAGCAATCACTCTATACTGGTTTTCACACACTCACAATTTTGAGTATAATGAACTCAAAGCCTTTTAAGAAATAACTGGAATGCCATTTCCCATTATTTTTACTTATCTTTTTTTTTTTACATTTATTGTAAAAGGAGGAATATTTTTCATCAGAAGCTATTTTTATTTTCATACTTTATTTTGGGGTTTATCATTCCATTTAAATTAGAGGTTCCTTAGTAGTAGTAGAAGTCTTTCCTCTGGCATGTTTAAAAAAATAAATTCCTCCCACACTGACCCCAAAGTGGAATGTTGATGTCTCCCTTGGGCCATGCACTGTTCAGAAAGTCTCTCCCTACACACGTGGCAGACATTGCCACCTTCAGTGCACTTTTCTCTATTAGATGGTAAGCTCTGTGAGGGACCCCTGCAACGTGACATGGAGGCAAGGGTGACTGGGAAGAGCCTTCCTTGAGCAGGAGTATCCCACGCACTGGAAGGTGTTCAGTGACCTTGAGCTCTTCCCACTAAATGCCACTAAAGCCCCAGTCATTGTGGAAGCGACAACAGAAACCCTTTCCACACGTTACTGACTGTCCCTACCCTCATTCAGAAAGCACTGGTGGGAGTTGGGAAAGGGTCTTATTCATGTTTGTTCCCCCAGTGGCTGGCACATAACAGGCCATGGATGATACACATTGAACTGACCCATAAATGACTATTTGTCTCAACAGTGAATACAGAAAGTAGTTCAGCCATTCCCAACATACATACCCTTGTTCATTAAAAAATCATGTGTTGAGTTTGCACTCAGACCACGGTGACAAAACCAAGACCATCTCTCTCCAAGGGAGTCTTGGAGGAGCATGGGGATGTCGGACATCTGAACAACAGGGGTTATGACAGAGCCACCTGAGGGAGGATGGGGGACAGGGAATGCCTCCCTGAGGACCTGCCATTTCAGCTGAGTCCTGAAGGCTGAGTCAGGGAGAGCCAGGTGATGGGGGTGCACTATAGCAGTCTAAGGCTTGGGCAGCTGTGAGGACAAGGACCTGTGGCAAGAAGGATCCCACATTTGTGGAATTTAAGGGAGAAGGGCAGGAGGGGACACTGGAGTGTAGGGGGGCCAGGGAAGTCCAGCAGGGAGCAGCTGCACAGTTCCAGGGGTACAAAGAAAAGCCTTGAGGTGGGGTCTTGGGGATGTCTATCTGACTAAGCTAAAGGAGTCCCCCTGTTTCTCAGCCCCTGGGGACTGTGGGGCCTTCACACGCAGAATGGAATAAGAGGTTGGTGGGAGGAAGATGCCACCCAACCTCACTCAGGGGCTGTTTGCCACAAGGAGGCGGGAGGCTTCGCGGGACACAAGTTCTGCTTCAATGCCAGTTGATCCAGAGGCTAGTGCATCTGCTCCTCCCCACTCTCCTGCTTTCTCTCCTCTCCCTTTCCCTTTGGCTGAGAGAGCAAGGGACATCCCTCAGTGTTGGCCTCCAGCAGGAGTCGGAAGGAAAACACGTAGAGGTGGTGGAAAGCTGAAGTGGAGGAAGCAGCCATTGTCATCCACAGTCCAAGGTTGACCACGGGCTGCTTCAGTTCTGCAGCTGCCCTCATGACTATGAAAGGCTTTTTGGCATCACAAAGGGCTAAAAACACTACAAGCAATGTAATATCCAGCACTAAGGCATAATAATAACAATAGTATCCAGCACATTCAGCATGTATTCTTTGGCAAATGCATTCCACTTCTAGAAGAAAAGGGGAGGGAAAAAAAAAAAGAAAACAAAGCAAAACTTTCTCATCTTCCTCAAAAAACTCATCTTTTATTTTATCAAATCAAATTCCCCTTGCTCAAAAGAAAGAGGAGGGACGCCCTCTTTGTTGTACGAAGATGTACCGAAAGAGGGAGCAACACAGCGCTCGACTTTGCAGTGTCCCCATGTTTACTAGTTGATCTCCTGAGCAGATGTTGGAAATTCTCGCCAGGTCAAATTTTAGAAGTCATCTGTGTAGATGTATAAGCACGTGAAGGGAAGGATGGTTCCAATGACTTCAGAGGGAAAGGGCTGGCCTTCTTTAAGGAAGAAGAAATAGTATCAATCTTGTGACTGACCTCCCACCTCCATAATTTGCCACCTTTTATTTTTACTTAATGGACATGCATATCAACAACGACAAAAATACAATAGTAATAAATTGGTCCATATAGCACCCTTTGTTCCTAAATAAAGGCAGCTTTACTTATATCATCAGTTAATTCTTTTTTTTTTTTTTTTTGAGACAGAGTCTCACTGTTGCCCGGGCTAGAGTGAGTGCCATGGCGTCAGCCTAGCTCACAGCAACCTCACACTCCTGGGCTCAAGCGATCCTACTGCCTCAGCCTCCCGGGTAGCTGGGACTACAGGCATGCGCCACCATGCCCGGCTAATTTTTTCTGTATATTTTTAGCTGTCCAAATC
>CM052436.1:149185493-149202270 GCA_028533085.1 Varecia variegata | reverse complement strand
TGTGAACTTGCTTCCCTTTAAGGGTGGTTGCCCAGCCTCAAGAAGTCATGATGGGGCTCTCTCTATATCCATTTGAGCAAGTCACTCCTGTCATTGCCTATTCACAAAATATAGATGTTGAATATTTCTTTCTTCTCGCTGAGCAGTGGTCAGTGTGTGTGAGGGTGTGTGACCTGTGGGTCTCAGGATAGCAGGGGCCAAGGTTAGCAGGAGAGCTCCTCGTGGGAGTCCCCGGAAGACAACACGACTCAGCCTGCTTCCTGAGCACACCCTCTACGTCAGGCAACAGCTGTGATGGTGTTGAAATGCAGCCCCTGGAAATGTGCTAGACGTCAAACCCCATCTGACGGCCCGGCTCACCTGCAGCCGTAAACAGCATCTATTGACTCAACCCTCTAGGAGATCTAAGATCACCATTGACTTTTTCTGCCCGCAGACCACTACACGTTCATTGAAGGAACATCTTCTAATTAAAAGGAAGCATTATTTTCCCTTGCTGAAAGGAAGGATGATCTGTTTTCCAAGATGCATGGTTCCTAGCCACGTAATATAAATTCGTTAAAGGTGAGGGCTAGCATTCTTGCAGCACACAGAAAGTGTTTTTGTGCTTTTTTTTCTTTCCCATGTCTGGTTTGTGCTACTCGTCAGCTTGATGGACAGTCTTGTCCCAGAGTGTTTCTCTCCAATGTTAAAGCAGCGCTTTATTTCCTCCGGACTGAGGGCTTTTGAAGAGGGCATTGTGTGTTTTGCACAAAATCTTACGGTTCTATTCAGATTGACAACAGAACCTGCAACCACCTTTCTCCTCTGGAAGCTCTCTCTCTCTCTGAATGAAATATAGCTATGATGTTTCCTAGTCTCCCTCTGGAGATGGAAACATACTTACTTGTCTTGAGAAACATAGTTGAAACTATTCCATATGCATACCTCTTCCCCAGGCCGACATCATCCTTAGTGAAAGAAACTACATGCAGTATAATGAAAATCCCAACAAAACAGCCCTGAACGGAGAAATTCCGGCAGGTTCCAAATCCCCACGGGTGTGCAATGACTTTAGCGTAAACAGAAGAATTTAAGCAAATAGAAATTTTTCTCCACTTCTTTTCCTCTACGTCTCCCACAAAGAGCTGGGAGCAATTTGTACCGTTTTCTTCTTCTTGTCCCTTCCTCCGCAGCTCACGGCAGAGGAGATGCGGGGTTTTATTGTCTTCATTCTGCTGCTTCTCGAAATGCTGCACATCTTTTGGACGTGTGGCGAATTCATCACGCTCCCTTGAGATTAATGAGGCAATCAAATCAAGCTCTACAGCCAGGGAAAAAGGAAGATGGGAAACCTTGCTGTTTCAAGCATCTTGCATAGTTATTTCTGTCTTAAAGCCACTGCTAGGATGTGATGACTTTTGAGGAGGTCTGGTTATGAAGTGGGGCTACAGTGATTTGTGACTCCGGGCAGGTGCAGTTCTGAGAGGAGCAGTACGGTGGGAAAGTATTTGAGAAGAGCTATTGAGAATACGCGGGATGCCTAATTGCCTTCAGGCAGGGCAATAAAATAAAGGCAGAGACAGTGTGAGGTTAAGAGATCCGACTCTAAGGTCAGATTGCCTGGGGTCAAGTCCAGGCTAAGTGACCTTGAGTAAGTTACTTCACTTTTCTGTGCCTCAGTTTCTTTACCTGTACAATGGAGATAATCAGAATTATGTCTATATTTTAGAGTCGTTGGGAGATTAAATGAAATTATAATACATAAGCACTTAGCTCATTAGTGCTCAATAAACATCAGCGATTTCTTTTATTGACATTATTGACTTGTTTTATGTGTTGGTCTATTTGTTTTAATCCAGTCATTCAACAAACATGACTCTTGCACCCAGTATACACCAGGCACTGTGCTGGGTGTCAAGAGTCTGGCAATGAACCATTGTCGTAGACCCTGGGGGTTATGCAATAGAGCTGTCAATAGACTGCAGTGTGGGACCAAAGAGGAGACCATGATAAGCCTGAGACCCGCCAGTGACACAGGTAACCACGAAGGTTTTATTTAGTGCCTGCTGTGTGTGAAGCTTGCTACCAAACTTGGAAGATCTGGGAAGGAAGTGGCACTTGTCTGTGTCATTCTGTCAGGTCTCCTCTGACTGCCCCCTCATCCCCCAGCACCCCCTAACTTTGAAACTTGGCTCTCCCACCTACCAGCTGGAAAACCTTGTGGAATTTTCTTAACCCCTCTCCACCTCATCTGAAAAATGGGGATAATAATAGGACCCACCTCCTAAGGTTGTTGAGCACATTAATAAGTTTATAGATGAAAAGTGCTGAGAGTAGTGCTTGGCACATAGTAAGCACTCAATGAATGTTTGTTAGCTGTTATTATTGTCCCAGAGAGAGAAGTGCGATTTCTGGCCAGAGCAGCAAGTGGGTAATATTCCTGCTGTACTCCTGAACACTCTGCCACTGATTTTTGCAACTTGGCTTCCAAACAATCAAATTTAAAAATCACTCAGTCAGGGGTTTGTTCTGATCTAATATAAACAGTTGTTCAAAAGCACGGCCTTTGGAAATCTTCCACTTTAAGAGGTGCATGTGAAACTAGACTGGAGGCTAGTGTATGGTTAACTAGAATTCTAATGTGAATTACATTATAACCACGTCCCTAGGTCATTATCCAGGATATTGTGAATTACTCACTACTTTATTCAATGGGCTTCTTAAAAGTTTCCCTAGACAGGAGTGCATGGTCAGCTTTGGAACTGGAGACTTTGTTCAGTAGTCAAGTATTTTGATGAAATCACGAGGCAGAACATTTCTGATTCCTCATGCTTCTGGCAAAGAGATTTACCCTGCTGAGGGATTGAGCCTGGGATGATTCATATCCTGTGGGATGAAAAACATAATTCAGAAACCTAATGCTGTCCACTCGAGCTCCCTCTCTATCCCAGATTTAAATGGTGTTGCTTAGACGCATTTATAATCATCCAGGTGTACCTTGTTTCAGACTGAGGTGCGGGTGGTCAAGTGTACTTTCCGTAAGTTGAGTCATATTTGTAAGTTCTCTCAGGGCAATGAGAATTTAAAGGAGTCCTAACTTAAACCTTCTTCAATCTAACGAAGCAACAGAGAATTTATAGCATTAGTAACTGCCATATAGAAAATCAGGATAGTTCATGTATAAATCTGATTAGCTTGTTCTGATGTGCACCGTTTTAAATCAGAGTTCTGGCACCACTGGGCCATCATGGCCACCTGGCAACACTCAGAGCTGAATGGTTG
This sequence comes from Varecia variegata, assembly GCA_028533085.1. Classification (NCBI taxonomy): domain Eukaryota; kingdom Metazoa; phylum Chordata; class Mammalia; order Primates; family Lemuridae; genus Varecia; species Varecia variegata. Next base: position 149,199,006 of record CM052436.1, on the reverse strand, counting down.
AATGGCATTGTCCCCTCTTAGATCGAGGATGCCATCACTAGTGTGCCACAGGACACAGCCCAGAGGACTCATGGATTTCACCTAGCTGACCCCTTCTTGTTTGAAGCCCCTTTTCTATGGGTCAAGTACAGATGTTCAAACTTAGATATTTCCATTATAATAGAAATATTGTTCTCAGGAGGCTGAGGCAGGAGGATCGCTTGAACGCAGGAGTTGGAGACTAGCCTGGGGTATAGAACAAGACCCCGTCTCAAAAAATATACAGATATCTTTCCCTTTTTTTCCCTGTCCTGTAACCATTCGGGCATTACTCTTGTTAAAAGAAGGTGCAGTGCCCGTGGGTAAAATGGCATTCTTTCTTCCCAGTGGCGATTTCTTGGGCATGCGTACTTCTGTGTCATCAGAGGGCATGTTTGACAGTCCGCCCCTAGGTGGAGCACTTTGTCAGAAACAGCCTGTACACATCTTGGACGCTCACATTTGTGCGGCCACATACACTCACGTACCCCACATACATGTTCACACTGGCTCTTTGCACGGACATATTCATCCCAGACACACTTCATACTTGTACTCACACATTCCAACACTCACGCTTACCCACTCACACACATACTCACACACTCGCTCACACACTCACTCTTTGGCACAGGAATGTCAGTACAATGTGGAGGCTGATCCGAATTTCAGAGTGGACATCAGACCTGCTTTTGGAACTTGAAGCTGGTCAGCCTTGGTCGATGGCAAATCATTCCAAAAGGAGGGTCAGGGTAGAGAGGAGTGGCCAAGAGCAAGAGGTGGGCTCAGAGGGGAAGGTGCAGAGTGAAGCTTTCTTCCTTTGTCCTTCAGCTGCACGCCCTGAGGGCAGGAGGCTACTGGCCTGCACTGTGTACCAGGAAATGGTGTTTTTGTCAGGAAATCTGAGCCACCTGACGAAAGGGTGGAGTCCTTGCTGGCATCGCTGGGGGTCTCGGGGCTTCTGAAGGTGGAAGGACCCATCTGACCTACAGAAACCCCAATTTCAAGTGGCTTAAACAATAAGGGCTGTTTTTGGCTCGTGTAACTGAGGAATCCAGAAGGTTCCAACTTCAGGTGAGGTTTAGGAGGCTGCCACTGTCCTCTGAATTCTGTCTGCTCTGCCCTCCCCACGTGTGGGCTTTGTTGTCAGATTTTCTTCCTTTATAGTAGCAAGAGTGGCTGTAGCAGTACATAGACACAGGGGAGGGGCACCTTTATCCTAGAGTTCTGAGCAACAGTCCTCACTCAGATCTCTGGACCGACTGGCTTCTGTCCCGGCTCCATTCGTATGCTAATTGGTTTATGCCAGTTTGGTTCAACCTGAAGTAGGGAGTGGGATTAGCACCTGGCTTGTGTGAGAGAGGGGTGGATAATGTATAAAAATCTAGATTTTTCTCAGCAAGAAGGATGGGGGTCAATGCCAGTGGCCACTACGCCACCTGGCCAACCCCTTGACTGTCTAAATGGGAACAGGAAGGAGCTCATTATGTTCCTCATGCCTTCTTAGGACAGAGCAGGGGGCTTAGGGTGCCACCCCACCTTTCTGTGGTACACACAGGGGAATGGGGTAAGCCTAAGAATCTCCCTGGTTGCACTGGTTTCCTGTCTTATGAATTCTTGGTTGAAATTTCTCCACAGCCCAGTGCATTTGCCTCTCCAACTTAGAGAAGTTCAAGCATCTAGCTCCAGGGTGAAGAGTAAGCCGGCGTTTGCTAGTAACCTATGCCTTCCTTTTTTTGCATTCACACATTCAGCACAAAGAAGTGCTGAACCAAGTGAATGCCAGTTTCCTGCTGAGACCGTCTGAGCAGTGGAGTAATGACCAAAGGCGCCCTTCCCTGAAAACCCACTGTGCGCGGGGAACTGGCCCTTTAGACACTGTACATGCATTCGTCATGAGCAACCTTGGGAAGAAGGTGCTTTTCTCTCTTTCACAGATGCATTAAGATCATAAGGCAGGCAAGATCAGAGCTGGATTTCACCCCAAGTTGGTAAATCTGACTTTGAACCTGAGCTGTTCACTGGCCTCTCTCTGCATAAACACACTCTAATTAGCGGTCCTCAGATGATAGAACTTGGGGGTAAGGCTTCCAGTCTTCTGCCCTTGATGTTTGAAATTCCCCTGCTGACAGTGTCCGTGCTCTAAGAGCGGCTCTGAGCCCTGCCAGAAACCATGCAGCTACCTCTAAATGCTGCTGGCCTCCAGCTCAGGAGAGCTGCCCTTGTTTACTGCCCCACCCAGAACTGCCTGTACAGCCAGTGCAACAAGCCCTCACTCTTTTATGATTTTGTTTTCCTGTTTTACAGCATTTTCCACTCAAAACTTACAGGTCCCATGTTCCACTGCATCACAGTCCTGCTCTCTATTAACTAATATGTTCCCCAAGTGCTGGCAGGTCGTTGGACTAAATGTTCCATACAGACAGGTTTACTTTTCAACAAGGACCTTCTGAAGGCCGGGCATGGTGGCTCAGGCCTGTAATCCCAGCAGTTTGGGAGGCTGAGGCAGGAGGATTGTTTGAGACCAGGAGTTTGAGACCAGCCTGGGCAACATAGCAAGACCCTGTCTCTACAAAAAATTTTAAAAATTAGCTGGGTGTAATGGCATGTGCGTCTAGTCCCAGCTGCTCAGGCAGCTGAGACAGGAGAATTGCTTGAGCCCAGGAGTTTGAGGTTACAGTGAGCTATAATCAGGCCACTGCACTCCAGCCTGTGAAATAGAGTGAGACTGTGTCTCAAAAAACAAAAGAACAAGGGCCTTCTACAGAGAGCATCAATAGGTAGAAATTTCATACTAGCAAGATGATGCCATTGAGGGCATTTGGTTCTTGAACCACACTTGGTAGTCAGCATTCTCTGCTTGCACATGGGCGAGTCCATTATTGCCTTACTGATTGTTAATTGAAAGGGATATCTTAGGTCCCACAACTGTAGGGCTCTCCATCACTTCCAAAGGAACTTTTCAGGTTTGCCTCTAAATCCCTTTCCAGACAGAATTTTTCTCCTGATTTTGCCTTCCCATGTCATCTGTGTATTATCTCCTACCCATATCTCTCATAATCTAGATCAGGGGGTGGCTATGGCCTATTTTTGTAAATAAACTTTTATTGGCACGGAGTCATGCCCATTCGTGTATACTTCATCTCTGGCTGCTTTTCTGCTATATTGAATTCAGAAGTTAAAACTGAGGCCGCATGTCCTACAGAGTCTAAAATATTTACAGCTGGGTGTGGTGGCGCATGCCTGTGGTCCCAGCTACTCGATAGGCTGAGGTGGGGGGATCGCTTGAGCCAGGAGTTCAAGGCTGCAGTGAGCTGTGATCATGCCACTGCACTGCAGCCTGAGCAACAGAGCAAGACCCTGTCTCTAAAAATAAAATAAAATATTTACTGTCTGGCCTTTTACGGAAAAAGTGTGCCAACTCATGATGAGCTAGGTCAGTAAGCACCATAGGTACTTCTTTATGAATCCCTAACTGCTTTTTCCCCCACGAGGCCAGGAATTAAAACCTCATATAGCCTGGGCTCTAACAATAAAATGAAATGAAATAAAATGCTTGATGTTTGGAAAGGAAGAACACAATCCAATCCTCGGTTTCCTCTCAAGGAAAACAAGTGATTGACACTTCTTCAGTCACTCCTGGGCCTATGGCAGACACTGCTGACCAGTCATAACACTCTCCCACGGAGCCTTAGAACCTTCTTCAAAGCAATGCCCAGACAGCCACTACCTACCAACCAAGTGGACTTGGCATTTGAGGGGAAAACTTCTTTGCATGCCTGGCCCAGTGGACACCATTCGGATCAGAAAATCACATAAGACAAAAATCCTATTTAATAAGTAACTGTGGAACATCCTTTGGGTTGCCAGTCAGAGACAGGCATAGCATCTCTTGTTAGGTCCAGAGTTGAAGTTTAATTCACTGTTTCTGTTTCTTTGATCAACACTAGATAAAGTAGCTGTCTTGTGATTAGGGACCATGTTGTACGAAAAATGCCTCCCTTTAAAGAGTAGATTCATTACAACGTACAATGCTGACACTGTCAGAGATACCCAAGAACTAAGCCCCACTGAGAATATTCTAGAGTCCCATCTAATGAAATGGCTTCATAGGTGGAATCACTGGCACTACTTACATTTTTTTTTTTCTTTTTCTCTCACAGCTAACCCTTCCTCTGTCTTACAGCCAAGCACCTGGTGTTGAATTCGTATTAGGTAAACGCACATACATGGTGTTGCCAGCGGCTGGGGTGGGGGCACCTATATTACCACCTTCTTCCTTAAACCAGGCCGCTCTCACCCTGCGTTCAGGTTTATGGAACTTTCAGGAAGACCCCAAAAGACACTCTTTTCAAATACTGGTGCAGATACTTGCTCAAAAACCTGACATTAATGGCAATAGGTCAGAATTGGCTAAAAGTAGGCATTATTAACAGCTGTGGAGACCTGCCCCTAAGGCCACATTTGCTGCCACAACTGAACCAGCTTCCCTTTAGGAGGTGATGGGGGCTGCGAAGGAGGAGGCAGCGTCGCTTAGCAGTTTCTCACTTCTTTTTTTCCTCCAGAAGTCGGAGAAGAGAACAGGAAGGAAAGTGAATATTTTACAAAGGAAATGTGGCAAGGCTTTTACAAGGGCCAGCTGGTGGGAGACGTATGCCCCTTCCCAGTGGCTGGGGCTATGGGTTGGGAGGAGCCAGGTGCACTGCGAAGCTCTGATTCGAGCCTTGCACAGTTGGCATCTTGATGACAGTTGTCAACTCTGAGAGTCGGCTGCAATCCACCGTGGGGTTTTCCAAGAGTCATCGTTCATCGACCCTGGAGCTCTAGAAGTTAAGCCTGCGAGCCTGAGCATGGCTTTGGCCATTTAAAAGCATTAAGCCAATTTTGGCAAAAGGCTGTAGCTGTTGGCATTTTCCATCTTTTTGTGTTGGATTTACGGAAAAGGGAATAAGAAGTGCAAGGGTGAGGGCCTTTTTAATAATGTTTTAAGCTTTTACATTCATGGGATCCCAATAAAATTAATAATGGGTTGTTATATTCTTTGGGCAAAAAAAAAAAAAAGGCAGTACATCCCTTTGCTTTGAAACAGATGGAAGAACTTAATAAGTATTATCCCCAAAGTGCCACATAACCAAGTCATTCAAAATACTAAAGAATATTATTTGAAATCACATTAATATAAAGGCCATTACTGTTAATATGGTGTCTATCCTGTGGTACTGTTTCACTAGGAGGGACCAAGTTAAATTTAAATTTCAATTGGATGGGCTGCCAAGGAGCTAGAAGGCCTTTTCTGCAGACCAGAAAGCAGCTCACAATGGATTATTTAATTTCTGGCACAAATGAGAGAAGGACCGGGAAACATGGTATCAGAGTGAGCCAGGTGTTGTGGTGTGTCCCAGAACAAGGATGTCACGGCTTAGCAATGGTTCCTACCTCAGCTTGGGTAGCAGTTTGCCTCAAAGGCAAGAGCCCTTGTAGAGAACACTGCCTGTTTCTTCGGCCCAGCATCCTTTACCCCTTTCCTCTGGTGACAGGTGCTCCCTTTACTGGGGAAAGTGTGTCTTTCACACTTCTGACTAAGTTTTCCTGCAGGGGGCTGTCAATCATGGTACCCTACCCTTTTAGACCCAGAGGTGGCGCCCGCTTCTGGATGGGCTGATCACGACACAGACCTGTCTCCTCCACCCTGGCCACAATGCTTATGATCATCAGTCAGCATCCTTTCCCATGATGGAACCTACTGGAGCTGGCAGGGAAAGGCTCTCTTTCCTCTCTGATTTTAAATCTATAAAGACATGCCCTTGGTGGTGCCTTTGGTTGTGGTTTTATACCCTGTTGTGATAGCACACGTAAGTGAATGAATGGCACATGCAAAGGAACACACCAGAGAGAATGAATGAACCATGCGAAAGAAGCAGTGGCAAGATCAAGGAGAATGAAAACATTCTTGGCATCCACAAGGCCTGCTTGACCCTGCCTGCTCCCTCGTTTGGTCATAGGAGCCAATAAATTCCATTTTGCTTAAATTAGTTAGAATTTTGTTTTCATCGTTTGCAGGCAAAGAGCTGTGACAAATAAAGACATTACAACCTCTGTGTAGCTGGCACCCTACATTTCTCCTCTGGGCTACTGGGCCAAGTTTGTAACCCCTTTTATTTCGGCCTGCTCCCGCAAGCTTTTGTGGAGTGCCTGTTGTATGCAGGCACTGTGATAAGCCCTGAGGATACGATTGTGAGGAAGACTCAGGGTCCCTGCCCTCTTGGTACCCATGCCTGAGTATAGCAAGACCTCCTGCATCCCCTTTCTGCTCCTGTGGAGTTTGGAGTTCTGAAGCACCTGACTCACCTTTCCCATGCCTTCTCCTTTGGTGTCCTCATTCCGAACTGCTCACATGAACTTGGCTTTTTGTTTTTCTTGACCTACTTGTGCCCAACTCCACCCAATTAACAAGTGCTAAACTCAATTCTCTGCCTGGATTATTGGCCTCTGGGTACTCCAATGTCTTGCTCTCTCCAGTGTGTGAATCTAACCCACCACCTCCATACTCTCTCCAAGACTCAGTTTTACCATCTGTAAAATGGAGGTAATAACAATTCCTATTTCATAGTTCATGGTGGTGATTAAATACCTAAGGGCTGCTTTATAAAAGCAAATCAACATACCGTAGCTGAAGTTATTATCTGACGTTTCTAACTCTAATGATCAGGTCTCAAACAGTAGAGTTACATTTTTTATTTTTAATATTAAAGAAAATAATGCTATGAAAAGAATCCTCTAGATCAGAAAGCTTGTACATTTTTTTAATTTTAATTTTTCAGAGTTCTATTATTGGGCAGAAATCTCATGGGGAAAAAATACATTTGCACTGGATTTCCTATTTGGACTTTTCTCCAGGCAAACCTGAGAGAAAACATTCTTAGGGATAAACTTGTCTCTGATTCTGGTCAGGATGAAATGTGCAAAGAGAGACTGGTTGTGTGTGTGTGTGTGTGTGTGTGTGCACTTATGCACACGTTTGGAATAGAGAAAGAGAATACTACTATACTTCACAAATGGAGTACATTTGAACTTACAAGTTTCAAATGTCCTTATGCCTCTTTTATTTTCAAGCTGACTGCACTGGATGCATGTTTAAGGTTTCTACACTTCCAAACCTGTCCAGCCTGTTTGTCTTCTCTGTACAGGGATCCTGTGGCTGTGTTTGAATAAATAGTGCCACTTCCTAGTCTCGGGGGTGGGCAGCAGTGGCAGGACGGGGGTCTGCTTCGCTACCTATCTAATAGGATGGGATGGTGGGTGTGAAACCCCCTAAGTCAATGCCTGACACTACTGTAGCTTCTTTGCTAAGGAGTATCAGGAAGAAATCAATCTTCCTTTCTGAGGAATATCTGTGTGTCCATTTGAGGACCCTGAATCCATGCTAATTTTCAAAGCACCTCAGTGGTCCAAGCAGTTCTATAAATGAAGTGTCGGGGGTCTTACCTAGCCTTGTGTTTTACCAGGGTGGACACACACACACACACACACACACAGTGGCATCCGGATCATCTGCACATCAGCTACTATGGGCTTGTCCTTCCAGATGTTCCACCGACACAAAAGCATTTTTCTTCTCCTCTCCTGCAGTCTGTATTGGAATAATAAGTGCCATAATCCAGGAATTCCAGGGCTGTGCTTCCTTTAAACAAAATAATCACTTTGGGTCTTTTTCAATCACTCTTTAGCCAGTGATTTTCATGCTTATATTTCATTGGTTCCTTATCTCTTTTGATTACTGTTCGTCTCTACAATGTTATTAAATAATAATATATTGAAGCCAATTGTAGTTCTATCTCCTGATGCCAGCAGTCCTCACCTACCTTCATGTCATAGTGTCTGTAACCTGGGTTGCTTATTTAGATATTAAGTCTCCAGGTGGCCTAAAGTTGACTGGGAAATTCACTTTGTACATCTTAAATTTGATATTCAGTTTAATTCCATCCTACATATATAAATCAGGTTCTTACTGTATGTGGGATATCGTGTTAGGCTCTAGGATACAAGGATAAATAAAACACCCTACCTTTCACAAAGCTTTTCGTCTCACGTAAAGTGTCATTAAAGATCTCCTGAAGTAACAGAGAGCCCACACATTAATTTGCTCAATTAATAAGGAAAGATATCATCTCATATTTCATAAGGGAATATATTATCTCAGCATATCTTGAGGGAGGGCAGCTGGCACACAACACTTGAAGGCTCCAGTTTCCCTTCTTCATGATTGTCTTGTTAGAATCAGCTCTTTCTATTGGTTTCATCTGCGAGCTGACAGCAAGCTGGCTCTACCAGATGTGAGCGAGGTTTCCCAGAAACCCCCTCTGTTGATTTCCCCTTATAAGTCTTAATGGCCAGTATGGATCACGTGCTCTTTCCTAAACCAATCACTTGGCCAGAAGGGCGGGATTACTATAACTGGCCTAGGCTCATCCTTTCCGGTACAATGGATGTTGGGTGATCACCCATGACCTCAACAGCTGGGCAGACAAGAGAAGTGAGAAATTCACTATAGTGTTCTATGTGCTATGTATGATTGGAGCCTATGTGAGATTCCGGAAAAATTGCCTGTGCGTAGGCTACCATGTTTAATGATTTATTGTGAAAAACATTTTTTTTTACTAAGCTAAAAGCTTTTCTGAAGTCTGTACAGAGTAGTGTGATTATATTCCCCATTGTCTACCACTATGCTTCTTACACTGAGATGTATGCACTTTCCTCATCAGTGTTTTGAGAGATGTCCCGCAAGATTATGGGAAACCAAAATAAACATAGCGTATCTTCCTGGAGCAGCAGTTTGACTTATTGTGTTTTTAGAAAGAAAAATCAAAGCTATATTATGAGAAAGAATATAAAATCCACAGGAATCTTTAAGATAAAATAGGTAAATTCAATTTCCGATTGCTAAAATTGCTTTGGGACATCCCCCTGTCCCCTGATGGTATATATTCCCTCCTCTCTGCCATGTAGTTTACTTGGATGGAATAGTTGAAGTGGCCTTGCCTCTATATATTTTCATTGCTGTAGAAGGAAATTAAATTAATCTGGATGCTTTACTCTCCACACAGCCATATTTCAATGATTATAGTCCTTTAAAAATTCTTCTCCAGCCTAAACATAATGTGATGTTTATGTAGTTGTGCTTTATCATGTAAACATAATATTTGCATTTTAAATATTTCTATGTTGCATATCTTAAATTATTTATTTTAATTATTTATCCTCTCTAAAACCTTACAGTAGTGTGTATGGAAAATGGCATCCAAAATGGAAGTAAAGAATTCCAGTAACTGTTGGCATTCTCTGCACTCCTGTAGGTAATCCATTAACCAACTTAAGTATTCTCTTTTAGAAATAGAAACAGAACAAATCCACAAGGCAAATAAGTTTACATCATCTTATCCCGCTCCTAGCATAGCTTGAATAGAAGCAGAACTAGTTTCCGAATGCCCCAAAGCATTCTAAAAAGGGGTTTAGAGAACTAAGCCACTTAGGAGGAACAAATATGTCTCGGATAATCCTTGCTGCTATTATCAAGACCTATTTGAATCAGGTCAAATTAAGATTAAGATGATTCAGATGCAGAGACCTTGCCCTCCATCTTCTTTCTTAGCACACAGGGTCTCATTCTGTGTTAGAAATATCTCACACTCAAGCCATCTCCGATCACCTTCCTGGTCTCAACCATTTTACCCCAGTGTTGTTTTCTTGTTTGTTTTTCATCCAGCAATTAGTCCTATCCAATACCAACCTCAGGTTTCTCCAGGCTTCTTCCTTAGGAAATGGTTCCAGACCTAAGGAATAGGTTCCAAGCTTTATTATTCTTGTCTCTCAGTCAGTTCTAAGATTTCTCTTAAGTGGCACCTAATTTTTTTTTAAATGAGGAAAGAGTCTCCTTTTATAGGGCTTTTCCATTTCCATCTACTCAATTAACAGGTTTATTGAATATCCACCATGAGCCAGGCACTGTGCTAAGCAATCGCAATACAGTGGTCACCAGACGAGCATGGTCCCTGCACTCACAGAGCTGATGGTCTGTCTGGTGACGACATCAGGCCTTAAGCAGCTAATTTGAAATGTCATAGATGTCATGAGAAAGGAGGTTCGAGCTGCTGTGATGGGGCATGTACCTGCTTTGGGGGATCAATAGTAAAGCTAAGGCTTGAAGGAAAAATGGAAATTCACTGGATGAACTCTTTGGGTGGAGAAGAGTGTTCAGGACTGAAGGAACAGCAAATACAAAGTGCCTGGGGCAAAAGGGTTGGAACCTAAAAGAAGACCAGTACAGCCTTAAGTGATGAGGCAAAACCTGAAACAGAAGCATAGACAATAAGCTTAAAAAGTTATTCAGAGTTGGACAGAACAATCCTTGTAATCAAATCTCGCCTAATCTCATTTGATTTATTTACCGATTTAACAGTTATTTACCGATTTAACAATTATTTCCCTGAACAAGACAAAACGTCAGCACAGATAGAAGGAACATAGAGATATTAGAGTACAAATTAACAGAGTGCCCTAGGATTTCCTGTTGGAGCAATTCTCCTTGTTTTGAATAACACTAGAGTGAATGAGAGGTTTCTCAGCAGACTACAATCCTAAAGGTTTCCGCAGTGGAAGCTAGACTGTAAGCATGCCACCACGCTCTTCTAAGCCGTGGGAGCGTTGTGAATGAAGTACCAAATATTGACCCACTTGGCAATGGATGTAATCAATTTCATTTGCTGCTTAAAGAATTTATATGAATTGGTGGCTGAGCACAGAGGCTCACACCTGTAATCCCAGGGCTTTGGAAGGCGGAGGCAGGAAGACGGCTTGAGGTCAGGAGTTTGAGGCCAGCCTGGGCAACATAGCGAGACCGTGTCTCTACAAAAAAAAATTTAAAAATTAGCTGGGTATGGTGGTGTGCACCTGTAGTCTCAGCTACTTGGGAGGCTGAGGTGGGAGGAACATTTAAGCCCAGGAGTTCAAGCCTATAGTGAACTATGATCACACCATTGCATTACAGACTGAGCAACAGAGTGAGACCCTGTCTCTTAAAAATAAAAACAAACAAACAAACAAAAAACCCAATTTATGTGAATTTGGAACTGCTAAGGTGGAAAACAATCCACCAATCATTGCATTTTGGATTCTTCCCTTAAGACTTATTTGTTCCAAATATTTTTTTCTTCCTTTAAATACAATTTTACCATGGTACCTAAAATGATTTTCCTAAAAATACTTGAATTCTGATTATATTATATTGCCTTTTGCTGCCATTGTATTGCCACTTCTTTACTCTTTTAAAAGAACTTTCCATACATACAGTATTTGGTATATGTAAACGGATGGCATAGACTATGTCAGCGAGCATACACCAGAAACTCAGGACAGTGGTACCTTTGGGGAGGGGAGAAGGGCATGGTGGCCACTTGGTTACGTAACGCTTCCATGTGGTTCAGATGAAAAGGACTCTTTTCTCCGAGCCATGAGTCGTAGCTTATCTAGCAGAGCCCTGGCTAGCTTACAGCTCCCCCTCACTGCCTCAGTCAGGTGCTATTGTGCAACGAATGACTTGAACAGCCTTACGTGACAGCCCTGGAAGTGAGGAGCTGAGGAACAAGGATTGAGGAAGGCTTACATTTCATTCGCTGTCTAGCCTTTTGTATGATTGCATATACATTTCAAAATTAGAAATCAAAGAGTAGTATGTGCAAAGTTACAGCTAGAGAGGAGGAGTTAGTTCTATAATAGAGCACTGTAGGATGACTATAGTTAACAATAATATATAGTTTCAAATAGCTAGAAAGGGGATATTGAATGTTCCCAGCACAAAGAAATGATACATGTTTTAGATGATCGATATGCTAATTACTCTGAACTGATCACCATATATATGTATTGGAACATCACTATGAGCCCCATAAATATGTACAATTATTATGTGTAAATTAAAAATTAAAATTTTTTAGAAGTATTTAAAAAGGTAGTATGTGCTGATATAAAACAAATAGGAAGGGAAAGCCCTCCACCAAAATAAATAAAAATCATCCAGCGATCCCAGGTCAGCAATCACTGCTATCAATAATTTAGCATATTTTCCTCTAGGTTTTTTTCCTGCATGCATGCACTCAGTTTCACAATGAGTCCATGGACAGTATTTTTTCCTTCTTTTATTTTTACCTTGTTTTATATAATAGGCATTTTTTTCCAAATCAAGAGAAATCTGAACACTTTTTTTCTGAAAAAAATGAGTATCATGTGCTCATTGTAGAATATTTGGCAAATATAGGTACAAGTTAAGATGTGTTCTATATTTTTGCCTTTTTTGGGTAACAGCTTTATTGTGATATATTAATAATTTACATGCCATAAAGCTCATCTATTCAAAATACACAATTCAGTGACTTTCCACATGTTTACTTTGTTGTGCAACCATCACTATAATCTAACTTTAGAACATTTTCACTGTCCTGAAAAGAAACTCTGTATCCATTAGCAGTCACTCCATATTTTCCCCTACTCTCCCTCCAAACTCCCTCAGCCCTAGGCAACCATTGATCTACTTTCTGTCTATATAGATTTGCCTAATCTAGACATTTTATAGCATATAATACATGGTCCTTTGTGATTGGCTTCTTTGACTTAATTTTTTTTAAGACAGAGTTTTGCTATGTTGCCCAGGCTGGTCTCGAACTCCTGGCATCAAATAATCCTCCCATCTCAGCCTGCCTAGTAGCTAGGATTATAGGTCCCAGCAACTGTGCCTGGCTTTCTTTCATTTAATATAGGGTTTTTGAGATTCATCCACGTTGTGGCATAGATTTCAGTAATTTTTTTTAAGTTATCTGTTTTTTTATTGATTGCTTTTTAGTTATTGATTGATTGATCAATTTTTATTCACATGCCATAAAATTCACCTTTTTAAAGTGTACAGTTTAGTGGTTTTTAGTATATTCACATGGTTGTACAACTATCACCATAATCTAATTCCAGATTACTTTCATCACCCCAAAAAGAAATTCCATAGTCATTAATAGTCATTATGTATTCACCCCACCCCACCCCCAATGCCCTGGCAACCACTAATCTAATTTCTTTCTCTATGGATATGTGGCATTTTTGACTGGCTTCTTTTACTCAACATAATGTTTTCAGGACTCATACATGTTGTAGTGTATATCAGTACTTCATTCCTTTTTATGGCTGAATAATATTCCATCATAGATATACCACATTCTGTGTATCCACTCATCAGGTGATAGACATTTGAGTGGTTTCCACTTTTTGGCTATTGCAAATGATGCTGCTGTGAACATTCATGTCCAGGTTTTTGTGTGAACATATGTTTTCAATTCTCTTGGGTATATACCTCATTCCTTCTTATTGCTAAATAAAATTCTCTTAATGGATTTATCAAATTTAAAAATCTATTTATCAGCTGATAGACATGTGGATTGTTTCCACCTTTTGGCTA
>CM052436.1:149144338-149184993 GCA_028533085.1 Varecia variegata | reverse complement strand
GGAGCCAGAGGGGGCCACCTGCAGGTCCAGGCTTACATCCTGCTGGTCCAGCCACCCCTGTGCAAAGTGAGATTCTCTTTCCCAGTGATTCCAGCAAGAGTCTCTCAGTTATCCCTCTGCACCAGCTCTCGGCACTTGAGTCACATGTCCAACCTTGACACCAAAAAGTAGTGGGAGCAATGCCACCTAAGCCCAAAGGAAAATTGGGGTTCTCTTACCAGAAGAAGGGGGATTGGGAAGGCAAAATCACAGGTGCCTACGACCTGGTGTGCAACATGGTAGAAGTACACAGAAGTCCACACTTGAGAAAAGGATGGAAGAGGCCTTTTTAAGTCAAGAACCCAAGAATCAAGCAGTAAATGGAAATTTCTATGCAGAATACACAGCGCAGAACTTGCAGACTGAGCTATAGAAGAGATGTTAAAATGGGTTAAAATGGGTCAAGGTGGTTGATCTGCTGGAGCTGATAAACAAGATAATCCCAGGGAAGGATTTCAGATGCGGTGTGGCCTGATTAAGCTGGCAGAATTCCTTTCTAGCAAAAGCCTGTAAGATGTATGGAAAGAAACATCCTAAAAAAAAAAAAAAAGGCACGTCCTTTTCATCTGCAGAGCAATCCTTACGTGTCAGGCACCGTGGTTTCTACCTTACATTCATGATCAGATTTATTCCTCACCAACAGCTCTATGAAGTGGGTACTTTGACATCTGAAAACATTTAGGGTCAGGAGGCTAAGTGATTTTTCCTGAGGTCACTGACCTAGCAACTGGTAGAACAAGGGCTCAAATCCAGGTGAATATGTCTTCAGAGGCACTGAGCTGAACTTCCTTTTTCTGAATTAGCCTTGATGTGCACAGGACACGAGAATGGAGAAATGCCCATTAAAATTTAACTCTCATACTGTGAAAGATTTCTTTAAAAGCTTTGTGGATTTAATTAAGTAGCCTACTTTTATTTTGGCCCATGATTTAATCGACCAGGACTTCAGAAGAAGTCAAAAGCCCTTTGGAGAAAAGAAAGGTGGAGCCAAATGAGCAGAAGAACAGCGTGAAGCAGAGGTACCAGGGAGGACAAGTGGCCAACAACGGGTTATCAGATGCGCCTGCTCACCCTGCCCTGAGAACACCGGACCTGTCAGAGGTAAACAATGAGAGAGGAAGTCAGAGAGGGAAGTGGCCAGGGAAAGTTCAGGCCTCTCTCCCTCCCACGCCCTCACTCCCCATTGTGGCTCTCACTGAGTCAGCCTGGATGGGAAGAAGGCACAGACCTCACCCATCCCATGTCCAGCCACCCATGCTCTGGAAGTAGGGGAGGATGAGGCTTGTGAGCACAGCTCAGACACACGCACGTACTGCTTGGTCCCCACCACCAGCACCGGAGATCTGAAGAGTCAGGGCCCTGGGGAGAGAGAGAACCAGCCAGGGACCTGGATTCTGGTGCCAGCCCAAGTGTTAATTACTGGATGACTTTAGGTAAGGCACTTCATGTCTCTAGGCCTTAGTTCCCCATATGAAAACTCTGGGGTTGAATTACATTAGGCATCGCACATGCAAATGTCAATGGAGTCCAGGCAGGCAATGAAGGTGATGCAGCAGCCTAAGTGTAGGACAACAGGGAGCAGTGGAGACTAAAGAGCACATGTCTTGTCCAGTGAGGACATCCCTGATATCTCCAGATGTTCCAGTTTTGCGTGGGAAGCCAGAATTCAGACCTTTATATAAAATCTCCCAATCTTTTAAGGCTGGCAACAAATCAAGCCTGCAGGCCAGTTTGCAATCTTGGGTCTAGATGTACCCTGTCCCATAAGGTAGCCACTACCCACATGTAGTTATTTCAACTTAAATTAATTAAAATTAAAAATGAAAAATTCAGTTCCTCAGTCACACCAGGTACCTTTCAAGTGCTCAATAGTCACATGTATCACTGGCTACCCCATTGCATGATGCAGATACGGAACAAGTCCAAATTTGCAGACAATTCTCTTACACAGCTCCAGTTTCAATGATCTCTAAGATAACTTTCAGCTATTAACACTCAAAATAAAGACAAAGAGAAACAAACTTTACTTTCTCAATTGATAGGAAACAAAGCTATCAGAATTTCATGGCATGACCTTAACACAAAAAGATTGGTGTCATCATTTTATCTTCATGCTCATAAGCTCCCTCCAATTGCATTTAAATTGGTTTCTACATAGAAGCAGCATGATACTTTGTAATCTGCTTCAACATATGAAGTATATTCCACAGTTATTTAATTCACAAGGATTTGAAATCTAAATCTAGGTGAGGTATCACTTCCACATAGACTTTTTTAACTGCCCATGCAAGACCCTCTAGTGTGACAAGCTGCAATGTTTTAGACCAGGGGTCACCAGACTTTTCTATAAAGGACCAGATAGTAAATATCTTTAGCTCTGTGGGCTATATGATCTCCATGGCAACTACGCATCTCTGCCTTACTGCATGAAAGCAGCCATCGACAATAAGTAAACAAACAGGCATGGCTGTGTTCCAATAAAACTTGACCTATGGACACCAAAACGTGCATTTCATATAATTTTCATGTGTCAAATAAATAGTTGTTCCCCCAGCCATTTGAAAATGAAAAAGCCATTCTTAGCTCGGGACAGTATCAAAACAGGCAGTGTGCTGCTGGGTTTGGCCCTCAAGTGGCAGTTTGCTGACCCCTGCTTATGCCCTGAAAGTTGTCTGATGAAGAGACTGTGAGGCAGGGAGGGCTGAGCCCTGAATCACGTATGTGACTCACTGGACATGTGTTCAATGTAAGTTCCTTACTCAGCCAGTGTTGTTCAGGAACGAAGGAAAGGACCACACAGGCTCTCTTGTGTGAGATGACCTCATTGATACAGTCAATCCTCATTACTTACAGATTCTCTATTTACAAATTCACCTACTCACTGAAATTCATTTGTAACTCCCAAATCAATGCTTGAGGTACTTTTGTGGCCATTCTCCCACTTGTGGGGAGCGATGAAAACTGTGAATCACCCAATGCTCACATTCCCAGCTGAGGTATAACAAGGTAATGCTCCATCCTCTTGTTTCAGTTCCTGTGCTATAATGCAAGTGTCCCTTTCATGGTCTATTTAGCACCAAGGTTTTCACATGTTTGTGCTTTTTTGCTGGTGATTCTGCTCTTTAAAACGGCTGCTAAGCATAGTGCTGAATTAGCTATGGTCGGAATGTTTGTGTCCCCCCAAAATGCGTATGTTGAAACCTAATCACCAATGTGAGAGTGTTAGGACATGGGGCCTTT
This sequence comes from Varecia variegata, assembly GCA_028533085.1. Taxonomy (NCBI): domain Eukaryota; kingdom Metazoa; phylum Chordata; class Mammalia; order Primates; family Lemuridae; genus Varecia; species Varecia variegata. Next base: position 149,181,714 of record CM052436.1, on the reverse strand, counting down.
GGGACATGGTTAGGTCATAAGGGCAGGACTTCCTTGGAAACTTCACTGATGAACATTTGGCTGCATTGTACACATTCAACACAATTTTTGGACTATCTGGGTGGTACTAAATATCAATCATAACGTAAGTATTCATTGCATATGTCAACCAGGGTTTTATAGGAGAACCTGGCACCTTTATTATGTCCTTGGATGTGATTTTTATTTGCAAACACTGCATAAAATGCACTGGCTCTGTCTTTTGGAAATGCATCATGTGGGGTGGTCCAGAAGGGGAAGTTATTTGGAAACGGAAAAGGATGTTGGGAGCGGAGCCATTGGAGAGCTGAGGTGCAGGCAGAGCAAAAAAAAAAAAAAAAAAAGAGGGGGATGTTTCAAATGCATTTAGAAGAATATTAACAAGTAAGTTGATGTGTCTTTGGGACACAGACACTCACCCTTTTCTGTTAATGACTAACTTCTTTTGACCAGATATTATCTCTCTGTGATTACTGATGCTCTCTGGTACTGAGCTCATTATACCCTGGCCTCTTCCCCAAGCATTTCTAAATATTAGATGACACTATAATGCTTCCTGTGTGCCAGGCACTATTCTAAGCACTTTAAATATATGAACCCCCTTTAATCCTCAAATAATCTTGTGAGGAAGGTACAGTTATTATCATCTTTATTTTTTATTTTTATTTTTATTTTTTTTTTCTTGAGATAGAGTCTCACTTTGTTGCCCGGGCTAGAGTGAGTGCCGGGGCATCAGCCTAGCTCACAGCAACCTCAAACTCCTGGGCTTAAGCGATCCTACCGCCTCAGCCTCCCGAGTAGCTGGGACTACAGGCATGCGCCACCATGCCCAGCTAATTTTTTTTGTATATATATTTTTAGTTGGCCAGATAATTTCTTGCTATTTTTTTAGTAGAGACGGGGTCTCGCTCTTGCTCAGGCTGGTCTCGAACTCCTGAGCTCAAACAATCCGCCCGCCTCGGCCTCCCAGAGTGCTAGGATTACAGGCGTGAGCCACCGCGCCCGGCCCTATCATCTTTATTTTATAGATGAAGAAAGTGAGACCTAGAGATGTCATGTAACTTGCCCTGGGTCACACAGCCAATAAGTGGCAGAGCCAGAATTTGAACTTAGGGAGTCTCGTTTTCAGAGTTTTCTCACCTGTTCCCTGTTACTACATTGGCCCTTAATGAAGCACTGAATAACCGTACAAGAAACCCAGCTCCAATAAAAAAAGGATTTTTACAGGGGCTGCTTTCATAAGCAGCAATATTCAACTCATCATTCTTTCTTTCTTTCATTCTCCTTCCCTGTCTCCCTCCCTTCCTAATTCCTTTCTTTCTTTCCTTCTTTTATTAACGCCTAATTTATATACAGCAAAATTCACCCTTTTTGAGGTACAGTCTGCAAGTTTTTGACAAACACATAGCGTCGTGTAACCATCACCACAATCAAGATCGAATAGTTCTAGCACCTCAAAAAATTCCTCTGGGCCCCTTGGTAGTCAACCCCTGTCCCCACCCCAGCTCAGAGGCCAGGGGATTTTAGCCAGGCATCCATGCCCCCAAAGAATTCTTGCACAGAATTCAAGAATAGAACTTAGATTATGGGAGGAAATTATGTTTTTTTATTATTACTGGTCTCTAACTGAAATTTAGCATTTCTTCAATTATGAATGTAGAAATATTAGCAGTACCTATGACCCAGTCACTGATAGTAAGCATAGATATTTTGGTATCATAGTATAGTGGTTGCCTATATTGCAAAATAGTGTTTATACTCCTGACAACTTTGATATTATAAGTTACCAGATTCATCACTAGAACTTATTTATTGCATTAATATATAAGCACCTTTGTTTTTTATATCACAAATGTATTTAAAGTTTTGTTAACTGCATTTCATTATAATTTAATTTAAAGTGAATTTTAAAACATTTTTTTTTCCAGGAAGGGACCCATAAGCTTTGCCAATTTACTGAAGAGGTCCCCTTTCTTCTAAGAGCATGGCCCTAAGAGAAAACAGATTTTGGTCAAGAGAGTCACTCTTAACTTATTCTACCGTTCTGGGCAACAAACAAACAAAACACACAAACAAGCAAAAAAACACTTCTGTAATTCATCAAGCCAACATTTTCGCCAAGTGAAAGATAAAGATATAAATAAGACAGTTTCTGCCCAGACTGATGGAGGAATTATATATATTTTCTTAAAATTGATTGTGGCATTTGAGGTCTGCCCCTTCCCAGCCAAATGATGCCACTGCCGTCTGCCAAGGAGGATTCTTCAACAGCACCACCTGCCTCTTCTATGGAAACAGCATGGACTACAAAGACACTTGCTCTTCCAGCCCTCTGCAACTGCCACAGGGCTGACAGGGATGTCAGAAAAAGGAACCAGCCACCAGTGAGCTCAAGACTGACTCCAAAAGGAAGAAAGTGTTCTCAGCCACTCTAAGGATTAGGCAGAAACCGAACATGCATGTTCTCCAATTATTTGGAATTGCTTTATGATCAGGATTGTATTATTAAGGCAAATTGTCCCTCAGTCTGTCCCCTCTGAATTAATTTTTTCTTTCTTAACTTACTAATATAAAAAGCAAATCAATAGAAAAAGAGGATGGGAATAGGCAATTTCCATAAAAAATACAGATGACCAGTAAATATAAAACACTTCACTGATAATAAAAAATAAATACTAAATCAATGAGACAAAATTTTTCTCTTAGATTTTCAGAAGCAGAATTACCATTATAAGCAAATGAGTTGAGGTAAGACATATGTTTACTACCTTAAATCCCAGTATGGAAATACGTAGTTGAAATAAAGGCAACTTCTTTAAAAATTAGAAGGTGAATTTAAAATTTGCTTAGGGGGCCTGGGTTAATTTCTGGAGCTGATTTCAAAAGGCCAGGCTAAAAGAGTGAATGTAAGACTTTAAATCACAAGTTATGTAGATGCAATATAAAAAAATCATAGATGCTGTTGATATTAACTTTACCTTTTGAGAATCAGGACTTGGACTGTACTAGCCTTTTATTTCTACCTGCCCTCAGTCCTCTACTTTTAGGCACCTTTGGTCCCCTGCCCCTCCCTGTACTGTCTAGCCAGACTGTGACTTAGGCAAACAGGAAGCTGGGAGATGTGCTATTACTACTTTAAAAGACTTTCATCTCTTTCCTGGTTTTTCATAGTGTTATTATCTCTTATCAGTAGTTAATTTCTCATTTATATGATAGTATTTCCATAATGCTTTCTTAACAATATCCAATGTATCAGTGTCACCTCTTCCTCACATTGTAAATTCCTCAAGCACGCCTTCTTCATTTCAAAAGTGTATTGGCTTGAGAGGACATTTAATAAATGTTAATCAGTTCTGCTGCCGTAAGAATGCAGATGGAGTTAAATTTCACAGGAAACAAGCTAGAGAATTAACAGCAAAGTTGAACTTGTTGCTCATGATTTTCAGATCACACACCCCTGAGGGGAAGAGAGACATTGTCACCTGAAACCAGAGTTGGAAGTAGTTATTCCATTCACATAGCACATCCCACTGGCCGTGGGGGGAAGTTCACTTCCAATGCACAATTTAAAAATTAAATATTAACCCTGCTGGCCTACCACCTAAAGCTCGTCTCTAATTGATTTGGAATTCAAGAAAACACATGGCTTCATTTGCCCCCACCTTTCATGATGGCTTCATTGAAATATAAGAGTACTTCAAAAGAGTAATAATAATAGTAACATTTTGATGCTAGATGAATTAAATGCCCAATTCATTCAACCCTTACAATGATGTTTTGCCCTTGGTACAAAGTAGATGCGCAACAGCATTTATTTTATAAACAAACCACAAAGCGGTAGGTATAGAAGGGGTTTAGAAGACAGATTCAGAAGGGGTTAACTAGTAAATGAACCACAATGAGATAGATAGCATTATTATCTTTACTTTTGGAAGGGATTAACTAATAACTCACCAAAGACCCAAAAGCAAGTTAAGTGGGGGAGTCAAGAGTTGAATCTCATTCAACTCCAGAGGGTATGCTTAACACCTACTCTGTATTGCCTCCCCCCACTTATTCTTTAATGGTAAAAAAAAAAAGCTTTCAGCATTAAAAAGAAACAAAGCTGTCAGGTGATAATTAGTTTCAAAGTCTACCTAACAGGTGAGGCCTCCTTATACCTGACACAGCTGTTGCTGAAGTTCAACAAAGAACACAGACTGTTGTTTCCTGAGTGCTTCAAACAAAGGCAACTCCAAGCACGTGCTAATTAAAACAGGGCATATGCTACATGGCATCAGTAGGAATCAGAAGTTAAACAACAGAATGAACCAAGTTTGGAGCCTCTGGCACATTCTGGGATGTAATAATCCTCCTCTTTAAATTAGGTGTAGCACCTGTACAGTGTGCTATGAATCAGGTATGGAGAAGAATATGTTGGGGCTGTAATGGAGAGATTTTCATTGTTGTGGATTTGAAACAGACTTTCTAAAGAGAGAGGGAGAGAGAGAGAGAGAGAGAGAGAGAGAATGTGTGTGCGTGCATATGTGCATTTGGGTAGAGGATTAGGCAAATTACATTCATCTATGAGAGTCACCGGAGAAGCCTCCAGAAGTGGGAGAAATTTACATCCCAGGCTTGCATGAGAATGTTTTCTCACTCACATTAACACCAATTTACTGGTGAGGCCTGCCTGGAGCCCTGTGCCGGGAAGGATTCTGAGTTCCGCAAAGAAAGGGTGCTATGTTGATTAATAATGTCTGTCCTGGCAGGGGAAGTGAAGATGGCATATTCACTGCACATTTGCTTTAGTTAGGACTAGAACATTCACAGGAATAACGTATTTGTTCATTACCACAGAGATACCTCAAAGCTGTCAACTAGGACTGAGAGGGAAGATCGCAGTGCAGACCTGGGAAATTTAAATCCCAAAAGAATGTGAGCTGTGAAAACACAAGAATCTGAGAGGACAGAAGGACCAAGTGGCTGAGAAAGAGGAGAGAAAAAGGCCAAGCAATTTGCATTCCATACTGGTGCAAGAGAGCTTGGGAGATTTGCTATTTCTTTGGCTCAGCTTCACAGATTTTGGAAACATGACTATTTATAGCGCTTCTTGTTTTCCTTATTTCTTTCACTCATCCCTTGAAAGTTTTCAGCAAAGTCTACTGAAAATGTCAGCCTGTCTCAGGTGTGCAGAGGGAAAATAAAGTTTTGGTCAACGTTTAGTCAGGATATAAAAGGAAGGGAAAACTGCCCCCTGGTGGTAGATTTGGAAAATCCTTAGTACAAAGATTCCCAAAAAGTGTTCCAGGAAAACATTAACTCACCCCTCAAGATTTTCCATGAGAGAAGTGCTCTGTGGTAAAATAATTCTAGGAAACAATTACATATTATATAATACATATACGTACATATTATGCAATATGTCATACATATCATATCCCTTTCTTAGCAGTTCACAGTGTTTTAAGTTTCTAGGGATTCCTACAGAAAAGAAACTGTTCAATGCCTTTTAATTCAGTGTTTCCTACATTTGTTTGAACATAAACATGAAATCTTTTTTTAGAAAAATTAACCTAACATTTCAAGAGACACGAATCTTAGTGGGGAGGAAGGAATATGACATCACGTTTTCCGGTCACAATATGGAGATTTCCTTTCCAGATTTTCCTTTCCTTTTCCTGCTAAAACCTTAGAAAACTTACTTTTCTATATGTAGTATTCCCTTGTTCTCCTTCATGACTGTATTTAGTAAAAAGCTGGGTAAATGTTAAGGAATAATTTCCCAGTTAGAGACAAATCATTTACATACTTTAGGTCACAAGCTTCTACTGGAAAAAAAGAAGCTAATCGCTCATCAATGCATTCAAGCTTTTCAGTCATAACTATGGGGGAGAAATCTTAGAAATGTCCACACAGTTTATAGACAGCTCTTCCGATACTAAAGCTCTTCAGAGTCAGGTGGTGGTAAAACATAGTGGCTCGGAGTGCTTTGTGTTCTAGAGCCATACTCCAACCAGCTCTGCTTGTCACTAGCTGTGTGGCCCGGGGCATGTTACATAATCTCTCTGTTCTCAGTGTCCTCTTAGTTCTGTTGAAGATTAAATGGGTTAATACATGTAAAGAGTTTAAAAGAGTGCCTGGCAGTTGGCTAGTAATTTGTGCTACTAAAGTGAGGAGTATGAGGCATCATTTAGAAGGGAAATAATAGATTTTTTTTTTCTTTTAAAAAGATTGTACTTTTGTTTCAGGCCCTGAGACCATGAAAAAATAGTAGCCAACTATCACTATGATGTATTAGGGTGATATTTTAAACTATTAACATTTTTATTTGGAAAAACTTAGTAAGTTTTCCTCTTCTTAACAATTTTTTAAAATTGCGGTAATATACATAGAACAAGCAATTTATCATTTTAACCATTTTTAAGGGTACAGTGGTATTAAGTACATTCACAATGTTGTGCAACCATCACCACCATCCATCTCCAGAACATTTTCATCATCCCATACTGAAACTCTGCATCCATTAAACAGTAACTTCTCACTCCCTCTTTCCCACAAATGGTTCCCCTGGTAACCACCATTTTACTGTCTCTGAATTTGATTGCACTAGATACCTCATATAAGTTATATGATATAGTATTTGTTCTTTTGTGACTGGTTTATTTCACTTAGTGTAATGTCCTCAAGGGTTATCCATGTTGTAGCATGTGTTAGAATTTCATAATACACATAATTTTGGTAGCTTTTTTTCCTTTTCATTTAATACATCTGAGAGATCTACCCTGACACTTTTTAAAGGCCAGCCAGTATTCTACTAGATGGAATCATCATCACTTATTTACTACTCTCCGATCAACAACCATATAAATTGCTGACAGAATTTTGCTATCAAAACAATGCTAGAGGCCAGTGGCTCACACCTATAATCTCAGCACTTATGGAGGCAGAGGGGGGAGGATCGCTTGAGGGCAGGAGTTTGAGGCCAGCCTGGGCAACCTAGCAAGACCCCTGTCTCTACAAAAAAATAAAAACAGCCAGGTGTGGAGGTGCATGTGTGTAGTGCTACTCGGGAGGCTGAGGCAGAAGAACTGCTTGAGCCCAGAAGTTCGAGGCTGCAGTGAGCTACAATTGCACCACTGCACTCCCGCCCGGGTGACAGAGCAAGACCCTGTCTCTAAAAACAAACAAACAAAAAAACCTGAAAAAACCACAAAAAACTATGGTAAAGATACTTGTAAATACATTGTTTTGTATTTGTGCCAGTTATTTGGAAGATAAATTTCTAAAAGTTCTATTACCTGGTTAATAAGAATGTACATTTAGAATTTTTATAAATAGTGTTAATTAGGTTCTAAAAGTATTGCCCCTACTGGCATTCTCATCAACAGTGAATATGAGAGCCTTTTTGTCCATATCCTTCCAATGAAGATTATTTAAAATACTTTTTGTCCTTGCCAGTCTCATAGGTGATAAGCATGGTTATTTAAAATAGGTCTCCCAACATAAAGAAAAGATAAATGCTTGAGGTGATGGATATCCCAGTTGCCCTGATTTGATCATCATACATTGCGTACATGTATCAAAATATCACATATACTCCCAAAATATGTACAACTATGATATATCAATTTCCAAAAACAAAAAAATAATAAAGTAGGTATGAGGGAGGACTTGCAGGTATGCAATGAGGGTGGAAGGATGTTCAGGGGTGAAATTTGAGGGTATCAGAGTCATCCTCAAATCTACCTGGATGATTCTTCTTACCGATCCAAGGCAGAGAACAGGATTCCAGTACAAACTGGCCCAGAAGGGGTTTTGCTTGGCCTATAATCAGGACCGCTAGTCAGTAGGAATGCACGTGTGCTTGACATTAAAATATTGACAATTCCTCCACAGTGGTTGGCGACTGATCAGTGCCCTAAGCCCTACTCTCAAACCCCACCCATCTCCCCACAATCCAGCAACTTAAGGGTAAACCCACTACCAAAAGGAGCCCTCCTACACCCTGCCCAGTGCTATGGCCAATGCCTGTTCAGGTTGATCCTTATTTGTGCTGACTAGTTGTTAATAGTTTGAATATTGCTCCTGCCACCTGAGTCTAACTTTCTGTGACACTCATTGATTCCTTCCCCTACTCTGTTTCTGAGCCTCTAGCACCATGTTGTTTGTCTATCTCAGTTATGAGATCCTGTCTCTCTCATTCATTCTTTCATTACCAAAATGTTTATCGAGCACCTTGTATACAGCAGGTGCTAGACTAGGATCCCAGAGTATTACAGCAAAGAGGGCAAACGCTGCTGTCCCAGGCCTCATTGGACTTACACACCAGGAAGGAAGGCAAGTGAAAAGAAACGGGAGAGGCAAAATAATCCCCAGTAGGAATGAGTGCTGGAAAGGAAACAGGCAAGGCTCTGAAGATGACTTAATGAATGATTAACTTCTGTCCTCATTGCATATATGTGCATCTTTTCTTATATCTACTTCAGATGGTCAAGTTCATCACCTATCAGACTGGCAATGATGAAACAACTTTGGAATACTCCTTGTTGCAAGGATACGGACAAACAGGCTCTCATCGTCGCTGTTGATGAGAATGCCAGTAGGGGCAATATTTTTGGAAGTCAGAGATGTTCCAGTCTGAGACTTAAAGGAAAAGGCAAAAGAGGCAGGGGCAAGGCAGGCAGAGAAGCCAGGCAATGTGTGCAAAGGCTCCCAGTGGGAAAGAGCTGGCTGTGTTTTAGAAGAACCTGGAAGGAGGTAAGAGTGAGCCCAGGGAGCTCCGGAGGTGCGGCTGGGGACGGTACTGGGTCAGGTCATGCCAAGCCTTATGGATTACAGCAACGAGTTAGAGATGGTCTTAACGTGTAACTTAAGGAAATCCTTAAGTCTGCTCTCTCCAATACTTCTTAGAGTGCTTGAATCAAGGAGATAGTCAGTAAGAGGGAAATACACTGAGCCCTGTAGCTTTCTTTTATAAACTGCCTGGTGCCCATCGGTTGCTGTAACTGCTGCTTGGACAGTGCGCATATGCCCAGAGTTAGAGAGATGTTACCTCCACTTCCCCAGCATCCTTTATGCTCTTCCACATCTTTACCCCCTTTAAAACAAACAACTGCAATTTCCATCCCTGAAGTACACTTGACTCAAGAATAAAATCAGCTAAGTATTACTGAAGACTTTTTATGTGCTCAGCATTCTTCCAAGTGCTTTGCCTATATCAACCCATTTCATCTACTCAACAACCCTACGAGCTAGGTACGAACATTGCTCACATTTTACAGAAGGGGAAACCAAGGCAAAGGAAGATGAAGCATTTTGACCACACACAAGTGGCAAGTGGTAGAGCAAGAAGCCCCAGAGTCCACGTCCTTGACTGCTATGTGACGCGTCTCTCCAGCAGGCACGAACATGCAGAATTACAGTCATACCATCGATGTCACCCAAGGAAGCATTTTGAGAAGACTATAAACACTGTACCTAAGTGTTGCATATTTTACTTATGCACAATTCATACTTTTGCACCAAACTTTTGCACCAGGGTTCTACATCGATACCCTCCATACCGCCTTTGCCTGTCAAATACGACAAACTTCCAAGATCAGCTCATGAAGAAACGTTTTGAGACATGCTATGTAGTGCCGCCTGCATGCCCGGCAGTTTGTTTCTGTAGCACCACTATCATTGTGGCAATGCTTGCACAATCATTCAAATATTTCACTTCCCTGCTTACTATACTCTTAAAAGCAGTGGAAAATGGAAAACAAGACCCAACTATTGATATTAAGGATACAAAGCACATACTAACTACAATTAAGCTAAAGATGAAAATCATTGCACGTATTGAAAATAATCAACCATTTGCTTTGCTCAGTTGTCCACTGGACTTAAGTTGGTGAAATGTTCAACTGTGAATCAAAAGAAAATAATTTTACAAATGTCTGTATAAAATGTTGGAACTACACCATAGGAAATGTGTACAGTTAGTACATTATTTATTTGGTTTTTGTTTATTTATTTTGTTTTCTGGGAAGAGAACGTCTATAAAATGTAAGTGTATCCTTCAACTTTTGAGTGTTTAGCTTTTATCTGAAAATAGGGGAGTAACTGTATTTGCTAATTTCCTTCATTATTTGCCAGTGACACCAATGTTTTGATGGTATGTCACATAATATATCATATCATATCCTGTCCAAGCCCCACTGGACAAGTCACTGTGTAACTTACACACAAACATGCACAAACCCACTTTCCTGTTCTAACATATCAAACAGTTCAGCATTTACAGAACTGTCCACTTACCTTTAACTAGTGAGTATTCTCTCGCCTTCCTTTTGTTTTCACTCTAATAACCTTCAGATTTTGATTGCTATGCATAGATGTCATCTTTTTCTTTCACACATTCTTTCTTCTGGATTGCTCATCAAAGCCTGTAATACAGATGAGAGAAGCTCCTTAATTTCTGTTGGCACATGGGGAGGAACCATAAATCTCTAGTCAGTGACATTTCTAATTTATTTCTAATTTTCCCCTGGCTGGCTACAGTTTAATCACAGTTTCAGAAATTCACCTGATTACATGAGCTTTAAAATAGAGTTCTCTCAAAATGCAGACGAAATTGAGGCTACTCTCCTTACCAACTAAAGATTTAATACCAAATTGGCTTCTTACAGGATGTGTGTCATGGAATAGACCGTGTGAGCGTGTTAGACTTTCCCTGTCTCCGTAGGAGGAGATTCTGAAGTGCTCAAAGTTATCGACAGTCAGTGGTAAAATCAGGGCTGTCAGAGTGGGAGAGAGGACTCAGTAAAACACCAGCTCGGAACCCATGTTTCAGAATTACCGAAACCAGGATGGCATTCCTGAATCTAGTTTCCAACAGATGTCCGTTGTGGCGAGAACGAAACACGTCATGCATACTGATGAAATTTAATGTGTGCATCGCACCATAAGACATCCTCATTTATATGTAGTTGTCATTCTCCCTACCAGAGAGAAGAAAACAGCTTTCCCCCCAGAAGCTCTGCTTCAGTCAATAAGCACGCTTCTCCCCTGCCAACTGTGAGGCCAAACTGCTTCTCGCACACACCAGTGTGTAAAAAGTGGATGAGGAGGACGGCGGTAGTGGCAGGTGTGACATTCGTTGCCAAGTGGCAAATGAAACTCTCCTGTGGCACCATCCTCTGTGCACCTCCCCGCCCCGTCTGACACTCTCCTCCCCCAGACGTGCAAGCAGGTGAGGTGCACGAAGGTGCAGGAAGCAGAAAGGATTCCTCCATAGGCCCCTTTGTCCCCTCCCATTCCCAACACCACGGGACAAATCCATCTTTTCTAGCAGGAACTCGATATTCAAGGAGCTCGGCTACAAAGAGAACACAATAAGGAGAGCAGGTTGGGAGTTTCTTGTAGGCAATTATTTTTCAGTATCGTTTTAGGAGGAATAGAGAGGTTGTTTCAGGAAACAAAATAGTTCATTTATCTATGAACTCTCAAAGCTAGTAACAGTTAAGTTTTTAAATTAAACATCTAAATGCTAACAAAATTACAGTTAACTAGTAAGAGCTAATGTTCACAGAGAGTAGTGATGGGCATAGTAATAGTTTGGGCAGTACCAAAATCAGTATGAAGAACTCTCAGCCGGGCGCAGTGGCTCACACCTGTAATCTTAGCACTCTAGGAGGCCGAGGCAGGAGGATCGCTTGAGCCCAGGAGTTTGAGACCAGCCTGAGCAACATGGAGAAACCCCAACTCTACAAAAAATAGAAAAATCAGCTGGGCACAATGGCTTGCAACTGTAGTGCTAGCTGCTCGGGAGGCTGAGGCAGGAGGATCGCTTGAGCCCAGGAGTTTGAGGCTGCAGTGAGCTATGATCCTGCCACTGCACTCCAGCCTGGGCAACAGAGTGAGACCCTGTCTCTAATAAAAAATAATAATAATAAAATAAAAATTTTAAAGAGAATAAATAAAAAGAACTCTCCCTCCCAGGGTGCAGAAAGAATATAGCAGAGGTATGCTGTAGCCCAAGCCCCAACTTTACAGATAAGATAACTGAGGCCCAGAAAAGAGAAAGCAACTTGTAAATGTTACACAGGGCAGAAATGGCACTGGAATGAGTGAGTACATTCTCTGCTCTGTCACACTCTCTTTCCACATTTTTCATGTGTCTGTTGGATGTCAAAAGCACAGTGTCTAGTGCCCTGTGTAAGGAACTAGTTAAATCCCTTACTTCTTTAGCTAGTGTTAACAAAGACTACACAGCTGATGTCAACTCAGACTACAAGGATAGAAAAAATAAAAATAAAGAGATTCCTCCTCGTTGCCTACAATAGCTATTAACACTATGTATTGTGTGCCCACCATAAGCCATACAGTGTGCCAGGCACAACATTGACATTGCTGCTAATGCTCCTAGGAACTCTGAAAATAATATGGAAGTTATTTTACCATAAAGATGAGGAAACTGAGTCAGAGAAATAAGATACCTTGTGTGAGGTCACATACAGCTAGTAATTTCTCAGATTCCATGGCCCCATGCACACTGACTTTCTCTCTGCAACAAGCAGCATTATAAACCAAAGAAATATGCATCTACTTGAAAACCCCAGAGCCCAGGAATAGAAACAAAGTGGACAGTATTTGGAAGGAAACTAAAGAGAGAGAGAAAGGAAAAATGAGCTAAGAGTATTAAGATAATCTATTCTATAATAACTCAACATGCATGAGAGATACATGTTAAGATCTTTGAATATACCAAATATGCAAATAGAATTAGACTATATATTTTCACCCATCAAATTCAGTAAAAGACACTCGTGATATTGGGTATCTGAGAACGAACAAAGAAGTTCAAGATCTCAATGAGTTAGGGTGGATGAATTTTGATCACCCCACTGTATTAGTTTGCTAGGGCTGCCATAACAAAATACAATGGACTGGGTGGCTTAATGTCCAGCATTCTTCAACCTTTTTGGCAACTGGGACCAGTTCCATGGAAGATAATTTTTCCATGGAGGCGGGGGCGGGTGATGGGGGACAGGCAGAGTTCAGGCAGTGATGTGAGTGATGGGGAGCAGCTGTAAATACAGATGAAGCTTTGCTAGCTTGCTGGGCGCTCACCTCCTGCTGTGTGCCCCACCCCCACCCCGGTTCCTAAGTTACATGGAAGACAATTATTCCATAGATGGAGTGGGGCAGGCAGGGACGGCAGAGCTCTGCAGCCCGGTACCTAACAGGTCTGGGACCGGTACTGGTCTGTGGACGGGGTTGGGGATCACAGGTTTAAAGGGTACAGAGTTTCAGTTTGGAATGATGAAAAAGTTCTGGAGATGGATGGTGGTGATGGCTGTATAACACTGTGAATGTACTTAGTGCCACTGAATTGCACATTCTAAAATGGTGAAAATGGTAAATTTTATGTTATATATATTTCATCACAATAAAAAAATGCTCAGGAAAAAAAAGTATAGAAGCAAAATCGCAGGGATGGGGATGAGGAGGACTTAAATTATTTAGACATCAGTTGAATGTGTCATTCTGCTAAAAAAATCTAGCAGCTGACAAATTCCTGGCTTGCTTAGGTGACAATTTCAAAATCTGGAAGGCAGAGGATACTACACGGGGAAGTGTTCTTCCAGAAGGAACTTTTTGGGCGACAAAGAAATGAAGCAAAGAAATGGTGGCATGCTCTTGGAATTCAAGGCAGTCGAGGCAGGGAGGCTGGAGTCTTAGCTTGGCCCCTCTCTGGTCCCAGCACTGCCTGGCACTGCCCCACCTCCATCCCCACCCTTCTGCTCACCCCCTTCACCGTCCACTTGGCAGCCAAAGTGCGGGTAAAAATATGGAAATGCACAAAAGAAAATGCACCAAACTCCTATCCATGTGCCTATCACTCCAAAGGAACAGATGTTGTTTTTCATATTTATTTCACATCCTGCCTTTACTCTTTTAAGTGATAGAACCACACAGAGTTGAAATCCCCTACGTTACTTCCTCTAGTCCAATTCTTCCTTTCTCTTCATAGGCAACTGTTACAGCCTTACCAGGTTTGTTGCCTGCTGCTCAAGAGGAAGCCAATACACGGAGACAGCAGGGGTTACAGCAGAGACAGAGTAACATTGCAGGTGCCATTCGAGGAGGCAGGAGGAAGTTCTCAAATTCATCTCCCAGAGAATTTGGGAGAAAGGGTTTTTTAAGATAGTTTGGGCAGACACATGTACTCACCATCAAATTGGTTTCACTGATCGTCACCTAAGAGCACATTTAGGAATAACATTGATTGGGTGTCGGGCAGATGTGGGTGGGGGAGGGGATGGGTGTATACATACATAATGAGTGCGATGCGCACTGTCTAGGGGATGGACACGTTTGAAGCTCTGGCTCGGGGTGGGGGGGCAAGGGCAATATACGTAACCTAAACTTTTGTAACCCCACAATATGCTGAAATAAGAATTAAAAAAAAGATAGTTTGGCAGGCAACAGGCTGGGCAATTGGGTCTGCTAACTGGCTGGGTTCGGGGCAGAACCATAGAAATCTAGAAATTGTCTTCTTTGCTGACTCGGTTCTTGGGTGGGGGTTACAAGACCAGCTGAGTCAGTTCCTGGGTATGGGCTGCTGGTCTGGGTGGGTCGGCTGTTCCATCGGCACACAGGGCCAGGAAGATATCTAGCCTTCGGTTTCACAAGGATGATGTAATCTATGGGAGCAGTGAAGAAAGCTCAGAATCTTTATGACCATCAGCTATATGACTCCTGAGTAGTGGGCAATTATAGGAAAGCAAGCTAGGGAACAATGGTTGGTTATATATATATTTCCCCACCACAGTTCCCACCTTGCAGGCCTTTATTAATTTTATAAATGGTGGTTTCACAACCACTATTATGACTTTGGTAGATATCTACTTCATGTATGTGTGTGTCCAAAACAATATAGCCTATGGTTGTGTAGTTCCTAAACTTTTTGTAAAGTGGATCATGCTGTATATTACGTTTTACTGAACAATTGTTTTTGAAGCATTGTCATAATTTTTGAGATCTAGGTCATTAACTGTTGTATAGTGCTCTATTTTATGACCATATTATAGTTTAATTCTCCATTTCTGAGCTGATGGCTATTTGAGTCGTGTCCAATTTTGGTCATAACAAAGGATTCGACAGTGCACATCCTTCATTGCTCTCCTGTTGACAGCCTTCTCTGTGCAGCTGCAGGGGTTGTTTGGGGCACAACCTGCACACACACAAGTCTGTGACAGCACTGAGTGCACACGTGCAGGAATCTCTCCTGGTAGATCTCACCTGGGGCGGTCCAGCTCTCCTAGGTATTTGGAAACGTGGGAGAATCTTTTGTTGTGTTGGGGCAGGGGTCTGGCAGGGATGCTAAATTTTCTACTGTGCATAAGAGCTCTGAATAAAAGAGACTTGTTCCACACAAAAGATCAAGAATCTCTCCTTTAACGCTGCCTCTGATTTTTGTCTCGCAATAGAATCTTTGTGTTGTAGAATATGCGTTCATAAGTCTAACTAGGGAATGACAACTTGCTCTCCAAAGTGCCACCTGCCACAGCAGAGAGTGCCTGTTTACCTCAATTCCTTGCCAAGTCTCACTGTCAGCTTTTTGAATTTCTGCTACATTTATGGGCGTAAAATGCAACCTCATTGTGATTCTAAACTTGCATTTTCTGCTTTTATTAGTGATGTGGAAAACCTTTTCAGATTTTTATTGTTCATTCATGCCTTCTCCCTGGGGAAGTGGCCTGTTAATAAGGTGCCCATTTTTCTATTGGGTAGTTAAAATTATCCTTTTTGATTTGTAGGGTCTCACTAGATATTCTGAAAATTTGCTTTTGTTAGTTTTGGGGGCTGTAAGTGTCTTCTACCAGTTTGTTGCTTGCCTTTTGACTTTATGGCGCTATGTTATGCAGAAGTTGTATATTTTGATATAGTTAAATCCATCCAATCTTGAGTGCGATTTTTGTGTCTCTACTTTGTAAAATATACTCTAGGCTACAATCATAAAGATATCCTCTTTTTTCCCCACCTAAAGGTTTTTAATTTTCATTTCTTATATTTAAGTTTTTAATCCATCTCACAATTTATTCTTATACGAAGTGTAAATGAGGAATCTGATTTTGTTTTTCTTATGGGAAATCAGTTGTTACAACACCATTTACTTCTATTAATAATACTCTATATTTCCCACTTTGACTTCCAGTGCATCCTGTGTCATATAGAAAGGACCATATCTGTTTTTCTCTTGATCTATTTTTGAATTACCCTTCACCAATAACACTCTCTTAATTACTATGGCTTTATAATAAATTTGGATAGTTAGAGGAAATTCTCGTTCTTTCTTCTTTTGCAAAACTCCCTTATCAAATTCTTGAATATTTACATTTCCATTCAAGCTTCAGAATGCTGTTGGGATTTTGCTTAGAATTGCAATGAATTTACAAATACTTATAAATACTCAACATTTCATAATATTGATCTTCCCCTTCCATGTATATGGTGTACCTGGTAATTTCTTTAGTTCTTTTTTAATGTTTTCAGTAACCTTTTTCCTGAAGCAGCTGAATATCTTCTTAAAATTTACTGTACATTTCTGCATAGTTCTGAGCACTGGAGTGATTTTTCAAAAACTGAAATCTGAAGGTATCAACTCATCCCTCCCTGAATGTAGCTCTCCTAAGGCCTTCTGTTAGAATGAAATTCAAACTCCTACTGTAGCATGAGTTATAGGACATGGCCTCCTGTTTTTCTCTTAGACTTTATCTTGCATCTTTGGTTAGTGATTAAGCTTTTCTTTTTTGAGGCAGAGTCTCACTTTGTTGCCCAGGCTAGAGTGAGTGCCGTGGTGTCAGCCTCGCTCACAGCAACCTCAAACTCCCGGGCTCCAGTGATCCTCCTGCCTCAGCCTCCCAGGTAGCTGGGACTATGGGCATGTACCACCATGCCCGGCTAATTTTTTCTATATATATTTTTAGCTGTGCAGCTAATTTCTTTCTATTTTTAGTAGGGACAGGGTCTCGCTCTTGCTCAGGCTGGTCTCGAACTCCTGAGCTCAAAGGATCCGCCCGCCTCGGCCTCCCAGAGTACTGGGATTACTGGCGTGAGCCACCTTGCCTGGCCTAGTCATTAAGCTTTAGCCACAGCGGTTTTCTTTATGTACTCCAAACAGATCAAGCTAATTACACTTTGGGACCTTTGTCCTTGCAGCTTCCTTTTTCTGCACCCTTGTTCCCCAGCTATGCATGTGGCTGGTTTCTTCTTGCTATCTGGGCCTCAGCTAAGATGTTCCCTTTCAGAGAAACCATCTCTGCCCACCAGAGACTAGTCTTCCAATCACCCAAAATGGCTCAGCTCTTTTATTTTTTCACAGCACTTATCACCATGTGAAATTACCTTCTTTAACTCTTTATGGGTGTATTATTCCCCACAATTTAGAATGTAAGCTCCACAAGGTTGAGGATGGTGCTGTCTTATTCTTTTCTGTGTCCTCAGCACCCAGAGCAGTTCCTGGCACACAGTGGGTGTTCAATGAACATGTGCAGAATGAATGAGTGAGTGGACAAATGAGCCAACTTTACCTGCCTGGTTGCTCTTTCTGTGTTTTCCTTGTTCCCACCAGCCACACATACACTAGCAAATAACATAGGGGTATTTCCTTGTTCCCACCAGCCACACATACACTAGCAAATAAATAATATTATGTAGACATTTCTAATCTCGCAAAGAAATAGCTTAACTGCAGAAATACTTACAAAAGGGACTCAAAAAACATTGACGTTCTGCATATCCAGGTTTCTAGGTGGCTTAGAAGAGTGAAAGTTTCACTCTCCATTCACTCCACTTCTATTCCTAAGAGATAGCTATTAACAGTTTCTTTGCATGGAGCCAGAAACTTTTTATCTACTTACAAATCTCTATCCATCTACCTATCCATCTCTCTCTCTCTCTCTCTGTCTATCCATGTATCCTAATCTATCGTAGATTAGACGATATGAATGATTCAATAGAAGAAGTTTTATTCTTATTGAAAAACTGTTATTTTTTAATGGATCCAAGTTTGTTAAGAAGTCAGATCCTCAGTTCCCGCTTTAGAGGTTCTGATTCCACAAACCCAGGCTGGGGCCTTCATTTTCAATAAGCACCCTGGGTCATTCTGACACAGGTGGCCCCACAACCACTTTTTGAGAAATATTCACCTGGGTCAAGGCAATTTAATGCTATCCTTATTTAAGACCATGCAGCCTCTGAACACCAGAGGGCAGATGGAGCCACATGTGTGCCCAGTGACATGGTATGTTACATCCCTTTTGCTCAAGAAGAGGGTGTATGTGCCTCCACTGAGGCCCTGAGAACCTGACATGCTTATAAAGCCACACAAACAATCAGGAAAACAGCTCAAAACTGGCAGTGAGGTGAGGTCACGTCCAGCCTGGGCAACATTGTGAGACCCCATCTCAAAATCAAACAAAAAAACTGGCAGTGAGGAAACCTGGGTTCTAGATTCTGTGCGGCTCTGGGCTTCAATTTCTTTGTATGCAAAACGAGAGATTGGGCCCCTCTGATGTGATAGTATAAGAAATCTACATTAGTTCTTCCTCCTCAGTTCCTGGCAAAGAGCTGCTAAAACTCTTATAGCTTCCTGAGTGATTGGGCTGAGAGGAGGATCTTTCGTTATTCATAATAAGCCCCTTTCAACCAATCTGAGTTTATGTTAATGAGATGTCTGGTGGCTGGAAGTCCCCAGATAGCTTTAGGATGGGGGCTGGTTGCCAGAGAACCAACCATGTGATTAGAAGGTTGGAACTTTCCAGGCAGGGGAGGGGCCAGACATGGAGTTCAATCACCAGTGGCCAATGATCTACTCAATCACGCCTACCTAATGGAACCTTCGTAAAAACCCTCACCGATGGGGTTTGGAGAGCTTCTGGGTTAGTGAATGCACACACCTGTTGGGAGAGCAGCACACCCCAAACTCCACCGGAACAGAAGCTCCTGCTCTCGGGACCCATCTGGCCCCTGCCCTACGTACCTCGCCATCTGTCTGTTCATCCATATCCTTTGTAATATCTTTTGTAATAACCTGGTAAGTGAAGTGTCTCCCAGAGTTCTATTCTATTATAGCAAATTAGCAAACCTAAGGAGGGGCTCGTGGGAACCCCTAATTTGTGCTTAAGTTGGCTAAAAGTGTTGGAAGCCCAGGACTTGTGATTGGCGTCTGAAGTGGGGCAGTCTTGTGAGACTGAGCCGTTAACCTGTGGAGTCTGACACTAACTCCAGGTATATAGTGTCAAAATCGAACTGAGTTGAATTGAATTGAATTGAGGACATCTAGTTGATATCTGGAGAGTTTAAGAATCGACTGCTTGAACCCGCACATTTGGTGTCAGTAGTGTTGTGGCTATTGAAATAAAGTTTTTCTTTCAACCAGATAAGTGTCAAAGTCTATTCCAGCTCTAACGTTTTATGGGAAACTTCAACATCTCATGGATTCGCGATTGGGTTACGTCTGATTTTTATCCCATACCTTCCAAATTTTCTAGGATGAGCTTACATTACTTTTGTAATGGAAAAGAAAATAACCAAAACATTTTAAAAGATAACATTTTGCATTATTACTCAAACAGGATTTTCACAAGCTGAGATGATTGCTTCTGTTCTAGTGCTAAGTTCACTACTCTAATATTCATGAACATACATAACAAAACCTCTATACATATTTATCCAACAGATTGTTTTAAACAATTTTAAATGTTGTTTTAATAGTCAAAACTGGATCTGTGACACTAAACAAGATAGGAAACAGCCCAAGGATCCAATTTCAGCCAGAATCTTGTACCACATGGAGAAATTAAACAATTCTTAAATATTTAAAATACCCTGTAATTTTTTTAGACTCCTGGGCTTCAGAATTTCTGACAAGGTGATTCCTAAGCCACAATTAACAAAAATAGGCAACCTTCCAAACAGTCTCCCAAAGCAAAAGTAGAGTCCTCGGAGCACTGCCTGTGAGCATGATGCATACAAGCGACACACCCGCAGGGAACAGCAGAAGCCAGAAAGGGTTTGGAGCTTGTCCTGAACTGGTGTCTGCTGAAAAGGCTCTATGAAAAGAAGGTTGTGATTAGAAGATCGTGACACTGCCAGCACCCACTCATTAGCACGCCTGGAGAATCACAGAAAGGGAGACAATGCAGTCTTTACAACCAGAGCACCCATCCCAGGATATTTACAAATACTTGCTGCTATTCCAATCTTCAGAGTAGTTCGGTCACTGCACTAACAGGAGTCACAGGATGCAGACCCCATAGCCAGTCACTCCAGGTGGTCTCCTAAGAAAGACCCCTGACGCCTCTTGGTTGCTCAGGCCATAAACCTATGCATTTTCTCTCATCATCTCACTTCCCATTCATCAAACCCTAGGAGCTCTACTTCTAAAACGCGCCCCTCTATTTGCCTGTATCTCCTCATCTGCAATGCCATCACCTTAGCTCCAGCCACTACCATTTTTCCTTGAGACTACTTCAACAACCTCTTTACTAATTTCCCCATGTGACCCCTGAGACAATCCCTTCTTCCCACGATAGCTGTATGGATTTATCAGATCACTTTTCCCCCTGCTTAAAAACTCAGTGTCTTCTGATTTTATATAGACTAAAACTTAAACTCCATTCCCTATGTGGTTCCTATCTATCTCTCAAACTTCATTTCATGCCAGTCTTCCCTACACTTTCAAAACACCCTACATTGGCCTCCTTTTCCCACCTAACTCTGCCAACCCCACTGTCATTGCAGGACCTTTGCACCTGCTGTCCCCACTGCTGGGATCACTATTTCTCCAGATCTTCACATTGCTGGATCCATCTCATCATCCCATCTCAACTCGAATGACCCCTGACCACTATATCCTAAACAGTACCAGCCTGCATTTGTGTTATTCTCTACTCTTGTTTATTTTCTGCATGGTCTTGACGTTACAGTTCACTTGCTTGCTGGTTTCCATTCCCCACTAGAATGTTAGCTCCATGAGGAGGGAGATATTGCTTTTCCCTGTTCACTGCTAAATCCCCATAGCCTAGGACACACACATAATGGATACTCAGTGACTATGTGTCAAATGAATGCATATGGTATTTCAGATTAAATCAGAACCCAACTTTTCAATGTTCCCTCTCCATTCACAGTTAAAACTCAATTTCTTGCCTGGAAGACAAGCTGTTAATTTGCAGAAGAGATATTTCTCTCTATGCATATCCTCACTGTCACCCCACAACTAGGTTAGAATCTTTGACATGGAGCTCATTTCTCTGAAAACATAAGATCCTTTGGAGATATCAGTCAAATGAAACTTAAACCTCGTTGACAAGCTAAAATGACTCTTACAGCGTTGCTTGACTTGGGGAAACGATTGTGTAGGTTGTCAGTGCTGGAAGTGAAGGGCTTAGAGTCAGAGTGGGTTGATGGTATGTCACATGGACTGATGCAGGTGGGTATTTTTAAAGTGCTAAGGAAATTTGCTGCAATACTCTGTGCTCTAGCCAGGCATGTAATATGCGGGTTGCTCATTTGGGACCCAAATAAGAGGATCAACTGAAGTTTTAAATGGGTCTCAAATAAAGGTATTTTCATCTAACTTGAGCAGTGGATTCCAGAGTGGTAGTGACAGCCAATATTCCACACGGTATCTGAATTTATAAATCTTTTTTTCCTATTCATCGCCTTTTTTTTTTCTTTGAGACAGACTCTTGCTCTGTCACCCAGGCTAGAGTGCAGTGGTGTCATCATAGCTCACTGAACCTCAAACTCCTGGGTTCAAGCGATCCTCCTGGCTCAGCTTGCCAAGCAGCTGAGACTACAGGCATGTGCCACCATGCCCAGATAATTTTTTCTACTTTTAGTAGAGATGGGGTCTCACTCTTGCTCAGGCTGGTCTTGAACTCCTGAGCTCAAGCAATCCTTCCCCCTCAGCCTCCCAGAGTGCTAGGATTACAGGCGTGAGCCACTGTACCCGGCCAGCTTTTTTCTTTTTTCCTAAGGGAAATTCTGTGAGGTTGGCCAAACGTATTTCTTATACCTGTTTTATATATGTGAATATGAGATTCAAGATCCCCTAATGAGCAAATACCAGAATCTTGATTTGGAATGAATATCTTAACCAATAAGAAAAATATTGCAAAAGACATTTTAAAAATCAACTTTATTGAGATATGATATATGTACATAATAAAATGCTTCCCTTTTCAGTGTACAGCTCAACATATTTTGACAAATATATACACTCCACTCCTGTATCCACCACTACAATCAAGATATAGAACATTTCTTTTTTTTTTTTTTTTGTACAAATTTATGGGATATGTGAAAAATTTTGTTACATGTATAGTGATCATCAAGTCAGGGCATTTAGAAGTATAGAACATTTCTTTCCCCTGAAAAGTTCTTTCATGTTCCTTTGCACTCAGTCCTTCCCCTCACCTCCTACTCCTGCTCCTAGAAACCATTGATCTGCTTTCTGTCACTATATATTAGCGTGCTTTTTCTAGAATTTCATATGAATAGAATCATACAGTCTGAACTTTTTTGTGTCTGGCTCCTTTTGGTCAGCACAATGTTTTTGAGATTCATCCATGTTGTGGTGCATATTAGTAGTTTGTTCTTTTTTAATTGTTTTATTTTACAGTATTCTATTGTATGGCTATATCACAATTTGTTTATCCATTCACCTGCTGACAGACATTTGGATATTCTTCCAAATGAAACCAGTTTCATGGGTTATCATGAATGCAGCTGCCATGCACATTCCAATAGAATTTCTTTTGCAGGCATATATTTTCCTTGCTCTTCAATAAATACTTTGGAGTGGAATTACTAGATCCTATGATAAAGAGTATTTTTAATTTTATAAAAAACTGAAAACTGTGTTCTAAAATGGTTCTACCATTTTGTATTTCCACCAGCTGTGTGTCAGAGTTCCAGTCACTCCATATCCTCATGAACGCTTGGTATTGTCAGTCTTTAAATTTTAGCTATTTTAGTAGGTATGAGGTGGTATCTCACTGTGATTTGGGTTTGCATTTCCTTGATGACTAAAAATGTGCATCATTTGTTGTGCTTATTGCCCATTTGTATAACTTCTGCAAAGGGTAATTTAAGAGGCAAGAGATAAAAATAATATTATGTCTCATGTGCAAGAACTTGCTTTATTTTAAAAACAATTTTGAAAAATGTGCCCTGGCAAAGGATTTATAACTTATTCAGACTATAAAGAATCATAAACACAATAATCTGGTAGAAAATATCCACATCTTATTTTTTCGTTAGTATACATTCTTTTTCTTCTTTAGCATTCATTCATGTAATGCTCTAAGAAATTAGAGGGGGCTGAATTTGCAGGAAAGGGCTAGGACTGAAATAGCTTGATCTCAGCAAAGAAGGAAAAGACTTTTCTTTCTTCACTTCCAATTACCCTCTCTTCCCTAGACCTCATTTTATAGACCATGGGCTCAATTATTCACAGCATCTTTTTATATCTAGCCTCGTAAAACCATAAGGTGAATCATTACAAAATTAATATTCAACAGGCTTTATATAACTCTGCTTAATGCAATGCATAACTCAGATTTTTAGCACCCCAAGGCCTCTCAAGGTCTATAAATGCAACCAACTTAATAAGAGACCATGTGTTTTAACTCTAACATTACCTCCACAACCTTCACACCACAAAACCACTAAATTTAGACTCAACAACCAAACAGACATGGATGACAGAAATGGACTGTACATAACATAAAAGGCCAAGCTCTGCATGAAGACTCTCATGATAACAACCAAGATGGTGTTCTGACACTTTTGTTTTGAGAAACTCATGGTTCTAATAAAAAGGAGCTGATTTTGCTTCCAGAGCACTTACATAAAAAACACTACAAAGTTTTTATAGCACGTAACCCAAGAGTTCTGGCTCTTAAATAATCATCACTTCCCAGGAGGCAAAAAGCTGAAGAATGCATCTAGATACTGCCCTCTAGCCCCCACTCAAATAAAATCATTTCCAACCTAGAAGGAGTCTTATAGATCAGTGGCCCCCAACCTTTTTGGCACCAGGGACCAGTTTCATGGCAGACAATTTTTCCTTGGTCCAGGGGGATGGGGTGCCAATGGTTTTGAGATGATTCAAGCACATTACATTTATTGTGCTTTGTTTCCTACTATTATTACATTGTAATATATAATGAAATAATTATACAACTCACCATAATGCAGAACCTAATGCCGCCATTGATCTCACAGGAGGCGTAGCTCAGGTGGTCAGGCGAGCGATGGGGAGTGGCTATAAATGCAGATGAAGCTTCCCTTGTTCACCTGCCACTCGCTTCCTGCTGTGTGTCCCAGTTCCCAACAGGCCATGGACTGGTACTAGCCCATGGCCCAGGGGTTGGGGACCCCAGTTATAGATCATTCAGTCCAATGATCACATTTTATAGACAAGGAAACCAAAGTCCAGACAAGTGAAATTACCAGGCTGGGGTCAGACAACCAGTTAAAAGGAGCTGGGTGTTAAATACAGGTCTTCTGACTCAGACTCTGAATTCTTAGTCTTGCTTTCTTTCTTTTTAAGATTTTTTTCCCCCAGTTTTCAATAGTTACACAGATTCAATGTAGAAATTTTGGAAAACTCAGAAAAGCATAAAGAAAAAAATGTTAAATCAATTTTTATGAAATTAAAAATTGTTAAATTGTTAATCCCAATACTTTGAGATAATCACTCTCAAACTTATTGGGACAGTATGGTGTAGAAGCTACGAGGGCCGCTTCTCGAGTCATTCATTTGGCTTCATATCCTGGCTACTTACGCTTGACAAGCTTGTGACCATAGAAGTCATTTAACTCCCTCCCCCTCAGTTCCCTTGTCAGTAAAATAAGGAGAACAAGCTCATTTATCTTCTAAGGTTGTAAGAACAAGGCAGGATGAAATTCACAGAGCATTTCACACAGTGCTTGGCACATAGTGAACACTCAATAAACAGTCGCCATCTTGATTACATCCTTCCAGACATTCATTTGTGTGTACGTGTTTTTATTCTTTAAAACAAGGAAACCAGTTCTGTGGCCTTTTTTCACCTGATAGGACATCTGCCATGAAAAGTCATTCTCCAGTGGCCTTTACGCTAAACCAAACTAGCCCAGGGAAGTCCAAATTTTAACGGCGATCTGGACAGCTACATGCTGGAGTTCTGGCTACTAAGAAATGCCCACAATCCAGCGAATCTCTCAGAGTTTTGGGTTATATCCCAAGAAATAAGGCTGCAGCCCTTTCCCCAGCCACGTCCTAATGGTGACTCACTGGCAGAGCTTCAGAAAGAACATGGTTCCACAGCCTCATTCAGAGCTTCTGCCACCTCAGTGTTGGTGGGAACCAGCAGGGCCCCAGGGACCCTCCCACACCAAGGTCATCTCAGAGGATGGTTTGTGATGTAATTGTGGCCAGAGTGGTGATTTCCAGGTAAAGCAGGGATGGTTTTTGAGAATAAAAACTGTCCTACTAGGATCTCTTTTCTTTCTAACCTGCACCAAAACAAACCAAAAAATCTACTACTACCTATATTTGAGAGACTCCAGAAAGAACTATTGGCTTGGCAATGGTCAGTGACTAATGGGCGATAGCTGTAGGAAGTGCTGCGTTAATGTTTATGAAGCTGTATCCTGCATCAATGGGAGAGTATATTGTGATTGATTAGTAATGTCTGCAATGGAAGATGGCAACAGCAAGGTGGTACACATGCCATGATGCTGTACTCCGTGGTCTATTTTAATGTCCTCACTTTATAGATACGAAAACTCAGGTTCATGGCAATGAGGAATAATGGCTCATCCAAGGGTGCAGAGACAGTACACAGCAAAGCTGAGACTAGTAACCACTCCTTATGGTTTGTAGCTCAGCATTCTTCTCTCCATGCCTGGCTGCCTTTCTTCTCTGGTGGGCGGGATGGTTTCCTGTCTTATAACCATTAGGTGGTCCTGGCTTGAAACAACCCGTTCAGATCACTTCCATAATGAATAAATTATGCCAAGATAATTTAAAAAAACACGCCAGTTCCAGCTTTGTACTAAGGCCCTGGCAACAGCCAGCACACAGCTGTTATGAGGATGTGTATTCTATTTTGACAAAAGACAGGTGGCTGGTTTTGTCTTGTTGGTCTGAGATAACATAATGTGCAGAAAGAGACAAGCAGGGAAGAAGAGATTTCTTTCCCTAGACCCAAGCATAAATGGATTTCTTCTTTGCATAACTGAGCTCTAAATAAATAAAATACAAACACATGTTTACAATATTGTTGAGATGTTAAGTTGTTGAGAAATGCCTACGGAATTTTGTTCTAATTTGCATCCTCTCCAGGAAGATGGAATTCAGTATGAACTTTTTAATGGTGGGAGGAAGATGGCACCATCATTTATTGCTTCATATGGTCACCAGATGATTGCTAAGTGCTTACTAAGTGCCAGGCATGTGCAAGCCACCAGGGATGCAACAGTGATCAGAGGAGAAATAGTTTTTGTCCTCACATGAAGTCCACTGGGAAAGAGGGACTATTAACAAGCATTGTAATACATACATATATACAAATAAGAAGGCAGTATTTATGGAGCAACTAGGCAGGGGTGAAATCATTCTCAACAGGATCGGCATGCTTAAGTAGAAAAGGCAATGATTTGGAGCCAGAAAAAAGAGTGCTGGAATCCCGTTTCCTGCCACTTACCTAGTGGGTGACCTTGAGCATGTCACTTAAACTTTCTACCCCAATTTCTTTATCTGTGAAACAAAGTTAATAATTCCTACCCTGTCGGGATTATGCCAAATATTGAGTTAAAGTTTATTAGGTTCCTAAGGAATCCTGGCACAGAACATGGGTGCCACACATAATTATCGAATGAATGAAAGAATCATTATCAAATACACATTGGGTCTCTAATAGAAAAAGGGACATTTGTGAAGAGAGTGATGAAACAGAGTAATGAGACATTAGTCTTGTCTTATACCTAGTTAGAGACTGAGAATATACAGCAAATAGATAACAGAGCCATAAGGAAGCACGCTCTGTGTTGCTGGGTCGGGAAGTTCTCTAAAACGGAAATGTCTAAATACAAACATAATGTGAGTCACAAATGAGAGGCATATGTGTAATTTTCAAATTTTTAGTAGCCAAATTAATAAAAGTAAAAAGAAACATATAGAATAAATTTATTAATATATTAGTATTTAACCCAATATAGCCAACATATTATTATTTTACATATAACCAATGCAAGTTTATTGATGTAATATTTGGCCTTCTTTTTTTGTACGAAGCCTTCAGAATCCAGTGTGTACTTTATACTTATGCTGCATCTCAATTTGGTCTAGCCATATTTCAGATCTCAGTAGCCACAGGTGGCAAATGGCTTCCATACTGGATAGCACGATTCCAGAAGTTTGGAGATGGGAGTGTTGAAGACAAGGCAGTCAGGTGGGTTTAGGGAGGGGGTGGGCTTGAGCACAGTGGGCATGAAAAGGCCTGACTTGGTGTTCTTCACAGCTGTCTCCAAGCGCACAGTCTTGTGTTGCAGCACCATATAGACACCTCCTTCACCTGGCTGGCTCTGTGTTAGGGACCCTCCAAATCTACCCTACTGGTGCAGGGGCCATACTCTTGGATTTGGTTCTACTCCCTGATGGCACATTCGTACTCTCAGATCGTCCTGTGCTTCCTGGTACCCTCTGACTTGGCACAGTGCCCAGCACTGCACATGTAGGAAGCACATACATGTAAAAGCAGATTTCTTGTTTGCATAACACAGCTCTAAATAAATAAAATACAAAGAAAAGACAAGGTCGCCAAGCTCTGGCTCCCAAAGCCACGAAGCCTGTCAGAGCCCTAGTTTGCCCCGTAGCCTAGAGAGACACAGAGACAGTTATCAGTTAAACAAATCCCAAGAACATTCCCAGCAGAAGACCAGTCTCAGCATGGGCTCCTGGTGGGGCACGGACGGGCACATGGCCTGCTTGTGGGCGAGGCACTTGGCAGAGAGGAACTAGGAAAGGGAGGAGATGATCTGACCCTTTGAGAGCAGGTCCTAGCCAAGTCCATTTTCTAAGGTGCAATGAAGTAAGGAGACCCACGTGGCCAAGCAATGTGCAGTGATGTGCACTAAAAAGAAAGTCAGATGACGAATGAAAGACGAGTGAGAAAAATGGATGTAAAAGGAGAGGGGCGGAGGCCTGGGAACCAGGAGTCCCGACAACAGCTTGGTAGCCCCTCACCTGAGCAAGCATTTGCAGCGTCCCCTGCACTAGGGCCCAGGCTGGATCGCAGCGGAGGGCTGGACCCACATCGGCCTCCTCCCTCGTCCTGCCCCATCCCGGGGCACAGTGGTTCACAGCAGGACAACAAACTCGGGCAAGCAAATGAACACGAGAAGGGGACTGGATGAGGAGGCAGGACACATTCTCCCCAAAACTCCCTGAGGTATCCCCAGCAGTAACACTAACAACGGAGGAGGATGAATTTCTACGTGGTCTCTAATCGTAGCTCAATAGGTTCATCACAGGAACACATGTCCTGTGTGTAGAAGGCGTCACCCCTGATCCACCCAACTGTCAGCAACTGGAAGGTGACCCCAGTGTGGGTAGGTCTTCTAATATTTCCAAAGTTTTAAGTATGCATTTTATGTGACATTTTCCAACTTTTTTTTACTATGTCAATACATTTTTAAACATTGTGCTGGTTCACACTGTGGGAGACAAAGAAAATAGGCCATGGGGCTGGCAGCTTGAGACTTGTACTCTAGATTGAAGAAGACATGGTTGAGAGGACTACTGTCTAGCCATTTGTAACTTCTCAGTCCCATTTTGCTTTGAGGTTTAATTCGGATTATGCCCGTGAAGGGCTTAGCATAGTTTCTGGCACATAGTAAAGGCAGTTAACAACTGGTGTCATTGGCTAGCTCTAAAGAACTTTGGAGATTTATTTCTAACTATTACATAGGTATGGAATCACAGGATGCCCCCAGAGACAAAACATCTGAAACAGGGCCCCCTGCCCACAAATGATTCCCCATTTCTTCATTTCTGTCTCACGGCTTAAATTCGTTGCACTTTGTCAATTCATGAAACTCAATGTGGTTGCACAAAGAAGTAAGGGGGAGAAAAGGTCAACCTAGGTGGAAGTGGAAGCTGGTATAAGTTTTCTAGAAAGCAGCTTGACAATACTTAGCAAAAGACCAAAACCATTTGTATGGCTTTTTGGCTCAGCTATTTTATTTCAAGGAATTTAGCCTAAGGAAAAAAAATGGTCTTTCATAAAGATTTAGTCCTAAGACTGTTTATGACAGTGTAGTCTATCATAGAAACAATTAAGGAAATGAAATGCCCATAAAGAGGAGATCGGCTGCAGAAATTATCATGTTAGCTGTGTCCCCTGCAGTAAACGCCACCAGAGCAGGGTCCTTGTCTGTCTCGTTCACCACTGTATGCACCACTGTATGTGAGCTGGCACATAATAGATGCCAATAAATATTTAAATACATATGAGACAGCTTATGTAGTATGATTCCATTTTCATAAAAAAAGAAGAAAGTGTGTGTTTCTGAAATTGTGCTATTTTGCTTTCACGTGGATCAGGAGTCTACAAACTCTAGCACCTGGGCTGGGTAAATGCAGTTTTATTAGAACACAGCCACACTCTTTCTTTTACAGATGTCTATGGCCGTTCCTGCACTGAAATGGCAGAATGGCGTTGTCGTTGCCACAGAGTCTGCATGGCCCAAAAAGCTGAAAATAAGTTAACCCTTGAACAATGCAGTTTTGAACTTCGAGGGTCCACTTATATGGAGATTTTTTTTCCAACCAAACACAGGTCAAAAATACAGTATTCACAGGATGCAAAACCTGCATATATGGGGAGAAGACTGCAGGATTTGAGTATGCACAGATTTGGGTACACGCTGGAGGCCGGGGCAGATTTCTGGAATCAATTTCCCTCTTATACCTCGCGGATGACTATATTTGCTATCTGGCTCTTTAGAGAAAAAGTTTGTTAACCTCTGCTACAGACAGAAGTTCCTTCTGAGTAGTCTAATGCACACACACTTGTATGTAAAATATATACATATATTTTTCTCACAATGAACATGTATTACCTTTTTTTCTTCTGTTTGGCACAGCTTAGGCTCGGCCAAGGGGAGTGTGGTATCACCACATGGATCATGCGAAGTACTACTTTTATAACCAGAAGTTGGGGATTTTTGTTGTTTGTTTTCTTGTTTTGTTTTTTTTTTCACAAAACAAAGAAAGGTAGAAGGAACAAAGGAAGAAAGAAAGGAAGGGAATAATTTATTCATATTTACCAATTAAGAAAAATGTCCATAATAAGTGAAAATTTTAAGTATGGCATGGACAGAATGGTTACATTTTTGTAAAGTCTGGATAAAAACCTGAAAGGAAATATACAAAAAGTTTAGCATGGCTATATCTAGGCAAGTAAACTACAAATAGCTTTTATTTCCTTCTTTGCTCTTAGTTGTATTTTCTAAATTTTCCAAAATAAGTGTGCTGCATTACTTTTGTAATAAGAAAAAGAGAAAATAAGTGATATTGAAGAAAAAGAGAAAAGAAAACAATTGGTCTACATAAATAGCAGCAATGTTTCTACCAGTCTTTGACATGTAAGCAAGGGAACATCCACTTGGTGTCCTG
Organism: Varecia variegata; assembly: GCA_028533085.1. Classification (NCBI taxonomy): domain Eukaryota; kingdom Metazoa; phylum Chordata; class Mammalia; order Primates; family Lemuridae; genus Varecia; species Varecia variegata. Next base: position 149,150,987 of record CM052436.1, on the reverse strand, counting down.
GGGGTGTGTCCCTTTGGACACACTGCTTGTCATTCCTGCACTCCACTAAAATGGTAAGACAGAGGGTTAAAACTTAGTGCCACTTTTTTTTCCCCTAAAGTATTTATTCTGGCTCCCAACCTGATATGGATACTTTTTCTTCATATCAATAATAATAATAATAATCAGCTAAATTCCTCCCAAAACACAGCTTGCATTTCTATCTAGATTAGAAAATGTGTTTAGAAAAGAAGTTTCTGGCTTAGTAGCCAACCCTTGTGGCACCCCCTCAATCATACTTCCCTGATTTCAGTTTTAGCCCGGATGGACGGTTCTGGCAGTGTGGACAGCTCCCTCTTCATTCTTCCACCATGTGTCTCTCTGCTTCTCTGCCTCGGCATAGGGTAGAGGAAGGTAACACCCCCAGAGGCAACCCCCAACAATGGGAGCAGAGGATAAACACCCCAGCCTCCAGCCTGTGGGGTCTTGATAGAGAAGAGCACCTGTTGCCCACAGAGGCCACCTTTCTTGGCTTTTCTCCTTCCCTGGCCCTCTCTCCCCACCCCTCTCTCCTACTTCCTGGGCATCTCTTCCCAGACTAGCTTCCTGCACCCAACATATTGTTTCAGGTTCTGCTTGGGAGGAACTCAAACTCAAAGAGTTCACAAGGACATGGCAAACCAATAGCAAGAATTACACCACACAGCCCCAGAAAGCTCTTATAGATGGTGTCAAATGGAGCTCATTAGAGTTTCTAGGACATATTTATTCATTGTATGACTATTTATTAGACTTCTACACTGGGCCACAGGTGTGCTGGGTATGGGATGGTGAACTTCTAATAGATAGACATAGTCTATGCTCACAGATCACAAGACATTAAACAGTGATCATGCAAATTATACTATGAGAAAGCACAGGTAAGATGGGGAAATATAGCAGAGACTAATCTAGCCTGAGAAGCAGCATGGTTTTTTTTGAGAAGACAACATTTAAACTGGTCCCTAAAGCCTGGGTTAGCCAAAGAATGCGGAAGGCCTACGGTATTTCCTCCACATACAAAGACTGAACAAAGAAAGTGGATATTTGATGGGCTGATTAATCATGTTAGAGGTTTGAATATCTAAAAATATATACATCCAGCCAACACTCTCCCCTTTCATCTGACACAGGTTAAATATCCTAAAAGCTGAACAAGTGCTTGAATATCTTCAGGGTATTAATTACTGAGAGGACCAAAACTGGCCATTATGATTTAAACATGGCCTGGATCACATCGTTGTAATCAGAGGCAGTGTACTTGGTGGCTTCTACTCTTGTTAACTGGGGAGAGGGTGACTCTTCTATCAGGTGGCAAAAAGCAGTCTAACTTGTTCCAAAGACCTACAGCTTCAGATCCACAAAGATGTCACTTAAAATTGGTTTGAAGAATGCCAGCCTGCTAATTCCCCCTAAAGTGGTCTCAGAAGAAACTGATGCTTACAAACCTCTAGGGCACACATGCTTCCTGAGACTTTGAATCAGCTTAACTTCTTCCTAAACACACAGTGCTTCATGTGCTAAAAAATGCAATAAATACACCTTTGGTGTTTCTGTGTTTGTGATATATTGCCTTTTTTCTTGCAGCAATCTCGTAAGAGTTTTATTTCACATTTTTATTATTCTCACTGCATCCTAATACTTCAAACATTTTAATAAATTATGGTTCTCTGGTTCCTACTTCAGAATCATTTAACTGATTTAATGAGCACTGTCTAATTATTGCATTGCACCTTTCATTTTAGAGTGCAGTAGTGTTTTGGCTGAAATAGCTGGTAATAGCTCAAACACTCAGAAAAAACAATGAGGATGAGTAATGCAGGACTCACAACAGTTCATTTTATGCCACATATCATTCTTAAGAATATATGTATATAGATGTATGTATACTTTAATTAATCAATTCACTCATACATTCATTCCATATTTATAAAATGCCCGTATGTGCCAGGCATTTGGGAAAGACATCAGAACAGTTTCAGTGGTGCTTTGATAATAAGATATCCCCTTATTGGGGACATAAAACAGTGGTGAAGGACTCTTGAACCAGACTGTGTGTATATATTTAAATCTTGACTTCACAATTTCTTAGCCATGTGATCTTGGGCAAACTAATGAACCAGTTTGTGCCTCAGTTTCCTGATCTATAAAATGGGAATGAAAGTAGCATCTACTTCCACAAGACTGTTGTGGATATTAAATGAGTCAGCACATACAAAACATGCAAAAGACTGCCCAGGGCATAATAGGCACTTTGTAACTGTTGCCTCTTTTTTGTTATTATTGCTTTGTGCTTGTCTATACCTAACTCATGGCAATCACAGGTGTGCATCTACTTATCTATTTAATTAGTTATCTATTATTTATTTTTGTTTATTGTTTGCCTCTTTCATTAAATTATAGGATGCATGAAGACAGAGACGAAATGCCCGGGGCCAGCATTATGCTTGGCTTATAGTAAAGCTCTAGTACATGTTTGTTGAATGAAGGAACCAAAGAATAAACGATTCTCTGTCAGCATGCACGACCTCTCTCACTCTCCACAAGCCTTTTGCTTCAGAGACTTGCATCACACATGTCTATCAAATGCCATTTGTTGGAAATTCCACATGGTTTTATATCCAGATGGTGCCCGTGACAAAGGGAAGGCATTCTGGCATGCACGAAAGTTACGATGCCAGATGACGAGCCAATTCACTGTATTATTCATCATCAAATGCTGTTGGCCAGCGAACTGACTGCTGTCAGCTGAGCCCCGCAATGGTCAAGCGGAGAAGCTGATTTTTAACGGAGGCTAGTAGCATCATTAGAGAGACAGAGTGATGTGGTAGGAAGGCGAGGGTTAGTGAGTTGGTTCTCAGTCTTGTCTCGGTTTTGCAACGTTGGGCAAGTCAGTTCATTCACACTGCACCTCTCCGCTTAACTGGTTTTGTAAATGGAGGACACAGATTGTTATCACCAATTTCCAAAACTGGTTATACACCAGAATCTTCTGGAAAGCATTTTAAAATACAGATTGCTTTAGGTCAGTGGGCAGCAAACTTGTTCTATAAAGGGCCAGACAGTATAACAAATATCTTAGGCTTTGCAGGCTGCAGGATCTCTCTTGCAGCTACTCAGACTCAACTCTGCCATCGTGTAGCCAAAGCAGCCACAGATGATCCGGAAACAAATGAGTGTGGCTGGGCTCAGCCAGCCTGCCCATAGCACATAGTTTGCTGACCCCTGCTCTAGGCCATCTGTGGCCTCCCAGCGTGAGGTCCAGTTCTCTGCATATTTACAGAAGCTCCTCCAAGTTATCTGGAGCAGCAGATATGTTTGTCAACCACCAGATTAGAGGATCTATAAGGCTCCTTCCAGCTCTAAGAGGAGCTGAGATTCTACCTCTCTTATTTTCACTGTGAGAAATGGCTACTCTCAGTAGACACTATCTAGACAGTCTTTTTTTTTTTTTTTTGAGATAAGGTCTTACTGTCACCCTGGCTAGAGCTGTGGCATCATCACAGCTCAGTGCAATCTCAAACTCCTGGGCCAAAGCGATCCTCCTGCCTCAGCCTCCCAAGTAGCTAGCACTACAGGTGTGCACCACCACGCCCAGCTAATTTTTCTATTTTTTGTAGAGACGGGGTCTTGCTCTTGTGCAGGCTGGTTTTGAACTCCTGACCTCAAGCAATTCTCCCTCCTCGGCCTCCCAGAGTGCTAGGATTCCAGGTGTGAGCCACCGCGCCTGGCCGACAGTCATTTTAATATTCTTGGAAATGCATCACATTTGAGCATTAGCTTTCTACTTCTGAACTTTTTAATCTCTCAAAATTCAATTCTCTACCAGGAAAAGTTTGAATGGTTCCTTTTTTGTTGTGTTTAGATCGAAAGCACTTCTCTCTGTGTGATATCCTGTCAGTTCTTTGTAAGTTTAATATTATCTCTTTTAGGCACTAAAGCATCACAGTACAGGCAAGCCTCCACTTTAAGAAAAGACAATACATCAAAATGTGAAATTATGAAATAGTTAAGGGGTGTTTACAATGTTTGAACTAGAACTTCCTTTGCATAGGGAACTCCATTTCAACTGAAATCATGACTGTTGGGTGACATCACATACTGATTTTCCAGGACAGCCCCAGTTTTCACCTGTTGTCCCTGAGTAATTTACATTGTACCTCCTTTCATTCTCAAAATTATCCCATTTGGATGATAAATAACATGGCCATTCTTCTTACAGATGACCTTGAGGGACAGTAGTCAAATGATGGCTCCATTCAGTTTATACTTAGTAAGAGGCAAGCACTGCTCTGAGGGCCTTATCTACAGTATCCCAATTAATCCTCACAATATTGTGCTGATATGATGTCCTGAGGTTGCATTTCCCTAAAAGCAGACCCTGACATGAGGAGTGAGGGACAAGTATTTTCCTGGGCAACGTTCCCAGGAAGCATAGGTAGGGGGTGAGGAATTGAGACGGAGAAGGGAAAGAAGCCAAACCATGGTGTGTGTGTGCATAGGTCACCCTTGTGAGGAACCAGGGCTCCGTCCCTCCCGGAAGCCTCTGGGGGATCACGTGAGCATGGTGAGCCTCAGAATTTCCCCATGGGGGGCAAGGCAGCTGCAGTTCCATCCCACAGCTCCCAGCCCTCATCAGTTGAGCATCATTCCTAGAAATGTCCCCTCTGCCCCTCCATGTCTGGCCTGTCCCATAGTCAGAGAAGGCTAGAGAGTGCCCTCAGATGAAAGACACAAAGAGCCTTGTCAGTGTGTATGAGAAGTGTCTGAAGACAGCCTCTGAGACAAGTCAGGGGTGCTCATAGCGCAGCGGCAGGGGGCTGAGGCTTAGAGAGGTTGAGTCACACGCCCAGAGCCACATAATTGGTAAGTGGTGGAGACAGGACCTTGACCCATGTGTTCTGGCTCTGCAGAGTTTACCCTGCCTTCCTGGCCACACCTGAGTCAGTTGTGCGGCCCCCAATATCTGTGCGCTGGTCTTAATTGCTGGCCCAGGAGGCCCTTAGCAAAGGCTCACTGTACAGCCAGGATGCCATGGCCTCTGCCACAGCCACCGACTGCGGGCCTCTCAGGGAAATGACAGATGAACTCATCTTCTTCTCTTTCCTGTATTGTTCAGAGATACAGTGATTTCATACGGCTTCTCCAAAGACACCCCTGTGAGACCACACAGTCAGCCTGTCACAAAGCCTGCCAGCTGGGCACGTGAGTGTAGCAGGATAACATAATATTATCGGTGCCCTTACCCATGGAATGTCTGGAAGTCAGAGAGTAAACTGTCACTTATATATGATTACCAAGGCGGATAAGACCTGGAAAAGGTGTTTTTATTTATTTTTTCTTTTCTATAAAACACGAACTTGAGATGAAGTAAAGACCAAGCAACTACATAGTATGCAGTGGTCTGAAAATGTTTTCAATGTAGAGATATTTCTTACAGAAGTGGTCCTGCTAGAACAGCAAGAAGGAATGACAAAATTAGAACATCACTATTTTGCAACCCTTACTGAATTAATAATGGATCACTGATTGCCAACATCACGGAGTGACCACCAGATACAATGGGGCTCCTAGGGGAAGAACAGATAAGCTATAAATTAATCTTAAAAAAACAAAATGGAACCTGAATCTGATCAAACCCCTCTATCCATCTACCAATGACCAAAACCAGAAGAACACGGTGAATGACAAGATGAGGGTGAAACTAGCAAAATCCAGACTGTAAAAACTCTACAGATCAAATAACCAAGTTTCCTCATTATCTAAATTGCAAGGGAAAAAGCAAGAGATGGAGGGGAGACATAAATTAAAAGAGACTTTATAGACATATCAACCAATCACAATAAGTTGATGTTATTTAGACCTTAATTCAAACAATCTGCAACAAAAAGTAAATTTAATGACACATTAAGGTTAATATTGACTGAATTATTCTTCAATGTTAAAGGTGTGAGATTGTCTTTGTGGAAAAACAGTCCTTATCTTTTGAAGATGCACACTGAAGTATTTACAGAAGAAATAATACCATGTCTGAGATTTGCTTCAAAATAATGAGGGGAGGAATGAGAAGATTGATACAGTGCAGTTGGCCATAAGTTGATAACTACTGAAGCTGCATGCTGTGTGCAGAGGATCATCGTACATTTTGCCTTTGTGTTTGTGTTTTGTATATGTTTGTGCTTTTCCATAATACCAAGTTAAAACAAACAAACAGAAAAGCAAAGAACTCTTAAAAAATCACAGCCTTCCCAGACTCAATCAGGAAGAAATAGAATACCTGAATAGACCAATATCTAGTTCCGAAATCGAAACAGCAATAAAAAACCTTCCCAAAAAGAAAAGCCCTGGTCCAGATGGGTTCACACCTGAATTTTACCACACCTACAAAGAAGAGCTGGTGCCCATCTTACATAAATTATTCTCTAATATAGTGAAGGATGGTATTCTCCCCAACACATTTTACCAAACCAATATATTATTGATACCAAAACCAGGAAAGGATGCAACAAAAAAAGAAAACTACAGACCAATATCCCTTATGAATATAGATGCAAAAATTCTCAATAAAATCCTAGCAAATCGAATCCAAGTACTTATCAAAAAAATAATCCATCATGACCAAGTGGGTTTC
>CM052436.1:149116000-149143838 GCA_028533085.1 Varecia variegata | reverse complement strand
ACAATTTACCTGTTATGCCATGAGAGACATCAGCATCCAAATAACTTGCTGATATGCAAACCTCCAGCCCGGTTCCCAGGAGGAATGAAGACTGAGCTCAGATACAGCAGAGCAACTCATACCCTGCAGGCATGAACATTCAAAGCCCAGTATCATATCCCAAAGACCGCTAAATATTTAGGACCATCATTCAGGAAATGTTCTCATGCTCAAACAAAGGAGATCAGAGATTACAGAAGGATCCTTGCACCTAAGCCCCCTCTTCCCCCTCCTCCGCCCTACCCCCACATGTCCCCAGAGGTTCTGCCAAGAACCAGTTTAGTATCAGCTTATCACAGGCTCTAGCCTTAGCCCTGCAATTACATCCTGCCCTGGCAGGAAGCTGAACCTGGCAATCAAGACTCCCTCCCATCTCTGTTTTCTACAACTTGCGTGACTGGGGAGGTGGCAGAGCATGTGGCCTGACCGCACGCAGAAGTGAGAGTTCGCAAGACCTGCGTTTGAATCCTGGCTTTGGCACTTCTCCTGCGTGAGTGAGCTTGGCAGCTCACCTAAGCTCTGAGGGCCAGTTGTTTATTGGTGAACCGGGGCCAGCAATCCCTCTTTAAAGGGTTATGAGCATCTAACAATTCCTGGCACCCAGTAGCTGCTCAGTGTTAGTTCCTCTTATACAGTTCAACAATTAGCTAAGTAAAAAACTGACATTTTAACCTGAGCAGGTCTCTCTGATTTGAGAGGAAAGAAGTACTTTATTTCACATCTTCTGATTGTATTTTATGGATCATTATAGGCTGCTTGTAAATCCTTCTGGAATAAGGCATGAGACACAGCAGTACAAACATACATGCTTGAAGGAACCTGGGAAGCTTGCTATGGGAATAAATACATGGTCTGCCCTTCTGTGACCCTGGAAGAAACCATTTGTCAGGGAACCACTCATCCCTAATTTACCTGATTTGTAATTTCAGGGTTTCATAAAGTGAGGACTCAACTGTAATTACTCTGAGTGCTCCATTTAGGCAGTCAGGATTTTTGACAAACCCTGATGTTTGGCAAAATAATCTTCTAGCACGTACGGAATGTCTCATATGTCTGATCAGTTACTTACAAGCTTTCTAAGCAGACCTTTACCACTTCATGGCTGGTAAATGTTCCCAGGTACATTGTAGTCCTGTTGCTCTTCTAAACACGACATAAGTTCTATGTTTTATGCATGGGTGTTTCAAAGATGAGGGATATTTCTCAGCAACCACCTCTGTATCTTCATTCTCGGGTGCTCCATTAGGATTAAGTGACTGGCTGAAGTCATTATCGAGGTAAGCGCTGTTACTTGAAAAGTTGGCAAACTTAAATTCTATCTTGCAAACAGCCAACAATGTGCATTCTTTTGTACACACTCAAGAGCACAGCCTTGCTCTCACACACGAGTTTTAGCTGAATTTCCAGTTTAACATTTAGAAACAGACAACTATTGGCCAGATAAACTTGTAAATGCATCAAATTATGAGGGGGAGGGTGGAGTGGAGGAAGATTGACTCTTACTGCCTCACGTATTTGAAAGGTTGAGTCAAGAGTTACAAACTCAAAATGCTGGTGAGAGCCAACAGGGCAGATAATGTAGGTGCATAATCAAGGCCAAACAGAAGCAATAGGGAGTAGTGAGGCCTGGGGCAAACTGGAGACCCACCCCCCACCTTAATTTTTTTTTTTTAAATATTTTGCTGGCCAAACAAAACACACTGAGAGCTGTATTTAGACCAGGATTGGCTGTCATTTGAAAATTCCTAGTTACTAGAATGGAAGATTAGGTAGGGAAACATTTTAAGGTCCCAGAAGTTTGACTACTGTATCCGAGTAGATCCTTGATTCTCTATACCAACACTCCCCTTTTCTCCTTCCTAGCACTTACAGGGTCTGTAATTAGTTTCCCTTTTTATTTGTATACTTGTTTATAATCTTGCTCTCTCTCTGTCTCTCTCTCCCTCCTTTCCTCCCTCCCTTGCTTATGGTTATAATCATCAGCACCAGCCAGGGCCAGGCACACAACTGGTTCTCATAAAAATTGCTGAGTGGACAAAGCAAGGAGTATGATATGTCTTGTCATCCTGCGACAAACATATCTTATTCATCTTGGTTCCCCCAGCACTTTGTACGATGGTAGTGATGTGGTAAGTATTTTTTGAATGAGACCGTTGGTGATCATGGTCTGCCACAGATGGTTAACCACAGTGAGGTGGGTGGGGCCAGCGTCTAGAAATAGATGTGGTCACTAGGCTGGGGAGGTGATTGGACACGAGACCCAGCTCTGCAAGGAAGTTCAGTAAGACAGATGATAGCAAGTTTCATGGATATTGATAAGGCATGACTTGTAATTTAACTGAGTTGTTGGCATTAGGGACTTCTGATGATGGCTAATGATAAGGAATCCAGCAAGGGCCAGTGTTCTCAGATAAAGGTATATAGTCTGCCTCAAGTAAGCAACTGACAGTAGAACTAAAGCCATAGGACCTGAAGGCTGAGGTCACATGTGTGGTGAAACAGGCTGGCAGTGAAAATCACAACACAGAATAGGCACTAAGAAATGATCTAGGCATCCAAAATGGGTTTAGGATTCTAAAACTGCAGAAGTGGTTGCAAGGTACAGACTTGGTCTCAGTATCCATGCTGGAGCCCCTAGTGTTGCTTGTGTTGAGTTCCCTAATGAATTCCACCCCACTAAGGACACTATGAGTGCCAGTTCCTAAGGGGCTAAGATCAGTCCCCTCAGCTACAGGGACAAGAACTCCCAATCCTGTCTTTTGTCCTGAGTGACTATGATCCTAGCATGTTTAATTTCCAGAACAGGAAAACCTATGTGAGCTAATGCTATTGTTTGCTTTAGCAATCAGAACTCTTTGGCTAGGCCAGGCGCGGTGGCTCACGCCTGTAATCCTAGCACTTGGGAGGCCGAGGCGGGCGGATTGTTTGAGCTCAGGAGTTCAAGATCAGCCTGAGCAAGAGCAAGACCCCATCTCTACTAAAAATAGAAAGAAATTATCTGGCCAACTAAAAATATATATAGAAAAAAATTAGCCGGGCATGGTGGCGCATGCCTGTAGTCCCAGCGACTCGGGAGGCTGAGGCAGTAGGATCGCTTAAGCCCAGGAGTTTGAGGTTGCTGTGAGCTAGGCTGATGCCACGGCACTCACTCTAGCCCGGGCAACAAAGCAAGACTCTGTCTCAAAAAAAAAAAAAAAAGAACTCTTTGGCTGTACTTAACAGAAAGATCATTTAAACTCCCTTTAGGGAGAAAAAAGAATCTATTGGCTATATAAACACACCACAGGAAAGCAGGAGCAGACCCAGCCTTGGGGCTATGCTCTCTCTGCTCCCGGGCTGTGCCACTCTCTGTTGTTGGCTTCACTCTCATCTGTTACAGGTGGGATTTCCCTATGGAGAATCAGTATAGCCTGGTGGTCAAGGGCATGAACTTGGGTAGTCTCACAGGCGGTTTGAATCCCACCATTGCCGTTGACTTTAGATAAATTCTTCATCCATAAAATGGGCATAGTTAATAGCACCTAACTCTAAAATTGTTGTAAGGATTAAATGAGTGGGTAAATATAAAGCACTTAGCATGGTGCCTGGTACATGCAAAGTACTCTGTTGTTATTGGCAACAAGCAGCTCTAGGTCAACCCAAGAGTTCTGATACCAGAGGGTAAAGAGAGTGATTCACCTTGCCAGGCCTACTTAAATGTAGGAAGGACTTTGATTAGCTCAGTGCACAGCAGTGGTACCGAACATGTGAAGGGTGGGATCCTGTATTAAAAAGGGGAAACATTGAGAGATGAGGCTGGGATGTCTCTGTCCACCAAAATTTGCACTCCCCTTCCATATAAAGATGTCACTCATCCAGATACTATATTTCCTAGCACTCCTCTTCTCCTTGCCTGGGACAGAGGGCATGCATATAGCTAATGTTTACTCATGTCATGGGCAGGGTGGAAGTGATGTGTGATCATTTTAAGCCAAAGCTTTTAAGAAAGGCTGTTTTCTCCATGTTTTTTTCTGGTTGTAGATAATGGTGAGGACATTGATCTCAATTCCCGTGACACATTGGAATCACCGGGCAATCTTAACCAAATTAAAGCCAGACTTGATATTAGTTGAGTGGTTCTCAACCAGAGGGCATTTTTGCCCACTAGGCAATTGGCAAAGTCTGAGTACATTTTTGGTTGTCATCACGTGGGTTGAAGAGCTACTAGTATCTATTAAATAGAGGCCAGGGATACTGCTAGGATCCTATGCTATTAATAACATCGTATGATGCACAGGACAGGCCCCCATAACAAAGAACTATCTGGCCCCAAATGTGCTGAGGTCAAAAAACCCTGCTGTAGTAGATGGAGACCCACAAGGCTAAGAGACGGAAGAGACCTGGGGGCCTGAATCACAGCATAGAGGGAGGCTACCTGTCAACCTGGAACACCCACCTAAAAGAGTTACCTGAATGAAAAACAAACCTCTATTGTGTTAAGCCATTGAAATTTGGGGCCTGTTTGTTACAGCAGCTAGTGTTACTTTCAGTAATACAAGAAGAAAGACATGCTAAAGGGATTTTGATTATTTAACCTATGAAATGGACATATAACATATTTTATTGCTATCTGTCTGCCTAGGTTGAAATACATATTTAAACTAAGGGCCATTGTTTTGCTTAAAATTTACCAGTAATCCACAGCACAGATTTCTCTAATTAAAAACACCCAAATCAGTATGCAGTGATTTTATGGCATAGGAATGGACTATTAGTATTTGGTTTGCTTCCTTGATGGAAAATTTTTGGGGTCTGACCGATTAAAAAGGTTAGGTTATGTTTCAAATTAAAATTTGTTTTATTTATAGTATTTCCTCTGTTTTAGTCAGTAAACGTTAAGTTCATCTTCTACATGATCTTGTGAGCCATTGTTTGTAATGAAGACAAGTTCGATTTGTAAAATACAAGTAGAAAAATTGTTACAGATGGTGGCTTTAGTAAATATTGTAAAAATGCCAGACTCTCAAATCTGTTTGACTATTTATGCGAGTTATTGGGAATGCTTTCAAATTGGTTAATAATATTGAAATTTGTCAGGGATTCTGTTATTTCAGGAATTTTAGAGAAAAAGAGTCAATACTCTTAGTGTTTGGGTTCAGGTAGACCCAGTTTCTGCCCTAGGAGCAACCCAATGCTGGCCAGTCAAAACAACGAACCCTCTGATCATATTGATTGATTCAGAGATGAGCAAGTTACCCAAGCTTATCCAGTTAGGATCGATCCTGGCTGGGACTTGTGCAGAATCTATTAGCAGACACATGCTCTTTTTTGTTGGTTTAGGGTTACAAGGCTATGAGCCGTGGAGCTGTGGGCAACCGTCTTATTTAAGAATGAAGCCAGCATAAAGAACAGCACAGGTGAAAGATGGAGATGAAGGAGAGGGAGGGAGAGAGGGAGGGAAGGAGGAAGGGAGAAAGAGAAGAGAAGAGAGAGATTAGGTCCTGATGACATCATTTAAGTGTCCAGGCCAAGTCATACCTAAAGCTCCATGGACTTTTCATTAACTCAAGCCAATAAAGTCCACCTTTTTGCTTAAGTCAGTTTGGGTTATTTGTCACTTGCAGCTACTGTCAACTAATAGAGGTGAGACAAGTTGATTGTGTCTGACCCCTAGGAGTTTACATTTCCATTTGCTGTGGTAGATTATATTGTTATTGCCAATCATTGGTCCTTTCCCAGCAATAGCTTCCTTCCCCATCCACTGCCATTGCCCATCCTGAGGGAGAAGAAAACTTCTGTAACCCACTGCTGTCAAGTCTGCCCATGTGACTTGTTTAGGCCATAGGATGCAGGAAGAAATGACATATGCCTTATCTAAGCAGAACTTGAAGGGCTATCACAGGTCCTGCCATTTTTCCTTTTTTCTTGGCGAAGTAGCCATTGCAATTCCAGAATGGAGATATTTGGTGCAGAGCCTCAGCTGACCTAACAGCTGATGAGTAGCATAAACAAGAAATAAATTTATTTTGTTGTGAACTACTGATATTTTGAGGTTGTTGTTAGTGAAGCATAACTAGCAAAAAACTGTCTAATATACTTGCCGTCTTTGAAATGCTTGCTGAAGTTTATAAGTGAGTATAAATCTAGAGCACCTGTAATGTTGTTTATAATGTATATCCTGCAAGTTACCATAAATGAATGTGGAATGGCTGGTTGCTTCTCAGGTTTTTAGTGGTTGTGGCCCTGTTACGTGCAGTGGTGGTCAAGTACATGGGCTTTGTCTTTGTGGCTTAATAACTGCTAAGTCACTGAACTTCTCTCAATCTCAACATCCTCCTTATAATAATAATATCTTCTTCCTGGGATTTTTGTACATACCAAGCTAAAAACAGTGCAGGGCACCTGGTAAAAACACTCAATAAGTAGTAACTATAATTTTTAATATTATAGAAGAAAGTACCCTGATGGACTCTTTCATTATTATTATTTTATTTATTTATTTTTTTTTCGAGACAGAGTCTCACTCTGTTGCCTGGGTGAGTGCCGTGGCATCAGCCTAACTCACAGCAACCTCAAACTCCTGGGCTTAAGCAATCCTACTGCCTCAGCCTCCCAAGTAGCTGGGACTACAGGTGCATACCATGACACCTGGCTAATTTTTCTACTTTTAATAGAGACAGGGTCTAGCTCTTGCTCAGGCTGGTCTCGAACTCCTGAGCTCAAGCAATCCTCCTGCCTCAGCCTCTCAGAGTGCTAGGATTACAGGTGTGAGCCACTGCGCCTGGCCTCATTATTATTATTACTATTATTATTATCATCATTATTATTTAGTGATAAGGTCTGGCTATGTTGCCCAGGCTGGAGTGCAATGGCTATTCCCAGGCACAATCATAGCGCATTACAGCCTTGAACTCCCGGGCTCAAGCAATCCTCCTGCCTCAACTTCCTGAGTAGCTGGGACTATAGGCACGTGCCACTGTGCCTGGCTGACCTCTTTTTGATGCTTCCAGGAACAACCTCCTTTGGGTGGCGGGGTCCAAGATAAGCCTAACTAATATTGAACACCACTCCCTAACAGATGGCATTCTGGGGCAGCTCCCAAGACATTACTTTTAAAGTGACATCTATACCATTCAGGGAACAGTAAGTGGGGAGAACGCTGCCGAGAGAGTTGGATGGAAGTTGAGGGACTATATCGAGAAGTGTGATTGCCATTCATTTATCCTCCGAATTTCCTTGTATTCTGAAGCTCAATGAAAAGAGAACAATGTCTCCAGAGTTGGACCTCAAGTCAGAACTCAGAAAGACAACACAATCTGAGTTGGTGTTGAACATTCTTCTTCATTTACAAGTAGCATTTGGAAAATTTGTTTTGCTAAAGGGCAAAGGTTGCATTGATTGAACTTATCACTTAATCATCTTGAAAAGGTGATAAGGGGATTTTATGACAAATATTTCTTAGGATAAATATCCCTGAATAATGACAAGTAAGCCTTTTGAATGATTTGAATGGATTGAAGGCAGTGTATGCATGTGTGTGTGAGAGAGAGACAGAGAAAGAGACCTAGAAAGGACCAGAATATGAGAATAGTTGGGCAAAAGCAGGCATTGAGCTTGGAAATATCTTTCTGGGAATTGTTCCTATTAATAGTTCCACTCTTCCTCTTTTCAATCAAGATTCATCTCTCTTTGTTCAGGTATTATGCTGCTAGGCACTGCAGATGTAGAGACTCATTTATTTAGTAAATATTTACTGAGCACCTAATAATACTTATGATGGTCCAGGCACGTGGGGATACAACAGTGAGTGAAATCAGACATTGTCTGTGACCCTCACGGAGCTTACAGTCTAAGAAGGAACAGAGATGATTAAATCATCATGCAAATAAATATGAAATTACAGTGAGGATAACTGAGGAAAGTTATAAGAATCATGAGATTATTTAACATAAGGATATAATGTCTAGGGTGTCAGGGATATTATAGGGTCAAATTTGTGTTTTGAAAGCATTACTCTGGCTTCAATGTTGATAAGAAGGTTGATAATGATTATAGAGAACAAGTTAGAAGGCAACTGTGGAGGCCCCAGCAAGAAATGTTGGTAGCTTAGACTAGGAGGTAACAGTGGCCACAGAAGTGGACCAATTTGAGAAATCTTCAGGAGATAAGCTCAACTGAACTTGCTCAAAAACTGGTGAGAGGGAAGAGGGAAGTGATGTAAAGAATAAAATCCTGTTTTAGGCCTCCTTACACAGCCTCCAGGTCCTTCCAAATACACCACGCAAACAAAATGAAGTATAAGTCCCAGCACAGGCAAAGTTATGGCAGAGAGAAATGGGACTTGATGAAATGTCCCCTCACTGACCCTGGAGCCGAATTCCCTGACTGCCCAGCATTTAAAGATTAGAGTATGATGTATTTTTTGAATGATTCGTGGCCAAAGTCAACACAAGTACCCAGAGTAAAATGTACAACTTGAGGACACAGTTTAGGTACTCCGGCCCCAGGAGCCAGCCCTGACTGTGGATGTCAAGCTTTCCTGTGGCCTCGTGATCTTCTTCATTCCACCCCAAATACTTGACACTCTTGTCAGAGCTATTTGCGAAGCCTGGGGAATGTCACGTAACAGCACGCTCTTCAAGGAATCAGCTTTGCAACTTAATGAAGAGCAACTTTTATGACTTCAGCTGTGTTTGGCGTTTATTATTTCTCAGACTGTGTTAGAGTTTTGGCTTCATTATAAGAGTATATTCATTTAAGTTATATAGCTTGTAACTCTATAAATATAACTGTCAAAAGAGTTACAAGGATGCACACCTAGTGAGCATTTATTAATATCTCTTATAGAGGAGAAAACTGAGGCTTATAAATATCAACTGACTTGCTGGTGGACTCAGAGATACTCATTATTATTCAAAGCTTATATTTATATTCAGGAGACTTCTTCCTTCAACATTTATTGAATATCTACTATATGCTAGGAGTATTTCCAAGTTAATAACATAATCTAAGAAATGTCCTGCTCTCATGAAGCTTATGCTGTATGTGGGAACATAACTACACAAAAAACAAATAATATAATTTTATTTAATACCATGAAAAATAAAACAGGACAATGGGATAGAAGGTGATAGTGTCACATTAGGAAGGATGCTTGGTCAAACAAGTCCTTTGTAAAGGGAAGATATCTGAGCTGAGACAGGATTGATGGGAAGGAATTCAGGGGTGGGGGGAAGCCCTCCAGGGTGGGGCAGTACAAAGGTCCTTGGCAGATTTTACAAGAGGAGAAAGGAAGCTGGCATTGTTGGAGTACCCTGAACCCTGGAAAAAAGGGTATAATTGGAGCCAAGAGATTAGAGACTCTTTGGGGTCACAGTAAAGGATTTGGATCTTATTCTAAGTGCAGCGGAAAGCCACCAGGGGGTTTTAAGCAGGAAAGCCACGTGGTCTGAGTAGTATTGAAGACTATCATTTTAGTTCCCGTGTGGAGAATGGACAAGGTAGGGACACAGAGTATAAGAGGAAAGTCAGCAGAGGAGAAAGGCTAGGGGTTTGGACCATGGCTGTAGGAGCAGAGATACAGAGAAGTAGGTGAATTGGGGACATCTTTTGGATGGGAGCTGACATGGTTTGCTGGGGGATTAGACGTGGGGGAGAAAGGTAAAACAGAAGCAAGGACAACCTCTATCTAGGTTTTTGACCAAAGTAATTAAATCGTGAAGTTCTATACTAAGGATTCAATCCAGGTCTCCTGAATACTCCAGCAATCTCTTTTGAAAGACAAGTATCTATCTGTTCTGGTGAGGAATCTCCCTATTGAAGTGTTATCTTATTATTCTATCTGCAGGAAGCAGGAAGGGAAGGAGAGAGAGAGAGAGAGAGAGAGAGAGAGAAATTTTTACAAGTTGTATGTCAATTCAGGTTCATCTACTCCAAACCTTCTGACATTAAAAGCTGTGGATTCATTATGGGCATTGGCCGTGCCAATGACAGTGTCTGTTTTAGTGTCCACTTCCTTAGATTTAAAGAAGACAGAGAGTCTGACAACAGGAGCCTGACTGGCCTTCTTGTTGCCCACTACTGACCTTTGTCCACAGCCCACTTCCTGGATCCGGCTTCATGACTTGGCCAAGAAGACTTTGTGTATGTGTCCTGACAGCATGTGGTGACAGATTGGGTTCCAGAAGGAGGTCAAGGACGTCTGATGGTCCCCAGAGGCCAGAGGATGACAGCCTGGCCCCGTTGGCTCCCTGCCTTCTACAGAGTCAGCCAGGCCCCAGGGCCCAGGGCTGTGGCGGAGCTGGGTCACCACTGTGGTTTGGACAGAGAGCAGGGTGGGGCGCACTGTCCCCCAGGCTGCTCCGGAGTTGGCTGCAGACAAGAGACTAAGGTCAGGCATGTGGTCAAAATTACACATGTGTTCCTGGCAGAACTCACATCAGGATTTATGAAAATAGATTTTATAACTTCAGCTGTGCCTGGCAATGATAATTTCTGGGTTGAAGATGCATGGAGGGTCCCTGGGATATATTCTTACTGAGGATGGAAATCTGAACCCTTTACACTGAGTGAGTCATCCTTACTCCTCGAAACTTTGTAAAGTCTCTGGTTTGGGCATAGAGGAGAGTTCCAATCGGTCAGGATCCTGGCAGGAAACAAGATTCACCTCTGACGATTCAAATGAAGAGAATTAATGAAGAAGCTACTTACAGAGCTGTGGGCTGGGCTAAGGGAACCAACAAGGAATGGGGTCACCCAAAGGCTAGCAACAGGGGCAAGGTGTTACCACCCTAGGGCTGAATGGGACAAGGGGAGGACCCGTGCTGTTACCTGAGCCAGGTGACAACTGGAACCACAAAGGAGGTGTCCCCCAGCGGGGGCTGGGGTCACACAGAGGGAAGCAGTGACTACCAGGGAAGTGGCCCAGTGTGGGACAGAGTAGGAAGGAATACCCATCCCCTCTCCTGTCATCTCTCATCCCGGAGGCAGGAGGGAGAAAAGGGGAGAGTTTGGAGAAGGAGAGGCAGATGAAGAATCACCAGCACAAGAGAGAAAGTCATTCCCCAAATCATAGGATCCGCATCGTCTTCAAACACGTGTACACACACGTGTGTGCACACGGCCCTCCACCCAAAAAAGACCAACTTTGTATTTTTTAACATTATCCTGGAGGCAGTGTTGTATATGTTTATAACACAATTATATCTTTGGTTACATTCTCTATCAGTTAAAAAAATGTATATATACACACATATAACTTTATGGCAACCCAAAATTAGCATATTTATTTATAAATTGTATATAGTGTATATGTATTACCATGCTAATATGTTGTGCACAGTATAGCACACTGGGTAAGTGCATGGATTCTCTACCTCAGCTTCTTCATAGGTTTGTTGGGAGAAAGAAATGAGTACCTGCAGAGGACTTAGAACAACGGCTGGCATGAAGCAAGCAAAGTATGAGGTACATGACGGTATATAACTTAATACCCCAAAACAAAAGTTTTATAAGGCTAAGATCAAATATAGAAATAGAAGGTGAGTATGTTTTTCCATTTGCATACCTGCTTCAGGGCGTACACTCCCCACTTTGGAGTCCACCAGCTAAAAGTTAGTACTTGCAATGGGCAACCTGTCC
The DNA here is from genome assembly GCA_028533085.1 of Varecia variegata. Taxonomy (NCBI): domain Eukaryota; kingdom Metazoa; phylum Chordata; class Mammalia; order Primates; family Lemuridae; genus Varecia; species Varecia variegata. Next base: position 149,132,180 of record CM052436.1, on the reverse strand, counting down.
CACTGCGACCTTGAGTAAATTCACCTCTCCCAGCCTCACTGTCCTCATCTGTAAAGTGACAATAGTTAACAGCTCCTGCTTTATCAGGTTGTTGGAGGATTAAATGCACTACATCCAAACACTTATCCCAGTCCCTGCCTGGGCCGTCGGTACTCAGTAAAATGTTACACGTGATTATTATTACAAAAGTAATGGTCATTGTATTAAAATCAGTAAAGAAAAAAAAATAAAAATTGTCCATAATCCTACAGAATCAAATGTGATCACTCTAAAAAATATTGGCATATACTTTTTTGAAGCCTTTTTCTAAAGCTTATATAAACACACACACACATATTTTGCATAATTGGAATCATATCGTATATTCTGTTGTGGACTTTTTTTTAATGGCTGCAAAGTATAACATCTTATAGGCTCAGAATAATTTATTCACTCAACCCTGTTGTTGGTCATTTATGCTTCTTTCCAATTTTTTTTTAATTTTAAGTAACGCTGGGATGAATAATCATTTTTAACAGCTTCATTGGGATGTAATTTACATCTCATAAAACTCACCCATTTAAGTGTACAGTTCAATGGTTTTTAGTGTATTCAGAGTTCTGCAACCATCACCACAAGCTAAGTTTAGAATATTTTTGTCATTCTAAAAAGGAACCTATACCCAGTAGAGTCATCCCCATCCCCACCCCTCCCAGGCTACCTCCAATCTACAGGTTGTTTCTATAGATTTTCCCATTCTGGACACATCATATAAATGTGATCATACAATATATGGTCTTTTGTGTCTGGCCTCTTTCACTTAACATAACATTTTTGACATTCGTCCATGTTGTAGCTCTACCAATACTTCATTTCTTTTTATCGCTGCATATTCCATGGTATGGATATACCACATTTTATCCATTCATCAGCGATAGATATTTGGGTTGTTTCCAAGAAGAATAATCTTATAGGTTAATCTTCACACACATCTTAATTAGTTCCTTTGAATGCATCCCTAGACATGAAAATGCTAGGACAAAGATTATGCACATAATTTCCAGACTTTTGAATATCAAACACTTCTAATTCAATCTTTATCTCTCCCTCGAGCACATTAACTACTTCCTTTCTCATCTGGAGGATCATGCTCTTCAGCCTATGCACTACAGAACTTTTCTTTTGTGTTCCTTGTGATGCCTGGAGATACCTGCAATTTCTAATCTTCGAAATCGCCATCCCTCTGGGATTCTGTCCTATTTTGGATGTCAGAGACCCTGATGGACAGTGATACTCCTAAACAGAACAAATAGTATTTACGTGTATCATTCTCAACCAGAAACCCCCTGTAGTGTGGCATTAATGAAAATCAGCGGAGACTTGTAAGTGGCAGACAGTCTCTTTAAAGTGTCTTTGTCCTTTTAAGTACATGTTTCCACTATCAACCTCTTGCAAGTGGTTAATATCTAGAAAAATCATTTCTGAAGTCAGTGGAATTTTGACCCAAAGTTTCGCAGCACATAGGAAGCTAGGTATCATTAGGCTTACAATCTTACTTTTAACATGTTTTAGATAAACTGACTTTTCTCCTCCTTAAGAATTTCAAGGTAAGTGAAAATTTGTTTTCTGCATGCTGTGGGTTTTAATCCAACATAGCTGTTAAACTCTCAGGGCGGCCTCCCGGGTAAAATCTACTCACACTTTTTCTTTATTATATGAAAGGATCCCGTGGAGAAGGCAGCTGGTGAGTAAACACCAAGCTTAAGCCTTAGTCAGTGTGAATCCTGGATAATGTTTACAAATAGAATGGTCTCTGCAGCAACCAACCAACAGCAGATAAGAGAGCTGCCTCATTTACAGCTGCGTTTAATCTTCCCAAAGCCTGCAAAATATTCCTTGAGTGATGGTGAATAGGGATGGCGTATTGTGCTCTCACATTCACCCCTGGACACTCCTCCTCCACTGACCTCTCCGGTCAGAAGCAACAAAGATGATTAAGAATACTCAGTTCTTTGTGCAAAAACCATTCACTGCACCCTCCCCAGGCTCCCCAATGTTGTCATTAGTGCTGCTAATGGATCTGCCCTGATCTTTATTCTATTTCCTCTTGCAAACAACAACATGCACTTATGTTGAGAAGAAAGTCTGGCAGGGACTAATAAGTGTTGGACTTCTCTTACATGTCAGTTACAAGAGGCACTTTTATACAGAATATCCAATTTCAATCTAACAACTGCCCACAAAGTAGGTACCGTTATGCCCATTCTAAGGATGAGAAAGTTGAGGCATAGTTGTGCTGTGCCTTCTGGCAGCCGAAACGTAAAAAACAAAATTCTGATTGTATATAGACTTCTTGTGAATGGACTTAGGAAGTACATTAATTCTAAGAGTAAATAAAGGTAATCCTACTGCCAAATTCTTACCTCTCAGTTGGAGACAGCGCACACTGTGGTGGGGGCCAAAGCCTTTTAAAATAAATGTTTCAATGCTGTACTTTCCGAGGTGTGGTTTTCAGAGAAAACATCCAGGAAAAAAAAAAAAACGCAGAAGCTTCTATGATGAAGAAATTTAGGAAATGTTAGATTAAATCAAGTTACACAGGGCTCCTGATTGCAGACCTTCTCAGAGGCTCTAACACAAGAATGTGTACTGTGAAGCCCCAAGATGGATAAAGTATAAATATTACTTTTGTGGAACATGAATAGAATTTTAAACAGCTATTTTTTTTTTGTGACACACACAACTGGAATGAACTTCATAATGGCCATTCTTTTTTGGTTGGACTTTTTAATGGGTAATATATACATATGGTAAATTTAGAGTACCCAGAGCCATTCAGTGAAAAGTATATCTTCCTTTAACCTTTGCCTCTGAGATTCTCTCTTGAGAGACAACTATTGAGTTCAAGTTCTAAGATATTCTAGGCACAGGCAACCATGTACGCACATGCGTACGTGTGTATATGGGTAAGTATAGTGTGTGTGTTTCCATTTTGAATCACACTATATATAGAGATCACTCCATATCAGTATACATAAAGCTGTGTCATTTGTTTTAATACCCACATAATATTAATATTTTATGGTATGGATGTGTCAAATCCGTTTAACCAGTACCCTATTGATGGGCATTTAGAATATTTCCAATCTTTTCCAACTACCAACAGTGCTGCCGTGGGCACCCTGGTATTTGTGTCTTTGTCACCATGGTGTTTCTTGTTTTAGTCTTTGATTTTAAAAAAAAGAGCATAACAATATAATATGATTCTGTGGAGTCAAGAGTGGCTCATGTATGCAACCTTCTGATGGTTTGGCCTGGTGCAAAGATAGAAGAATTTAGAGTTCTGGAGAACTATAGATCTAAGTCCTAAAAAAAAATATTATCAGAGTTTGTTTAAACTAGAAGGAAAAAGCAGAGATTATCTTTCCGGAAAAAAGAAAAATTAAGGTTTTAAAAAAATCATATTTCTTTTAGGAAGTAAAGGGGTTGGGATTAATAATTGTGCACATGTTCTTACCCAGGAAACCTCTAAGAACAGAGATTTCTTACATGCATAACCTTTGATTCTTAATTGAAAACTTGAAGTAAATTGCTTTATTCACCCTGGTTCACAAGCAATAGTTTTGCTTCCTCACGACCTTGTACTGTACTTAATTTCTGCCAAATAGCATTTAACTAACTCTAAGACTTTAAAAGTTATTTTTCCTCCTGAACAGACTTCTTCTTCTTTTTTTTTTTGTTTACTGAGTGGAAAAAACTAATATAATGGAGGGTAACTTTCTATGTAACAAGAAATAAAATTTTTATTTTTTAAACAGAGGTTAATGTGCAGTTGGAATTCAATGATAGAACTTGATATAATAGAAAGAAGTCCTTCCGTATTTTGTTCAACAGCGTTACGGATAATGTGTTCCATATTTTTTTTAATCAATTTTATCAGTAGGGTTCAATCTCAGAGCAGGCTGGACAAACTTCCTTAAGGCCAAATTACTACTGGGACATCACCAGATTTTGCATTATATGATCCTCCTTTGAGATAGAGCAGAGCAATCCGTTATAGCCACCAGCCATCATAAAATGCCACCACTCTGGGTCAGGCACTGTACATACAGTATGTCATTTGATCCTCACAACAACCTATAAGGTGGATACTGCTGCTATCTCCACTTTATAGATAAACTGAGGCACAGGAAGTAACTCTCTCAAGACCATACAGCAAGGATATTGCAGAGCCAGAATTGGCAGAGAAGGCTTATTCTCTAGCCTAGGCCTTGAATTCCTTCAAACCCAAGGCAATGTAACCAACTGTAGAGCACAGAGCTTTTGTCTCTGCTCCCACCTCGTTATATCAACCAACATCTGGATGATCCCTGCTGCTCATGGCCCACTGCGGGAGGGGGAATTTGTTCTCCCACATCTGAGCCATCCTGCCCCAGAATCGGCACAGCTCTCCAGGCCAAGCTCCGGGACACAGGTGATGATTTCAAGAAAGGAGGGATTCCGATCCTTTTGCTACCTCCCTGGGACAGAAGTCATCACGGACAGTGATGTCTAATCATGATTCTGTGTCCTCACTTGAGGACGGTTGAACAGGCAGGTCCCTTGCCAAGTTCTAAGAGAAATAGTCACCAGAATTTTCCCTCGGGAATTTTTACTAACATTAGTTGTTCCCTATGTTGTAATAGGTAGAGACGATCATCTGGTTAGGAATACAAAGAACTCAGTATGACAAGTTATCAATTTCCCCTTTTTTGTCAAGGGGCTGGAAGTGAGTCATTACATAAATCCTGAATGTTAGGGCATCTTCAGGTCCCTAAAGAGAAATTTGACCAAAGGATTCCCCGAAATGCAGGTTTAATTTGATTCTAGTCCTGAGGGCATCTGGTCATTTGCATTTATCTTCTGCAGCTGTGTAAACTCATCTACTGCTGGAAAAAGAAACCTTATACACGCACCTCATTTTATTGCACTTTGCAGATAGTGCGTTTTTTACAAATTGAAGGTTTGTGGCAAACCTGCATCAAGCAAGTGTATCAGTGCCATTTTTCCAACAGCATGTACTCACTTTGTGTCTCTGTGTCACATTTGGGAAATTCTCATAAAATTTCTAATGTTTTCATTATTATTATATTGATTATGGTGAACTGTGATCAGTGATCTTTGATGTTACTGTTGTCATTTTGGTGGGGCACTGTGAACCATGCTCATGTAAGATGGCAAACTTGATCAATAAATGTTGAGTGTGTTCTGACTGTCCCTCCAGTTCCCCTATCTCTCTCCCTCACCTGTATTCCTTGAGACACAACAGTATTTAAATTATTCCAATTAATAGCCCCACAATGGCCTCTAAGTGTTCAAGTGAAAGAAAGGTGCACATTCCTCACTTTAAATCAAAAGCTAGAGATGATTAAGCTTAGTGAGGAAGGCCTGTCAAAAGTAAGGACAGGACAAAAGCTAGGCCTCTTGCATCAAACAATTAGCCAACTTGTGAATGCAAAGGAAGAGTTCTTGAAGGAAATTGTAAGTGCTATTCCAGTGAACACATGAATGATAAGAAAGCAAAACAACCTTAATGCTGATATGGGGAAAGTGTGAGTGGTCTGGATGGAATATCAAACCAGCCACAACATTCCTTTAAGCCAAAGTCTAATACAGAGAAAGGCCCTAACTCTCTTCAATTCTATGAAGGCTGAGAGAGCTCAGGAGGCTGCAGAAGAAAAGACCTCTCAAGGTCTCCACTTCCTCCTGAATATTCCTCCAGAACAATTTTGCCTACTTTAAAAGGGGGTTCTGGGATTAAATTATACAACCTTCATAAATACTTAGTATATAGTAAACTGATAATAATAATAGCTATTTTTGTTATTAGATCAAATTCCTGAAAAAAACTAGATAGATGACAATATCATAAAATGAGAGTATCAGAAGCAATAGCCAAATGAAGATCAGAAATGAAGTCAGTCCACATGGCTATATACAACATATTCAGCAATTTATATCATGGTGATGATTTATTTATCTCCTTGATACTGAATTGCCTTTATATTACTTTTATTATCAGATAAAACCGTAAAGAAGTTTCCATTTGGGGAGGAAAAAACTAAGATGAAGTTTGGGCAGTTCTGAAATTACAAATCAAGGATACAACTGGATTCAGCTTTCAAAACTCTCAATTTTCATGCACCCTCCAAAGAAACAAGCCCAGCACCATGAGGGAGCTTGTAATTATGGATGGAAATTTACACATCTGGGGCTACAGAGCTCAAAGAGGCGACAGGAAAGCAAAAGGTGTTGATGACCACAGTGGCAGGCTCACACCTAGTAATGCCACGTGGGGCCCTAAATTCCCACACACTATTCTATAAGCAAAGCACCTTCCAGACCACCCACACGTACACTAACAAGTCAGCAAGTGGATTAATAAAACGTGGCATATATATACCTTGGAACACTACTCAATCACAAAAAAAAAAAAAAAAAATGCTGAACTAGCACCTCTCATGTTATCTATCCTGGATAGAGCTGGAACACAAGCACCACGTGTACTCACCATCAAATTGGTACTAACTGGGCAACATCACGGTGCTCACACGGAAGTAATATTCACTGGGTGCCGGATGGGTGGGAGGGGGGTGATGGGTATGGGTAAATTCATAAGTAACGGGTGCAGAGCACACTGTATGGGGGAAGGGCACGCTTGTAGCTCTGGCTTGGTGAGGCAAAAGCATTATATGTAACCAAAATGTTTGTACCGCCATAATACTCTGAAATTTTAAAAAATAAATAAATAATATTTAAAAAAACCATGCGGGGTAGGACAAGCGTTCTCATGCACTTCTGTCATAGTGCCCAGTGTTCATGCCGCCCTTTTCTCAGACTTCAGGACATTCTGACACTTCCTCTCTAACTTCAAAAGAATGAACATGGGAGAATCATCTACATTTTTATAGTTTGCCAATAAATCTGACCATTTATTTTCCTGCAGGCCAATAGAGCATTTTATTTACATGTGGGGTCATGTATAAATAGAGTACTTTATTAAGCTCATAAAGATAGCTCAGAACAAATACCATCTTTCCAAGTACAATGAATGAATTCTTGGGCTTAAGATTTTCTTGGGATTAGATATTGTGAGGACTTGACCTGATCAACTGCCATAAGGACATTTATTTTATTTAATTTATCTAATAGAGATAGATGTTCAGGTTCATGCTCCTAGAAGTTGTGTAACCATCACTGCAGATTCTATTTATTTTGCACTTCATTTTTTCCCTAAGGCACATCCTTTTTTAAACCAGGTTGAAGAAAATTTTTTAAAATAAATAAAAAATATTTTTAAATTGAAAAAGAATTGTAAATTAATTTTTAAAAATGTTCAGTATACCTTTGTTTAAAATGTGTCAGACACTGTGCTAGGCCCTGGGGATACCACGCAAAACACACACAGTCCCTGCCCACATGGAGCTTAGAGTTCAGAGGGGAAGCAGTAGGAAGAATACTGTGCCTGTATCATCATAAACACAGGGTGCAGAGAACACATGTGGTGGCCATGGAAACACCACTGGCATCTCCAACTGCAGGGAGCATAACTGATTGACAGCCCCAGTGGCGGCTCCTCTGGATCCTTCAAGTTGCTCCCAGCCAATGGCTTCCATTCCTGCAGGAGGCGGGACTTGTCTAATGCAAAACTTGGGCTTGAGGTCACTTCACTGGCATCACTGAAATATTCTTACAGCTGAACAGAGTCTGAGACTCATCCACTCCTCCTTCCTTCCCCTTCTCCTTTCTCAAGGACCAAACCTGCATTGTTGTCTGAAGGCTCTTCCTGCCTTCTCTTGCTCCCCCCAGCCCTGCCCTTTATCTTGCACAGGTGTTTCTTATAATAAAGCCCTCTGGTGTCTGCTTCTCAGAGGACTTGAATCATACAACATGCACAGTCTACTCTGAGGGTTCAGTGAAAACATCTTGGAGGGGGTGATAACTGAGCTGAGATCAGTACAAGTAGAAAGCAATGAAACTAAGAGGAGGTGAAAAACATTCCAGATACAGAAATTAGCATGTGCAAAGATCCTCTGCCATAGGAGAGAGTGTGACCAGTCAGAGAGAAAAGAAAAGAGAAAGAAGAGAGCTTTTATGTACTTTGCCTAGAATATAAAGCAAGAGAGACAAGGAGCTGCAGAGGCAGTCAAGGACCTGATAAAAAGAAAAAGTATGTATTCCTACTCCCCATAGTGAAGCACTTGCATAATGGTGGAGTTAAGAGAGAAAACCCTATATAGATAGACCTGGGCCCCATTTAATTTTTTATGATAATTTATTTACTCATTTAGTTTTAATATCTGAATGAGGAAGGTCAACAAAGAAGAAAGCCAACACTGTATAATTCCTTGGGTCAATGTAGCACCTTTGATAAAGCTAAACTATTAATATGGCTTAGGCTAAGCTGCTATAGCAAAGAGACTCTCAAAATATTAATATAATAGTATAACTGAGATAAAAATGTATTTCTTTTTCACATAATGACCTAAAGAGAAGCAGAGAATCTAGGGCAGGTAGATAGCTCTGCTCTGTAGGATCACCCAGGGGCCCCCGATGGTGAGTTGACTCTGCCATCTTTCAAAATGCCTTCCAATGTGGTTGCTCCAGATATTACCATTTCCTCATTTCCTAGCCAGTGAGAATGCAAGGATAAAGGAAGAGAGTGTCCTCCTAGCCCAAACTTAGACACATGGACACAGCTGGCTGCAAAGTAGACTGGGGAAAGTAGTCTCTGGTTGGGCATCCACATGCCCAGATAAAACCTGGAAGAGTGTTCTCAAAAAGCTCTGCATTCAAAAAGCTGAAGAGGAGGAAGCACTTCCAAAATTATTTCATGAAGCCAGCATTACCCTGATACCAAAGCCAGACAAAGATGTGACAAGGAAACTTCTGACCAATACCCCTATGGAATAATGATGCAAAAAATCTCAACAAAATCTTAGCAAACAGAATTCAACAGCACATTAAAAGGATTATACACCACAACCAAGTGAGATTTATTCCTGGAACACAAAGATGGTTCAATATATAAAAACCAATCAATGTAATATACCACATTAACAAAATAAAGGACAAACACCACATGGTCAGCTCAATCAGTGCAAGAAAAGTATATGACAAGATTCAACACCCTTTTATGATAAAAATACTCAACAAACTAGAAATACAAGGAAACTACCTCAACATAATTAAGGCTACATATGAAAAGCCACAGCTAACATCATACTCAGTGGAAGACAAAGTGTCTTCTCTAAGATCAGGAACAAAACAAGGATGCCAGCTTTTTCCACTTCTATTCAACATAGTATTGAAAGTCCTAGCCAGAGAAATTAGGCAAGGAAAAAAAAAAGCATCCAAATTAGAAAGGAATAAGTAAAATTGTCTCTGTTCTCAGAGGAAATCATCTTATATGTTGATAACCCTAAAGATTCCACAAAAACTGTTACAATTAAACAAATTGAGCAAAGTTGTAGGATACAAAATCAACACAGAAAAATCAGTTGCATTCTATTAATATATACTTAAAACGAACAATTGGAAAGGAAAGTCAGAGAACAATTCCATTTATCATAGCATCAAACAGAATAAAATACTTAAGAAAAAACTAACCAAGGAGGTGAAAGACTTGTACACTGAAAACTACAAAACCTTGCTGAAAAAAATTAAAGACACAAATAAATGGAAAGACATCCTGTGTTCATGGATTGAAAGACTTAATGCTGTTAAGATGTCACTATTACTCAAAGTGATCTATGGATTCAATACAATTCCTATCAAAATCACAATGGCTTTTTTTTAGATACAGAAAAATCTATTCTAAAATTCATATGGGCTCTCAAGGGATCCTAAGTAGTCAAAATACTTCTGAAAAAGAAGAACAATGTTGAAAGACTCACACTTCTTGATTTCAGGAACTAAACTATAGGATTACAAGTCTACAGTAATCAAACCAGTATGGAACTGGCATAAAGACATATAAAAAGATGAGGAGAATAGAGTAGAGATCCCAGAAATAAACCCTCACCTATAGAATAAGGGTCTTCAAATGACCTTAAAAAAAGAGCCTCAAATCATGGTTTGGGTATCGCAAAGTCATAACATGTAACCAAAATGTTTGTACCCCCATAATATTCTGAAAATAAAAAGACACATTAAACAGAAAAGAAATCTATAGAGTGGGAAAAAATACTTGCAAGTCATGTATCTGACAAGAGGTTGATATGCAGAAATAAAAGAAACTCTTACAACTTAAAAACAAAAAATCAAATAACTCGATTAAAAAATGGGCAAAGGACTTGAATAGACATTTCTACAAAGATGATATACAAATGGCCTACAAGCATATGAAAAGACGCTCAACATTGCTAATCATTAAAGAAATGCAAATCAAAAACACAATGAAATATCACCTCACATCCATTAGGATGGCTACTATTAAAAAACCCAGAAAATAACAAAACGTTGGCCAGGATGTGAAAAAAACAGGAACTTTTGTGCACTGTTGGTGGGATTGCAAAATGGTGCAAGTACTATGGAAAATTGTATGGTGGTTCCTCAGAAAATTTAACGTAGATCTACCATATAATCCAGCAATCCTGTCTCTGGGTACATATCCAAAATAATTAAAAGCAGGGTCTTGAAGGGATATTTTCAAACCCATGTTCTCAACAGCACTATTCACAAGAGATAAGAGATGGAGGCAACCCAAATGTATATCAACAGATGAATGAGTAAACAAAATGTGGTATATACAGATAACATAGGTAATATATATTCAGAGTATTCTTGAACCTTTAAAAGGAAGGAAATTCTGTCTGAAAAAAACCATGCCACATGGTTGAACATTGAGGGCATTATGGTAAGTGAAATAAGCCAGACACAAAAGGACAGTGTATGATTCTACTTTATATGGGGTACCTAGAATAGTTAAATTCATAGAAACAGTGAGTAGAATGGTAGTTGCCAGGGGCTAGAGGATGGGGAGTTGTTGTGTAATGGGTATAGAGTTCCTTTTTTCTTTGGCTCTGATATTCTTATACTTCATAGAGTTTCAGTTTTGCAAGATGACAAAGTGCTGGAGATTGGTTGCACAACAATGTGAATATACTTAACACACTAAACTGTACACTTAAAAATGGTTGAGACAGTAACTTTTATGTTATGTGATTTTTACTACAATTTTTAAAGAAATGAAATTCAGTATCATATGAAATTTAGTATCATATCACAACCAGGATATTGACATTGATCTATTTATTGGTTAATCTTTTTCAGATTCTCTCAGTTTTATTTGTGCTCATATTTGTGTGTATATAAAATTAAAGTTTTAAAAGTTTTAGTCAAGAAGAAAAACAAAAGGGTTCACAGATACAAGAGGAGAATTTGTGAGGCACCATGACACTTTCTTCATTCCCTCCTTATTTATTTATTGTGTGCTCACTCCAAGTTAGACCTGGTGCCAGGCACTGGGATACAACAGGGAAAATGACATAATCCCTGCCCTCAGGTAGCTTACAGTCTATTGTGAAGACAGTCAATGACAATTCAGCCTGATATGTGCAATTAAGGGGTTGTGGGATCAAATGAAAGTATTGCCCATCCCAGGTGCAGGAGAGGTGGATGGTCAGGGAATGCGTCCCAGAAGAACTGCTATCTAAACTATTATATAAAGAAAAAACAGGTGTTTTCCAGGTGAAGATACGTATGAGCATTCCAGGCAAAGTCTGGAACAAGAACATACAGTATACCTTCTAGAGAACTTGAAATGGCTCACGATGGCTAGAATTCAGAGTGAGAAACAGGGCATGCTGAGAAGTGTTATGGCAGAGGGGCCCAATCCTGAAGGGATAAGGAGTTTGTACCAATTGCTAGGAATAGTGGAATTTGTCCACCCTAGGAAGGTGTGGCCTTAACTGTACACCAAGCAGCATGCTATGAACTTGAAATTCATTATCACAGTTTATCCTCCTCACTACAATGCAGTGAGGTAACTGCTCTCTTCTTCATTTTATTGACGAGGAAACTGCAGATAACCATGTTTATGTAGCTTGACCGAGGGCACGCATGCAGCAGTTCAAAAGCTACAAAGCTAGGATTTGAACACAAATTTTTCTAATTCCAAAGCCCATAGTAGATAACAGCAATAATAGGATCAACTTCACGCAGCTCTAGAGTCAGGCAGTTAGAATTTGAATCCTCACTCCAACTATTATTAGCTGCATAACCTTGGGCCAGTTAGTCTGTCTGTGAGCTTCAATTGTTTTTGTTTTGTTTTGCTTTCAGCATGAGAAGTACAATTCAGGGAAATACAGGGGGCTGTGGAATCTCAATTTTTCAACTTCATTTGTAAAAAAGGGCATAACTGCTCACACATAAGCACTCTAAAATTATTAGCTATAATTATAATTATTATACTTCTCAATCTAATATATCAAAGAGAAGCTACCAGAAAGAAGGGGTGAGGCAAAAGAGGATGAGTAATACTTGTCTGGGGTTCTATAAAAATAGTGCCCTGATAAAGAGTTGGAGATCTTTGTTCCATTACTAACTTGCAAATCAACCACCTGTGCAATAGGTTTAATCTCTCACAAATGGGGTTACCAACACCTGAGCAACTAAAACCACAGGGCTGCAGTAAGGATCAAGAGAAATAGTGAATCACAAAGTACTATATAAGTATAAAGAACACATGCCTCATAGTATTATTAAAATGTCACATGGATTCAGTCACTTGACATATTTTTTAATGAAATATCTACTATACTCTTGGCACTGTGCTAAGGCTATGAACACCTTCAAATGGTAGGTGAAATATTACTTGTTCATGCTTGAAGTTTTCTTGGAACTGGCACCATAACTTTCATCAGATCCTCCAAGAGATGTATGACCCAAAAAAAGATCAAGAACTACTCTGCTTGATACTGGAGACAAAAGAGTAAGCAAGTCTCCATAAGATCAGGAACAAAACAAGAATGTCTTTTCTCGGCTCTTCTATTCAGTGTTGTGTAGGACGTTCTAATCAGGGCAACTAAGCAAGAAAACAAAAGGCATCCCATTGAAAAGGAAGACGTAAGCCTGTCTCTATTTGTAGATTACATGATCAAGGAATCCACAAAAAAAAAAAAAAAACCTATTAGAGGTAATAAATGAGTCCAACAAGGTTGCAGGATACAAGATAAGCTCAATATACAAAAATCAGTTGTGCTTCTATACACTACCAATGAACAATCCAAAAATGAAATTAAGAAAACAACTCTATTTACAATACCATCAAAATGAATAAAATATTTAAGGAATAAATTTAACAAAGGAAGCAGAAGACTTGTACACTGAAAATTACAAAACATTGTTGAAAGCAATTAAAGACATCCATAATCCTATACAAACAGAAAGACATCCCATGTTCACAGATTGGAACATTTAATATTTTTAAGATGGCAGTACTCCCCCAAATGATTTATAGATTCAATATAATCCCTATTAGAATTCCAATTTCATTTTTTCAGAAATCAAAAAAATGATCTTAACATTGATATGGAAATACAAGAGACCCTGAATAGCCAAAACAACCTTGAAATGGAAGAACAAAGTAAGAGCACTCACACTTCCCAATTTCAAAAGCTATGGTAATTAATACTATGTGGTATTGGCATAAGGATAAACACATAGATCAATAGAACAGAAATAAATCCATATGCATATATCCATATATACATACAGTCAACTGACAAGGCTGCCAAAAAAATTCAATGGAAAAAGAATCATCCTTTCAACAAATGGTGGCAGGACAACTGGGTATCACATTCCAAAAAGTGTATCAAAAGATTTATTACATTAATGAGGGAGATGAAAGGATCACAAAGTTCAAAGGAGAACACAAGAAACTGACACATACACATTTCAAGTGAAAAAGAAATGCTGAATAAGATCGCTATATTGGATACAAAACTGGTTAATGTCATACAGTGCATTAAAACCATACCTTTCGGGGTTAATGTCTCTCATGAATGAAATCATTTGCATCTTTGTGGTAAGTGGAATAATCGCCCTCTAAAATATCCATGTCCTGATCACTGGAACCTACGGGCTATGTCTCTTACATGGCAAAAGGGGTTGTGCAGATGGGATTAAGTTAAAGATCTTGAGATGGGGAGATTCTCCAGGAGGGCCCAATGTAACCATAAGTATCCTAACAAGAGAAAGAGGAAGTCAGGAGAATCACAGTCAGACACTGTAAGATGGCACAGTGGTGGCTTTGAAGATGGGGAAAGGAGTCCAAAGCCAAGGACTGTCGGCAGCTTCCAGAAGCTGGAAAACACAGAGGAATGGGTTTTCCCTTGGAACCTCCAGAAGGAGGGTAACCCTGCCAACACCCTGATTTTAGCCCAGTGAAACCCATCTAGGACTTCTGACCTCCAGAACGGTAAGATAATAAATGTGTGTGAAATTTGTAGTAATTTGTTACAGCAGCAATAGGAAACTAATACAATCTCTACCAGAACAACTCATAGTATGATAAGTCAGTTTCCTATTAGATAATATTTAACATTATAGAAACTGGGCTCCAAGCAATAGTTAATTAAGACACAAAGAAAGTTACTTTCCACTAGAGAGCTGGATGGCCCCTGGGTGGGCTTGATGGAGCAGTGCTTTAATAGGGTATTGAAAGGATAGTCATCTTTTTGCTGTATTTCCAAGCTTTGACTATCCTTTCTTAACATCTATGTGCTCTGCCCCTATTCCCCTCAGCAGCATTCACATACTTTCATACCTCCCCTCCCTCAAAATCTATTGATCACCTAAGTTTGTACAGTAACTGACAGCATTCCTGAAGCCAGAATCTGTAAATGTGTATTTCTTGTTTTTTTCAATAACATGCACTATGTACAACACATTCCCTTCATTCCACTTTTTCCTCTGTGATGACTTGCCCAGCTACTACCCTATGTCAGATCAGCCCAGCAACCTTGTGGAAAAAAGAGCACCAGTCACACAAATAAATTTTTTTCAATGGACATCATAAAGATTAAGGAAGAATTGAACAGAGGACAAACATTTTAATGCAAGTTGCATCAGGATCAGAGATATGATCCAAATCCTTCCAAAGGGGAGGAAAATTGCCTGAGCATTAAATGTCATCCTAAGATAATGTCCTTTCAAAGGCCTCGTTGTATAAGTAGTCCAAAACTATCAAAGGCCCCCAGATAATGGATTAACGTGCAGAGACAATGCTATCCTCCAGAGACATGCTGTGAAAAGAGCTGGTCTTCCTAACACCAGCCTTCTGCTTTCAAATCCATCTTGCATGCCACGCGTAGCCTCTTCTTCAGAAAACACTTTACCAGCTCACAGCATCTTTGTGCCTCCTTACTGCCTTTGACCCAAGCGCAGAACCTCAAATGCCTCTATCATCCATCTGGCTCTATGACAGCTTCCCATTTTTTAAGAAACCCCAGCTGGCCTAGTGCAGTGGTTTTCATACTTAAGTGTATATGAACATCACCTGGAAGGCTTAAGAAAACAGAGATTGCTGGGCCCCACTCCGGAGTTTCTTTGATTCCGTGGGTCAGAGGTAGGGCCCACGAATTTGCATTTGTCACAAATGCCCAGGAGATGCTGATGCTGCTAGTTCAGAGGCCATACTTTGACAATCAGGGCTGGAATCTGAGCTCTGGACTACTCCTTGCTTAAGCAAACTTAGAATAATTAAAAAGTGAACCCTAGCAAAGAGAAGACTTTTAGGGTGATAATGTCCTGTATGTTGATTGGTACAGAGATTAAAATGGGTATATATCTGTCAAATTCATCAAACTGTACACTTAAATGGGTATATTTTACTGTATGTAAATTACGCTTTAATAAAATCAATTTAAAAAATTTTTTAAATAATGGGACAACGTGTTCATATATGTACATTTGACATAGCTGATCAATCATCATGCAGTGATGATTTACTGAATCCATTCTTGGTGTTGAGCACTCTGGCAAGTTCTAGAAATATAAAGGCAAGTTCTGGAAATATAAAGGTGGCTACGATCATGGGCTTGTCCTCAAATTACTCCCATTCTGATGGTGGATAGAGTATACTGCCAATTACAGTGTTAAATAGCAAATGTTAGAAAAGGCCCTTGGCAGTAGAAATGACAGTGTCCTATGCCCTCTA
>CM052436.1:149043438-149108016 GCA_028533085.1 Varecia variegata | reverse complement strand
TTCAGGTATTCCTTTACAGCAGCACAAAACAGACAGACATTTAGTATCTGGCCCTTCACAGAAAAGGTCTGCCAACTCCTGCATTACCGAGTTGCCAAGCATTCCTCTGATTGCAGGTTTAATGATTATGGTGCTTAATCATAATGCTGAAAATCCTATAATCCCTCCCAAAGCCTTAGCATACACAGGTGATGAATCCACAGGTTAGACTTCCAGAAACTGCAACTGTGCAGAAGATGTCTAGGAACCCAGGACTCAGCAAAAATACCATCAGAACTCCACTTAAGGAGAAAGATGCAAAAAATGTTCCATTAAAGAGGCACAAACCTAATCTTGGGCCCTGACATGGGCAAAGGTTTTTAAAACAAAAGGACAGAGAGAAATGCTTGAAGAGGGGCAGAGAGGAGAAATAGAGAAAGAAGAGGCAGCTGGTATAACAGGTGGCAACAGGCAGTTTGCATTTAGGGAGACATGGGTTCAAATCCCAGCTCTACCACTTACTACTAATCTTTTAAACCTCAATTTCTCACCTGTACAACAGGAGGAATAATAATGCTCACTTCTTGAGGGGTTGGGCAGATTAGTCAAGATTATAATGTATATGAAGTTCTTAGCATCCTCCGTGGGATTTGATAACTGCCCAGAGGAGCGCTATTATTAGGGATAATGATAACCACAGAAGAATAAAAATCTGTGATTACTTCTACAGAGGCTCTCAATCCCACACAATTCAGCTGCCAAAGAATAACAGGATTACGGCAAGAAACAAAAAGTGATGTTTATCACAATGAGCCCAAGTCAAGGAAAGAACAGCCACATTTATATATTCCAAGTAAAAAAGTAAAGAAGCATGTGCCATGTTTTCATCAAAGATGGTGTAAGCAAAAAATAATGCAGGTATGAAGAGATACGCTTTAATCACCTGGAAAAATCACTTAAGTGGAACAAATTACTTATTCCTTGACAATGCTATATAAATGAAACTGTACATGGGGTGGAAAAAACATTTGCACTGTATGCTCTGAAAGAAGACAAAGTTACATTCCCTCTCTTATTATATAGTGAAAGTAAATATCGAATAGCATGAACACTTGCTGACAAACTATCAATTTTTAAAGACCCTTTATCATCATCATTTTCACAGCTCTTCTCTGAGATCTAGAAAGGACTAATGATAGTTTCCCAGCCTGCTTTTC
The DNA here is from genome assembly GCA_028533085.1 of Varecia variegata. Classification (NCBI taxonomy): domain Eukaryota; kingdom Metazoa; phylum Chordata; class Mammalia; order Primates; family Lemuridae; genus Varecia; species Varecia variegata. The sequence continues at coordinate 149,106,820 of CM052436.1, read as the reverse complement.
CAAGTGTAATTAAGCTCAGTGCTAGAAAGTACAATGAGAACCACTCATGATTTGAACTGTTTGAAGCAGCTGAATCATTGCAAAAACAATTTCTTACTCTTAATTTGTTTGAATCAAACTTTTGACCTCTAGTAAACTGGATGCCCCATTCTTCTAGGCAGTAAAAGTGCAGCTAGATTGGGAACATGGAGGCATATAAAACAGCACACTCCTTTTTTTCTCTTCAAAATACAAATTGAATTAATTTAACACAGTTGGAGCAAATGACCAGGGTATGTCCTCAGTTTAAGTCTTACAGCCCCACTGTTCTGTGTTCTGTGTTCCCAGTCTTGGGGCACATGGTTTTCATTAGTTTATCAGGATCCTGCATTTCAGTATGCATATTTAAATGGGTGCAATTAGTCCATTTGTGATGGCCTCAAATACCCTTATCTTTTCTGGTTTATCAAAGAAGTCACACTCTTAATACTTTGAGGTTTGTCTAAATACTAAAAAGGTTATTTGATATGACAAGTTACACCAACTACCATTTGTACTGCACAGCAAATGATTATACTGAAACTTTCCACTGGGACACTACTGTTAAAGAAGCCCTTTTTAAGTGCATGTGTCTGGGATTAAAAACAAAAAAAGTTAAAGTGAGAGTAGTGCAGCTGGAACAGATAAAGTGCAGGGTGCATACTTCTGGTTGTTCATAGCGTAAAGGTTTAGAGGTAGAAGGACCTCAAATGTCACCACCCATTCGACAAATCCAGAGAGCTAATGAACACGCCTCTGGTCAGTCTGCTGCCCAGTAGGGAACAGAACTCAGCCTTTCTGATTTTCGATCCAATGACAATTCCAGGCCAAACTGCAGCTCCCCCCTCTCCCTCCCACCCCCTCCTTTATCTGGCAAAATATTAAATCTGGATGAAGCAGGGCCAGAGCTGGCTGTGCAAGCTTTGCGCCCGTGGAAGCCCTGCATTCTGGTCACATATGGCCCCTTCAGCTCTTTTGCAACGACTGAATTGATGGGATGGGCTCAGTCAGGTGCAACTTGGGAAGCCCGACAACAACCCTCAGCCGCAGCCATTGTCGGGTCCCCCGCCGATGCTGTCGGCTGTTATGAGCACCAGCTGGAAGATGGATGCTGGTATTTCCAGAAAGACCTTTTGAATCAGAAGGGGCTGTGCCGGGCCCCATGCTGTGGCAAAGGCGTAATTATTCCCAATAACTGTCTGTCTAGGATACTTAGTGATTTCCAAAGCCGAGTGCCTCCTCATTGCAACAAAACACTGGGTGTTTATTTGGGGGGCGGTTTTGTACTCATTTTTTTTATGGAAGGTCACAACGCAGAAAACTGCGCTCTGTTAATAGTTTATTCAGCAAGGCAGAAAGGAATATCATCTTTCATAAATAACGATGACAGACAAACTACTTGGCAACTCTGGCTGCTTGCTCAGGATCTGTCGTAGGGGGCAATAGTCTCGTTCGGAACAAGATGGGCCATTACAATGTCCTGAGAGGAAAGCTCTCTGGAGAGAATGCCACGCTCTTATGCTGTGACTGTCAGGGGTGACAAAGAGGGGAGTCCCTTGCAGTGTGGTGGCAGAGAGCACAAACTCCACTCTGAGGCTGAACTCCCGGTCTGTCACTGACTAGCTGTGTGATTTTAAACAAGCCCCACAGCCTCTCCTAGCCTTGGTTTCCTCCTCTGTATAATGTGGGTTATTGTGAGTCATTTTGGAGACAGAACGAAATACTGTATGGAAATCACATGCCAAAAGTCTGGCACTTATAGGGGCTCAATAAATGGTAGCTATTATTGCCAGCCAATGAGGGGCTTGTTCTGTGAAGAAGGGGGTTATTCTGATCCAACATTCCAGACTGATTCTCTGTGTTAATCAGATTGTTGCTGAAATCTCCACTTTGCCCATGCAGGCTTTTTTTTTTTTGAATCTTCCTTGTTACTTCCATCCTTCTTTCTGCTCTTCAAACTCGTCCTGGACTCTTCATTTGCTGCTACAAATCTTTCAGGCCCTCCTCCTATGCCACTGCGGCAGCTCCCGGACAGAGCACTGTACCTTTCACTGGGTGTCGCACACTATCTGGATGGAGGCATTTGCCTTGCGTATTCAATTACATCTTCTCTCCCCAACACAACTAAGCTTCTGGGAGACAGGGGATTGCCTTATGTTTCTTTGTATCCTCTACAGCACCCAATACCTGTCCAAGAAGCTTCTAGGTCCTCTGATTCCTTGCTACAAAAAGTGTGATCCACAGACCAGCATTGTCAGCATCACCTGGCGCTTGTAAGAAATATGGTCTCAAGCTCCGTCCTGGATCTGCTGAATCAGAATCTGATCCCCCACATGATTCACGTGCACCAAGTTCAAAGAAATGTTACTTTAGTCTGGGCGTGGTGGCTCACGCCTGTGATCCTAACACTCTGGGAGGCCGAGGCAGGAGTTTGGGACCAACCTGAGCAAGAGCAAGACCCTGCCTCTACTAAAAATAGAAAAATTAGCTGGGCATGGTGGTGCATGCCTGTAGTCCCAGCTACTCGGGAGGCTGAAGCAGGAGGATCACTTGAGCCCAGGAGTCTGAGGTTGCAGTGAGCTGTGATGATGCCACTGCAGTCTACCCAGGGTGTCAGAGCAAGACTCTGTCTCAAAAAACCAAAACGAAAACAAAACAAAACGATTTTTCTAGTCCAGTCTTTCCCAGACTTTTGTCATTCGCATCTTCCTTTCGTAAGTTTGGCCATTTTTTAATACCATATACACTATGTTTTACTTAATATGTATTTGTTTATAACTTTATGTTGATAGTATTTCTTTCTTAGCCTCATCCTAAGCAATAATATCCAGTCTGTTAAATAATTGTTTGACAAGGCAGAAAGGAATATAATCTTTTACAAAAATTGAGGGTCTGGGTGAAATTTTTTTCTGGTATATATTAAAATAAATAAATAGCCATTAAAGTAAAATGTTTCTCTATCTATCATCTAAAATTAACTCATATACCACATCAGGGATACACCTACCCCACTCTAGTAGACACAGCTCTAGACTTTTTGTAGCTGGATTAGACGATATCTCCCAACCCCTGTGTCTGCCCCCACCATGCATGGTTGCCTGTGGGTGGATACTTTTGTCCTCAAAATGGAGACAGTCATGGGAGGCAGTGGGAGACAGAAAACCTGGGTTCTAGCCCTGCACCATCCGTTAATAACTTGCCAAGTCACAGCCTCTCTTTGGGGCTCATTTTTGTGGGTTAGCTCTGCAGTCCCCAACCACAGGAACCAGGCCACACAGCAGGAGGTGAGCACTGGTCCAGGGAGCAAAGCTTCATCAGTATTTACAGCCACTCCTCATTGCTCACATCACTGTCTGAGCTCTGCCTCCCCCCGCCCCCCCACCACCACCCCCACGCTGTCCCATGGAAAAATTGTCCTCCCTGAAAATGGTCCCTGGTGCCAAAAAGGTTGGGGACTGTTGGGATCTGAAGGCTCTCTTGCAAGTCTAACAATATGACATAATAAATGAGAGCAAAGGCTCTGGAGTCAGAGTGACCTGGGTTTGAAATTAAGCCTCCATTACTTGCTAATTTCATGGACTCTCAGTTTTTCTCATCTATAAAATGGAGGGAATAACAATAAATGGACATAGTACCCATCTTACAGGATTTCTAAGACAGAAAATGATAACTGAAAAATGCTTAGCTTAAAATCTGGCACATGGTCAGTATTCGATAAATAATATAGTTATTATTTTTTTCCCTAGCCTCTACAAAGCACAAATAATCAGGGTAGCATTTATGGAGTATTTGATACAAAGCAAGTACTGTGGGAAATACTTTATATTTTGTCATAATAACCTCATAATAATCCCATGAGGTAGGAACTCATATTATATCCATTTTATGGGTGAGGAAACTGAGGCACAAAAAGGTTAAGTCACTTGCTCAGAACACGGGTTTAGTAAGTGGTGAAGTTGGATTTGACTGCAGGTCATCTGACACTAGAACCATTGTTCACAACAACAACCTATCCTGCCTCCCTATAAAATACTAGTCAACACACAGACTTTGCTAACTCAGCAAGCACTATGTGATCTTGGCCAAGTGGCAATCTCACAACCAGTTTCCTTGGCTGTACGGTGAGAGGTATAAGAGTCCCCACCTCATGGGGTGTGGCAAGCCTTGAAAGAGGGCACCTCACAAACGTCACAGAGCAATTCCCACCACAGGTGAGCACTTGGTGACCATGAGCTGCTATTGTCACCATTAGTTCTGTTATTTATTGAGCCTTTACATTTGTGCAAGATGCTACTAGTTATCAGGAGTTTTATCCTCAAATTATGCTAAGGACGTCTTCGGTTTTTTTAAATGCTTTTTTATTTTTTAAGTATAACATACATTAAAAAGGTAAACAAAATATAAATATACAGCTCAAAAACTATTTCAAAGTAAACACCATGTATCTCTTCCACTCTGTTGCCCCAGAAGTTCCTAAACACTTTCCCTTTCTGAAATGTAACCAGGCTGGCTTGGTGGCGCATGCCTGTAACTCCAGTGCTTTGAGAGGCTGAGACAGGAGGATCACTTGAGACCAGGAATTCTGGACCAGCCTGGGCAACACAGTGACCACATCTCTACAAAAAGTTTTAAAAATTAGCCAGGCATGGTGGTGCGTGCCTGTAGTCCCAGCTACTCAGGAGGCTGAGGCAGGAGGATCCCTTGAACTCAGGAGGTGGAGGTGGCAGTGAACCATGATCGCACCACTGCAATCTACCCTGGGCAGCAGAGCAAGACCCTGTCTCCAAAGAAAAAGTAACCAGTATCTCAGGGCTTCTCAAGCTCAGCACTACATACATTTTGGGCTGTGTAATTGTTTGCTGTGGGGCTGTGCTGTGCACTACAGGGTGTTCAGCAGCACCCCTGGGCTCTACCCCCTAGATGCCAGGAGCATTCTTCCCTAAGGGGCAACAACCAACAATTTCTCTAGCTATTGACCAATGTCCCTCAGGGGGCAAAATCACCCCTGGTTGAGAACCACTGCACTATCCTGACCTTTTCTGTAGTCACTTTCTTGTTTCCTATTACACATTTATCACATAAGCATGCATCCTTAAACATTATTATTTAGTTTTGCCTAGTGAAATTCTTTATCAGATAATTTAATCTATTAAGTAGATTCTCTAATCATGGCCCCTTAAAATAGCCTTTATAGGTGGAGTGACCACATAATTTGTCATCCAAATTGGAGGCACAGACATTAACCAGGACTGACCTAGGCAAGCCAGCACGATCACCCTACTTCTAGGGAACCTCTGCTGTGCGTGAACATGATCCTCACAGCCATCCACAATTAGGGCCCCCTTTCCCACTGGGTAATTTACACCTAAAGTGACAAAGGACAATTAAAACAGCACATCCCCAAAGGCAAAGTAACACAGACCCAAATAAATACCTCAAGGCTGAAGAGTGGCACAATAGAGCACTCATTCACCTTGGACTTTAACGAGGTGCATATTTCAAATAATTTGCTCTAAGACACTGCTTAAATAACTACCTTCATCACACTGGCACAACACACTGAAACAAATAAACGCCTTCCAAGATGTGCACACGAATGAAAAAAGGATCACGATCACCCCTTGTAAGAGTTTGGGGTCTGTTGTGGGTTTTTAATCAATATATCTGCCTTTCCCCCCCGCTCGGTGTCACTGGAAAGTTGAGTAACTACTATCAATTTGATTTGTTCTGCCTCTTGATCTCATAAGTCCTGATATTGACCATGTTAAAAGTGACAGCTAAGGATTTCTTTACACACATGAAAAATCATATTGATAACCTAATTGCCTGAATACAGCTCAGCTCATCTTTCATTATTTTGGGCATCAAAGAGAAGAGGAATCAGCCTATGGGCACTGGGCACTTGTACACTGCAGAGAACATTTATTCCTGATTTCCTCGGCATCCATTTCCTTCTTTTCCCAGCAACTATATTCACGCAGCAGTCCAGCCCTCAGTCTACACGGTGTAGGTGGGGCTCCACCACTGGGGCGAAGCCCTCAACCTCTGCAGAAGCCACTTAGCCCAGGGGTTTCTGCCGGCCAAGCCAATCAGGCCAATGAGAACTGATTCTGGGACTTCCGTTCAACAACTGGGAAAGGGGAGTTTATTCTTTTTTGTTAGGCTTGAACCTGGAATTGTATAAACCGGCAACTACCATGCAGTCATCTTGCCACCCAAGAAGGAACCCAATACACCGAGGAAAGAAGAGAAAGGCAAAGCTGAAGGATGAAAAGAAAGAAATTAGATCCTGAAGTTGTTGTACAGCCCTATGCAAGATGCTCTTGAAGCCAGTCCTATTCACGTACCTTTTAGTAACTTAAACCCATATGTAAATATATATGTATGCTATGTATTTTTTATATATCCTAATTCCATTTAAAATTGGGTGTTTAGCACTCTGGGAGGCTGAGGCTGGAGGATCACTTGAGGTTAGGAGTTCAAGAGCAGCCTGAGCAAGAGCAAGACCCCATCACTACTAAAAATAGAAAAAATTAGCCAGGCGTGGTGGCGCGCACCTGTAGTCCCAGCTACTCAGGCGACTGAGGCAGGAGGATCGCTTGAGCCCAGGAGTTGGAGGTTGCAGTGAGCTATGAAGATGCCATTACACTCTAGCCCAGTGACAGAGCAAAACTGTCTCAAAAAAAAAAAAAAAACAAAAAAACAAAAAATTGGGTGTTTGTCAATTATTATCAAAATAGTGCTAACAGTTATACCACCCTGTGGTAGTGCCTTTCAAACTTTTTGACATCAACTCCCAGCAAGAATTACATTTTATACTGCAACTCAGAATGCACACACAACCCCACATATAGAACCAACCTGAAGTTTCATGAAACTATGGAACACTTACTAACATATGATGCTGCTGACATTTTCTGTCTTGTTATACTTTTTTTTTTAAATACTGGTTGTGACCCACTATATGGATTTTATGACCTTCATTTTGTAAAACACTGCTTTATTAGATTAGGTTAAAAATTGATTTCACCAGGGAGAATGAGATAAGAAATGACAAGATAATTTCAGTAAATCAGGTTATTGAGGAAAATAGGAGGTTTGGCCTCTGAATTGCCTAGATGGCTTATCAAGCATCTAGCAACAGAAAATTGCTATCTTACCACTTCTCTCTGACTGCCCAGGACACATGTTTACCAGAAGAGGAGGGGAAAAAAAATCTTAATGACTTAGAAATACATGAATTACCAAAAAAAGAAAAGATATCTCTCTTCTTTTTTTTTTTTTTGAGACAGAGTCTCGCTTTGTTGCCCGGGCTAGAGTGAGTGTCGTGGCGTCAGCCTAGCTCACAGCAACCTCAAACTCCTGGGCTCAGGCAATCCTTCTGCCTCAGCCTCCCGAGTAGCTGGGACTACAGGCATGTGCCACCATGCCCAGCTAATTTTTTTCTATATATATTTTTAGTTGGCCAGATAATTTCTTTCTATTTTTAGTAGAGATGGGGTCTCGCTCTTGCTCAGGCTGGTCTGGAACTCCTGACTTCGAGGGATCCACCTGCCTCGGCCTCCCAGAGTGCTAGGATTACAGGCGTGAGCCACCGCGCCCGGCCGATATCTCTCTTCTTAAACAAAATAAAAACCATGTCTAAAAAGAGAAAGCTACACAAGTAAGGGAAAACACACCTAAATTCTGCTGATGAGCTGTTACATTACTTATTTATGTATAGGCTGAAGATAGTCATTTCAGTGAACCTCAGCAGTCCCTGAGCATGTAAAAATAGTGCATTCATGATAAGATCAGATCTCTGGGGCAGATTTAGAGAGAGAGGGAGGGAGGCAGGGAGGGAGGAGGAGGGGAGATCACTTGTAGTACAAGCCTCAAGCTTTCACTTATGTGTGTAAAATAACTATGAAGATTTCCTGCAATTCTAGAAAATTATTGCAGGCTGGATAAGATAGTCAGGGTATTTTTAACTGTTTTCCACGAACCCTATTTGTATTGTCAGTTAGCCAAAACTTTTCTTTTTTGTCTGCTCAAAGCACTGCCGAGTCTCGATTTAAACTGTAGAACTGAATGGAGAACTAGGATTCTCAGGCTTGCTAGAAATAGTGGCCGGTGACAGTAAACATCATTGAGGAAACTTCAGGCATTTTGACACTCTGGAGTGGCTATGAAGTGAACTCCTCCCACACTTTTCCAGATTGTTAGGCTCCAGCCTATTTGAGAAGTGGCATTAACTTTTCTGCCCCTAACATGGAAAAGTATTAATTTCAAAAGAAAGTGAGGTTTAAGACAAGCACTTGCAGGAGAAATGTCTTCTAAGAACTTTCCCAGTGATAATGAAAATCAAACCTCACAACAGTGGTCTTTTAGGTAGATTTCTTTATGTTCCATCATCATACTGTTCAGATACATTCCACCTGCGTTACTGAATTTAAGCTAATAAAATGTTTGATTACCATTGCTTGCAGATGTCACAAAGAAGTGATAAAACTCTCCTGTTCAAGAACTTCTTAGAATTGCCTAAAATACTTCTAGCCCTCTTTTAGCCAATGTAAGCACTGTTCAAAAGGCACGTGTGAGAGAGAGTTACTTTCTATTAGAAAATTTTCAGATATACAAAAAAGAAGAATTGTAGAATAATCAATATACCCACCACCTATTTTGTGATATTTAATTTAGAGATAAATATATATATACAGAGTGCTTACGTGTGTCGGTCACTCTTGAACAGAGACTATTTATGATGCCCAAAAAGTACCCAGCGGGCTGCCTGGCACACAGTAAGGTCTACCACTATTCTTTATCGCATGTGTATGACAGATGAAACTGCAGCATGACGACGTTGAGTGAGAGGAAGCTGCTTTTCTTCCCCTCCAGACTTTCGATTTGGAAGCTCCACACATCCATTCCCTTTAGGGCAGGAAACAGCATGTCGGGGATAGCGCTATAATGTTGTGCACATCCTTCAAAATGGCAAGTAAGTTTCTGGGGCAAACACTAACTAAGCTTGAAAGATCCACCAGCATCCGGAAAGACTGCTGCTGTCAGCACTCCGGAGTCTTTCTACCCCAAGGGGCCACCTTCCTAGACGCGGCCGTTTGGGTACCAGCAAACAGACCAAGTCAGTTTGCAAAGTTCAGAGGAGTTGGCTCTGGTATGTTTGCAAGTCCTAGCAGATCGCAGGAATGTTCAGGATAATTATTACCCCACCCAGGAGCGCCCAGCCCAACCCTCTCACATCTGGAAGGAAGCGGCCACACAAAGAAGAGCGTTAGAGAGACCTCCGCTTGCGGCTGCTTTCTCAGGCCGGGGAAAGATTCCACCCAAGCTCTCATCCCTTTTGTGAACGAGAGCAGGCACTGCTCAGTGGCACCTTTCAAAGCACAGGACATCTAATGCAAGGAAAGAGTTTGTCCTCTAGTCCAAACGGAATGGCACCTCTCAAAGTAGGAGCTAAAGATTATCTTTATTTCTCCCTCCCCAGAGGAAAGTGAAAAGTGAAATGCTGTAGAAAACAGGGAGCGGTTCACACGCACACAGCCTCACTAACACAGGGGCGGCTAGGATCTGGCACACCTATTTTACAAGGGCAGCCAAACCAAACCTTCAGTACCCTCTGCTAACGCAAGGGATTTCCCCCACTCCTTTCACTGCCTTTACAAAGTATCTCCGGGCAGCCGGATCTGGGATTCATCAGCTCTTCTCCCTACCTCCCACGAACGCGCGGCAACCTAACACGTGGTCCCTGGCGGCGCGTTTGCAAACCCACCAGCGCCAACGCCTCGAAACCGCCAAACTTCCTGTCGCCACACCACCAAAGCGACCAAAGCGCCGTGCCGAGTGCCCCAGGGACTCCAGCCCCCACGAGTCTCAGGGCGGGGTTTCCTGCCCGCCTGAGCGCCCGGGACCCGCACCTCCGCTGGGGGTCTCCAAACCTGCGCGCTGCGCCCCGGGCGCACGGGGCGCGCCTGTGGCCGTGTCTCGCTGCGGCACCCCGGCAGCGCGCCCCAGGGGCCGGAGACAGTCGCCCACCTACCTGCTCTGCCGCCTCCTCCCTTCGGCGCGCCCGGGCTGTCGACAGCTACTTTATTGTCTCGATTGTGCACCGCGCGGGACCTGGGGACCCGGCTCTGCGCCAGCCCTGCAACTCCGCTCTGCTCTGTGCCTTCCCCGGCAGCTGCCTTCCTCTTCTTCCTCCTCCTCTCTGCCCAAGCTCCTGCTCAGCACGTGAGCCACGCAGCCCGAGTCCCCGGCTCCCTGGGCAGCCGGCACCCGCCGCATCCCCCGGCCCGGGGCTGCAGGTCGCCCCCGCCGCAGCTCGCCGCGCGTCCTCGCTTTTGATCCACACTTACAGCTGTGCCCCGGGCCCCCTTCCTCGCGTCCTTCCGTCCTTCCGTCCTGCCTGCCTCCGCTCGCTGTCAGCCCCGGCTCTGGGCTCCTCTCTCTCCAGCTGCCCCCGCCCGCCGCCTCTCCCGGGGCTGGGGCGGCCGCTGCCAATGAGACTCGGCTGATGCGCTGTTCCGGCCCAGTCATTGTATCGGGAGGGGAGGAAGAGGAGGGGGAGCGGGAGGAAGGGAGGGGGCGCCCTCGGCCCCCGCGGCGCGCGGCTGCGGGCTGGGCTCGCCTTCCCCGACAGAGAAAGGGCGCTGGTGCCAGCAGGCGCGGAGCGGCTGCCGCTGCCAGGAGTAAAGAGGGGGGGTCCCATGCCTGCGCCTCTCCATCTCGCCCTCCGACTCCGAAAAGCGCTGGGAGGGACTTGATTCCGCCTCCCAGGCTCCAGGCATCCCAGGACCTGAGTGTCCCTAGAATAAAGGGAACGAGGCACCGGCGGCTGCGGGAGGCGCAGCATCTACCCTGGGACCCCAGTGGGGTGGATGAAATGACTTGTTCTGAGGTTTCCACAAATGTGGTGTCTCTGCTCTTGAAAGACAGAGAAACAAGGGAAAGCGAGCCTATCCCATATCAGGCATTTATACTCCGGAACAATTCTGTGACTCAGGAGTGTTTTGTTGTGCTTTCTTTGCAGAGGAAGAAACTCGGGAAGCTCAGAGAGGTTAGCCCAAAATAGCTCGTAAGTAACAGGGCAGAGATTCCAACTTGACGGATGTTGAGTGTGACAGAGCAAGCGGGAGAAGAAGGGGTTGAAGGGAGAATCATTCAGGAAGGCTCTTCCACTGGGATTTTTAATATTATCTCCGAAGGAGTTGACGAGGAGAGCACCACAGGCACACTGGTAGGGAGAGAAAATATTTCCCAAATAGCTTTAAATGCGTGTCCTGTGACCAGACCCCACTTCTCTACACACTATGAATTAATTCATTTTAAAAAGTAAATCCATTTTTTAAATAAAATAATTATATCAAGACTACACAATCATATAGCTTTGTATTTTGTTGAAAGTTTAATCAATTTATCCAATGTCAGTATTTTGGAGTCCACAGTTTCTGTAACCCTGATATTTGCCCTTCCTCCTCCTTTCTTGTCCTCCTCTTTTTTGACAGGTTACCAGCCTACTAGAAGAATGGGAGGAGAGAAACTTGATTTCGCAGGCCGTGATGTAGCTGCCACTGACATGAGGAAGCAAGTGGAACACAAGATCTGACGTGGTAAAGGTGACATGATGTGGAATATTATATGTGTGTGGTATGAGGTTTAATTAAATTTTCTTCTGCTGTGGAATGGACTGTTTGCTTTTAATTAAATAGAATATATTGAATGAATAGCTAACATTTATTGAGTGGTAATTACGTGCCCCCCAGACCTGAGCTAAGTAAGCACTTCACTTGGCATCATCTCATTTAGTTCTCTTGAGAAAACGGGACCGGAACAGAAGTCCCATGAGGCCAGGGTCTATGTTTGCCTTGTTCAGCATCTGGCACGTGGCATTGGCTACTCAATTTCAGTTGAGTTAATGGATCCCTATTTTACTGAGGAGGGACCCAAGGCTCAGCGAGGTTAATTGACCTGCCCAAGAGCGTGACAGTGGAAAGTGGTAGTGCCTGTCTTTAAAATCAGGTTTCATGGCTCTCTAACCATTGCACATACTATCTATTCAACATTTACGACAGCATAAGGACCTCAGGTAAGGGAGAATACAAAGAGTAAAGGCTTGCTTAGCCCTCACAAATGCACACCATTTCTTTGGAGAGAAAACAAGTATATAAATCACAGTCACCAGAGAACTATACAGAGAGTGTAGGGCAAAATGGAGCAATGCAGGTGAGATGTATAGCACAAGGCCAGGCATCTAAAAGGTGGTATATATTTGGGGGGGGGGGAACTAGATGCAGACTATAATGTGGGATGTGTATTGATTTTCTTGGAGCAAAGGGGTCTAGCTTAAAAATGGGGGCTCCAGGGCTGGTTCTATCTAGGTTTGAAGCCCAACTTTTCTTAAATACTCAACCTCTCTATCTTCTGTTTGCTTCTTCTGTTAGATATGGATAATAATAATGCACACCTTATAGAGGTGTTGTAAGGATTAAATTAGTTAATACATGGAAAGCATTTGGCATAGTGCCTCATGCATGGTAAATGATTAATAAATATTAGCCATTATTATTATTATAGGGGGAAGACAGCTTTATTTCCAACTTAATCTTCTGAGAGTTAAATATTTCTGGAACACCAAAAACAGCAAAATAAAAACCATAACAGAATTGAACCAACAAAACTTTTTTCCTTTATTCTTATCCTTAAACAGAATTAGCAACTCTGGGTGTATATTAGCGTTTTGGGGGAGATCTTTTAATACTAGAAACAATTCAGTTAGAATCTCTAGGGATGGGGTTTAGGCATCAAGATTTTTTTAAAGATCCCTAGGTGAAATTAATATACAAGTCAGGATTAAGAAATGAAATGTCCAATGGAACTATCAGAAATACACCTGTGGACTATCCATTTGCATACTCTATTATAGACTTGGCTGGAGGAACCACACCAAGAAGAAAAACAATTAACATGTCCTTTACTTTTTGTGTGACTAGTAAATACCTAACTCTAGCTGGGCATTATGCAAAAATACTGCAACAAATGAGATTTAAAAAAAATGGGTTATGCTCTTCAGAAACTCATAATTTCATTGATGTGATGAGATAAATATATGTGGACAAAATGACAGCAAGAAGTTTCAAGAGGAAAGAACTCTAACCTGAAATGTAGAATTTCCAGATGAAACATCGGGGTCTCACTAACTGCTGTACATATAATATTATGAAATGTTTTTGATGCCAGGTGGTGATAAAAATTCCCTGGGCCCCCATTTCAAGCCCTATATCTTGCACAGTATAAAGGAGTGTGTTTTGGTATGTGTGACAGGAGATTCAGCTATTGAGTTAATAAGAACATGTACCATAAATTGTTTATTTTCTAAATTAGGACAGGTTTATTTATTTATTTATTGTGCTAAATGTTAATATACACTCATTAGAGAAGTTTTTGACAATATAAAAAAATACGTAAAATAGAAATGGAAAATTACCCTCAAGTTCACTACCGTGAGTGAGCACCTTTTACATATATACTCCAGAGTTTTAAACGTATGCATGCAAACACACATACAAACCGTCTATTATATTTGTATACCATAGTTTCTTCACCCAAGCCAATTAGGCTTTTTTGATTTTTTTTGTTTTGTTTTATGTACAATTTTAAAACCAAGGTTAAAGGGAGGCCACACTATCCCCAGCACTAGGGTTCTCTTACCTTCAGCAGTTTGCACTTTCCAAAGATTTCCTGCTAATTATGCAAATTTGGGTTAAGAGCAGATATATTGCTCGAATATTTTGTAGCTAAAGGCTTGTGAGTGGGCAGATGTTCATTAATTTGTAATAAGAATAACCCATGCTCACATTTGTTAGATGTTTTACATATGTGGTCTCATTTAATTAGTAACCCTGTGAAGTAATTATCCTTGTTCTCTGCATTCTACACATGAGAAAACAGACCAGAGAGATGAAATGACTTGCTCAAGGTCATACAGCTAGTAAGTCAAGAGCTATACAGTTTGATCTTAGGTCTGTCTGACTCCAGCAATGGAGGTCTCACTCCCCTGCCAGGAGACCCAGCCTTTCTTGACACTTTTGTAATTAATGTAATGTCTTGGGTAGATCTCAGTGATTTCTGGTTTCTCAACAGGGACTTTTTTAAAAAAATCAAATCATAATAATATTATACATATCAAAAGCATACCTGTAGCTACTCTGTTTTCAAGGTCAATTGCTGTGTTTTCTTTCTAAAGCACCCTTTATATCAACAGTCCCCATCCTTTTTGGCACCAGGGACTGGTTTCATGGAAGACAGTTTTTCCACGGATGGGTGGGGGTGCTTTGGACAGATGGCAGAGCTCTGCAGCCGGTCCCTAACAGGGCACCAGTCTGTGGCCACAGGTTGGGGACCACAGCTTTAGATAACTAAGAACTGCTAATGAGAATAACAGCCATCCATTGGTATATTCCAGTGTCTGATTTTTGTCCTTCATTGTGTCTATGTGATGTATCGCATTTATTGATTTGCATATATTGAGCCATCCTTACATCCCTAGTATTAAACCCACTTGGTCATGGTGTATTATCTTTTTGATGTGCTGCTGGATTTGGTTTGCAAGGGTTTTGTTGAGGACTTTTGTGTCTATGCTCATCAGGGATATTGATCTGTAGTTTTGTCTTTTTTTTTTTTTCCTTCCTTAGGCAGGGTCTCATTCTGTCACTCAGGCTAGAGTGCAGTGGCATCATCATAGCTCACTGAAACCTCAAACTCCTGGGCTCAAGGGATCCTCCTGCTTCAGCCTCCCAAGTAGCTGGGACTATCAGTGTGCACTACCACATCCAGCTAATTTTTCTATATTTGTAGAGATGGGGTCTCACCCTTGCTCAGGCTAATCTTGAACTCCTGGCCTCAAGCAATCCTCCCACCTCGGCCTCCCAAAGTGCTAAGATAACAGGAATGAGCCACCCTGCCCAGCCTGTAGTTATCCATTTTTGTTGTTGTTGTTGTTGTTGTGTCCTCATCTGGTTTTGGTATCAGGGTGATACTGGCCTCATAGGATGAGTTAAAAAGAATTCTTTTCTCCTTGATTTTTTGTAACAGTTTTCAGGAGGGTTGGTATTAGTTCTTCCTTATATATTCGAGGTAGAATTTGGCTGGGAATTTATCTGTTTCTGGGCTTTTCTTTTTTGGGAGACTTTTTATTACTGATTCAGCCTCGCTGCTCATTATTGGTCTGTTCAGGTTTTCTATTTCTTTTGGGTTCAATCTTGGGAGGTTGTTTGTTTTCAGGAATTTATCTATTTCCTCTAGGTTTTCTAGTTTGTGAGTGTATAGTTGTTCATAATAGTCTGTGATGATCTTTTGTATTTCTGTGTTATCAGTAGTCATGTCTCCTTTTTCATTTCTGATTTTGTTTATTTGGGTCCTCTCTCTTCTTGGTTAGTCTACCTAGTGGTTTATCACTTTTGTTTATCTTTTCAAAGAACCTACTTTTCATTTTATTTTCATTTGCATTTTTTAGTATCTATTTCATTTAGTTCTGCTTGATCTTTGTTATTTCTTTTCTTCTAATTTGGGGATTTTGTTTGTTCTTACTTTTCTAGTTTCCTTGAGCCGTGTCATTAGATTAATAATTTGTGAGCTCTCTACTTTTTTGATGTAGGCATCTAATATTATAACCTCCCACTTAGCACTGCTTTTACTGTATCCCACAGGTTTTGGTATGTTGTGCTTCCATTTTCATTTGCTTCCAAAAATTTTTATATTTCCATCTTAATTTGTTCATTGATCTAATGGTCATTCAGGACATGTTGTTTAATTTCTATATAGTTTTGCAAGTTCCTCCTGGTATTGTCTTCTGGTTTTATTCCACTGTAGTCTGAAAAGATACTTGATATGATTTTGATTTTTAAAAATTTGTTGAGATTTGTTTTTTGACCTAAGATATGGTCTATCTTGGAGAATATTCTATGTGCAGATGAAAAGAATATATCCTCTGCAGTTGTTGAGTAGAATGTTCCATAAATATCTGTCAGGTTAATTTGGTCTAAAGTCCAGTTTAAGTTCCCTCTTTGTTGATTTTTTTGTCACTCTGTCCAATAACACTATTATTGTGTTGCTGTCTCTCTCTCTCTTTAGGTCTAGTTATATTTATTTTGTGTATCTGGGTCCTCCAGTGTTGGGTGCATATATATTCAGAATTGTTATATTTCCTTCTGAATTGATCCCTTTCTCATTGTATAATGATCTTTTTTGTCTTTTTTTAGTGTTTTTAACTTAAAGCCTGTTTTGTCTGATATAAGTATAGCTACTCCTGTTCACTTTTGATTTCTGTTTGTATGGAATATCCTTTTCCAATGCTTTACTTTCAGTCTATATGTGTCTTTACAGGTAAGGAGAGTTTTTGTACGCAGCATATAGTTGCATTAAGGTTTTTTTTTTAAATCAATGTAGCTAATCTATATCTAAGTGAATTATTTAATCCATTTATGTTCCAGGTTAATATTGACATGTGAAGTTTTGTTCCTCTCATATTGTTAATTGTTTTCTGGTTGTTTTACAAATTCTTTGTTGCTTTCTTTTTCTCTGACTTTGTCATTTTGGTTTGGTGGAATTCTGTAGTGGTGGCATTTGATCCTTTCTCTTCCTCCTTTCTGTGATTGCTTTACCAGTGAGTTTTATACTTTCATGTGTTTTCATGATGGTGAATGTTGTCCTTTTGCTTCCAAGTTTAGGACTCCCTTGAGTATGTCTTGTAGGGCCAGTCTAGTGGTGAAAAATCTGCTCAGCATTTGCTTGTCTGAGAAAGCCATTATTTCTGCTTAATTTATGAAGGTTAATCTTGCTGGATATAGAATTCTTGTCTGACAATTTTTTTTCTTTCAACACTTTAAATATATCAACTCATTCTTTTCTGGCCTGTAAGGTTTCTGCTGAGAAGTCCAGTGTTAACCTGATGGGTTGTCCTTCATAGGTGACTAGACACTTTTGCTGATTTTAGAATTTGCTCTTTCACTTTGACTTTAGACAGTCTGATTAAATGTGCCATGGCAAAGTCCTATTTGCCATGAGATTGGTGAGCCTCCTATACCTGAATGTCTAAATCTCTTGCTAGGCTTGGGAAGTTTTCATCTATTATTTCATTAAACAGGTTTTCTAAAATTCTGATCTTTCTGCACCCTCAGGAATGCCTATAATTCATAAATATCATTACTTTATGTAGTCCCAAACATCTTGTAGACTTTGTTCTTTCTTTCTGAGTGGAAGCATTCCAAAAGACCTGTATTCAAGTTCTGAAATTCTTTCTTCTGCTTAGTCTAGTCTGTTGTTGAAACTTTCGAAGGTATTTTGTATTATCTTCAATGAATTTTTCAGTTCCAGAATTTCTATTTTTTTAACATATCTATCTCCTTAGTAAATTTTTCTTTCTTTTTTTCTTTTTGAGACAAAGTCTTCGCTCTGCCCGGGCTAGAGTGCCGTGGTGTCAGCCTAGCTCACAGCAACCTCAAACTCCTGGGCTCGAGCAATCCTACTGCCTCAGCCTCCTGAGTAGCTGGGACTACAGGCATGTGCCACCATGCCCAGCTAATTTTTTCTATATATTTTTAGTTGGCCAGATAATTTCTTTCTATTTTTTTTAGTAGAGACGGGGTCTCGCTCTTGCTCAGGCTGGTCTCGAACTCCTGAGCTCAAACGATCCACCGGCCTCGGCCTCCCAGAGTGCTAGGATTACAGGCATGAGCCACCGCGCCCGGCCTCCTTAGTAAATTTTTATTTGTATCCTGAATTGATAACCAGTTCTGTGTACTGGTTTTCAGATTTCTCTCTCATCTCACTGAGCTTCTTTGAAATCAATATTTTGAATTCTTTATGTGGAATTTTGAGCATTACTTTTTGGTTAAGATCTTTTGTTGGAGAATTATTATGTTCCTTTGGAGGTGTCATATCACCCTGTTTGTTCATGTTTCCTGTGTCTTTATGTTGACCTCTGCTCACCTGGTGTAACAGTCACCTCTTCTTATTTTTGAATTTACTTTTTTTGCGGGGGGGGGGGGGATGTTTCCTGAAGATGTGACTATGATGTTGGTTGTGTAGGGCCCTTTGGCTTTGCTTCTGGGTGCATGCAGTAGTGAAGTCTTTCTATGACTTTTTTTGGCTATAAACACCGCTAGTGGTATCTGTGGTTTCCTTGGTGCATTAGAGTACAGTTATTGGTGGAGGCTGTGGTGAAGTTGTGCTGGGGACTGGAATGCCTGATGGGCCCATCCTGCAGGCCAACTGTGGTTGCATTTGCTTCCAGATCGTGGAGGTAAGATGATCAAATGGGAACCTCACAATAATGCATACATAACTGTATTTTGAGGGCACAATCACTAAGCCCTTCTTATGTGTGAAATGCTTTTTAATAATGTCCTTTTGGCACTTAACACCTTGGAGAGAGGCCAGTGCCACAATCCAGACCAATGGAGAGCTTGAGTGCTGGAGTTCCAGTGGAATCTTAAATCAGAGTATTCAGACAGTATCATCTTTCCTTCCAAAGGACAAGGACAATCCACGTGAAATAAAACAAATATTCTTTAACTAGTAAGAATGAATAATTTGGTAATAATATTAGGAAAGACTCCCTTTCACTGAAGAGGTTGCAAACTCATTTGTGTTTTAGCCTATATGATGTTTTCTAAATTGCTGGTGGTTAAAACTTGAAGATTTAGCATAAACATCTGGATTTTTGTGTGGGTGTACCTGAGTGTATTTGGAGGGAAGATTCAAAATCCAGCCTACACAATTTGATGTCATTCCATTATTTCTAAAAGTATATTTTTAAAATGTTATTCTAGATGTGCTAATTTTCTATAAACCTGCCGCCATTTAATAATTAGATGTCCTTTTCATACTTCTAAGATTCTTTCATCAAAAATTCATGATTTCCTTTAAAAATGAATAAAACAGGGAAACAAAAACTCCCTGAACTCATCATAGTTTTCCTTGCAACTCCAAACATGAACAGAAGGGCTCTCCTAGTTTGGTGGTGGCCTTCATACATTTTTCCTTATGCCTATTTCATTTTAGGTACCCTGTTGACTTGCTGCAACACTTTTTTATCTTAGCATCAAGAAATTACAAAAGTTGGAGGCATTTAGAAGATGAAGGTTTACAAGTTCAACATAAATGAGTGTAGTGGGTGAGGTGTATGCAATAGGGAGCAGGGACTAGTGGAGACTGTGGCTGACTGGAGAGCATATGTCCTGTCTATAGGGGCCCCACTATTCAGTAACAACCATTTATTGAGGCAATAGTGTTGCCAGATTTGTTTTTCAAGAGAAGCAAGAAATCGGATTTTTATTAAAATCTCCTGATTATTAAATGTTGTCAGCTAATTGAAGCCATTTTTAAATACCTAGCCAAACAAAAGCATATCTATCTGTAGGCCTGATATAGCCCAAGAGCCCTTAGTTTGTGACCGCTGATCCATTCCAACCTCTTCATTTTTCAGATCAGGAAACTGAGGCCCAGAGAGTGAAGGTGATTTGCCTAAGAGTATAAAATAATGGTACAGGAAGTGGAACTTTGGCTGCTTGGCCTCTAGCCTAGAGCTTTCCTATTACAAACATCTGCTTCTATTTTCTTGCTAAGATTTAAATGATGTTCCTAATTACATGATTTCAAATGTTGAACACTGTTAAAAAAAATGACAATATTCATTGGCTTTGGACCACATAATTTACAATAAATGGCTTTTCTGTCGTATGATCACATAATGTAAGTTGGTTCTATTTCTAAGGCCAGCATCATTCTACTTTCTTTCATGTACTAAGAATACTTTCTTCATCCTTTGCTTCCCTACACTTTCTCTCCCTTCCACTGGTTACTAAATCTGGCCAAATTTATAGAAAAAGTAAAATATTTAAGAGGAACCATGTTGATTGCTCTAGCATGAATAAGAACTAGGTGGGCAGAAAAAGAAAAATACACTTGTGAATCAGTGACTGTAAAAACTAAGCCATGCATACAAAACGTTTCAGGACAGTTTGCTTGTTTTGCCAAAGCAAACAAAATACACAGTAATCCTGTAAGGACCTCAGTACACTTTGGAGAAGGAGTGGAGATAATTTTTCCAAGAGTTTCAGTTACTGAAAACCTCCATTATATATCTGAGATTTTTTTTTCCTTTTTCAGGAAATTTTAAAAAATATAGAATAGTTCAGAACATACTACGACAAACACCCTATACCTACCACTCAGGATCACCCATTGTCCTTTGTTTTTAGTGAGACAAAATAAAACTTCACAGAAAAGTTAAAGTTCCCTTTGTCTCTTATTCCCAACCTTATTCTTATTTGCACTTCCTGAGAAGCAAACGCTATCATGAATTTTGTATGAATCCTTCCAAATGTCCACATAGATACACATACATATCCATAAATATTATATAGTATTATGTTATCTGTGTTTTTAAATCTACATACATGATATCATACCATATGTAAGTTACCATAGCCTGTGTGTTTCATTTAATAACAGCTTTTAAAAGATGTATCCAAGTTGATGGATATGGGCCTAGTTCATTCCTTTTAACCATTTTCTGACAGTCTCCATTTTGTTTGTTCATTTCAATAGATGACTAATAGACCACTTCCAATATTTGAATGATTGTATTTTAAAATATTTAAAGTAGGAACTAATTTTCCAGAAAAGAATGACAACCAGTATTAAGCCAATAGTTTATTACAGTGTCCAAAGAATAGGAGGAAAATATTCTATATTTTTTTCCAGACCCAAGACTCTTGGCTCCTCTAGTATGTCAGGGAGTCCACTGGCCGTATTGTAAGGTCAATGTGATATGAATGGCATTTTTTGAATGGAGGGGCCATAACTCTTGCAAGATTCCTCAAAGCTATCTATGCCACCCAAAAGGATAAAGAAGCACTATTTTTAAATGTCTTCCACTCACCATGGGACATAATCATTGTCCTACAGTTCTGTCTTTTACCACCATTTTTGAAGGCATTGCCATATTTTATTGTGGTCTGCAATGAAATTAAATTCAACAGTTAAGTAATGAGAATACACTAAATATCAGTAGCTGGGACAAGTTGCCAGTAGCAGGGACAAGAACAAGTCAAGACAAGCTCCAGTTTTCACTAACTTGAATGTCTTGTGAGGAAGGTAATGCCAAAGCCGATGTAGAGTTTCCTAAATGTGCCACTATTGATGTTTTTATTGGATAATTTTTTGTTGTGGGAGCTGTACCTTGCAGAATGTTTAGCAGCATCCCTGGCCTTTACTTACTAGATGTGATAGCCTCTATCCACAAGTTGTGACAACCAAAAATGTCTCCAAACACTGTCAAATGTCCACTCAGGGGCCAAATCTACCCAGGTGAGAACTGCTGTCTTGACGTGATGAGCAATGCTAAGGGAAGCATGGGTTTCAGTCTGTAAGATGCTGCTTTTAATGAGCAATCTGTGCAGAATGGAGGTATGAGCTCATGCAGGGGAAGAAACACTGATCAGAAAACTCAGAGAAGGACATTCTTCTCTTGGCAATGTCACAAGTTATTTTACGACCTTGGATAAGTTATTTCACTTTTCTGAGCCTCAGTTCCTTTCTTTGTACAATATGATGGTTGGATGCTTCTAGTTCTAAAATCTACAGCATCCTTGAGAGCTGAGTCCCTGGTGAATGATCAGGATGGGTGTGAGAAACCAGCATTTGGAAACTGCTGTTATTTTGGGAAAAATAAACACAGAGAAAGCGCTCTGCTAAATATGGTATGTCATCAAAAGCAACCTTTTTTTTTTTTTATTAGAAAACATAGCTTCTGCATGTATTTGCCACATTACTTCTTTTTAAAGGATCTTGTCAATTGCCTTTCTCATTATAAAGCAATCTTGTAGACTCTATTAACAGGAATTGCCGGCTGTTAATCTCTCTCTTGTAAATTTGGTCTTCAAGAAAGGGGGCCAGATTTATAGCCAGCGACATTTTAAGAGTTCTTTCTCTTAGCCACAGAACAGATACGGCTAATGAAA
The DNA here is from genome assembly GCA_028533085.1 of Varecia variegata. Classification (NCBI taxonomy): domain Eukaryota; kingdom Metazoa; phylum Chordata; class Mammalia; order Primates; family Lemuridae; genus Varecia; species Varecia variegata. Next base: position 149,084,783 of record CM052436.1, on the reverse strand, counting down.
GCTTCTCTAGAACACTCAATCACTGAATTTGGATGAATGGTCCTGAAAAATACAATAATGCCAGTTCCACTAACAATAGGCCTTTGGTTTCTGCTGTGTCAGTGGTGGCATGGGCACAAGTTCATTTGTGCCTAAATGGGTACCAGAAACAGGTATCATTAAAGCAACTACTTAGCCATTAAACAGCTCTGGTTTTTACTTCTTAATCTTATGTCAGGATTCCAAATGGATGCAAAGGAGGTTTGGTACTGGATACTCTCAGACTCTCCCCTGTGGTGACTTCCATACATGCTGCTCTGCTAGCCCTGCCTGGAAGTCAGTTCCCTCAGGTCTCTTCTTGGCTGGCTCTCCCTTTTTATTCAGGGACCAGCAAAAAGATCACCTCTTCAGAGAGTATTTCCCTGCCCACCCTAGATAAAGTAGCCCTCAACATTCTCTACCTTATCTGTTTACCTGTTTATTGCCTGTCTTCCCCTACTATAAAGGAAACGCCATAAACATGGGGGGCTTTTTTGACTTATTAATTGCTGTATCATCAACACCTAGAACAGAATTGGCACATAGTAGGGATTCGATAAGTACTTCTTGAATGAATGAATTAAATGCTGCCTCCTCCCTCTTTGCTTAGTTAACTCCTATTAATCACTGGGCTCTCAACTAAAACAGCATAGCCTCAGGGAAATCTTTCCTGGTGATCTAGACTCTGTCAAACCTCCTGATTATACATTCTGGATAATACCATAAATCTTTCTCTCCTCTTGGTTCTCATTCAGGGATGATTTTTGTCTCCCAGGAACCTCTGACAGTATCTGGAGACATTATGGTGACTACAATTGAGGAGGAGGAGTGCAGTGGGTGCTACTGTCACCTAGAAGAGGCCAGAGGTGCTGTTGTCACGCACACTGTCATGCACAGGACAGCTCCTCAACAACAAAGAACTATCCAGCCCCAAATGTCAGTAGTGCTGAGGCTGAGAAACCCTGCCCTAAACAGATGGGTAATTTTATATTCATTTGTGTAATCCTCTGCTTAGTATCTATCTCCCCTACTAGACTATAAAATAATGATGAAAACTTGGAATTTAAAGCCCATGAAACCTTATCCAGCCAGTTAACAATTAAGACCACCAAGCAACTCACTTAGCTGTAGGTTCTGCCCATTCCTAGATGGAGCTAATTGTGAATTATAATAGAAATAAGCCAAACATTAGTGCTCTTTGGTAGGAACAAAGCAGAGTGGATATTTAACCATTTAACCATACATAAGAGAATCCAAGAAGCAAACCCCCAAATGTAAAGAGCTGTGCACTGAAGAGTATTTAAGAATTAGTATACAAAATGGTCAACCACAGGAACACATGAAAGAATTTTGCTGTGGCCTGAGTATAAGTAGGACACGCCATACCTACAGCTTTGGATATGGGTGCAGGGCTTAGTAAATTGACTCTGTAAAAAACTGAGACAAAATATATATTAACAAGCAACAAGGCATCCTTTCCACTTGAAAGAGGAATAGAGTTCAATGAAGAAGGAGAACAAATGTTCACATGCACCCAGGATGAAGAAAAGATTAGGTAGTGGTCAAAAGAAAGCCTTGTGAGAGAATGACTCTTTGATACTTATAATAAGGGACAAAGGCTGCTTCCTCTTAAACTTATTTTTGTTGGGTTAGAGAGGATGACCAGGTACAATTCATGCTATCTGGATGATGGGTACACTTATAACTTTTACTCAAACTGTACAAAAGCAATTCATGCAACCAAAACGTTTGTACTTCCATAATATTCTGAAATAAAAAATAAAGAGGATTACGTTGTTCATTTGTTATAACATTAAATGGATCAAAATAAAGTAAGAAAAGTTCATGTGTCCTTCAGATTGTTTCCTAAAATTTTTAATAAGAATTCAGGATATATGAACATTCATTTTTGGATTCTACACTTTTAACTAACAGATTCTAAGTTGCTGGCAGCCTAACACAGCAGAGACTAGTTGGCAGCCAATGCACTTCACTCAAACATAGACATCACCAAGAGATTGTAATACATGCTTTGAATTGGATTTAAAACCAAAAAAAAAAAAATTCATTTAATCCTCACTGCCTTTAAAGTTATCCACAAAGGCCACTTTTCTGGCTTCCTTTGGGAATTCAAAAGACTTAAAAATTTTGTCCTTCCCCACAAACGCAATAATTTGAAGTGAGAGACTGTTAGGACACAGATGGTAAAAGAAACTTTGTTTATTTTTCTTCTTATTTTTGATTTTAATCTTTTCAAGTTTCCAGGGACTCAAAATAGATGTTTGTGACCTGCTTTTTTTAAAGCCACTAAAGAGAAGTGACCCCAATGTGTTAGGAAGAAATCCGTTTAATCAGTAGTTAGATTTGATCTACTGAGTTCCCAGATCATTTTTAATCATTCTGGATAAATCATGATGCACATTTTAAAATAATCATCTTTACTATGGGAACCTCTTCTGTAAAAAAGGACACTTTGTAAAAGTGCACAGTACGGGTCTTGAAGTAGACTTCGGCTATTTACTTTGGTGCCAATTTCTAGGGAGTGTTCTATTTATAATCTTCAGAATCCAGATGACTTCTTTTATCCTTTACAATTACATTTAAAGGAACAGTAATAAAAGTTTTCTTTTGACACTCACTCTCCCACCTCTGAACCTCAAACCTCTTGGCTACAATTTCCCTGGTGATATAATTTGGGTATTTTTCCCCTCCGAATCTCCTGTTGAAATTTGATCCTCAGTGTTGGAGGTGGAACCTAAAGGTGTTTGGGTCATGGGGGCAGATCCCTCATGAATGGCTGTTGTCCTAGTGGTAATCAGTGAGTTCTTACTCTATCAGTTCCTGCAAGGCCAGGCTGTTAAAAGGAGCCTAACACCTCCCTCCTACCCCTCTTGCTTCCTCTCTCACCATGTGATCTCTGCACATGCTGGCTCATCTTCCCCTTCTGCCATGAGTGGAAGCAGTCTGAGCCCTCCCCAGATGCAGATACCGGCGCCATGCTTCTTGTGCAGCCTGCAGAACCATGAGCCAAATAAATCTCTTTTCTTTATAAATTGCCTAGACTCAGGCATCCTTTTATAGCAACACAAACATGGACTAAGACATCTGGGATATCCCTTGTCTAGTCAGTGGTTCTTACTCAGGAATAATTTTGTTCCCATGAGACATTTGACAGTGGCTGGAGATATTCTTGGTTGCCTCAACTGGCTGGGTGATGGGTGTGCTATCATACATTTAGTGGCTGGAGGCCAGAGATGCTACTGGATATCCTATAATGCATAGAACAGACCCCACAACAAAGAAGTACCCGGCCCAAAATGTCAAAAATGCCAAGGTTGAGAATCCCGGATCTATGATTTTTATCACTAGCATTAATAGAATCAAATGCAAATGTGCCTGACACACAGTTTTTAGTAGAGTATTTTAAAAACAAAATTAGCCTTTACTCTCTTATCTTTCAAGCAGGTTAAAATATTAATGGGAAAATCAATGATTTCCTCAATTAAGCCTCCCAGCATCAAGACTCCATTATTGACCTTTCAAAATAACTTCTCTATTTTGGTACCCAGGAAAACCATGTAATTCTAGCTAGTGAAAGTTCCATCAGCAGAGTCATCCAAGGAAATCTGGGGCTGGCACCTTTTCTGGGACTTCAGAGAAAAGGCTATTGATTTTCTGTAGTCCTTTACTTTTTTTTTTAATGGGCTGCACACTGTTGTGGTAAGTTTATATTCTGAAATGTCAAAATAAGTAAGTGCTGTCTCAGATGGTACCAATTGAGGGCCCAACATTGTTCGATCTGTGCTGTCCCTGAAGGCATAGGCCAAAGGGAATGAAGCAGAAGTCAGCCCACTTTGCATTGTTGCCTAAGAATAATGTTCTGTCTACAGGAGGTGCTCAACAAATGCTCACTAGCCAATTTTTCTTCGATTGGATTCTCTTAGAATCAGACCTTGAGCCAAGAATTGGGTTTTCCCAGGAAAAACTGCTGAGGTAAGTAGGACAGGAAAGGCCAGGCAAGGATGTGATCTCAGGTCTAGCCCCAGCCCCAGCCTGACCCTGCAGGGGAGCTCTGGAGTATATGCTACACCTCAGAGTTTATCCCACCTACAGCACAGAGCTGGGTTTTATACTTTCATACCAGTCAGCCATTGGCTCCCTGATTAAGGGGAGGGAACTTGCAGGCACTTTGCCTTTCCACCCAGAGAAGGGGCTGCATTTTCCAAAGGCAATCTTCATCCTCTGAAGAAGGTCCCACGTGGAAGGAGTGGACAGTAGAACAACCAGACACTGGTGGCAGTAGGGATCTGAGGGCATCTGCGACTTCTACTGCTTCATAGTCTTAAAGTGTGGCAATGCATGCAGTTTATGGAATCTAAAACATTCATTCAATCAGTCATTCACTCAACAAATACTTATTGAATTTCACCATGTGTTATGAACTGTGCTAGGAGCTGGAGATAAATGTGTGAACAGCAAACAGACCATTGCAATATAGCCCTGGGGCTAAGAATGAAGCCTGCTAAGGGAGGGACACCTAATCAGCCCAGAAGAAATATACTGGAGGAGGCAGACTGAATTGGAGAGTTGAAAGATAAGTAGGTGTTAGGCTGGTGTCAATGTCTAGAGGTCAAGGTTGAGCAGGAGAGCCATGAAGATTCTCCTAGACATATGGACCAAGGTGGATGATGCACTGGATGACAATCAGGGAAGTAAAAATAGTGGAAGACTAGGAAACAAAACAGTAGCCTGTATTTAAATTGTGAGTCCTTATGCCAGTACTTGCAGGCTCTTTCCTCCCTGATGCCAGAGACATCACTGCAATATTTCCTGGGGATGTCACCTTTTTGGAACTTGTCCCAGAATTTGTACCAATGAGGACAAGTCAGGAGAGCTGATGGGATGGAGGGTTGGGACCAGCTGGGCACCAGGGATTTCAGTATTATCAGTATAGAATGTTACCAGAGGTGAGATGACTTGGGCAAAAATGAGAAGACATATATATTCCACCTAACCTGCCACTCTCAACTTACAGGATGAATGGTGTTTGCGGGCACCTAGCACAGGATCAGGGCCCTCAAGGCCCTCTGCTAGGGCTGGCCATTAACCCTGTCACTGAGTCCCAGGGGAGGGAGTGTGGTTGTGGGCAGCAGAGGACACAGGGGAGCTGGGAACAATGGTTTTTTACCACCTAGTATAGAAGTACTGTCAGCTGTTGGTATCCACGGGCGATTGGTTCTATGACTCCTCGAGGATACCAAAATCCACGGATGCTCAAGTCCCTGATATATTATAAAATGGCATAGTATTTGCATACTCCCTACGCATATACACCCACATACAGTATTTTAAATCATTTTGGTTACTTATAAAACCTAAAGCAATGTAAATGCTATGTAAATAGTTGTTATATTGTGATGTTTAGGGAATAATGACAAGAAAAAAGTCTGTACATGTTCAGTACAGATGCAACTATCCATTTTTGCCCCTGAATATTTTAAATCTGTGGTTGGTAGAATCTATGGATGTGGAATCCAAGGACACAGAGAGCCAACTGTATTTCACTATTTTAAAAACTAATAGAGCCCCGTATGTCAGGTGAATATTGTATGAATGAAGGGAGTTGCACATAAGATTTTTTAAAAAGTCTTAGATAATGTAATCATTTCCATTCCCTGCTTTGTATAGAGACATGGATACAAGGAACATTTTATTTGTCTCGTAATTGTAAGTGTAACAATCATGTTTACATAAATAATAACATGTAAATGTAGCAGTAGTGCTACATACACAACATAAATGTGACAAATAGAGATACTAGGGAGTGGTGGGGACTGTGGCAAACTAGGGAAGTGTCTCTGGTCTAACGGGACCAGCAGCTACTCCACTGAAGCCAACTGGGAACCATGTGGGAATGCAGGCCCAGTATTGCCAAAACTTCTGGTTTTTCAAGAGAAGTCAGAAAGTCCCATTTTAAAAAGATGTTTCCCAATTTTTATATGTTGACAGCCAATTCAAAAATAACTTTTTTTAACACTCTGTGAACCAAACAAAATATGTCTATGGACCGGATTTGGTCTATGGACCACCCATTTGCAAGGCTCTGGCGCTCCAAAGGGAGAGGTTCATGTCTGTCTTGCTGCTATTCCTCCTCTCTCCCACTGCTTCTTTCTCAATTCCTAGAATTTCCAGGGGCTAATGGACTAGAGTGGCCAGTTTCTTGTAGTTGAGACAATCCATTCATTCTATCAAGGGTGGTTGCAGTTGACACAGGTGCCAGGGGACATTTTAGATGTGTATTCGAATGATGGAGATGATTAAGCCTGTTCATGTTGACATTTGAGAGGAATGACCAGGATGGAGAGCTTAAGACAAGGTCAAGAAGTCTTTACTTCACCAACTGGAAAATATGTCATTTGAAGTTCTTGGGAATGGTTAAAAAACAAAAACGAAAACCTCCAGTGACCCATAAATGGCAACGTAGACTCCTACCTACCTTGATTTATGAAGCTTCTCTATTGGATACATCACTCTGTGAAATGATGATAAGCCATCTCTGCTCTATGTGTAGAGACCACAGCTTGCTTCAAAGTCAGCATTCAAAGTCACAAGAACTAAAATAAAATGGATTGCGTTACGCCTGTGCTGAACATACTCGAACTCAATTCTGTGAGCTTGGCCAAAAGAAAACCATGCTTTAATGTATTCCTCCTTTCCACCCTTCAAAGTAAATTCTGGCCTCCACTGCTTCAGGAGAAGAGAAGCCACAGCTAAACTGCAAAAAGAAACAGAGAAGTTAATCCCTGGGTTTTGATCTTCCAGAGTCTGGGCTCTGTTGATTTAAGGGCAATTAACAGATCTTCAAAAGAAGTTTTGAATATATATGTTTTTTCTCATTTCATGACTTTAAAAGCTAATCTCTCATATGATGAAACTTATTGAAAATTATTAAAATAATAAGTATAGTCATAATAACTTATTTATTGAATGCTTTATATGTGTCAAGCACTGAGCTAAACACAATACTATGTAAAACTCCTAAGTATTAGCTTATTTAATCTTCTCAGCAACTCTGCAGTGCCAGGCACTATAATTATTCCCATTTTACAGATGAGGAAACAAAGGCCCATATATAATAGCCACTCTAAAGTCACATGGCTGTAAGTGACTGAGCCAAGATTCAAACTCAATCCATCTGACTCAAAGCTTACATTCTTTGGAGGAAATATTAATAGTTATCCCCTTGCCAATGGTGGTAAAGATTCATTATTTGTTTAATAGTAATAATCATCATTATTATAAGCCCTTACTAAGAGAGCAGTGTGTCAGTTAATGAACTAAATGGTGAAGTACAGTCCTGCCACCTTGAGTCTTCAGTCTGGTTGAAAAAAACAGATATCTAAATAAACTTTTAAAGTACAAAATGAGAGCTGTACCAGAGATCTCCCTGGAATAAGAATTCTGAGTTTCTTCTCCATGCATATTGTTATCAGGTCCAGCCCTCAGCCTTTAGACCTGTTAGAATCTCCCAATTAATTCCTCTAATCTTTAAGTAAAGAACCTTCATTGGCAAGTTATACCTCTGTTCAAGTCAGATAGCATCTACTCACCCTTCTTAATTAGTTTTCCTGAGCTTGTTAATAATCACGAAGTCTGCAACTTTTAATATCTAATTGTTCTGACATCATCCACAGAGATTTCCTCCTGGGGCAGGATTTCCTAACGTCCTCTCGGTTCAATTTCTACTTTTGTTACTGAGAAGGCTGCCAAGCATTAGGCAATTGTCAAGCCACTAAGAGGCTGCAAGGACAATGCTTCTCCTTTCTCTCTGGAGTCTGGCTAACGGTCCAGCGAAATGTAACAGGCCTGGAAGGAATGTACCATCAAAGCCACCATAGGAGCATGAAGCCAAACACAGAAACCTTCTCTTGTGTTTCAGGGCTTTAGGGTTTAGATTATGCTAGGCTGAGAAGAGGAAGATTGACCTTTGGCTGCAAAACAATGAAAGTTGTTACTGACTGCTACTGTCCGGAACGTTTGTGTCCCCTGCAAAATTCATGTTAAAATCTTAACCCCTAAGATGATGATATTGGAAGCAGGGCCTTTGGGAGGTGATTAGATTATGAAGGTGGAGCCCTGAGGACTGGGATTAGTGCCCTGACAAAAGAGTCCTCAGAGAGCGAGCTAATTCCTTCCACCACGCGAGGACGCAACTGGAAGGTGCCATCTGTGAACCAGGAAGGAAGCCCTCACCACACACTGAATCCGCCGGTACCTTGATCTTGGACTTCCCAGCCTCCGGAACTGCAAGAAATAAATTTCTGTTGTTTATAAACTTTCTAGTGTATGGTATGCTGTTATAGCAGCCCAAACCCTGACCCTGACCAAAGAGAAATATAAGCAAAAACGATCCTTCTATCTGGCATATTTGCTGAGAATATTTTTTCCCTTGAATTTTACAAATACTCTGAGTGTCACAAGGAAGAACAGTAATACTGCTGATATTCTTTGGAGAATATGGTTTCCTAGGAAGTGATATCACCAGGGGGATTGCTGGAGTTTTTAGTACGTTGTAAAATTGCCTTCATGGAGAGCTGGAAGCAAGGTAATAAAACACAGAAGGTAGGCATGTCTCTGGGCTTGTCAAGACACTCAGTGCACTGTAGAATTATCCTGTTACATCTCCACGTATCTTATTAGCATTTATTATAATATATATAATTTAGTGAGCATCACTTTGTGCCAGCCACTGAACAATGAGATTTATATCCATTATCTCTAATCAAAAAGTGAGGCAAAATTGTTGGAACTCAATCCATGTTGTGGGTCTCTTTAAGACCTGTATCCTCAGTGGAAATATCACTCCCAAAGAAATGAACATTGGTTTAAGGTGGTGGCGAAAGGAAGCACTTACTCTCTTTGTATATGAAGCACAGGTATACATCTGAACCCAAGCAGACAGGCAGTATATTTGTGGTACTAAGTTTTTATGGGGTGGAGGGGAAGTGATTAGGCAAAAATGTCTAAAAAAGGCTCCTTGGGTGGGGAGTAATGAAAAAAATGGTTTAAAAATACTGCTTTAAGAGATAGCCAACTCCGAAATTTTGGGGTGAATTTTATTGCTTTTTTTCTTTATCATATAACAAAATTTTTGAGTTATTTTTATGGTTACTCAGTAAATCATGGCTTGAAATTTTCAAACTGATTTTGTATACTCTTGTGTTTGAGGTTCTTTTGTGTTTTGAAATTTTTAAAGAATATTTCTTTGCTTGGGTTCATGGGACTTGCCAACAGATTTGGGGCACATTATAACATGTATGGAGCACCCCTTCCCTGCCTTGTGACTTGTACTCCCTGACGCTGTGCTCTTGGATAATTTCCACAACGCCTAGGAAAGGAATATGCTATTATTCTCCTTTTATAGAGAAGGAAACAAATGCTTTGAAAGGTTAAGACATTCATTTCCCTGTAGTCTCACAGTTGGTTTGTGGTGGACTTGGGATTAAAACCCAGTTCTGGAAAAGTCCGAAGCCCATGAATATTTGATCCACTATCCCAGGATCCTCAAAATGGCAGCCTGTGGGCCAGATACAGTCCACAGACATGGTTTTGTTTTTTTGGCCAACTTAGTGTACTTAAAATATTTGAATTTGTGGTCAACATTTAAACACCAGGAGAGCTTTACATTAAAATTGTCTGGATTTCCGACTTCTCTTTAAAAGACTAAAGGCTGTGAGTTTATATCCTACATAGCAACAATGGACTGTAAGGAGCCATACTGGTTGGGTTTTGGTTTTTTTTGTTGTTTTTTTTTGAGACAGAGTCTTGCTCTGTCACCCTGGCTGGAGTGCCATGGCATCATCATAGCTCACTGCAGTTTCAAACTCCTTAGCTCAAGTGATCCTCCTGCCTCAGCCTCCAAAAGAGCTGGGACTATAGGCATGCACCACCACGCTCAGCTAATTTTTTCTATTTTTTATAGAAATGGGGTCTTGCTCTTGCTCAGGCTGGTCTCTAACTCCTGAGCTCCAGCAATCCTTTTGCCTCAACCTCCCAAAGTGCTAGGATTACAGTTGCAAGCCACCTCGCCCTGCTGGATACTTTTAAAAACAGGGTTTGCACACTCCTGTTTGCCTAAGTTCCTGCCCCTCCCTATTGCCTTAACCAAAACCCCATTATTCAAAGGCCAGGCAGGTATTTGACTCTATAATCCCTGAACTGTGGTGTCTGGTTCCTTTGACTCCCAATGTTTTCTGACAGCCTGTGTGTCTCCTCAGTATCCTTCCTTCTCACTCGCTCATGCAATAATTTTAAAAAGTGATTTATTAGTCCACTTTAATTTACTACTTTATTCTTTCTTATTTTCTATATATCTCTAGCGGGCCAACTTTCTCAGCTATTTTCAGTGAAATGAAGGCAATTTTCCTTTTTTTCTTTCAATAGCTATGCTATATTTCACCTGAAAATCCTTTTAATTCTATGCTTATTTCCTTCGGGTCTCCATTTTTGAAATTCATATGCTGGTAAGCCTTAAAATATTCAGTATCTCCCAGCCTGCAGTTTTGAGCTACACTGCAAGGGCATATCAATTTTACTTCAGAGTTCAGAGTTTTGATTAGTGATTATGTGAGGTCTTTCTCGTCCTCCTTGACCTTTTATGGGTTAAACTGAGCTGCTGGATCTATATAAAGTTCTTTCCTTCTTGAATTCTTTCCTTGCAAGTATCTTGATTTTGATTTCTGGTACTTGGTAGATTAAGTGCTTGAAAAAGAAGTGGTCTGCATGCCAACGTGGGGAGAAGAAGGAAACATTCAAGAACTTGACCAGGGAGAAGAAGGAAGCACTCAAGGAGTATAATTTGTCGGGGCATTCCAGTCTGTCAACAGCTCCATGGCTGTGAAGGCATGAGAATGCAAGGAGCAAACACAACGCAAAGACAGCAGTAGGGAAAAGGAGGCATTTCCATCCCAGAAGCAAATGTCTCCATTCGTTACTGTGGCAATGCACTTTGCACTGACAACATCTGGCTCTCCAACAATGATCTAACTGAAGAACACACAAATGCAATCAGAAAACAAGCGGCTGTGTTTTGATACATCCAACCTAACCCTTTCTATTGCGCTGTTGCTTTAAACATTTTATTTGTGTGTCAATCTACTTTGAAAACAAAAACCACAGAGTATAGCATTTAACATTTTTGCTGCAATTTATTATAGATGTATTCATTGTAGTGTTCACTCAATTACTCATTTGTTTGTTCATTCATTCATTTATACTTTCATTCATTCTACAAACATTTCATGAAATTTACCTTCCACTGTGGAGCTTTTACAGATGCTAAGGCCCCAGGCTCAAAGATTCTGATTTGGTTGGTCTACAATGGAATTTTTATAACAATCCTCAGGTGTTTCTACTGATTAGGAATCAATGTTTAGGGGAATCTTTTGGCATAGGGTTTTTCCCAATAGAAGTGATTATTTGAAGCAGCGTAGTGGCAGATTTTTAAGATTTAGGGTGAACCTGCCTTGATATAAATAATAATAATGTGCCTTAATAACTATAATAACAATGATGACAGTTAGCATTTACTTAGTGCCATAGTTATTGAACTGAGTACTTCACATTTGACAGCTTATTTAATTTCTACATCAGCCCTGTAAGCTAGGTTATTATCCTTGTTTTGTGTTAAGGAAAAGCTATTCAGAGAGTGTACCTAATGTCACACAGGTAGAAGTGATTTAGCTATTAGGATTTGAGGTCCATATATCTGACTCCAACATCATGTTCTTCCTACTCTGCTCACTCATTCAGAACTTTGGTTTTGACACACTTATAGTCACAGGAATAACTAATAGCTTTTTCACAGAGCATCTCAGACACATGATCTCAATTAATAATGCTGTTCACAAGGAGAGCTTAAGCGTGGCAGAGCAGAGGCACTGGGGCTCCAACAAAGGGAGTGAAGCACTGAAAACCACTCAGTTAATTCTGCCTAAAACTTGAGTTAAAAATCCTGGGCTTTTCCCACTGTGTCCTGCTTCTTTTGCATGTTCTGATTCAGAAGTTTAGGGGGTAATAAATGCCTCAGCCTCTGGGTAAGCAATAGAGCTGGTAACACTGTCCTTTGACCAAAGCTGATTGGCTCAAGGGTGGACACCTGTCCTAGGTTGAGCCAATCAAATTCATTCTCTCATTCTCACTCCCTGCCCCCTCTCTCTCTCCCAGGTGTTCAGAGTTGACACTTGAAAAGACTACGTCAGTTCTATCTGCAGGTGTTGAACCTGTATGACAATGTATTAATAGGTCACTAATGGATGAAATTACATTAGGAAGGTTTCTTAGGAGCTAGGTAAACTGATAATGGAACAGATGTTCATGGAGCAATAGAGAGAGCCTGTGAACCCCAGAAGAAAGACAAACAGAGAAAGTAGCCCCTTTGACTCCTGCTCAAAGAGCCATTTATTTTCTTCCTTGTGGATCCTGATCTTTATTCCTGCTCTTGGTTTTGTGAGCAACTCTTGATTTGATACAACACCTTTTTATTTGAGCAAATCGAGTAAGTTTCCTCTGCTTTAAACCAGACAACCCTTGCCTAAGTTGATGACCATATTTTAGAATACATATAAAGTTTATAATTTTGGGCTCCCTTAGAATGACTTACATTCCATTCTCAAATATCTCAAGCTTACTGTATCAATCTGGACTACTTTGATTGCAAATGAGAGAAACTGAAATAAAACCAGCTCAAGAGAAAAAGGGAAATTTCTTTGGTTGTGGTACTTGAAATGTCCAGGGCTTACTTTTGGCACAGCTGGACCTGGTGCCCTAAATGATGTCATCAGGAAAGTGCCTCTCTCCCTTTGTCAACTCCATTTTCCTCTCTGGGGATTCATTCTCAGGCAGTCACAGAGTGGCAAATATAGCCACCAGTTGTTCCCTGCCTGCATCCTATTGGTTTAGCAATTCCAGTGGAAAGAGAGAGCCTCGTTCCAGCTAGTGCCGGGGAAAGACCCAAGCCTGGTTCTCACTGGCTCACACAGGGATCTCAAGCCCATCCTTGACCCAGTCATTATAGCCCAGGAGATGAGGGTCTTCAGTGGCCAGGGGTTGGATGTGTCTCCACCTGGGGCTACGAGTGGCATCCGTTTCCCCTGAATGGCAAGGACTGAGAAAAGAGTGGTTACCCAGTGGGAAGGTTTGGGATCCATTTCTGGAGGGGATTCTGGGCAAGCAAAAGAAAGTCTGTTCAATAACTCACTTACTTGTTAATTTTCCAGCCTCCTTCCTGTGTTAGCAGTTTGCTTTCTTATCTGAATAATTTTTTAACCTAATTCATTATTGTGTTAATTTTGGTTGTTTCCTTATTCTTCTCAGCGAATTTCTTGCTGGTAGCACAACAGTTTCTTTGTTAGCCTTCTCGTTTATACCACCTGCTTTTTTTAAATTTTAAAATAGTCTTTTTGTTTGTTTGTTTTTCAGAGACAGGTTCTCACTCTGTCACCCAGGCTAGAGTGCAGTGGTGTCATCATAGCTCACTGCAACCTCAAACTCCTGGGCTCAAGCGATCCTCCTGCCTCAGCCTCCCGAGTAGCTGGGACTACAGGTGCGTGTCACCACGCTAGCTAATTTTTTCCATTTTTTGCAGAGATGGGGTCTCGCTCTTGCTCAGGGTGGTCTTGAACTCCTGAGCTCAGGGGATCCTCCTGCCTCCACCTCCCAGAGTGCTAGGATTACAGGAGTGAGCCACCACCCACCGGCAGACACTTCTTATCTCTCATCTCAGCAGCCTCCCCCAGCTGTCTGGAGACAGTCCCATTTGTTTCCCAGGCTCCCTCCCAAGCTGTGTCCCTCTATGGCTCCCTATCACCTTCAGGGTTATGTTCAAGTCCAGGGATGGTCAAACATTTTCTTAAAGGGCCAGAAAGTGAATGTTTTAGACTGTGCAGGCCAAGAAGCAAAACCCAGGATACTGTGGAGTTACTTATATGAACATTGAAAAGAAAACGATTTAAAATGGTGGCAGCCATTGCAACTCACACACAAAGCCAGTGACAGGCCTGACTTGGTCTGGTGGCCTGTTCGCCATCTCCTCACAGGGTACGTAAGGTCCTGTGTGATCCGGTCCTTCCATCCCCTCTATTCTCAGTCCCCACTCTCTGCCTCCCACTTGACACTGCAGCAAAGCGGCACGGCTCCGGCTCCATGGGGCCATACTGCAAAACGTTTCCTGCCTCCCAGCTCTGCTGCTGCTGCTCCCTCTACCCGGGTGCTTCCCCGTCCCCCAAAAGCTCTGCTAGACCAACTCCTGCCCATTCACTGCTACCCAGCTCAAGGACCTTTTCCTCTTGGCAGAATTCCCACCCTCTCCTGCATATCTTGGTAACCTGGAGCTTCCCTTCTGGGTCCCTACACTTCCTTGCACCTGTTCCCATCATTACCCACCTTATGGGGTAGCTTAACTATTTGTTTCTGTGTGTGCATCAAGTACCAGACTGTGAGCTCCTTGATGAGCAGAACTGAATCTTATTTGTCCCATATCCTCAGTGCTTAGCACAGTGCTTGACCCAAAGCACACATTCCCTATTGCATAAATCCCCTATTGGTGCTTAATTATGGCACCGTCTATTCTTCCTTAGTAGAAGAAGAGTGTTGTGTCATAAATAAATTCTTTGAAACACCTGCATTGCATCCTAAACACTTACAGTGTTGATGGCCTATTTCTAGCTCAGGGAGATCTATTCAATTTTAATAGTTTGAAAGTCATTTATGGATGGCTGGTTCCTCTGGGTGGTGCATGGCTGTAATAATATCAAGGCTAGGGATTCGATAGCTATTTAGTTGGGAGTGCTTTGCTCTGTTGAATGACCACAGGCTATGTCTCCAACCCAGCTGACTGTTTTTCAGATTCCTGCCATTTGTCACAAGGACCTGTAGACATCAGACACAGAAATCCATCACCCGTGACTAGAAAAAAGTGTTCAAAGGTGAGACAGGAGTCAGATGCCCTGCAGGCAGTTAGGGCAGGGGTCAGAAGGAGAGCCACCAACAGGATAAGAAAGTCACAAGAATGTGAATATGCTTAGCAATAGGGACACTTTAGTTATTTTCCTTTAGCCATGACATCTTTATCTAAGATAAAAGGGGGAATTCCTTTAACTGGGGCATGCACAGAGTTGAGGTGACAGTGTCCTTAAATGAACTACCCTCATTAACATGGTAAAAATCACACCCACCATGGCCATGACAATTTCCAAATGCCATGGCAACTCCTGGAAGTTACCCCATAAGGTCAAGAAAGGGGAGGGTTCCCGGTTCTAGGAACTTTCCACCCCTTTCCCAGAAAACCCACGAATGTACCCCCCCACACACAAGTTTGACACAGCATTAAGATTTAACACAAAAGAACAGATTCTAACCCAGGAGTGGCACCATTCCTCTCTGGATCAGCCCACTCTTCTCTTTTCTGTAAGAGTGTACTTTGCTTTCAATGAATCTATCTGCTTCAGTTTATACTTTGTGTCTGAGTTCCTTTCTCTCACTTGTGACCGTGCACTTGAATTCCTTCCTATGCGGAGGTCAAGAACCCTCCCTGCTGGCTCGGGAGGTGGTCCACGCTAGTATAAGAAGCACATGCCTCTGATTACAAAATAGAGCATACTCCTTGTAGGACATGAACAGCATCTAAAAGACAATATTTAGTATATAAAATAGTATAGAAAAAGCATAAACAGAGAAGTAGAGAAAATAATTCAGCCCTAATTCCACCAACAGAAGGCAACCACTGTTAAAATGTGGGCACTGATCTCTTTTCTATAATTTTCATCATTGCTATGATTCTGTTTATGCAATTTTGTTTCCTGATTTCCCCCCTCCTCAACATTATATCTACAACATTCTTCCAGCCCTTGTAATTCCTCATGTTATCTTAAGTTTTTGCTTAATAGTCCATCAGATGGCTATACCATGATTTACATCATCATTGCTCATTTGTTGGACATATTCATGGCATCTAAAATAAAAGAATGTAGGCTGGGCATGGTGGCTCACGCCTGTAATCCTAGCACTCTGGGAGGCTGAGGCAGGAGGATTGCTTGAGCTCAGGAGTTTGAGACCAGCCTGAGCAAGAGTGAGACCCCTGTCTCTACTAAAAATAGAAAAAATTAGCTGGGCAACTAAAACTAGAAAAAAGAAAATTCCTACAGTCTGAGCTACTTGGAAGACTGAGGCAGGAGGATTTCTTGAGACCAGAAGTTTTAGGTTGCAGTGAGCTAGGGTGATGCCACGGCACTCTAGCCTGGGCAACAGAGCAAGACTTTGTCTAAAAAAAAAAGAAAAGAAAAGAATGTAACATAAAAGTCTTCCTTCGTTCTAACTTTCCAATTCAGGTTCAAATTTAGTTAAATTTATTTCTTTTTAATACCTAAATAAGCAAAAGACAGCATGTACAGTTGGAATTAGGGCTGAAACAAACAAGCAGATATTTTCATTGCTCTTTCTGTTTTATGGATGAGAAAATTGAGATGCAGAAAATTTAGGATTTATCCCAGAGGCTACCACCAGGACAAGAATTTCGCTGCACACAATCCAGGGTTCTTTCCAAGAATTGTGGTTCAGGGCCATGCTCACTCAGGGAGAGAAATGAAGCAACTGGGACGGTGCCCATCTTTCCTTTTCAGCATATCCAGGGTGTACCATTTATATCTCTAATTGCAGGAGGTGATCCCCGCGGGTTCAATGCTGTCTCCTATTCTCCCTTCTCTCTGCTTCTGGAAGAAAAACAGCAAGTGATCTGCCATGTCTCCTCCCCTACAACTCCCCATCATCTAAAAAATATATATATATACACTTTATACAAAAGGGTGAAAATAAACATGCAGGCAAATATATCACTTTATTTAGTCCACTTATTTATGGGAACAGAAACACCCTCATTAAACACAGCTCATGGACTTGGTCATATTTTACCAGTGAATGAAACTCAGACATGCATTTCATGATCTTTTCTGCAAAGAATTTTCAGGCGGAGAATAGCATGAATGAGAAATAAAGACTCAGATAAGAGGAAAAGTTTGCCTGGGCCGGAGCCCTTGTGAGCAGAAATGCAGACTTGTAGAGTTTACATTCTGTTTGAGAATCATGAGTGTGGAAAGAAGAACACAAAATAGCAACCCCCATGCATTACTTGCAGACATAATGTTCACGTTTATTTGTCTTGGCCGTCAGGTTTTTCTGAGTGGGAACGTGACCATATGCTTCCCTTTCTAGGAATACAACCATTCCTGTTCGATATTCTAGCCAGGGAGCAAAAGATGGCTTTACGGCATATTTAATTCTATCCTTGACTTTGAAATGAAAATTGATGTCAGTTTCTCCCACCCCATCAAGCTGTTTTCCAAATGCTAAACTCCTCTGTCTTTCATCAAACCTCTCCCTACCTCATCTGTCAATGTCCTCTTCACAAATATTTTCTACTAAACTAAGATTTAACTAAACTTCGTTCTGTCTTACCTCCTGCCTCCCACAGTAATACTCTCTTAATTCTTAGAAACCTGTGTACTTAGAATTTAGATCTAGGGAGAGAAGGCCTCCAAAGAATTCTCAAAGAAAATGGTATCAGGCCTATTGTCCCAGGGAGACTCCATGAAAAGAGAGAGAGAAATGAATGTCACCCTTACTTTCCACCCGGGTCTCCTGAAGAAGGGAGAATATGAGTTATTCACCCCAAATAACGAGGACCCTTTGGTAGTTCAAGTGCAGAAGCCTTCCTTTCTGTGACCTCTGATGTCATTTCCTTGTAAGGGGCCAGAGAGGATGAAGCAAGAATGAAGCATCCGAGAATCAAGCCAGTATAAAGCCAAACCAGCAGTCCTAATTTTTTGAGCATTTACTGTATGCCACTCGCTGCTAAATTCTTCACAGACCTTATCTCACTTGGATTTTTATAAAAACCCTAGAGTTAAAGCCATTAGTATCATTTTCTTTTACATAAGAAGACTGAAGATCAGAGAGGTTAAAACACCTGCCCAAGCTCCTATAGGTAGTAAGTGAATACCTGGGATTCAAATCCAGATTCCCTTTGATCTCAGAGCCTGGGCTTTTAACTACCAAGTAATACGTCGTCCTAGAAAGTGTCCGTGGAAGAAGCTGAGCCAGTAAGTGGCAACCAGGTTGAAGGCTGCAAGGTAGGGACTTGAAACGAAGGATAGACTAGGTGGGAACTTGAGATAAAAGTAAACTGCAGAGGTGACCTGGGGAGAGTGGAAAGTGATTGCCTGATCCTGGGTGGGTGGAAAAGTTTCAGGAACATCCGCCGG
The DNA here is from genome assembly GCA_028533085.1 of Varecia variegata. Taxonomy (NCBI): domain Eukaryota; kingdom Metazoa; phylum Chordata; class Mammalia; order Primates; family Lemuridae; genus Varecia; species Varecia variegata. The sequence goes on along the minus strand of CM052436.1, from coordinate 149,066,451 downwards.
ATGTAATCCTGCTTGAGGAAGGTCACTCCTAAGTGGACCAGCCCCTCCAGCTTTAACTTAGCTTCCCTTGCGCCGAGTGCCTGCTCTTCTCAGACTATCCCCCCGTTGTCATCTCTGCCCAGATTCTCTCTGCAGTCCCATTTCACCTTCTCTTTCCCACTCTAACTCTAGCCATTCTGAACTTGGGTTCCTCGAAGGTGCCATGAGCTCTCCCGTCTCCAGAGCTTTACCAGTGCTGTCCTCTCAGACTGCAACAGTCTTTGTCTGGTTAACTTCACCTGGGAAGTCACACTGCATCCTGGGGACAGATATCGACTCTAGAATCAAGTTGTTTTAGATTCAGCTTCCAAATCTACTTCTTGCTGCGTATGTGACCTTGGCCAAGGGATTTAACTTCTCTGTTTCCTCAGCTAAAGGGCCGTTGTGAGGTTGAACGAGTTAAAACATGAGAAGTGCTAGCACAGTGCCCAGCAGAGTTAAGAGCTCCCGGTGCATTACCTGTCATCGTTCCTCATCCCCCAAACCTTGGCTTCTCTTTATCTGGAAAGTCTTCCTACACCTACCCCCAGACTGAAGCTAGGTGGCATTCTATGGGGCATTCTGACATAGCACTTGTATCCCTACTTGTAATGATCTGCATCCTCATCCGTCTGTTCTGATGGACTTTAAGCTCCTTGAGGGTAGGAACCACATTTGTCCTATTCTCCACTGTTCTCTGCTGTACCTCCAATCAGGAGCTTAGCAAGTGGTTGGTTGCAATAAATACATGTGGAATTGCAGCTTTGCTTGGCCCCTGAAATTCTGACACCTAATTATTGATTCCAGACCTTTAGCTCCAATTCCAAGGTCAATTTGGCTTATCAAGTATCATGCTCCCAGGAATAGATCTGCCATTGATCATTTTTGCTTGGGAAGAACTGCCTTGGGATCCTGTAAATAAAAATCTCAAGACTCCCCAACCCCTTATGTAAAAGGGAAAGTCAAGCCTGGAGGCTGAGTCATGCAACACCCTCTTTCAAATGAATAGCTGTCACTAACATCATGCATTAGCCAGATCCCCACAGGAAAGGTAAAAGTCCTCAGGTATCTACAAATGACTTCCCCCACAGATGATTCATAAAGAAATTTTTTACTGGCCTCCCATAAAAAAGCACATGCATATCAAAACTTTAGATCTGCAGGCTAAGTCTAGCTCCTAATACTAAAGTCTGTTCAATGCCACACTGATAATGTTGATTACAAGTTCATCTGCCCAGGTGCAGAAGAGAGACAAGATGAGATCAATCGTTCCTCCATCCACCCAGAGACATCTACATAATTGATTCTTCCTTTATTCGCTTTTTCTTTTCAAATATTCACCTTATCTTACATGAAATGTAGATTCACTGAGAACTAATTAGAGCATCACGAGAATGTAATCAATTGCCTCACTGCCCACCTCCTCCCTCCTTTTTCTTTCTGTACGCCCTCTCCCCTTAAATACTGAATTCCCATATCCCTCTTTGGGGAACACAGATCACAGATGCTTCTGTGGTTTATGCTTTGCCTGGAAAGTCCTCAAACTTTGTCTTAATAAGCCTCCATTGATTGAGATCTTTGCCCCAGTCACTTATTTTGCGTTGTCAATCCTTTTCCTTGAGTGCTCATTTTGCAAGCAGTGTCTTTGGGGGTAAACATTATTATGACCAAAATATCTCCCCAAACACTCATGGTCTCAGCTCACATGACCTGAAAGAAGGGAAGAGTCCTAAAAATAGGCAAAGGAAATCAGGTTACATTGTTCTTATTCAAAGCTTTATATTATGAAGAATTGCAAGCATATTTCAAAGTAAATAGATTAGTATCCTGACCCCTTGTGTACCAATTTCTCAGCTTTGACAATTACCAACTCAGCCAATCTTGGTTTATCTATATCTCCATTGACTTCTCCCCTTCTATGATGTTGGTGCAAATTGTGTTTATTGTGTCATTTATTTCTTTTACAACTGATGACATGGAGATTTGAAAAGGTTGAGTAGTTTTGGACAAAGTTAAGGTGCTCATTCATTCATTCAAACAAATATATGTTTATGAAATATCAATATATACTATTTGTGAGGGAATGGCAAATGATAAATAGTGAACAGGATGTGCAGTGTCCCTGCTTTTATCAAGCTTACCTTCTTGGTGTAGAGAGAAGGGAACCCCACAAGAAACAATTGAACAAATACATGAAGAAGAAAATTTTAGATAATGAGTAAGTTCTGAGAGGACAACAAAAGAGAGGGATGGATAGAGATTGAGGATGGAGAGGTGCTATGGTTTGCAGGTGTTTTCTCAATGCAATAGTATTGGGAGGTGGGGCCTAATGGGAAATGTTTAGGTCATGCCTGGATTAATGCTGATTATAAAAGGGATTGAGGATGTGTTTCATCTCTTGCTCTCACTTTGCCCTTTTGCCATGGGATGCTGCAGCAAGAAGGCCCTCACCAGATGTGGCCCCTCGATCTTGGACTTACCAGCCTCAAGAGCTGTCAGCCAAATGAATTTCTGTTCATTGTCAATTACCCAGTCTCTAGTATTCTGTTATAGCAGCACAAACTGAACTAAGACAGGTGGTAAGGGAAAGTCTCTCCAAAGGGGTGGCACTTGAGCTGAGTCCTGAATAAAGAGAAGTCAGCCACAGGAAGATCTTAGAGACAGACAAAGGGAACAAGAAGGCCAGAGATTCCAAGGTGGGAATAAGCTAGAATATTTGAGAAAAAAGGAGAACCAAGTGGCTGGAAGGTAGTGCTAAAAGAAAATTTTCAAAAAAGGCTAAAATCATGACTCTCATGTTGATATAACACAAACACTTGTTAAGGATTTTATTTAATTTATTTATCAATAAAAGATCACAGAAGATGTTATAAATGGTTTGAAGGAGAAGTCACAATAGCACAAATTTATACAGAGTCAAGGAATATTGAAATAAATGTCTACACAGAGGCAAAACTAACTTCTTTCATGGATGGGAGGGAAGCCCATTAAACTTCTAAAGAACAGGATGCATTTGCATTTCTGCAGCCAAAAATTATTTCTCATTGCCAAATTACAAACTGTAAAATAGCTTTCGTAGCATCAGAATCAGATAGCCTGGAAGCATGTCCTCTAGAGCTGTGGTCCCCAACCCCAACCTCCAGGCCCCAGGCCAGTCTGTGGCCTGTTAGGAACTGGGTCACACAGCAGGAGGTGAGCAGCGGGCAAGCAAGTGAAGCTTCATCTGTATTTACAGCCACTCCCCATCGCTCGCCATCCCTTGCTGGTGCCAAAAGGGTTGGGAACTGCTGCTGCAGTCTAAGTAATGTATAATTTTCTACTGAAGCACAAAATTTTCCCTACAATCCGATTGAGGAAGAGTATATAATAATAGGAGATTAGATAGAAGTAGTCAGGACCCAGGTCTTGCATGGGATCTAGACCAGTGTAAGGACTTTGGATTTTATTTTAAGGATAACAGGAAACCCTGGGAAGGTTTTAAAGCCAGGGAGAGGCACGCTCTGCTTTGCCCATATTAGGTAAGGACACTTTGGCTGCTGAGTAAAGATCAAAGTGCTGTATGGATTCGACCAAGTGGCTCCAATGTAGTATTAAAAGGTAATTTTCAAAAAGGGTAAAATCATGATCTTATACAGACATAAAATACACAGTTTTTAAAGATTTTATTTAATTCATTAGCCAACAAGGGAAGCTGGCAGTTGACCCAGTGAGAAGCAATGGTGGCTTGCAGGTGACAGTGAAGATGGAGAGAAGTAGGTGGATTCAGGACGAGTCGTGGAGTTAGTGCTAAAGAATTGGCCCTTATTTTTTCTGGAGTCTTGTTGCTAACTGGTACTCAAAAAGCAAAGGTCCTTGAACCTCAAGGGCTGGAAAAGGTGGGTAAGGAAGAGAGGACCTTAGTCTTGGACAGAGGGTCGGGTGGATTAGCAAGAAAGAGCAGAGCTGGAACCGACAGGCACCTGCCTCATTTTGAGAAAGAGTGAAACAGAAGCCAAATGACACTCAGGCCTGAAATCTGCACCAAGTTAACTGTACAGTGTGAGCTTGTGTTTAATAATAATCCTTATCTATACCAAACTGCTTGTCTGGAAACTCCCTCACGCTTAGTGTGAATGGTGAATTCTCCGGGCAGGGGAAATGGGACAAGAAGGTACCTGCCTGAAAGAGAAAGGGGTTATGGTCAAGGTTGCAAAAGGTTCATTTGTAGGTGCACATCCAGCCTCTCACCCCTTCCTCACCACTACATCACCCTATGATCCAGGAATTTACCCAGAACAGTGGCAGCAGAAGGCTAATTACGGGAGTCTTGTTTGGGGGCTGCCTGAGGGGATTTCTTCCATTATAATTACCATGCCCTTGTTTGACAGATGTGAAAATCAAGTCCTGAAAAAGCTAAGAGATCTGCCCAGTGCCACACAGGGGTGGTGTTGTCACCGGAGCCTCACTCTCCACAGCACTCTCCTGGCTGCACCATCCAGCCCTCTCTCTGCTGCGCCAATTAGCTCAGAATCGCATCAAACTCAATTCTGTGTGTCAGCACCGACCGAAATCACTTTCTGCAATGATGGAAACATTTTATGACTACGCTGTCCAATACAGTAGCCATTAGCCACATGTGGCAACTGAGCACTTGAAATGCGTTACTGAGATGGAGGAACAGAATTTTTAACTTAATTTAATTTAAATGTAAATAGACAGTGTGGCTGCAGTCCTGGACCATGCAGCTCTCTACCATAGCAAACTGTACCTTTCTTAATAGGGCTGCATTGTGGGTATTTGTCAATCCCTTTAGCCACCCTTAATATTTGAATGCCTTTCCTGGGCTTGAGGAATGTTCTGCTTTATGAGTTTGCATCTCCCCACGGTAGAAGCCAGAGGACACTTTCTCAGCTTCCCTTCTATCTAAATGCAGGCATGTGACATAACTTCTGCCACTCAGGTGCAAGCGCTTGGGGGATTCTATTCTGGTAAGATGGTGGAAGATACTTCCAGCTTCCAGAAGCAGGAATGGTAGAGGATTCAGTTGAAGGGTCCAGACCAGGGCCAAACATAGGAGGTGCAAGCTATAGAGCCTGTGCCCGGGGCATTGGCTGTGTTGTCTCCACTGGAGCAGGCCTGCAAAATAGTTTGGTCATTGTTCCTGGCTAAGTAGACCGAATTTTATTCTTCAGCCATCCAGAGATGCAATGAGCCACCGACTATCTCTGCTTAAACTAGGCAGAGATATTTCTGCTATTTACAACTAAGGACTCTGACTGATAATAGCAAAAAAGCTGCCCAGGAACTTTCAGCCAAGAGGGAAGGTCTATGATACCAGTGAGATAGGCTAAGTTTACTACAGTAACAAACCATCTATAATCTCAGCAAATTATGCCATCAAAGCTTATTTCTCACTCACACTACACGTCATGACTATTGCAGATTGGCTGCACTGCTCCATGTGCACCTTCACTCCAAGATTCAGGCTTTTGGAGCACCCACCTGACACACTGATGGCATCATGGGAGAGACAAAAGAGAAACATAGTGAACCACACACTGGCTTTGGAAGTGTCTTCTTGGAAGTGATCATTCCATCCATGACTTATGGGTAGAAGCAAGTCATCTGGCCACTCTTAAGTTCAACAGGGCTGGGATACACAAACTTCCACAGGAAGGCATATAGGCTATTTTGAATAATAATCGTATATTCTACGTTATCTACAAGTAGCTAACATTTCTGGTGTGCTTATTTTATACCACTCAAAGGGCCAAGCCATTTATATACATTATCTTAATTAAATTTTACAATGATCCAGTTTTGTTTTTCTTCCTATCTTACACATGAGAAAACTGAGCCTTAGTAAAATTGAGTATGTTGTCCTGGTTCACATAGTTAACAAGTAGTAGTGGAGGCAGGATTTGAGCATAGTTGTCCTTGGCTCTAAACCTGATGCACACTTCCTTTCAAACTCTTTCACTATTTTTAATATAAGAGGAATCTTCCTGAGAGAAATGGGGAAAATAAACTAGATTTATGTAACAACAAACAAACATTCTTTTCTTCAATCTGTAGTTTAAACACTCTTTTGGAACTAAATAGCTTTATCTTCCTAAGATTTTTTTTCAAAGTTATGAAATACACTTTTCTCTACAATTCCTTTGCTGCAAATTTTGTTAGGACTCTAGCTTAACTGTCACAACAATGCTTTGCGATTGTAAAATTATTCAGCTAATTAAAAAAATTATTCTTTTAATTTAGGTTTTAAATTTGGTGTAATATAACAAATAAAAGCCTCCTCTTCCCTCCCCAACATCAATTGCTTCTCCCAAAGGAAATACCAAAATAACCTGGGCATGTTACCCTCCAGACATTGTCTGATAAATTTATAAACACATGTACACTCTGTCTAAGGCTTTTAATAATTTTATTTTATTCAAATGGAATTATAGTATGCCGACTGCTCTTTTTTTTTTTTTGCTTGTTCTTATATATACAATTACCTCATTCTTTTTAAAAATCCAGGTGATTTTGTAAAGCAGAGTTTAAACTGTGATTACAATATATTTCATTCTCCTTTCCCCCTGCTGGCTAAGCTCTCATATCAGGCTCATAAAAAGAATGCTGGATCTGAAGTTCTTGAAAATGAGCACTGGTCTATTTCCCATTCTGGTATAATTCCAGTGAAAGTCATTTTTTCTCTTGCATATATTTTATTATCTGAAGTGCTTCATTTATTCCTGCCTGGAGCTGGTAAGCTTTTTTTTTTCTACCAATTATTCTGTTTAAAAACAAAAAAAATATCGGGGTTCCCAGATGAATGGACCCTCAATGTCTTCTAGCAAACGCTTTCAAAATGACCATTTAGACCACATTTGTCAATAAGAGAATTATAGGAGGAACGGGGAATTTAATACGAGTTGGGGCCTCCCCTCCTCCCAGTTCTGTGTGTGTAGGAGACTGTAATGAACAAGCAGATTAGTATTTAATGCACTAATCTCTGTACAGTGCTCTCCTCAATAAAGCTTTAATTATTTAGATGGTCTTGAAGGCAGCCAACGTGCTTAATACACTGCGCAGGGAAACGTGCAAATCACAGGAGCAAGGAAAATTACAAGTCAAAGGAAAATGAATGGTCAGCTCCAGTCAGAGCCCACCATGTCCTCCACGATGAGACTAGATTTCCAGCTGAATCAGTCACTGGACAGCAGCCGGGAAGCTTTTAGCTTGCATGTGCAAGAGGCTTTTAAAAAATCATGTACATCCTAAGCATTTAATTTTAAAGGTCCCCATGGGGGGCGGCCTCTGTGAGCTTTACTAAACTGAAATGTTTTGGTCCAAGAAGGAAGAGAGGTGTGGGGGAGGGGTCTCAAACCAAGCTCTTGGAAAGCCCCTCCGGGTTCTGTCTTCGGGGACCAAGCCGGCTGAGCCTTTCTGTCACGGTTCCAGAATGAATAACTCACACAACTAATTAAGAGTAGTCTCGAATAATTAACATCTGTGCAACCAGACAGTTTTGCCTCGGGACCTTTACGGAGCAAATCCGAAATGAATGGTGTACAATGAGTGATGGGTGCTGCGGGAGACAGGTCCCCTCCCCAGACAGGGTTTTGAAAAGCACTTCAATGAGGCCCTTCAAAAGGTCCCCGGGGGATACTGCAATGGTCACAGTCGCCAGACAGGAGTGGCGGTTGGCGACCGGGTCCTCAGTTTTACGATGTCTCTCTCACCTCCTGTGTCTCTCCCCATTTCTCACTGCCGCTCTCTAGGATGATTTCCCACATAAACCACTTACACACACACACATACACACACACACACACACACACACGCACACACAGTGAATGGCACTGGTTTGGAAGCACAGATGATGCTTGACACATTCTGCTTGGGAGGAGGTGGGGTGAGGCACTTAGAGGATGGAAAGGTGTTCCATGATCAATATTATGAGAGCTGAAATTAAATCGGGATATATCAAACTAGAATGAATTCAGGCTAAAGATCCACTGTCCTATAAATCCTATACATCAGACTAGATTAATGAGAATGATTTGCAGTTCAACACACAAAGAAACTTAATTTTTAAGTCATTTTTGTTTTATCTCCTTTTTGTTTCAAAATCAACCATATTTTTTCTGTTTACATGGAAATATACATACATAAAATAGAAAACAAATATGTAAATATAAAATATATGTAACATACAAAAATGATATTATAATACATATATATTTCAGCTTAAGTGTGAAAAGATACACAAGGAGCTGGTATCTGTGGTTTCCCTTGATGTCAAAGTCAGAAAATGGGTCCCTACAGACAGGACTTAAAAGAGACTCATTTTTTATTACAAACTCTTTTGTATCTTTTCAAGTTTGTATTATGTGCACACATTACCCAAGGAAAAAAATTAATTTAAGAAAACGTACTTTTTGCAAAACTAATGCAGAATCATATGACAGAAGTTGGTCAACCGGATCGATGGTTCTCAACCTGGTTGTGTAATGAAATTTTATTTTTTTTAAATTTTATTTATTTATTCATTTATTTATTTATTTAGAGACAGGGTCTTGCTCTGTCGCCCAGGCTGGAGTGCAGTGGCGCGATCATAACTCACCTCAGCCTCAAACTCCTGGGCTCAAGGAAGTATAGGTGCATAAAATTTTATATAGGTGCTCAAGAGATATTTGTAGATTGTTTGCTAGTCATCTAGGTTGTCCTTTTTGACTTCTTTTGGTTTTAGAGTAATAGATTTTAGGTTTGACTCTTGCTGGGTTAATGCTGCTAATTCTAAATTTGCCCTTCCCATAGTAATGTATAACAGGAGAAATATATTTTCTCATACATATAATATTTCTCTCTCTCTCTCATATATATAGTGTGTGTGTGTGTGTGTGTGTTTCTTCTAAACCAGTAATGTAGATACAAAGCATTACCATTTTTGGTAACTATTTTGTTAGTAAATAATTCAAATATGTTTCAAACTAATTTAAGCCAAAGAAAGGTGTTTTATTTGAAAATACTGAGATGTCTCATGGAAGTTAAAATTAGCTGCTAAAACAGACACCAAATTCACAACAGCTTGACAAAGTAAAGGTTTGTTTTTCACTCATTTCACAGACCAGTTGGGTCTTCACTAGGTCGCCTTTCACAAAGTAATTCAGGGACTTAGGCTACTTCTGCCTAATGGCTCCACTGGGTCTTGAATCCTCTGCTGGATCCTGCTCATTGGCCAGTCCATGGACAAAGAAAGAGAACCTGGAGGGGCCCGTGAGAGAATTAAGGAGCCATGTTTAGCAGTAGCTTACGTCACTTCTGTCCATATTCCATTGACTGGGACTCAGTCACATGGCTTTACTCAACTGCAGGGGAGGCTGGGAAATGTGGCATAAATACACGCCCAGGAATCAGAGGGGAACGTGGGTACTGGGAGTGCTAGCAGCCTCTGCCATAGGCAGGAAGAATAGGCTGGTCTAAACACAAACATGGAAATGTTTAGGAACCCTAGCAACTGTGCTTACCCCCTTCCCACCTCTCTCTCTCTCCCTCCTGCCCACTCTAGAGCCACATCATCTGCCTTTGCTTCTCCCTGAACTATATATCTCATTCTTCTCTTCCCTTCCCTCGAGACTCTCTTCCACTCCCTCTCCAGGTAGACTTAAGAGAATGTCTGTTATTTTGTCTGCCAGACAACAGAGTGCCTACTCTTAAAATAATTATCCAATTCTAGTCATAAGTGCCACCAAATACAAGTTCATTTTGCACTGGGAGCCTATGATGGGGGTTCTGACTTAGCTGGGGAGGCTTCTTGGAGGAGTACCACTTAAGCTGAACTCTGAGGGATGAGGAGGGCTAACAAACAGGGTGGGGGAATGGCAGAGAACCCGGGCAGAGGAAACAGCATTCTTTACACTGGTTGCCAAGGAGAGGTAAATGGTGCTACCCAGGTGGTATGCTGTAGAAACTCTTTTCCTTGTGTTGTAGAAAGTCAATCCCTTCTCTTTAAATATTTATTCTTTAGAATAAGGACCTCTCTAACTCTTAGGACTTTTCTTTAAAAAATTAGCTAGAGTACCATAATTAATGGGGCAGAATGGTTTTGACCACATGTTTGACCGTAGCCATAGGGATTAGAAAACCCGGCAATGACCAAACTCTGTGTTAGTGCACAATAACCTCACGGCCCCCTCTTCCAATTGCCTTATCTGTAACATTAGGAATGTGAAATGAAGTCATTAAGAATTAAAATCCTGGAAATTATTACTTATAATGTATAATTGCCTGAAAATTGATAAATGCAGTAATTATCAGGCAAAGATTGAGCTGCAACGTGCCTATGCAATTTATGCTAATATTTTGTTTGTAGTGTGTTTTATGTAGCTAGCTACTCATTGGTTGAAACATTAGCGACATTGATTCTCTCTGAACAATAATCACTACAATACATATTTCTTTGTTTTGGATGGAAAGCCAGTTGGCAGAAATCTGTTGTTAATGATGTGTTGGTGTGGCATTTCCTATATTACATGAGATAGCCTGAGATATTTAAAAATCCTCTTATCAAGTGCAAAGTTAAATTTTAAAAAATTGTTCTACTAAATGAGTGTCACTTTATTAATGCTTACAGTAATAATACAAACATAAGTGAAAAATTAAGGCAAAATGATATTCAGGACTAAATAAACACTAGCTAACTTCAGACAACTTTGGCAAGTATGCAGTGAAAAAAATATAACTATTAATATTTTCACAGAATAAGGACTAAATGAAATAGAAATATCTTATAAAATAAAAGAGCTTTAAATTATCATTAAAATTATAGTGTAACAGTCTTGCTCTTAGCTCTCTAATAATTTTTTATATGAAATCCCAGCTCTAGGGTTTACTAGGTATATGACCTTAGGTAATTTATTTAATCTCTCTGAACCTCAGTTTTCTCATATGTAACATGAATATCTTATTTAGATCATCTTCTATAAACTTGTTTTGAAGATTAATTGAAATACTCTATCTAAAGCACTTAGCACTATTCTTAGCACTTAATAAAAGTCAGTGCTTAATAAGAGATAGTTATTATCTATAATAGAATTTTATTACAGCTCTCCAAGAACAAAGCTTCCAGGTGTCTACTCAATAAAATATAGTTTTGAGATGCTACTAGATATTTGGAGGTAGATACACAAAGAAATACAAATGTCATTGTCCATACCTTTGAAAAATTTATAGTACTTTTGTGGGGAACATAACTAAGTGAGGCTAAATACCCTACCAGGAAATAAGGGGTTAGTGATAAATTGATGTCATAAACCTACGTTTCTTGAAACTTAGACTTTGTTTAAAGAAAGTGCTCTCTCAGACACGCAAGGTTGACTTGCATTATTTTTAGTATAATGTTATTTAAATACAGGCATGCCTTATTTTATTGCACTTTGCAGATATTGTGTTTTTTTAACAAACTGAAGGTTTGTGGCAATCCTGTATGGAGTGTCTGTTAGTACCATTTTTCCAATAGCACGTGCTTACTCACTTTATGTTTCTGTGTCACATTTTGGTAATTCTCACAATATTTTAAATTTTTTCATTATTATTATATCAGTATGGTGATCCATGAGCAGTGATCTTTGGTGATGCTTTGTAATTGTTTTGAGGTACCACGGACTGCACCCATATAAGACAGTGAACTTAATAAATGTTTTGTGTGTTCTGACTGTTCCACAACCAGTCATTCCCCTGTCTCTCTCCTCTTTGGGCCTCCCTATTCCCTCAGACACAGTAGTATTGAGATTAGGTCAACTAATAACCCTACAATGGCCTGTAGGTATTCAAGTGAAAAAGTCTCATGTCTCTCACTTTAAATCAAAAGCTAGAGATGATTGCGCTTAGTGAGGAAGGCATGTCAAAAGCTGAGATAGGCTGAAAGCTAGGCCTCTTGCCCCAAACAATTAGCCAAGTTGTGAATGCAAAGGAAAAGTTCTTGAAGGAAATTAAAAGTGCTACTCCTGTGAATGCATGAATGATATGACAGAAAAACAGCCTTATTGCTGATATGGAGAAAGTTCGAGTAGTCTGTATAGAAGATCAGACCAGCCACAACATTCCTGCAAGCCAAAGCCTAATCCAGAGCAAGGCCCTAACCCTCGTCAATTCTATCAAGGCTGAGAGAGGTGAGGAAGCTGCAGAAGAAAACTTTGAAGCTAGCAGGGGTTGGTTTGTATGGTTTAAGGAAAGAAGTTGTCTCCATAACATGAAATTACAAGGCGAAACAGCAAGGGCTGATGGAGAAGTTGCAGCAAGTTGTCCAGAAGATCTAGCTAATATAATTGAGGAAGGTGGCTACACAAAACAAAAGACTTTTAAAGGAGAAAAAACAGCCTTTTGTTGGGAAAAGATGCCACCTAGGTCTCTCCTAGACAGAAAGGAGAAGTCAATGCCTGGTTTCAAACTTCAAAGGACAGACTGACTCTCTCGTTAGGAGGTAATGCAGCTAGTGACTTTAATTTGAAGCCAATGCTCATTTACCATTCTGAAAATCCTAGGACCCTTAAAAATTATGCTAAATCTACTCTGCCTGTGCTCTAGAAATGGAATAACAAAGCTTGGATGTCTGCACATCTGTTTACAGCATGTTTTACTGAATATTTTAATCCCACTATTGAGACCTACTGCTCAGAAAAAAAAAAAAAAAGATTCCTTTGAAAGTATTACTGCTTGTTGGCAAGGTACTTGGTCACCTTGAGCTCTGATAGAGAAGTGCAGGAGATTAATGTTGTTTTCAAGCCTGCAGTCCATGGATCAAGGAGCAATTTTGACTTTCCAGTTTTATTATTTAAGAAATACATTTTGTAAGGCTTTAGCTTCCATAGAGAGTGATTCCTCTGATGGATCTGGGCAAAGTAAATTGAAGCCCTTCTGAAAAGGATTCACCATTCTAGATACCATTAAGGACATTCACAATTCATGGAAGGAGGTCAAAATATCCACATTAACAGGAGTTTGGAAGAAGGTGATTTCAATCCTCATAGATGACTTTGAGGGATTCAAGACTTCAGTGGAGAAAGGAACTGCAGATGTGGAAATAGCAAGAGAACTAGAATTAGAAGTGAAGCCTAAAGACGTGACTGAATTGCTGCAATCTCATGCTAAAACTTGAATGGGTGAGGAGTTGTTTCTTATGGATGAGTAAGGAAACTGGTTTCTTGAGATAGAATCTACTCCTGGTGAAGAAGCTGTGAACATTGTTGAAATTGACAACAGATGTTTTAACACATTACATCAACTTAGTTGATAAAGCATTGGCAGGGTTTGAGAGGAATGACACAAGTTTTGAAAGGAGTTCTACTGTGAGTAAAATTCTGTCAAGCAGAATTGTGTGCTACAGAGAAATCTTTTGTGAAAGGAAGAGGGAATTGACGTGGCAAACTTCATTATTGTCTTATTTAAGAAATTGCCACAGCTACCTCAACCTTCAGTTACCATGACCTCGATCAGTCACTAACCATCAACTTTGAGTTAAGACCCTCCACCAGCAAAAAGATTATAACTCACTGAAGGCTTAGATGATTGTTAGCATTTTTTAGCAGTCAAGTATTTTTAAATTAAGGTATGTACATTTTTTAGACATAACGTTATTACACACTTAATAGACTACGGTACAGCATAAACATGACTTTTATATGCACTAGAGAAAACCAAAACTTTATTGTGATTTTGCTTTATTGCCGTGGTGTGTAACCAAACCTATGATATCTCCGAGGTACAGCTATATGTACAAACATAAAAGTATGTTATGAACTCCTTATTGCTCTTAGTAACTATAAAAAAAAAGCAAAGAAAGCATTTACATACAAGCTACAAAATCAATAAAATTCAAATAAACTTAATATATTCAGTAATGTTGTTTGCTGAAACCAAATGGTGCTTTAGATGTTTTGGGTTTAGGGGGGTAGGGAGGTAGCAGATATCAGCAATGCTTTTTGGTAAAGGTAGAGTTTGAGATAGCAAAGGTGAGGAGATCTAATGCATGTGAGTTCTCCTTGGCAAGTAAGTTAGCTGCCCAGGAACCTGAGTAGGTGGTTTACTAGAGCATTTTGATGAAAGGAAGAAAAAAATAAGATAAGAAGTGAAAGTTACAAAGTTGAGAGAATTTTCTTTCAAACTGGGGAGTATTTGTGCTCTTTGGAAGATACAGAGAAGGAGACAATTGAGGAGAAACCAGGTGGGAACAGCACGTCAGTATCACTGTAGTACTACTCTTGTGTTCCGTTGGCTCCTTTTTTTTTTCTTTCTCTCTTTTTTAAATCTATGAAATAGTTGTTTATTACTCTTTGCTTTTTTTTTAAATTTCAGCATATTATGGGGGTACAAATGTTTAGATTACATATATTACCTTTGCCCCACTTGAGTCAGAGCTTCAAGTGTGTCCATCCCCCAGACGGTGCACTCTGCACCCATTAGGTGTGAATATACTCAGCCCCTCCTCCCCGCTCCCATTTGCTCCAAACCCCATGACTGTCACTACTATATGTGCTCCTTTTCCTTCCTTTTTCTCCATTGACAGACGCCCTTTGCCCCACCCCCCTGAATCTAGTTTAGCCAATCAGATTGTTTCTCCTGAGATTTTTTGAAACTTGAGCTGAGATCCGGAGTCTTGAAAGAAGTCTGTCATTGTCCTCTCATGGCACCATCCCAGAGGAAAGAACCACAGCCTGTGCTGCCAAGGTCTTGGTTTTATAACTCTTTTGGATAAATCAATCTTTGCCTAAACTAGTCGGAAGCACATTAAATTAAACACAACAAAAAGAATGTTAACTGGTACATAAGTGGGGGCTGGCTTTAAGTATTGATGTAAAGAGCCACACTCCTTTTTTGGGGACCTAAGGGAAGCATTAGGGATAGGTGTTAGTCACAGGTAGACAGGCAAAGGAAGGGGTTCAGATTACATGAACAAAGTAAGAAGTTGGATTGTCTGCCAAGGGTAAGGTAGTGGAATGTGATTATAAAAAGTGCTCAACATTTGAAGACATTTTTATCTTTGTAGCTAATGGTACAGAATCTATGTAGAGAGAGATCTGACATGGTTTAGAAGATGTCTAACTAAACAAATTGCTAGCTCTTGGCATCTAGGTTAAGAAGAAGGAAGAAATTGGATCTAGTATGTGTCGGGGAATGGGTATAGAGAATCTAGAGTGCAGTGATGGAGCTGAGCATTATTTGGAAGAAAAGTGAGGACAGAAGGGTCCCCAGCAGCCTCCCATCCAAAGTGGTAATTTGATGAGTTTAGAAATAACTAATGGTTACCAGTGTTGCAGGGTGATAAAAATGGACAGATGTTGGTAAATGAGTAAAGACTTGCTGTTACAACATGAATAAGTTCTGAAGACCTAATGTATGACATGGTGACTATAGTTAGTAACAATGCATTGCATACTTGAAATTTGCTAAGAGAGTGGATCTTAAAAAAAAAAAAAGTGACTATGTGAGGAGATATATATGTTAATTAGCTTGGTTGTGGTAATCATTGCAGAACATATACAGATATTAAAGCATCATGCTATATACCTTGAATATATACAATTGCTATCTGTCAATTATACCTCAATAGAACTGAGAGGAAAAAAAGAAATAACTAATGAATGAGGATTTATTATGCTTTTTTTGCTGAGCAGTATGTGATTTAAAAAAAAAAATCCCTCTCCACAATCCTCCCTTGGAAAGTTTCTATAGATACTTTTTCGCTCTTTTCTGCTTGGGATTATTAACCATTTATTTGTGCAGGGGAAGAGGGAAGGGTAGATTGAAAGAGTTTGGCAAAATACGGTTCTTGTGTGGGATATACAACCAATCACTTGGGAAGCAACAAGAGACAATAAAATATTTTCAAGCAAGAATCTTCAGTAGAAAAAGTTGTTTGTATTCTGGGACTTGCTTTGACAATGCCATGGTTTGAGGAATCTGGAAGCAAAAAACGAAAAGCATATGGAGATGGAGGTGGCATGGATTTTTGCTATGAAGGGCTAAGGAGGTCAATAAATCCTCTTTCCAAAAAAACAACTGTGAAACTGGACAAAATTGTGAAAAGCAATCAGCGACTGTGAGCACGGCATGGCCAGCGTCATCTCCAGGCTTGACTTCAACGGCTTCTGCATGGAGCGCCTGGAGAGCCTGTCTGCAGAGAGGAGCCAGAAGGCCGCCCCCCAGGTGCCCGTCCCGCGGGGGCCCCCCGTGGCCGTGCCCAGGGTCGCAGTCACTGCACAGTGAGCCGTCAGCCACGGCTCGGGGGCGGGGGCGGGGCGTCGGCAGGTACCACGGTGTGAACGAATCCAGGATTTTCCTGTCAAACGTTCCTGAACACGTGTGTTCCGTGTGTTGTTTCTGTTTAGACATAAAGTCCGAGTTATCGACTTTGCTTGTTTCATTTTACAGAAGCTGCCCAGGCAGAGCGAATGTTGCTGATCTGTTTGCTTTTTCAAATTGAACTGTCACCGTTTTGGGTGTTCTTGACCTTAAATAAAGACACAGTGAAAACAGGAAAAAAAAAAATTAACCAAAAGGAAACAATAAATTGAGAAGCATATATTCTTGAAAACCTGCTAAACTTCAGGTAAGAACGGTAGAAGTCTATGGCTTTTTTTTGCCTCTGGCTGTCCCCACACTACACCCTATGTTGATCAGCACAGTGGCTCTATCAGATATGACTAACCATGAAAACTATCAGCTTTGTTGCTAGAGGAGGTTAACTTGATTTAGAATGAAAAGTGGAAAAATCTGTACCCAGGGTGGATGGGAAAACCCTGTAGCTCTCTGAGCCTGTGACTGTGGTCCTTACTGGGGTGAGTGGAAGATTTAAAGACTAGTGAAAACTTTATAGGTAAATGAGTTAGCCATTGGAAAGCTTACCAAGAATTCCACAAATCCCTAGCTTTGTGGGAACCTATATTTATATAAATGGAAAACTGAGAGCCCGAAGGGAAGTAAAGACTAGGGCAGACTTGAAAGCTGCACAAACTAAATGCTTTCCTTAAACTAAACTCAGATCCACCACCCAAGAGTAGAAGCCTATGGGCTCAAGGTGTTGGAGCACAACCATGATAAATCATTGTTTGGCCACTAGGCTGTGCAGACACAGGCTAAAAAATAAAAGTTAAATTAAAGAAAAACTGAGCAGAGACATCAGAGGCCACACACTGTGGACTGACAATCTGATTCTGCCAGTTAAGTACAGGTAAGTTACATTAAAAATCAACAAACAAACAGAAACAGCAGTAATAAAAACCCGTAGATGGGGCACAGTGGCTCACGCCTATAATCCTAGCACTTTGGAGGCTGAAGCAGGAGGATTGCTTGAGGCCAGGAGTTCGAGACCAGCCTGAGCAAGAGCGAGACCCTGTCTCTACAAAAAATGGAAAAATTGGCTAGATGTGGTGGTGTGTGCCTGTAGTCCCAGCTACTTGGGAGGCTGAGGCAGGAAGATTGTTTTAGCCCAGGAGTATGAGGTTGCAGTGAGCTGTGATGAATGCCACTGCACTCTAGCCTTGGTGATAGAATGAGACCCTGTCTCAAAAACCAACCAAACAAAACTATTAGAAGATAAAAGAGAAATTAGGATCCAGAGTTGCTATATTATCCAAAGTACCCAGTTTTCAACAAAAATTATGAGAGCTTAAAAAACAGAAGATGATCTATATCCAAAAAGAGAAGTAGTCAATAGAAACTGTCTCTGTGTGGGTCCAGGTGTTCGACTTAACAGAAAAGACTTCAAAGAAGCTATTACAAATATGTTCACTTAGGACCCCCCCCAACCTTGAGCAGCTGTCACTCCTGAGAGAGTCCCCAGCAAAGAAGAACAGGTGCCCTGCAATCCTATTAACCCAGAGCTGAGAGAAGGGGGCGCCAGCTGAGAAGAAATCAGCAAAAATTCCCTGGCCACGTGAAAACACGAAATGGTTGAACACCCCCAAGGTTACACAACAGGGCTACAAGGGTGGATCCCACCCACAAGGAAATTGTTGAAATGATAGAAATGGAATTCAGAATATGGATGGCAAATAAGATGAATGGAATTGAGAAGAAAACCAACAAAAAGAAGTCAAAAAAATATTTCAGGAAATCAATGAAAAAGTCACTAGAGAGCTAAATAACATAAGAAAGGTTATAATAGAACTTAAAGAAATGAAAGAGTCATTTATGGAATTTCAAAATGCAGCAGAAATATTTAAAAACAGGCTAAACCAAGGAGAAGAAAGAATGTGAGAGCTTGAAGACTAGGCTCTCGAGATAACCCAGTCATTCAAAGAGGAGAGAAGAGTATAAAAAAGTCTGAGCAATCACTGAGAGAGATACGGGACTATGTGAAGTGAACTAACATCCAAATTATAGGTATCCCTGTGGGAGAAGAAGAAAGAACTAAAAGTATGGAAAACCTATTTGAGGAAATTATTGAGGAAAACTCCTCTGGTATCACCAGAAATTCAGACATACAGATATAATACAAGAGGGACATCAAACACCAGGAAGATTCATAGAAAATAGGTCATCTCCACGATATGTAGTGATCAACTTGGCCAAAGTCAAAATGAAGGAGAAAATTCTGCAAGCAGCAAGATAAAAGCATCAAATGACCTACAAAGGAAAACCCGTCAGACTAACTGCAGACTTTTCAGCAGAAACCTTACAAGACAGAAGGGACTGGGGCCTCATCTTCAATTGACTTAAAGAGAACAACTACCAGCCTAGAATTTTGTATCCTGCAAAACTAAGTTTCACAATCAATGGAGAAATTAAATCTTTTCCAGATAAGCAAACACTTGAGGGAATTTGCCATGAATAGACCTGCCCTGCAAGAAATAAATACTCAGAACAGCACTATACACAAATCAGCACAACAGATATCTACCAGTAGAAATTCACCTAAAAACAAAAACAAAAATACCCCCAAAACTCACAACTCCTATAAAACAATAGAACAAGAGGTAAAACAAAGTGATAAGGGACCACCCAACAGGATGAACAGAACAGCATCCCACATATCAATGCTGTCAATCAGTTAATGGACTAAATGAACCTCTGAAAAGACAGGCTGGCTGAATGGATGAAAAAACACAACCTAAGTATCTGCTGTCTCCAGGAAACACATATAAATCATAAGGATGTACACAGACTCATGGTGAAATGGTGGAAAAAATATTCCATGCAAATGGAAATCAAAAGAGGGCAAGAGTAGCTATTCTCATATCAGATAAAATTGACTTTAAGCCAACAAAGGTAAAGAAAGGCAAAGACAAAGAGGATCATTATATAATGGTAAAGGGAGCTATCCAATAAGAGGACATAACAATTCTAACTATATATGTGCCCAACACAGGAGCTCCCAAATACATAAAACAAATTTTACTAGAGGTAAGCAAAGAAATATTCAGCACCATCATTCAAATAATTTAAAGACCTTGTGTTTAAAGAACAAAGGAAAACATCATGACAATGACTCAACAAATAGAGAATATTGATAAAGAAATAGAATTTATTAAAAAGAACCAAGTGAAATCCTAAAATTGACAAATACAATAATCAAAATGAAAAATTCACTAGATGGGCTTAATAGTAGAACTGAGATGGCAGAAGAATCAGTGAAATCGAAGATAGATCAGTAGAGTTGATACAATATGAAGGACAGAAAGAAAAAGGATTGGAGAAAAAATTAAAAATAGAACTACCATATGATCCAGCAATTCTACTTCTGAGTATATATCCAAAAGTAATGGAATCAATATGCCAAAGAGATACCTGCACTCCTACACTTATTACAGGATTATTCACAATAGCCAAGACAAGGAATAAATCTATGTGTCCATCAACAGATGAAGAAAATGTGGTACATACATACAATGGAATACTATTCCACCTTAAATAAAAAGAAGGAAATACTGTCATTTGCAACAACATGGGTGAACCTGGAAGACATTATGCTAAGTGAAATAAGCCAGACAAATTAAGACAAATATTACATGATCTTACTTATATGAGGACTCTACAAAAGTCAAACTCATAGAAGCAGAATGGTGGTTACCAGAGGTGGAGAGCGGGAAGGGGTGTGTGATTTAGGAGATATTGATCAAAGGATATGAAATTTCAGTTAGATGGGTACAATGAACACTATTCTGGTGACAGGCACATCAAAAACCCTGACTTAAGCATTATACAAGGTATCTATATAACAAAAATATTTGTACCCCCTCAATATTCTGAAATTTAAAAACATTTTTAAAAAACTAATATTTCAGTTAGGAAGAATAAGTTCAGGAGATCTATTGTACAGCATGATGACTATAGTTAATAACAATGTATTGTATACTTGAGAATTGCTAAGAGAGTAGAATCTAGCAACATATAAAAATAATTACACTCCATGATCAAGTGAGATTTACCCCAGGAATGCAAATTTGGTTTAACATGGAGTGCAGCAGGGGGTCTGCCACCAGCTTGGCTCAGTTTGATGAAGACATATATCCATCAGTGCTCTTGGTTGCAAGCAAGAGTAACTAGATCAGGTTTGCTTAGGCAAAGAAGAAATTCACTGGAGAGATAGGTAGCTCATTGAATTAACAGAGCAAGACGAGGTACAGGAGACAGGCTCAGAAATCCAGCGACTTGTGTGGCCTGAACCACACAAGTCAAAATTAGACCCCAGGATCGATTTGATTAACCTGCTGCTTGTGCTACTACGGATGTTAAAACTGGCCTAGATAGATTCCCAAGTGCCTAAATTCCACTGCTGCTCTCATCAGAATCAATATAGCAATCCCATTACTGGCTCCCAAGTCAAAGACCAGAGAGGGAGCAGTTGATTGGCTGAGATTAGGTCAGTGTGAAGCCATCAAAGAATGGGAAGACAGAACGTCTCAGATCTTTGTGCTGAAAACATTGAGGCAACAGAAACTATGCTTTGGGGTTTGTATAACTCAAATGAAGAAGCATCTCCCCCTACTTCCACACCAAACACGCTGTTGGAATTGTTAGGAAAATAATAGCCATTCTCTTCAAAAAGTTGAAAGCTGCCTGCTCTATACCCTTTTTTTTTTTTTTACCTTCTTCCTTCTGGGGAAGGTTGAACAATTCTGTGAAATAACCTTTCACCTATGTATTTCTAGGGTCACAAAGACAATTTGAAGAAATCATTAATAAAGATGAACATCACTCCTTTGGAGCCAATTCTGTGTTACAATACTTCCCCAGCAAGAGGCTGAGACATTGTTTACTACTTTACTGCTAGAGAGAAGTCTGATGCTGAATTCGATTTTTGTTACTTTGTACTTAGCTTTTCCCCACTCTTCCCCCCCGCCTTCTTGGGATTTATATATTCTTACAACTCAAAAAG
Source organism: Varecia variegata (assembly GCA_028533085.1). Classification (NCBI taxonomy): domain Eukaryota; kingdom Metazoa; phylum Chordata; class Mammalia; order Primates; family Lemuridae; genus Varecia; species Varecia variegata. The sequence goes on along the minus strand of CM052436.1, from coordinate 149,045,087 downwards.
TTTTCCAGGTTAATTAAGTTTTCTTACTGATTGCCTTGAACCGTGATGATCCCTTTCACAGCTGTACACACAGGGTTTCATATATTTTGTTTTGTTTCAGCTATAGAAAGCTAACTCCATTATCTTTTTCAGAGTTGCTTCTGTTCACAATGTTCTGGCTCTTTCCCCAGGAGTACCTACTAATGATTAGGTGTAATCTGTGCTCCAAATCTATTGAATTTTCTTATTGTCTTTGTTTTTTACTTCTGAGACTGGAAGAACATCTCAACCTCATCTTCCACATCAGTGATTTAATTCTCAACAGTGACTGTTTGTCTCTTTGTTGATCCTGTATGGAGATTTTAATTCTGCCACTGCAATTTTGATTTTCCTATTATTACTCCTTAGCCCATTAACCTTATTTTTCATTGTAGTTAATTTTATTTTCATTTCAATTTCATTCCCTATGGCAGCCTTCTTGGTCATGTAGAGGTCATAACTTCTTTAATTCAGTTATGGACACCAGTTTTCTAATTTTTTTCCCTGTTTTTGTGGTAAAGCATTTTCAGAGGATAGTTCTGAATCTTTAGGGTAAGATTTCCTTTCCTTTTCTGCCATATTTCTTCATAGATTTCTGTTGGGCTTTTTTTTTTTGTCTGTTCATTCATGTAGATATATAGATGAACGAGAGACTATCTGATCCCTTATTTGTCAATAAATAAGGTGTAAGGATTGCCGATGAATCTATACTTTGCCCTCTTGGTTGCAAATGCTATTAATATACAAGTGTTTTATTAAAGGAGGCTGTTTTTTTGTGCAAAGCAGCCTTGGAAAAGGACTAAGAGATAACCTTGGAAAATAAGTTGGTGTGCATAGCTTCCATCTTTATTCTCAAGGTCTTGCATGGATTCATTGCAGCTCCGTCGGCCTGATGTGCTCTTATCCTATTACCACTACCCAGTAATTCATGAAAAACTATAATTTCCAGGGAGAACCAGAGGCATGTCCTGTATCTTCCCTTGTCATTCTCCTCAGGTTCCTACCCATTTGATTTCTGGAAGCTTTGGTTTCTTATTAGATGTAATAAAAATAGAGAGATCTTGCTGGGGTTGAGAGGGAGCAAGGATGAATGGAAAGAGAACAACACTAATAAGACTGCTTCAAAAAAGAAACACATGTAGTGTAGGGGAACAGATGTGTGGTTTACTAGTAAGTCTAATCTTGTATTTTGGAGGGTCTGACAGATAAAGGCTCTTCCACTTCCTATTAAGTAGTCATTATAGTAAAGGAAATTTATGCAACATATGGGCTCTAGGTTGACCATCAGCCCTATATTGTGCCCTATATTTTCCACCCTGGAAAATATGCCCTATATTTTACACCCTGTATTATGTCTTCATATGTATTTTTTTTTTTTTTTTTGAGGCAGAGTCTCACTCTGTTGCCCGGGCTAGAGTGAGTGCCATGGCGTCAGCCTAGCTCACAGCAACCTCACACTCCTGAGCTCAAGCGATCCTTCTGCCTCAGCCTCCCGAGTAGCTGGGACTACAGGCATGCGCCACCATGCCCGGCTAATTTTTTCTATATATATTTTTAGTTGGCCAGATAATTTGTTTCTATTTTTTAGTAGAGACGGGGTCTCGCTCTTGCTCAGGCTGTTCTCGAACTCC
>CM052436.1:148997218-149042938 GCA_028533085.1 Varecia variegata | reverse complement strand
TAGAGCTGTCATGTTTCAGATGTTTCCATCTGAGCCTGCTTTTTCTCCTCTGAGGAGACAGGAAAGTCAGTCACTGTGCGAGCTCAGGAGATTCCTTTGCACTGAGTGAATATTCTCCAACAAGCCCATTCAGATCCACAACCAGAAACCAGGCAGGGTAACTCCACCCCACGAAGACCATGTATATGCTGGGGATTTGGACTTTTAAATTGAAGTGAAGTTTTTAGGTTGCTTTTTCCCTTAAGAGGCCTCTGGCGGCTTAAACTTGTTAATCAGTTAGGGAGCTCGGTAACTAAAATTTCTATCAAGTCCTCCACACGCTGGGGAGTCATTAAAATCAATGTTGTAATTGATAGGTAGTGCAGGGACATTTTGGGCAGATGATTTCGTCCATTTAATCTGTGTTAAATAGTGCCAACCAAGCAGAAAAGATAGGAAGGGATGTGAAAAGTAAAAAAAAATCATAATATACATAATTCTTCTCCACAGTCTTGGTGTCTGCTATTCCCTGGACCCAAAGGGCTATAGCCAGCACTTTTTGTCTGTGTTGATACTGAATCCTCTCGTGTAGATGGGCCTATTTGACGACTATATTTCGGAGTTCCATTTAGATCAGGATAATGCGTATATGATAGAAAATGTAGAATACTGTCAGGATGATGTCTGCGTGTGGCATCTTCATGAGGAACGCAATCAGGAAGCTAAATGAAAGGCAATTGCCCTTCTTGCTATGAGAAGGTGTTTTGACATTTACATTGACAGTTACATAATGAAACGCTGGTGTTTTGGGGATGATCCGGGCGGAACCCTGCACCGTAGGCACTTTAGTTTTGATTGCCTAAGAGGATTAATCCCCTTGCTCTCCTCTGCGTGGTAATGGGACTGTCTTCCATTTGGGTGCACATCTTCTGTCTGTTTCTCAACTTTCACGAGAGGAGGCTAAAAGGACCCTACCCCCCATTGGGTTTCCTTTAAGTCATTTGGGTCTGAATTCACCCAGAAATAGAATAGCTGCTTTCTAGGCCAACAGTCAAGATCCTCTTTGGTATTCTCTTTCTTCTTTCTAATACATGGAATCACATTTTAGGCAGGGGTTAAGAAAAATTGTGTAGAGTCAAAATCCCCTTGACAAATCTCTGAAGTTGCTCGTGAGGTACAGTGTTTTTCTATCCATTATTGAGGATAACAGACCGTTTTTCTTCCAGCCCTGGAACAGATGGCTGGTTCTGTGGTCGACACCAGATGAAGCAGTTGGCTTGCACTGAGGGGCCATGTTGTTCGGGAAATACATAGTTTCATGCAACAGAATCACACCTCGGGACAAGAAGATTCTCACTCCCTGGGGGTATGAGGGAAGTGAAGGCAACTGAAGGACGAAGATTTGTGTCCATCACCTCAGGCTTGTTATTGTGGAGTGCATATCCATTTAGTGAATTGCTCGCTGTTTTAAAATTGTTTTCTCTTTCTCTCTCTCATTTCTTTAGCCCAGTGGAAACATGAGACTCCATTGGCATTGAAATATTGGCAGCCTACTTAAAGGGAATTAGAAGACTCAAAATGGCACTAAACAAGTCAAGAACAATTACAAGGCTGTCACCTCTACAGGACAACCTCATCTTACAGCATCTAGAGGTCTCCAGTTAGCATGCTACTCAATCTATCACCCCTCTGGTGTATTGCAGTTTGAATAGAGCTGTCATCAGCCTTAACTGTGCTCTCTTCATATGCTCAAGAAACAAATTTCTCACTCAGTCTTTCATTCAGCCCAGCCTTCATTTTAAGTTGCATCCAGTAGTATACTGGTACATCGGCTCTTTGAGGAAGAAATAAAACCCTTATTCATAGCGTTTGCTGATTTTCATAATGTAAATTCTCCCACCAAGGCTGATTTTATGCTACCAATATGAAGCCACTGAACAGGAACGTGGGAAGACATGAGCGGAATCCACACTCTGGAGCTGGCTCCAGTGACCACTGGCTGCTGTCATCTGGTCCGGCAGTAAATGGGACTTGCCTCTACACGGTGTCCTGTGATCCACTTGGCTCAGTGTTCAGTTGCCATCGCTGCATGTAATACACATTTTAGATGTTGGACACAGTTTCACAGCACATCCATGGAAGTTTTTTTTGGCATGGGACTGTGCTGTAATATGCTGGCTAAAAGTCATGGCCCTAGATAGTAGTCAGGAGAAATAACCATTTGCTCTTCCAGATATTGTAAAGTCTTCTTTGGATCAAGCCAGAACTGCAGACACCTGGTTACCTGCTGTTGCTAACAGCCTCTCCCCGTGAGGCCAACAGTTTATACAGTGGGAGAGCTCTCGGGAAACAGCCTAATGAAACACAACTGCAGGTATTTTGCGGATGTTGTTGAGGTGGAAACTGCTGGCATGAGGTAGCAGCCTCCTTCTGAATGTCACTCAGAAACTTCCACTTACTGTCAGTATCAAAAATGGTTAGATTACTGAGCAACTTCTTTTTTATGCTATAGATCCTGATTTGTACGATTGATCAGGTCCTTTGTTTTCACTGGCAGCGGGGGAAATATGGTCTCAAATTTTCACTCTACTCTTAACACATGGGTCAGTTCATTATGAAATCCTTTTTCTTAGTTTCATTGCTGTTTTCTTTTCATGCCTTCATTCATTTAACAAATATTAAAGTACCTATGTGTCAAATACTGCTCTACGAATTTGAGATTTTTTTTTTAAAGAAAAAGATTTCTATCTCCTGGTACTTTTGGGAGAGTGGAATCAGGCATTGCATAAATCATCATGCAAATAAATATATAATTCTGAAAGGTGCTAAGTACTCTAAAGACAAAACCCAGGGTGCTAATGTAGATAAGGTTGTCACTTTGTGCCACTATCCTTATTTTTCTTTCTTTTATCCCCATTTTTAATTATCCCATCACGTATTTTATGTATACTTCTGAATGAATAGCTTTAAGCGTTTCTTTTTCTCTGAAAAAAATGAACAAATGACCAGATAACCAAAGATAAGTCTTTCCACTCAGACATTAGTTTACTTTTAAGGGCAAAACAATATCTTGGAAATTCAATATGCATTAAATGAATTATAATAAAAATAAGTAATAATAATAGCTACCACACTTACCATGTGCTAGACATTTTGGGGGTTTTTTTGGTTTTTGCTTTGTTATTTTTAATTGACATATAAAAATTATACATATTTATGGGATACAGTGTGATATCGCAATACATGTATACAATGTGTAATGATCAAATCAGGATAATTAGCATATCTATCACTTCACACATTTATCTTTTTTTATGTTGAGAACATTCAAAATCTGCTCTTCTAGCTATTTATAGATATACACTAAATTGTTGTTAATTATAGCCACTCTCCAATACTATAGAACACTAGAACTTATTCCTCCTATCTAGCTATACTTTTGTATTCATTAACCAACCTCTACCTTCCCCTACTCTGGTAACCACCATTCTCCTCTCTACTTCTATGAGGTCAACTTTTTGAGCTTCCACCTATGGGTGAGAACATGCAGTATTTACCTTTCTGTGCCTGGCTTATTTCACTTAACATAATGTCCTCCAAGCTCATCCAAGTTGCCTCGAATGACAGAACTTGGTTCTTTCTTTATGGCTAAATGGTATTTGATTGTGTATATGTACCACATTTTCTTTATCTGTTCACCTGTTGATGGACACTTAGGTTGATTTCATATCTTGGCTACTGTGAACAGTGCTATAGTAAACATGTGGGTGCAGGTATCTCTTCAATATACTGGTTTCCTCCCCTTTGGATATATACCCAGTAGTGGGATTGCTGGATTTTATGGTAGTTCTATTTTTAGTTTTTGAGGAACCTCTATACTGTTTTTCATAGTGGCTTCACTGGTTTACATTCCCACCAATAACCATGTACCAGACTTTATTTTAAATGCATCATGTATGTCAATAGTTGTAGATGTGCTGTGTGCCTGGCTGCCCCTCCAGGACCGTTACCCTCTGATGACTCTTAGAGGGCAGCCCTCACCAGGAATTTCCTTTGGCTGGTGGAAGCTGTCTTGCCCAAGGTCAAGCCTGCATCCAAAGACTCATGGTTTTTAACCATGAGTAAAATGTTGTGGCACCCCATCACAACTTGGGACAATTTTAAAGGGCTATCCAAGTTCCAGAGCTGAAGTCTTCTAGTAATCGCATCACAGCTCCATTTCTCGTCCGCCCAATCCTGCTGCTCTCACCCCCTCGGAGAGCTGATACTGAGAACACTCCCCAATAAATTCTGCCTCTAATCTTCTCAGGATCTGTCTCCCCAGAAGCCAACCTGCAAGGCATAATTCTCATGTAACTTTCAAATTATTACCCCACTTCACAGATGAAGAAACTGAGGTATATATGGAGCTGGGTGTGAGTTCAGTTGCTTTCAACCAACACGACCTCTACACTATGTTCCATTGCACCCGAGCAACATCGTCACTATACTCCACTCCAGAGGCATCTAACAATGTACCCTGCAGTGGTGATTTAATGCCACCTGTTACCTTTGGTAATGATCTTTTGCGTTTGCTTCTGTTGGAATACTTTAGGGACACGGAACTGACCTTTTTTAAGGCCACCAATTCAGATCTAAGGGACTCACTATTTAATACAACAGTCTATTTTATTATTAATCAGATATAATGATTAGAACATTTTTTGTTATTGTTATAGAAAGCCAAATCTGTCTTTCTTTAACTCCTGCCCATTACTCTAGCTTCTGCACTTTTGCATAATGCAACAAAAATTCCCCATGTATTTGAAGGAAATCACCGTGGCTCATTTATGCTTCCCTTCAGTCTGGGCTGGTGCTACTGAAAGTGTGGTCCCTGGAGGAGCAGCAGTAGCATCACCTGGGAGCTTGCTAGACATGAACATTCTTGGGTCCACCCAAGACCTACTGCAGCAGAATATCTGGAGGTGGGCGCTAGAGCTCTGTGGTTGCACATGCCCTCTGGGTAATTCTGACGCAAGCCATCAGAAGCAAGTTTGAGAGGCATTCTTCTAGGCCATGCAGTGCCCAATAGGCTATACATGAAGTACTTGGGATTTTCAAAATATTCAGGAGTTGTTTCCCTTACCTTCGGGAAGAAACACAGCCAAACATTCCAAAACTGCCCATTTTTAGACTGTTCCCACATTTGCCTTTTGAATGGTTTCCTCCCAACTTCAAATCAAAGGAATTATCCACTATTTTGACTCTAGAGTTGATATAAGAAATGATAGTGGTGGGTGGCTGCTAATCACTCTGTGTATACAGATGGTAGCTAATTAGATCTATCAAAAGTTATGGCTCTTTAACGATTTTTCTGACGTGCCTGTTTAGTCAATCCTAAAAATACCCACTGAAGGAGCTCCCGATCCCACGCTGAGAAACAATTTTTGGTAGTCCACATTGTTAGACGATGTTAGACTTTAAACTAGTTCTTGGTCAAATGAGGAATTAAATATGTTGAGCTCTTTCTAGGTGACTGGCCCTGTGCTTAGGTCTGACGGATGCTATCACCTTTGACCCTCACAATAACAAATAAGGAAATTGAAGCTTAAAGAGATTTTGTTATTTTCTTTCTTTTTTTTTTTTTTTTTCTTGAGACAGAGTCCCACTCTGTTGCCCAGGCTAGAGTGCTGTGTCGTCAGCCTAGCTCACAGCAACCTCAAACTCCTGGGCTCAAGCAATCCTTCTGCCTCAGCCTCCCGAGTAGCTGGGACTGCAGGCATGCGCCACCATGCCTGGCTAATTTTTTCTATATATATTTTTTGTTGTCTATATAATTTCTTTCTATTTTTAGTAGAGATGGGGTCTCGCTCTTGCTCAGGCTGGTCTCGAACTCCTGAGCTCAAATGATCCACCCGCCTCGGCCTCCCAGAGTGCTAGGATTACATGCGTGAGCCACCGCGCCTGGCCCAGATTTTGTTATTTTCTAAGGTCACAAAGCTGAAAAGGGGCAGACCTAGGAGCCAAATCAGGTCTGTCCTTTCCATAGCCCATGCCTCCCACGACAGTGGGATGGCTCTCCAGGTTTAGGTGCTGTATTAGTTTTCTAATGCAGAGTGACAAATGGCCATAAATTTAGCAGCACAAGACAGGACACATTTATTGTCACAGAGTTTCTGTAGGTCAGGAGTCTGGTCACAGCATCACTGGGTTCTCTGCTTTAGGGTCACACAGGCTACAATCCAGGTGTCACCTTATGCTTCGTTCTCATCTGGAGGCTCAACTGGCAAAAGACGCTTTTCCAAGCTTCCCCAGGTCGTTGGCAGAATTCATCTCCTTGCAGAAGTGGGGCTGAGATACTGATTTTATTGCTGACTATTAGTCTAGAGACTGCCCAAAGTTCCTGGCCATGTAACCCTCTCACAAACCCATCACCTTTGCCCTATTCTATTGTTTAGAAGCAAGCCACAGTTTCTGCCCAAACTCAAGAGGAGGGAAGTACATGAAGGTGTGGACAGAACAAGGTGGAAAATCACTGGGGTGGGGTGGGGTCACCTTAGGGTCTGTCCCCACAAGTATGCATAAAACATACTTATGATGATTGTTTAAAATTCAGATTTCTGGTCCTCACTCCCAGAAATCCTGAGTCATAAATTCTATGGGGAGGCCCAAGAACCAGCATTTCTAATAAATACCATGGGTGATTATGGTCTTGGTGGGCAGGAGGCACCCACATATAGAAAAACAAGGCAGTAAACTTGCCCCAGTTGCACCTGAAGCAATTGACCCATTTCTTTTGTCTTCTCCTTCAGGAAGTTTCCAAGAAGCTGACTATCATTTATTTAAATCCTATTAAATCTTTTGCTTTTGTCTTTCTTGGGAAATAAACTTTGTTTTCAAGTCTGACCATTGGCAATTAACAGCAATCTACTCTATTAGTTACTCTGTTGATATCTCTCCAGGCTCATTTTGCTTGAGGCCTGCATTCCAAACATTTGGTAGTATTTTCTGCTCTGGGAAAGAGTTTAAAGAGGGCAATTGTTTGCAGGCTGGCTCTAAAAATGACAGAGAAATGAATTAGAGTAACCAACCAACCCTGTTTGCCTGGAACCGAGTGGTTACCTGGGGTGCAGGACTTTCCAGTCCTAAAACTATGAAAGTCTCAGGTAAATTGAGACAATTGGTCACCCTCCTGTTGGCTGTAGCACAAAGAAGAGTTTAAGGAGCGAGCAAGCAATTCCAAGTTTGTCTTGACCAAGGGTTTTCCTGGAATGTAAGACTTTCAGTTCTAAAACCAGGATAATCCTTGGTCACTGTGGTAGGCTGAAACATAATGGTCCCCAAAATGTCTATATCTTGATCCCTGGAACCTGTATATGTTAGCTTATTTGGAAAAAGAAACTTTGCTGATGTGACTAAATTAAGGATCTAAAGATGAGGAAATCATCTAGATTTCAGTTGGAGTCTTGGGTTACAAGCAACAGAAAAACTCTGGCTCATTTAAGCAAAACAACTTGTTAAACAAACAACTAAGTAAAATGGAAAGATATGGGGTGATTTTGAAGGAAACACTGAAGATTCAGTCTTGGGAAGGAATGAGGGCAGACATGGGCAATCTTTGTGGGAGGCGGCCAACAGGATGAATAAAATCAGCTCTTTCGGCTTCCAGGTTGTTCTGCTCAGGGATTCAAATCCAGAATAAGACAGCATGTCTGCTTAGTCTCGCTGGGGTAAAGGGAAGGGTAGAAACCTGAGTGACAGTTCCTCCTGACTGTATCCAATGACAGAAAAGGAGTTCATGGAGCCAAACTTAGATGTTGTAACTGGAAGGACAGACAGGGAAAAAACCAGCAGATATCCATTGTGCTTGGTTCTTAAGTGAGGTTCCCACAACCAGCAGCATCGGTAGCACCTGGGAACTTGTTAGAAGTGAAGATTCTCGGGCTTCACCTCCTACCCACAGAATCAGAAACTCTAGGTTGGGCCCAGAAATCTGTGTTTTAGCATGCTCTCCATGTGATTCTGATACAAAGCTAAAGTTTGCAAACCATTGATTATATTCATCAAGCCTTGCTTATCTTGACCTAAATACTATATTTAACAAATCTCTTCCCTCCTCTTTGTTTTTCTTCTGCCATCCTAGTTTAAGGGGCCTTCAGTCCCTCTTGCCTAACTGATTTCTAATTGGGCTGTCTGCTCTAGTCATAAATGCCACAAATTCATTTCCCATCCAGGGTTCCAAGTAAACTGTATAGAATACATATATAACCATTTATTCCCCTGATTAAAATTCTTCAGTGGTTTACCTTTATTTTCAATCTTGGCAGTTCATCAGGAGAACTGGGGAACTTGCTATGATACAAACTTCTAGGCGTTATCCCAACACTACCAAATCAGAATGGACAGGGGCAAACCTCAGGAATCTTATGATTGTCATACAGCCAATCCAGGACTTAGCCATAGACCAGTATTTGGGAGCCAGTTCCTACAGATTAAGTGTAAAACTCTTTAGAACCCTCTTCCTTACCTAGTTTAGCAATTTGTCTCTCACTAATTTTTGCCTTATATCCTGTGTTTTAGTATACTGAATGGCTCTATTTCTTACTTAGTGTATAGTTGACATTGCACATTAGCTTGGAAAGAATGTATATTATCTATTTGCTGTTAATATTAATAACTGTATATATTATGTTGTCCAAATCAGCCATATCCTTAATATATTTTTATGTATTTTATCATTTTCTGATAGAAGTTATATTAAAGCCCTCTATGGTAATTAAGAGTTTATCCATAAACTGACAGACTTATAATGCTGTCAGTTTTTCCTTTTTGTGTTATTGAGGATATGTTGTTAAGTGCATACAAGTTTCTGGTTGGTTTATCTAATTGGTGGACTGTTTTGTTTATTATTATACAATATTTTATTCGTCACAATGGGTTTGCTTTAAATTCTTTGATGGTATTACTATTGCTGTGCTACCATTCTACTTTCTACCTCCATGAGGTCCATTTTTTTTGGCTCTCACATATGAGCAAGAACAAGCAGTATTTTTCTTTCTCTGAATGGCTTATTTCACTAAATATATTGACCTCCAATTTTGTCTATATTGCTGCAAATGTCAGGATTTCATTCTTTTTTATTGCTGAATGACATTCCATTGTGTATATACCACATTTTCTTTATCCACTCACCCATTAATGGACACTTAGGTTGATTTCATATCTTGGCTACTGTGAATAGTGCTGCAATAAACATGAGTGTGCAGCTATCTCCTTAATATACTGATTTCTAGAGGCTTGAAAGGACAGTCAAGGGGATGAAGTGAAGTTGGTTAATGGCTACAAAAATACAGTTAGATAGAAGGAATAAATTCTAGTGTTTGAGATCACAGTAGGGTAACTATACGGAACAATAATTTATTATATATTTTCAAACAACTAGAAGAGAAGATTTTAAATGTTCTTGACACAAAGAAATGGTAAATGTTCAAGGTGAGCATTCTAAATACCCTGATTTGATCATTACACATTGTATGTGTATATCAAAATCTCACATGTACCCCATAAATATATATAATTATGTATAAATAAAAAATTGCTATACTGGCTTTTTTGAAGTTTTGCTTGGTGTAGTAGGTGAAATAATGTCCCCCCCTAATATCTACATCATAATATCTGAAACCCACCAACATGTTACCTTCCAAGTCAAAAAGGACATTAAAGATTGATTAAATTAAGGATCTTGAGATAGGAAAAGTATCCTGGATTATCCTAGTGGACCAATGAAATCACGAAGGTCCTTATAAGAGATAAGCAAGAAAGTCAGAGTCAGAGAAGATGTGGTGATGGAAGCAGAGGATAAAGTGAAGTAGTTGCTGGGAAAGGGCCATGAGCCAAGGAATGTGGGCCAGCTCTAAAAGCTGTAAAAATTCTTAGGGGGCTTGCTTTCAACTTTTCACCTTTCAGTATGATGTTAGCTATGGGTTTGTCATATGTGGCCTTTATTATTTTGAGGTATATTCCTTTCAGTAGGGTGAAAATGTAGGTAGATTATCTGCATTTATATTTCTTAAGGGTTTTTATCATGAAGGATGCTGAATTTTATCAAATACGTTTTCTGCATCTATTAACATGATCATATGGATTTTGTCCTTAACTCTGTTTATGTGATGTACTACATTTATTGATTTGCATATGTTGAACCATGCTTGCATCCCTGATATAAAACCCACTTGATCATGGTGTATTATCTTTTTGATATGCTATTGGATTCAGTTTTCTAGTATTTTGTTGAGGATTTTTATATCTATGTTCATCAAGGATATTGGTCTATAATTTTATTGCTATATGAAGAAGAATGAAACTGGACCCCCATCTCTCACCGTATATAAAAATCAACTCAAGATAGACTAAAGACTTAAATTTAGGACCTGAAAATACTAAAATACTAGAAGAAAACCTAGGGAAAACTCTTATGGACATTGGTATAGGCAAAAAATTCATGACTAAGACCCCAAAAGCACAAGCAACAAAAACAAAAGCAGACAAATGAAACTTAATTAAACTAAAAAGCATCTGCACAACAAAAGAAATAATCAACAGAGTGAGCAGACAATCTATAGAATGGAAGAAAATATTTGCAAACTATGTATCCAACAGGGCACCGATATACAGAATTTATAAGGAATTCAAACAACTCAACAACAACAACAAAAAAACCCAAATGTTTGCCATGAAAAAACGGGCAAAGGACATGAATAGACATTTCTCAAAAGAAGACATACAAATGACCAACAAGCATATGAAAAAATGCTCAACATCACTAATCATCAGAGAAATGTAAATTAAAACTACAATGACATATCATCTTACACCAGTCAGAATGGCTATTATTTAAAAGTCAAAAAGTAAAAGATGTTGGCAAGGATGTGGAGCAAAGGGAATATTTATATGCTTTTGGTAGGAATGTAAATTAGTACAACCTCTATGGAAAACAGTATGGAGATTTTTCAAAGAACAAAAAGTAGAACTACCATTCAATCCAGAAATCCCACTACCATCTACCTAAAAGAATAGAAATCATAAATCAAAAAGATACCTGTACTCACATGTTTATTGCAACACTATTCACAATAGCAAAGATATGGAATCAACCTAAGTGTCCATCAGTAGATGATTGAATAAAGAAAATGTTGGGGAGATATACATACACACATATATATATATATATCTTCTATATGTAAGTATGTGTGTGTGTGTATATATATATATAATGGAATATTATTCAGCCATCAAAAAGAATAAAATTATGTCTTTTGCAGCAACATGGATGGAACTGGAGGCCATTATCTTAAATGAAACAACTCAAAAACAGAAAGTCAAATACTGTGTGTTCTCACTTATAAGTGGGAGTTAAATAATGGGTATACATGGACATAGAGTATGGAATAATAGACACTGGAGAGTCGGAAGAGAGGGAGAGCGGGAGGGAGGTGAAGGATAAGAAGTTACTTAATGGGTACAATATACATTATTCAGGTGATGGTTACTCTAGAATCACAGACTTCACCAATACAAAATATATCCATGTAACAAAACTGCATTTGTATCCCCTTAAATATACACAAATTTTTAAAAAAGAAAACAAATAAAAGCTAGAGAAAGCCAAGAAGGTATTTTCTGTTATAGCCTCCAGAAGGAATGCAGCCCTGTTGGCAACTTCTTTTAGCCTTGTAAGACTCTTCAGATTTCTGACCTCCAGGATTTTAAGTTGGTGGTAACTTGTTAACAGCAGCAATAAGAAACTAATAGTTGGTATTCACGTTTCTATATCTTTATTTTCTATCCCTTATTGTTTTGTTTAGGAATGCTCTGATAAACAGCATATAGGTGGATTTTATTTTTTTATTCAATCTGATATCCTTTATCTTTTAATATTACCTTCATTTACATTAATTATTGTTAGATTTGTATTTATTTGTATTAATTTTGCTATTTGTATTTTGTGATTTCTGTTTATCATGCTTTTGGGGTTCTTTTTTTCTCTTTTGCTGCTTTTTTTTGAAGTATATTTTACTTTATGCTTTTTCAAAGCAATGTAACACATACTCTGGAAATTATACACAACCGAAACACACTAACTTTAAGGATAGTTATGAAACAACCACCTTTGTAACCAACACATAGGTTAACAACGAGGGCATTGTCAGCAACCCAGAAGTTCACCATCTATCTGTTCAAGTCACAACTCCACCTTCCCACCTGGAGTTAGTGATACATATTTCTTTATTCTGTTTTCTTACCCTGTGCTAGTTGGGAAACTATAGAAAATATTTACATTTTTGGTGGTTACCCATAATTTTGAACATATAATCCCAGCTATAAATTTTTCAAACAAAGCATAAGGTTATCTAGCATCTCCATCTTCCTACTGAACACTTGCACTCTTCTCTATTATTTTTTACCCATTTTAATACAAAAAATAAGCCTTTAAAGTCAATAGTTCATAAATTTACCAGTGTATTTATACAATTTATATGTTTACCACAGGTTTATGCAGTCTACTCTTTCTACTGGATTTAATGTCTTTTGCTCAAAAGCTCACTCTTTAGTAGGTCTTTCAGTGTGAGTCTGAGGCTAGTAAATTTTTCCTGTCTTCAGCTGTCTTAAATTGATGCGTTCTTACTTAAAAGATATTTACAGAAATCTAGGGGAACAGTTATTTGCCTTATCTCTTTAAAAGTCTTTATTTCATTGTCTTCTGACATCTACTATTGACAAGAAATCTACTCATCTTAATTAGAAGTTGTCCTAGAAAAGCTGTCTTTTCTTCCTGCTACTTTGAAGATTTTCTCTTTAGCGCTAATCTCCAGATTTAGTGGTGCGGTTATTGGTGTTGCTAATATGGGAACTCATTTTTATTTATCTCTTCTCATGATCTACTTTCAATCTGAGAATTCAGTTGTGGACAATTCTCAGCCACTTTCTTTAAAAATATTGCTTCTCCTTCATCCTCTTTATTTTCTTCTGAGGTTTTTATTAGCTCTATATTGGACTATGTCAATCTATTTTCTACACATCAACTTATCTTTTAATGGTATTTGTCTCTTGATCTTGCTATACTGCATTTTCTGTGAAAACCTTAGTTTATCTTTCAATCTATAAGTGTCTTCATTGACTATAGAGTCACCGAGGTGATTTTTATTTCAATGACTTTATTTTTCATTTGTAGGATTTCTAATTTTTCAGATCCTCCCCTTTTGTTCCTCTGTGTTTTTCTTTCATAATTTCATGTTTTTTTTCCAGACATCATGTCCTTTGAGAATCTTAGTTATTTTAAAATTGGTTATAAATGTCTGCATTATTTTCATTTTGCATAGAGTAAATTCTTCTCCTAATGGATTTTATTGGCTGCCATAGTGTTTCCTTTTCTCCTGTGTTTTGGAATTTTGGTGTTCAAGGCATATCTTAAGTGGGAGATTTTGTTTGTCTCATGTCTCTGTCTCTGTCTCTCTCTCCTTCCAGCATATGTATACAGTATTTGCAGTTGCCTCCATGAAACAACCCCAGTTCTGTAGCCCAGACCATGCTTATTTTGTCATCTCATGCCTCCCATTCCTCAAAGATAGGGGCACGGGTATCACATACTTAATCTCCATGCTTGTCTGAGGTCCTGGCTGGGAGGCTCAGTCCACTTCCTTCCATCGCCTTGCTTTTCATCTTCATATAAACTGAAGACAGACTAATCTTCCTCCTCCCCATGAAAACTTCCAGACCTGACAGACAGGCTTACGTGACCCTCATCTACAATCTCATAGTTCACTATTTACTATTTACCACATTATTTTGAAGATAACTGTTCATGCTGAGATAGGGATTCGGCAGACTAAGTTTCCCAAGACAAAAGGTACATAGTCCCCAAAACAAACAATAGGATGTGTAAGAACTGATGAAAACCAACTAAAATCAGAGTGGAGGAGAAAATGACCACTGTCTGACCCTGCAGCTCCTCATACACTAAGCATAATGCGCTAGCATGCTAAAAGAAACTCCCACCAGCACCATGACAGTTTACGATCACCATGACAACCCTGGAAGTTACCTTATAGGGTATGAAAAGAGGAAGAACCCCCAATTCCTGGAAATCCTCACCCTTTTCCCAGAAAACCCATGAATAATCCACCCTTTATTTATTATTTAGCATATAATCAAGAGATAGCCATAAAAAGAGTTTGCCAGCAATGTACAGAATAAACAACCAAGTGCAAAGTATGAACTGTCTGTGGGGTAGCCTGCTTGCTGTTTGTTTAATAAATGTTGCATTCCTTTCCAACTTAAGGCTCATGCTTTAATTCTTTCCTACAGGAAGCCAAGAACCCTCTTCACCTTCAGGCCAGACTCTGGTGTTGGGGTCCACTTTCCAGTGTCCATTTGACTGTCTCCCCTACTCAGTGGTAAATTTCTTGAGGATGGAGACTGTGGTTTACTCATATGTTCCCTGGATATCTTGCACAACTGAGTCAATCAAAATATGCTTGATGGAATAAAAAGTGGTACAAATGAATATGAATCTTACTGTTTTGTGAATCTGCATTATGAACAGCATATGCAGCAACTAGACAATGGCTTGGATCTTCCAAAGCATCAACCTTCCCAACTTTCTTAGCGTTTTGTAATGCTACCTAGGTGTCAGCTTTAGAATACAGACTTATTCTTTATTTTTGCAACATTTTACAAAGTGAGCTGGTATTATCTTTTTCATTGTTTCATGAGATTTTTAGATTTAGTAAGGCCAGATATTGGAGTTAATTAAATGTTGCCTGTAGAATAAAGTTTGAATGGAAGCTCAGTTTTGTAAAAATAGCAGATTAGTAGTAGAGAGCAGCTCATAGATGCTTCTGGGACTTTTTGAGTAGGGCTGAACTCCAAGATCTCACTGAATTTCACTTAAATACCAGAGAAAATGCTCTACTATATAGACAGGCTTGCCATAACTGGTAGACGCTATAGGATTTGTAAGTGTCTTTGGCAAAGTTCCCAAAAAGACAAGTGTTTAAATTTTCCCAGAATTCTTGCATGTGAATACAGTTGTAGCCAAATCTGAAAACATTAGACATGAGCTTTTTACACCAAAGAGGATTCAAGTCTTCAGTAAAATGTCTTCATCTTTCTATCTTTCTTTTATTTATTCGTTTATATATTTATTTTGAGACAGAGTCTCACTCTTCTGCCCTGGCTAGAGTGCCATGGCGTCAGCCTAGCTCACAGCAACCTCAAACTCCTGGGTTCAAGCAATCCTCCTGCCTCAGCCTCCCGAGTAGCTGGGACTACAGGCATGTGCCACCATGCCCGGCTGATTTTTCTATACGTATTTTTAGCTGTCCATATAATTTCTTCCTATTTTTAGTAGAGATGGGGTCTTGCTCTTGCTCAGGCTGGTCTCGAACTCCTGACCTTGAGCGATCCACCCGCCTCTGCCTCCCAAAGTGCTAGGATTACAGGCGTGAGCCACTGTGCCCGGCCCCTTCTATCTTTCTTTTAAACAGAATCCCTAATATTAATAACTTTTCTACCATCAGGGCAAATATTACTAGTTAACAATAGAATTAAAAATGAGGCTTGTTTTGTTGTTGGTTTATTTATACCCTGTTTTTTTTTTTTTTAGTTAAAAATTTGACATTTAACAACAAAGATGGCTTTACTGGAAATTTAGGGGATAGAAGAAAAGATTAATGAAATAACAATGAAATAATCTCACAAATATGGAATGTGGGACCTTCATCAAAGCAACTCACTTGGTCTCTTCAAAAAATCAATGTCATAGCTGGGTACAGTGGTGCACACTCATAGTCCTGGATACCTGGGGGGCTGAGGTTGGAGGGTCGCTTGAGCTCAGGATTTCAAAGTCACAGTGAGCTATGATCAGGCTACTGCACTTCAGCCTGGGTGACAGTGAGACATGTCTCCAAAAAAACCAAAAACCAACGTCATTTAAAAAATGGTGGAAGAGGCCAGGCACGGTGGCTCACGCCTGTAATCCTAGCACTTTGGGAGGCCGAGGCAGGTGGATCGTTCAAGCTCAGGAGTTCGAGACCAGCCTGAGCAAGAGTGAGACCCCCGTCTCTACCAAAAATAGAAAGAAATTATCTGGACAGCTAAAAATATATAGAAAAAAGTTAGCTGGGCATGGTGGCGCATGCCTGTAGTCCCAGCTACTCGGGAGGCTGAGGCAGGAGGATCGCTTGAGCCCAGGAGTTAAAGAAAGAAATTAGCCAAACAACTAAAAATAGAAAACATTAGCCGGGCATGGTGGCGCATGCCTGTAGTCCCAGTTACCCGGGAGGCTGAGGCAGTAGGATTGCTTGAGCCCAGGAGTTTGAGGTTGCTGTGAGCTAGGCTGATGCCACGGCACTCTAGCCTGGGCAAAAGAGTGAGACTCTGTCTCAAAAAAAAAAAAAAAAATGGTGGAAGAAACTGGCCTAGTATAAAGACCTAAAAACCAAGTTCAAAGTATGAACCTTGATATATATGTGTTTGAAAAAGAGTCATAAAAAGCATTTTGGGAAGAATTCAAGAAATTTTAATATAAACTGAGTATTAGATGATGCTAGGACGTGATTGATAATTATCTCAGGTTTGATAATGGCGTGGCGCTTGTGCAGGAAGATATCCGTATTCTTAGGAGATGCAAAGTGAAGCATTTGCGGGCAAAGCATGCACGGCCTGCAATTTACTTTGAAACAGTCCAGCTGCAGAGAGGAGAAAAGGGAGGAGAGAAAAGAAATGAAGGAAAGGAGGAAAACAATGAAAAGAATGTTAAAAGTTGTTAAATTTATGTGAGTAAATGAGTGTTCATTGTGTTATTTTTTTCAACTGTTGTGTTTGAAAATTAATAATAAATTTGGGGGGAAAAAGAAAAGGGACTCTGGAGTGGACCCTGCCTCCCAGCTCTGCCACTTATTAGTTTGATTAGTAATTACAGTTCATCCATAAAGAAAGGCTAGTAATAATTTGTATTCCATAGAATTGCTATAAAAGTACATAAGATGACACTGTACCACATATATGTGCTGTTACCCATTATTTTCATCATAATAGTTATAAAGATAATTATCATTACCTATTCCTAGGTAATTAATACTTTTTATTATAGGTATTGTAGGTATTATTACTTATCATTATCTGTTTTTAAGGTATAACTTTGGCTTTTCAAAGCACTTTCATATTATCTTCTTTAAAATTCACACTAAGCCTGTGGTATGAGCAAAAATAGGAATATATCCACTATTTTCTACTTACTGTTACCTAAAAATTTGTACATATTACACTTATTATACTAGACTTATTGGACATAAATGTGCACTAGAATGAAATGAAAACTACTAAATACCCAATCTTTAAAATAAAGCTGTGGGCAATGCTCTGAAAATATAGTATGCATTTTAAATAAAGATATTTCAAACAATTAAATATTTCAGTGTTAATACTTGCAAACCAGTCACTTAATTTAAGAGAGAAAATATTTCACTCTCTTTTCTTGAAAATAGCATGAGTTAGATGGTGACTGTGTTAGTCAGGGTTCTCCAGAGATGCAGAACCAATAGGAGGGATGTGTGTGTGTGTGTGTGTGTGTGTGTGTGTGTGTGTATAGAGAGAGATTTATTGTAAGGAATTGGCTCACACAATTACAGATGCTGTAGGTGGCAAGCTAGAGATCCAGGAGAGCTGATGGTATAGCACTAGGCCAAGTCCAAAAGCCTGAGAGGCAGAAGAGGCGAAAGTATAAGTTTCAATCTGAGTCCAAGTCTGAAAGCAGAAGAAGAGCAATGTCCCAGGTTGAAGACAGTCAGGCAGAGGGAGCAAATTCTCCCCAGTCTGCCTTTTGTTCTATTCAGGTCTTCAACTGCTTGGATGTGGCCCACCCATGCTGGGATGGGTGATTTACATTAATTACTCCACTACTTAAAATGTTAATCCCATTCAGAGACACCCTTACAGACACACCCAGAATAATGTTTGACCAAATATCTGGGCACCCATGGCCCAGTCAAGTTGACATGTAAAATTAACTATCATGGTGACTATGGCTTATCATGGGATAAATAATTTCATCATATCCTGTTTACAACAAGACTTGAACATCAGATATAGGATATACTTATAAATTAGGATAACTATTAATAACACAACAGAAAGTTTCAATAATTTTCAACGTCCTTCTGATGGATACAGAACACTACTATCATTCAAGGCCTGGGTGGGGGAAAAAATCAGGAGTATTTGGGAGTCAACCATTGGCTTGAGTCTTGTTAAGGCCACTGGTGATGGGAATTATTAATAATAATAATAGTAATAACAGCTCCAGTTGATTGAAGGCTATGTGCCAGGAATTATCTAAGTTATGTTTCTCATGTTACTTTGGGCAAGTATTTCTGAGCCTAATTTTTCTTCTCTGATAAAACGGAGCTATTAATAACTACCTAAGTGCCTCCACCCTATGTGAGGGCCACATGAGATAAGATAAGTGAATGTGCTTTAAAAATTGTAAAGTGCTCTACAAATGTAAAGTGTCAGTAGCTTCCGTTGAAATACCAACCTGAGAGGAAGTAGGGGAAAGATGTTTTCCTTCCTCTCCATAATCCTTTACTACGGCACCCTGTGAACTCTGAAGTGCTGGAAACCGGTATTTGGAAGACAAAATGCTTTTCTCTGGTGAAATTGGAAGGGACAGGTGGCTTATTGCTTTCCAACTCTGAGAATTTGAATTTTCTTCTTCCCGTTGTGTGGTCATCATTTGCAATTTTATAGAAGCCCATTGTATTTATTCTGAGGAAATGACAAGGAAGAATAATATGTACCACCCAGGGCTGGGTCAGACGTGAAAATTTATAAATAATAAACAAGTTATATTTATATTCCAAATGCAGCATTATTTATTTTTTTCAACTTCAAAATCTGTTGGTTTTTTACAGGATGCCAAACCGCTGAGTTAATCTCTTAGGAAAACACACGATTTGGAGATGAACATTTTTCTGCCCTTCAGCTTTTGGAACATTTCAAATGCCATTGATATTCTGCTCATGCCTAGACACCAAAGGTGAATGTAATTAAAATGCAATGAGACAGTGCGTGTCAAAGAAAAGCTGTTCTTCACCCACGTGTCCCTAGTAGTCCCGTGCTATGTGTCACGCCAGAGTGGGGAATCATTGAAAATTTTGTGCCTCATACAGTGGTACTGAGTAAATAAAGCAAGACAGACTTTCGAGTAATAGTTGACTCGTTCTAAAATTTAAGCATCAGTAAGATCACAGGATGTGGCGTTTCTTCCCTGTTTATAAAAGGCAGTAACACTCGCCTGTGTACTTGAAAGCTGGATTTTTGAGGAGTTCCATGGGGAATTTCTTTCTATCCCAGATGTCACAGGTAATAGTCTGAGAATAATTAACTGGTTTCTTCTAGAAACAAAGATTACAGAGCAAATACATAAATCACCTCACAGGAGCAACCTGGACAGATTTTTTTTTTTTTTTTTTAAGTTTTAAATGTCATCAGTCAGCAGGGGCAGTTTCTTCCTAGACTGTAATGAGATCCGTCAACTGTATTATCCCGCATCCCAGTTTGAGTCTCTGCAGGTGCTAGAAACAGTATTTCAAAGTCAGGCAATGGAGTTAATCCAAACTGCAAACCATTATTCCCTGAAGAGACATGAACTGGGAGAAGAATGGGACATAGATGAGTGAGTTAAATCCTCAGGGTTCCGGGAGCTGTGCTCTCTGACCTTGTTTACCTTGGAAAATTGTGTTGAAGTGATTGACCACTTTGTTAACTCTCACTGTTCAGCACAAACCAAGAAGGACTGGTTTGTCTACGTTGCCTTCAGGAAAATCGGTTATGTAGATATTAAGAACCTAATTATGAATTAAAATGTAAAAAGTGTATAGCCTTTGATTTAGCAATTCTACTCCTAAGAGATTACCCTGAGGAGGTAATCAGATGAATGCACAAAGGATTATGTCAGAGTGGCTCACCAAATGTTACATAACATGAAAGAAAAAAAGGGGAAGAGCATAATGTCATCAATAGGGGGGTCAATGAAATAAATTGTGGTTAGCTGAACTATGCAGATATTAAATGCAATGATATAGGTTAATTTGTATTTTAGTTAATTGATACATATTAATTAATATCAATATTAATAAAGTAATATTGCTGGGTGAAAAACACACTACAGAATTGTAGAATCCCATGTATGCAAAGTATGTGTTTGGGTGTCTGTAACACCTATGTATACTGCAGAAAGGTTCATCTCCAAAATGTTTATCAGTGTCCCTCTTTGAGTTACAGGGATGTGATTTTTATGTTTTTCTTTATATTTCACTGTTTCATTAGGCACTTTTTTCCACAAGTATTAATTTTTTTTTTTTTGAGACAGTATCTCCCTCTGTTGCCTGGGCTAGAGAGCAGTGTCATCATCATAGCTCACAGCAACCTTAAACTCCTGGCTCAAGCGATCCCCCTGCCTCAGCCTCCTGAGTAGCTGGGACTATAGGCATGTGCCACCATGCCCAGCTAATTTTTTCTATTTTTAGTAGAGACAGGGTCTCGCTCTTGCTCAGGCTGGTCTTGAACTCCTGAGCTCATGCGATCCTCCTGCCTCAGCCTCCCAGAATGCTAGGATTAAAGGTGTTCAGTCACCTCGCCCAGCCCAACACAAGTATTAATATTTTAACAGACAATTACTATCTTGTTTACACATTAACATTTATAAAAGTACTATTTGCAGCTAGATATACATGAATACAATATCTAGACACAGACTGTTATCTGCTACCTCATCATCGTTGTGTTTCTTGACCTTTCTTCACAACTTGAAGTCTCATTTTCTAGAGTGGAAGGTCTTGTTGATCCTGGTCTAGATTCAGAAAACCCTTGAACTCTGTGGATGGAGCAAGGTGAAACACAGCCACATCACGTTACATGAGGAGAGAACAGGCACTGAAAATATTATAAAGCATGAAGTACAAATTCATTAGGCATTTTATAAAGATCATGTGGCATTTTGATAATTGAAAATCCCTTTTATTCAGAAAAATTATTCTGTCTGCAAAATCCACCATCTCTCTTAATTATTTGCTACAATGAAGCAGGAGTTCTTCCACTTGGTACAGGATTTGCTGATGTGTGAAGGAGAGAAGCTTAAGAAACTCAATGGTGTGTATGGTATCAAAAAATCATGGAAGGTGGGAGTCGAGACTCCATGACCAGCTGCAACTTTGTCATTACCGTGTCAAAGACATGTCTGTTTTCTCATCTATGATACAAACTGAAGGTCGTAATCATCACCTTGCTCATGTCCTGGGATGTTAATAACACCCTCAGATTTATTGCATCTAGGTTGTCAGTGCATTGCGTCTTCACTACGCCCTAGGATGCTCACCAGCGGACGCTGGCATCCCCTGTGATAGATGAGGAAACAGGATCTCCATTTCTTCATCTGTTAAAAGTGAACAAACATCATACCTACCTCAAGGAGTTCTTGGGAGAAGTAAATGAATTGATGCATGCAAACTGCATGGGACTATAGGCATGTGCCACCATGCAAACTGCATAAAACTGTTTGACATATCGTGAGTCCTCAATCATGTTACCTATTTTTTCTATTATTGTTAATATCATCATCGTTATGACGCAGCTTAAATAGTTTCACAGAGCTCAGATGCTTATCATCTTTTGAAGTCATCCAAGCAGAACTGCCTTTGTTTGTTTGTTTGTTTTGGTTTTGGGTTTTTTTTTTTTTTAAACAGAGCCTTGTTCTGTTGCCCAGGCTAGAGTACGGTGGCATCATCATAGCTCACTGGAACCTCAAACTCCTCAGCTCAAGGCTCAAGCAATCTGCCTGCCTCAGCCTCCCGAGTAGCTGGGATTACAGGTGCACAACCATGCCTGGCTAATTTTTTTTTTTCTATTTTTTGTAGAGACGAAGGTCTCACTCTTGCTGAGGGCTGGTCTGGAACTCCTGGCCTCAAGCAATCCTCCCACCTCGGCTACCAAGATTGCTAGGATTACAGGCGTGAGCGACTGAGTGGGCCCCAAACTGTCTTTGAAATGACAAAGCTATACCCACAGTTAACTGTGAAGCTGAGAGCCCTGTGGCAGCACCACTTCAGAGGTGAAATAAGGTATTAAAAGTTTTGTCTGATAACTAGGATATGATAATAAAACTTTTTGAGCGGTCTGAGAGATGTATGTTTTATACTGAATCTATACTGATCTAGTGAGAAAAGTAACCTAGCAAAAACTAATTTCTGCTTCTTCATCTAATTGAAAGAATAAAAATTTTTATTATTAGGTGCATATGGCTAAGCAGACAGCAGCCTTTGAAACATTTCTTCTTGTTTACTAAGAAAAAGAAATGGAATTAAGAAGGCATTAAGATATATTGTTAATTATTTTATATATACAAAGGGATCCTTTGCTATTATTCAATCTCATATGTTAGAAAAATATTCTTGATTTGAGAAAAATGTTCACAGCATACATTATAATTAAAAATTGAAAGGCTACACGGTAATGTATAACTACAATAAAAATAATAGGAATAATAAATAATAATAGTGTCTATTAAGTGTTTCCCCTGTGACTGGCACTGTGCCGAGCACAGTGTGTGTGTTTTCTTTATTCACTCCCCAAAACAACCCTAGGAGTTAGGGACTGTTATTATTATCTCCTTTTTACTGCTGAGAATTTCATTTTATAGTGAATCGTAAACACTTGTTCAGGATCCCGCTGAGCTTTTAGTCCAGGTGTGTAAGAATTCAAGGTGCAATCTTTCAACCACTCTGGCATGCGTGTGTGTGGAAGAAAGACCTGCTGGAGGGGGAAGGAGGGGGAAAGAGTTGAGGAGGAATAGAAGGAGGTATTTTTTTTAAAGGTGCATCTATCTTCCTGGGGGTGACGGTCTCTTAGTGTCATGACCTGCCCTGCCATTTACAACAGTAGGGATTATAGTAAGAGGTAAAAGCACTTTTCATTACGGCCTTTCGCAATCCCTTTCCGATCATTGCCTAACCCAAATTTAAAAACACAAAGAGATCCTTGAAGTCAACCTCCTAACTCAGGGAGGAAAAGACGTTCTTCCCTGAAATCGGAGTGACATATACCAGGAACTGTCCTGGCAGTGGCGACGTCCCTTGCAGCTGACCAGCAGAGATCTGCCAGCCCTGGCCGGGGGGAACTCAGCCACCTGTCGGCCACGGCAGCTGGAGGGCCTATGGAAGGGATGGGTCCAGAGGGTGACCTCTGTGTGACACACAAGAGTAGGTAATAGAAACGTTCGTGTTGACCTAGTGTTATCTGGGACCCCAGTATTGACTGCCCAATAACCCAGACGCTGTATCTGGCATCTTGCACTCTGGGAAAGACCATAGACCAAGTCCAGTTATCAATCATTTTCAGTCCTGTCTCTAAGACATGTGACAAATGCTGTTCAAATACAACTCGCCCTTCAATGGATTTACCCAAATTTTCACCCAAAATATTCTGAGGGGAAGAAGGAGTCTACAATAATCAGGGGTCTCAATAATAACTACCAGCTATACGGTAGTACCAGGCCCTCATCACAGTCTGACGCACAAGAGACAGGTGGCGGATTATGAGCAATTTCAGTTTTCAGGGCACGTCCCGATTCTGGTTGTGCTGTTTTCCTACTCCAGACAGCATATCAGGATGCAGAACTGTTACATTACAGCTGCAACAACCCCGAAGCTCTTCTAATTGAAAAGTACATTGATTTGCCAGTCCTACTGCTTGTAATGTTACAATGGTGCTCACATCATTTGTGTGTTTAACTTACACAAATTCAAAATACATTGGTGTAGTGGAAACACTGCAAAATTGCATGGTAATATGAACTCTTTTAGAAATCTTATTGTGTACAGATTGCATGTATAAAACTGCATATCTATAGTGTATGTGTGTACTGTACTTTATGGGTAATTTAAGGACTTTCCAAAGGTAGCTTTGGCTATAACCACTTTTTGCTTTAGGCAATGTCTCCCCTCCCCCTCCCCTGCCCTCCCACCACCATCACCACCACCTTCAGTTGAAATTCCACTGTGATGATAACAAATTAGTTTTGATCTTCTCAACTGTGGCCCCAGGATCCACAAAGTGCTATCGGCTGGTGTTTAACTCTAAATATTATTCATGACTAGTTCAAGGTAGCAGCTGTTTTTTCGTGGTTCAAATTTGTGAAGCTCGCATCATCATCTGTTAATATTGCATGTCCATCCCCGCTGGGTACCAGACACTGCATTACTCTAAAAATACACTTCCTTTTCCACTGGGCTTTGTGAGTAGTCTGAAAACTGGTTGAAATGCATGCTTTTATTTTTTGTGTTAGTAGCAATGGAAAACAGGGTAGGATAATAGTTTCATTAACATCAGGAAGGCTTAGGTTTGTTTTTCCTACACAGAATCAGAGTATTATCGTTGTAAAGCACAAATCTGATTTCATTTCTCTTTCATGCTTAAAATCCTTCAGCAGCTCCCTGTGACCCACAGGATAAAGCGCAAACTTCACGCAAGCATGACTTACAAAACCTGTATGTTTTTTGCTGCTTCTCCCAACATGCTTCTGCCTTATATACTCTGTGTTCTAATCACAACAAAGTCTTAGTATTAATTGCTCATTCCAGGCTTTTTCACAACTTTAAGCCTTTGTCCCTGTTGTTCCCTCTGCCAGGAATGCTGTCCTCGCCCCCACTCTGTTAGTGGGTCTCTACATGTTGAGCACTACACTCAAATATCACTTTCTCTGGAGTGCCTTCCCTGGTTTCCTGAGCCAGACTTGGCCACGCCTTCTCTTACATATCCTCAATATATTTTTATACCTCTATGGAGGCAATTATCAACCATGACTGAACCAATGTATTTAAACATCCATCTCCTCTATTAGGCTGTGAACACATCAAAAGCAGAGGTAATGCTTTATTTACCTTTGCCATCCCAGCACCTAACATGGTGCTGGAACTCAGTGGCTCTGTCTATGTTAAATGAGTGAATAAATGAACGACACAGAGACACAATCTTAGAAATCAATTTGTTTAGGTGTTTTTGACCCAGGGTCCAGAGATAAACTACAGGGGTTCGATGGATTTCCTGAAAAATGAATGCTACATTGTGATTGAATTTGTGTGCATGTATTTGCGCACACATTTATCTGGGTAGCTAGTTCATAGCATCCATCATATTCCCAAAGGAATTTATGATGTAATAATAGAGTTCCAGTTTACTGATAAAATTCAATCTCCTCAGAAAGGTAAGGTCTGTCTTTTCTCTGTTGCAGGACAAAAACAAACAAGCAAAACCAAGAGGAAGGGGAGCTTTTGAAAGGAATACCAGTGGACAGGAATGTCCGTGAAGAATAAAGCCTGCATGATATAGTTTTGTTTCTATCCTAAGAGTATGAGGTGCTCAAAATGCCGTGCTCAGGAGGGTTTGGACCTAAGTAGCAAGCAATGCAAGCCCAGAGCTTGCATTGTTCACTCACTCCCTTGTCCATTGTGGAATTATCTAAGGACAGGAGGGATGTGGGTGGTGACAAGTGAGGTGGGTTCTTCTCCCTTCCTGTTGAGTCATTTTTCAAACAATGTCTCCATGAAGTTCAGAGTACCAGGGGAAGTAACATTAGCTTGAAAGTTTTTTGTTATTTGAGATCCGCAGCTAAATAACAGCACCACTCATTGTGGCTTTTCCTTTCTTTCTTTCTGGTTTCATAAATTTCCCTCACATTTTCAATGGGGTGAGTTATTTGCCACTTGCTTTCCTAATCTGGTGTTTGTGCAGTGTCATTGGCAAAAGTTAATATGTGCTTCCTGCTGCCCCAGGGATTCCTGCAGCTCTGTAATGATGGAATTAATCCATAAATGTGGTCTCTAAGAGCACCTCTGGGCCTGATTCTTTGAATGAAAGCAGAGTGGAATGGAAGGGATCTGTTGGCATCATGATCATTATCTAAATGGATGCAAATGCAGCAGATTGAAAATGCTCATCCTTACCAGAAATGATAAGGATCAAAAGACCTGCTATTTGCATGTTTAATTGTAATGGTGCACTGAGAGACGGAATCACTGAGTGGGGGTTCTGGGCACTTCTCTGGCGGTAACTGAGCCCCACACTTATTTTTACCGTTTAGATGAGTATTAGAAGATGGCTAGGCTTTCTGAACATTTGTGCACTTCCAGCTTGGGAGGATATTTTGGAACGTTAGGAAAACATGGCACGAATTCAAGTTAGCTGGGTTACTTTAGCCATTTTTTCTGGTTAGTTCAGGGCAAATGGTGATTTTCTATGCAGCGCCTTCCTTTTCCAGACAGTAACTAGCTCCTGCTGAGCACAAACTGTGTTTCAGGTACAGTATTAAGCTCTTCATACACATCATCTCATTTACCTCTCACACGTGTCTGAGGTAGATTCTGTTACTGTCTTCATTTTACAGACAGGAAATCTGAACTAAAGAGAAATGAAGTAACTTAGCTCAGTTCACATAGTAAATGGTTGAGGCAACAGATAAACACATATTTATCTGATTCCAAAGCCAGAGTTGTTGATACGGGAAAAAATTTCTTTTCCTATCACCAAACTCTTGTTTATCAACTTACTTATTCACCCATTCATACAATAAATATTTCCTGAGCACTTACTACATGCTGGTTGCTAAGTGCAATAAACAAAATGGAAGCAAAACAGACACTGTCTCTGCCTTCAAGGACGTGCAGTCTCTAATGAACATAGTAGAAATAGCCAGAAATGACATTCCATTGTTGTTTCTTTATGCGGACATCAGCAGAGCGTCATTTTTGTCATCTTCCTTCTCATCAACATCATCATCATCAAAGTCAACTCTTCATTGAACTTGTGAAAGTTGTCAGAATCAAATGGAGTCTCTTTGACTAAATTGACTTAAAAAAAAAAAAAAAGCCCGGACAAATAGAGCCAGGAAGGCTATGAAGAGAGGGCTCTTATACTTGATATCTGATAATAAAAACTATCACAAAAGGCTCTGCAAAAACTGCAACTTTGCCAAAGGCCGTCATAACCTTACACAAAAAAATACTTCTACAAGGACATCTGCACAGCAACTGCCTGTCCATTCTCAGACTGATGTTATTGATCCTTGTAGGCAAGGATAATCATTTCAAAACAATTATATAATCCTTTCATTTTTCCCTTAAAACCCTTTGTCTTCCTAGACCTTCCTGAATATACACATAGTTTACTGTGGCGCGTGTATTCCCATTGCAACGTACTATTCCCAAATACTTACCTTTCTCTTCCAGAGAGCCTCTCTCTGTTTGTCATGTAGGCTGACAAGCCCTTAATATATGCCAGGTGCTGTATTGTGCACCAGCTATCCCCAACAACACTTTGAGATAAGTATGATCCTCCCCACAAAGTGGCTAAAGAAACCACAGCTCACAGAGCTTAAATGACTCTCCCAATGTCACGCAGCCAGTGAGTGGCAGAGCCAACATTTAAATCCACAACTGATTCCAAAGCCACATATTTTAATAACAATATCACCTGGGGATTCTAAGCCCACTCACAAAAACAATGGGAATAAAAAGCTTAATGAATACCAAAAGCTACTATGTACCGAGTGCTCTGTCCCTGCCAGCACTGTACTCGAATTTAATCATCTCAATATCCTGCAGGTTGGTCTTGTTAGTTCTATTTTGCAGATGAGGAAACTGAGGCTCAGAGAGATGAAGAAATTTGCCCAAGGTCCACACACAATAGGGGTAATATTTAAGCCCAGATCTGCTGGACTCAAAAGCCCCATATTTTACTAACAACATCACCCAGAGCATTCCTAGGGGAAATGCTCATTTTCGAAACGAATCCAGAGAAAGCTTTCCAAAGAGCAGCTCCAAAGTTAGTTGCCTGAAGGATATAGACAGCTGGTTAGGCTCCATCTTAATAGGACTTCCCTTCCCCAAGACCCCTGTGACATTATTTTCCCCCTGTTTTTAAAATACCTTTTTTTTTCCTTCTTACTTGGTAGGAGGATGGTGTGTGTGTGTGTTTGGGGAATAGAGCAATAAAAAGGGAAGAGACATGCTTAGAAATGAAGGGATAGTGGGGAATTCAGGAAATCCAAGTTAATCTAAAGGCTCTAGGTCTGGCCTCCTGCAATCTCCCTTTAGCTGCTGATAACAGCACACTTCTGGAGAGTCAAAGTGGTGGCTGGGGGAGTCATTTTTAGGGAGCAGGAGAGTCTCTGTCTAAGTTTAGTTAAGTCATTTAAACTTACAAAGTAAAGGACAAGAATACTGTCACTCCCAGTTTTCCCTGGAATGTTGTTGGGTTTCAGATTCTAATTCAGCTTCACAAGGTTGGGATCCCACGGAGCATTGAAAGGACTGGCGTGATAAGAACAAGATCATTTACTAAGCACCCGTGAGATGACTGGCATGATGCTGAAGACTTTGCATATATTATGTCTGCTGAGGTTTGAGTGTGGCGTTTACTCCAAAATTCACGTTGAAACTTAATCCCCACTGTGATGGTATTAAGAGGTGAGCCCTTTTGGGAAGTAATTAAGTCATAAGGGTTGAGCCCTCATGAATGGATTAATGCCCTTATTTAATAAGAGAGACTTCAGAGAGTTTGTCTCTGTCGCCCTTCTGCCTTTGGCTGTCTGAAGACACAGCATTAAGGTGCCATCTCAGAAGCAGAGAGCAATCCTTATCAGATACCAGTGCTGGCACCTTGATCTTGGACTCCCCAGCCTCCAGAACTGTGAGAAATAAATTTCTGTTCTTTAAAAATTCCCCGGGCCATGGTATATTTTCACAGCAGCACAAATGGACTAGGCAACCTCATTTGACCCTTTTACCTACCCTGAAAATGTGGCTTTTTTTCTTATTTTAATAAATGGAGTTTCACACTATGGGAGGTCAAGACACGAGGATCGCTTGAGGACAGGAGTTCAAGACCAACCTGGTCAACATAGTGAGACTCCAACTCTACAAAAAATTAAAAAGTTAGCCTGGGGTGGTGGCACACCACTGTAGTCCCCAGTACTCAGGAGGCTGAAGTGGGAAGATCGCTTGAGCCCAGGAATTTGAGGTTACAGTGAGCTATGATGGCACCACTGTACTCTAGCCTAGGCAACAGAGTAAGACCCTACAAGAAAGAAAGAAAGAAAAGAAACAAAAGAAAAGGAAGGGAGAGGAGAGGAGAGGAGAGGAGAGGAGAGAAAAGAAATGTGGTCTCACTCTGTTGCCCAGGCTGGAGTGCAGTGGCAATAGTGTTATCATAGCTCACTACACCCTTAAACCCTTTGGGCTCAAATGATCCTTCTACCTCAGGCTCTCAAGTTGCTGTGACTACAGGTCTGCGCCACCACACCTGGCTAATTTATTTTTATTTTTTTAGAGATGCAGTCTCACTACGTTGCCCAGGCTAGTCTCAAAGCCCTGGACTCAAGCAATCTTCCCACAGCCTTGCCAGTAGCTGGGATTAGAGGTGTCAGCCACTGTGCCTGGCCAAATGAGGCATTGTTATGCCCTTTTTACAAGACTAGAAAATTAAGGTTCAGAGAGTCAAAACCTTTCCCAAGAGACACAAAATTTTCCCCAAGGTTGTACAGGTAATATGAGACAGACCTGGGATTCAAATTGAAGATTAGGTTTTAAGTATAATTTATTTCTTTCTTCAATGGCCAAAGACCAACACTGGAGTCTTCTGGTGAAAGGTGGTTTGCTGTCTGCCACCCTTATCTAGGACACTGGCTCCTGAGTCCTCTCTCTGTAGCCCCTTTTTCATTGCCAACACATCATGCACTTGCAGGACAGAATGTCTGTCCTGCTGCCTGTCCTCTCCAGGGAAACCCTACCCTAGCATTCCTTACACATGAAATCAAAGCTACACTGTGACTAGATAGTCCCATTCATGGATTGGGAGTGGACAGTTCACCTAAGAGTAGTCAACCACAGCTGGCTGGCAACCCGTGGGGTGAGCTTGCATCAAAGCGTTATGCAGACAGGCATGATGGTTACTAATAAGTTTCATTCTCTTCCTTTTTCTTTCTACTCTATCCCATCTTCAGGGTTCGAATAACATGCAGGGAGAGAGCTGGTAGTTACTTTTAGAAGTAGAAGGTACAATGATGTCCAGAAAGAGGCTGCAAAAAATCTGGGGTCATGAGGGAAGCAAAGGTATGAGTTAGCAGAAGCTGCAGAGGGGTGGAAATGGAAGGAAACTCAGCACAATGGCAAGGGAACCATCAATTTCTGTGGCTTCTAGTACAGCTGACTGCCCCAAACCCTAAATGAGTTCTCCATGAGGCCTGAGAGATACTATTCTGCCTTTGGGATTCCTGCCTCTTTGGGTGTTTATCTTTACTTTCACTTAAACCCGATTACTTGGAGTAACATGGTGAGTCTCTGTTGCTCATGATCACAGATTAGAACAGACAACAAAACCTCAAAAAAAAAAATTCAGTGCAAAAGGAAGATAGCTCCTAGCTTGAGAAAAATCTGGATTTTCTCCACTCAGCTCTATTCAGATGCTAAAATGTAGATATAAATCTGGATAGAGAATATTTTATAACAGTAACTTAAACAGAGCCCTATAGTTGAAAGAGAACTTAACATCAGCTACTCCAACGCGTTACCTAACCCATGATTCCCATATAAGCACACCCAACTAGAGTCTTCTTGTCTGAATTTAAATACCTCCACCAACAGGGATCTCACTATCGTGCTGTAATCGTCAGGAGATTTGAATACCTAAAACTTTAGCATAGCAAGTAAGTAAGATAAAAGCATAACACAAAAGAGAATAGCATCATTCTAGTACTTACATTCTAAACTGCAAACATTTATTCATTGTCCTAAGCCTGGTAGTGATCAAGACAAGTGGAAATTCTGTGGGGTTTATAGCATTTTTTCAAATTTTTATTATGAAAAATTTCAAACATAGAGAATAGTAGGAAAAATAGTGTAATTAACACTTATGTACCATTGCCTAGCTCGACAGTTAAGAACATATCACTCTTTTGGTTTCATTTTCTACCTTTCCCCCCAGCACTCCCTACCACCTTGCTGGATTATTTTAAAATAAATCCTAATTGCAGTATCATTTCAGTATGTGTTGCCGAAAGATAAGGAATATTTTTTTCTTCATATAGCCACAGTATCATTAATCATACCTAAAAACATTTAGCATTGATTTCTTAATATCATCTCATTTCCAGTAAGGTTTCTTTTCCTTCAAATTTTTCTGTTCGTATTATAATGTCTTTTTACAGTTGATTTGTTTGGAACTGTACCTTCTAATGGGACATGCACTTGGAACACAAACACAGCTGAATCTTGATATTTTACTATGAACCATATAGATAGGTAAACTGACATGGAGGCATACTGATTCTACAAAATGTATAGATTTAAATAAATTTACTAGTTATCTTTTATTTTTCATTTTTCTTTGCTTTTTAATCTTCTTGCAGAAACTTATCTTTTAGAGAGTATGATAAGCCTGCTATTAGACACAACTCCTCTGTGTTCTCCAAAATGATTTTCTTCTTTTTTTCACATGGCTGTCTTCATTAACAAAGCACAGATCATGATCACAATGTGATAGTACTGCTCCTTGGAAAGCCTATTATTTCGAAGGCCTATCATCCTCAGAAAACCCTCATTGAAAGCCCACTAGAATAATAGCATGGCAGAGCTATTGATCCAGAAATCCTACTTCTATGACTTAGTACAAAAGAAAACATAAGACAAGAGCAGAAATAAATAATATATATTATATGTCTACATTGTATGATCTCATAAGTTGTTTAGAATTTTTCACTGTTATAAAGAACAATGATGTAAACATCATTATATATCATGTTATCATAATATATTCTACATTAAACATATCATTTATATATGAAATTTATTGAATGCTATATTTTCATATTATGCATAATCATGTCCAAGTCATTGTTTATTTACAACATTGAAATGTTTAAAGTCCACTGATTGAAATTGGGTAAATAAATTAAAGTTCACCTACATTATAAAATACTACAAAGCAATTAAAAATTATGTGAAAATACATATATTAATATAGAAAGGTAAATAAAATATTTTTAGATGAAAAGCAGACTATAAAACAGTATGTAATATTGTTATGCAAGATCTCCATGTTATATTAATTTTTGACAGGTACAAAAGACCTAAAAATTAGATACAAATATGTGAGTATACATAATGTGATCCCACTTGTGATTACTCCATTTATGCCCCAACACCTAAATGTATGTACAGATGAACAGAATAGTCTGGATGGCTATGTGCCAAAATGTGAAAGTGATCCTCTCTGGGTAACGAGCTTACTTGAATATATATGTTAAACTTTCTGTATTTTCTGAATATTTTTAATAGGTGTCTATTATTCTTATATTATAAACATTGTTTTTAAAAGAAGGTTACAGTTAGAAAATACCTTCAAATTATCAGATGCAGATTCTTCATTTCATAGAAAGGACTAGTGATTGGCTTAAGGTTACAGATAGTTCATTTCAAAGCAAGACCCAAACTCCCCCTGGAGAATCACGTGACTTGTTTCTCCTCCACTTAAGGCAAGTTCTCTGGCAGGAGGTTTCTGAGTCATTCATATAAACAGGCTTCTGTTAGACCTGCCCTGTAAAGTCTCCAAACTTGGACCAGACACACCTGAATCACAGCCCTGGCGCAAGCTGAGACCACCACTACGGAGGTTTAAAGTTGAACACAAACACAAGGTCATTTGTGCTAGCTTGGGCACTGGTGTTATAGGATATAAGATGTGGGAATAAATTATCACCATAAGCCAGAGTGGTCCAGGAAGGTTTCATGGAAAGGCAAGGTGAAGAGAGCAGACACACACACACACACACACACACACACACACACACACACGTAGGCAAGACATGCTCAACAAGTGTCAAAGGCATTGAGAGGAAAGAATAATTAATGGTCAGTGTCAGGGTCACTGTGTGCAGCGGTGCAGCTTGAGCTCTGCACGTGACCTGGGGGTTGAGAGGACCATTTACATTAGAGATTATACAAGTTCGTGTGGACAATGGCCCCCTTAAGGTCTACAGAGCCAAATCTGTACAACGGTACCACAACATCCTGGGGCCAGGGAAAGCTTCATGGAAAGCGAGTGTCCTTGAGATCAACATTTCAGGAAAAATCCAATTCTTAGTGGTTTAGTAACACTGTTCTGCTAATATTCCAATAATTTTTATAATATCTACAGTGAATGTACATAAGATTAAAAACTACAACAATTAAAGATGTGCAAACTTCTCTCTCAAATCAAAGAAATTTTCTTAATTGAAAAAAATTATCAATGAGCCTTTATTGTACTCTTAGGCATATCAGGTTTACTTATCGCTGTTGAAATTAATCAGATTTCTCAAAGGCATTCTTGAGAAACATGAAACTGATTACAGACACACTGATGAAAATGTCTTTCCCACATTGGCTGACATGAATCAGCCTTTTCTTTCACTTCACTGCTTAAGATAATTACTTGTATTTGTAAAGAATGCCCCTCTTACTTAGAAATTTCCAAGGCAGAATTTTAAACTGGATATGACAGAATTACTCCCAGATTTCGCACAAAACTTTAGGATTTGTTCAGTTTGAATTAAGAAGTCAGAACTTGGCATTTATTTTTAAATAAAAGGGTGAATCCCTGTGCTTCCCTCTTTCCTTTCCCTTACCTCTTGTTTTCCATTCCTTTTTCTTTTCCCCCTCGCTGGAATTCAACCTGGTGGCTGAACAAATAAATGAGTAAATGTATTAGGCATAATGAGAGCCAAGTTTCTCAAAGGCAGAGAAGACAGTTACAAATGTGGAAGGAAGAAGGCTAGAAAAAGCCCAGCGGGGTTGAATTGACATTGGAGAGAACAGTCTGAAATTGTGGTTTTTATAACATATATATGCACAGAGGGACATAAGTATTTATAAATACATGATTGTACACATATGTCAATATACACATATCTTTTCTAGCTCTGCCTATTGAGAGAGCCAAGAAGCAATGACACACTCTGAGCACACTGAGCACTCAGATCTTGGTTTGTAAATACTGTCCATTCTCCAAGGGCTTCTTGGAGAAATTGCTGATTCCAGAATTGGGGCAGGGAAAGTCCAGGATGAACCTGGAACATCTTTTTGAGCCAGAATCTAAGGAAATGCTCAATGAATAATGGATTAAAGACCATAAAAGCCAGCTTGAAGGAGCCCCCACCTGCCAAATAGGGGAAGTTTTGAGCATCAAAGTAAATAAAGATAGTAAAAGATTCTAATCCATTAAATGAGAATGTATGACTCTATACTGACCTATATAAATGAATAATAAATGGAGAAATAGAGGTGATAGGTTCAGGTGGGAGTCATCAGTGGCTGTTAATGCTGGTGAGTGGAGAGCTGATAAGAAATAAGATTTAAGTGCAATTTTCAAAAATGTCCCCCATAAAATACTAATCAATTACAAAGGGAAAAGTGGTGAATTTAAGGTGGCAAAAACATAGACAGCCATTTGACCAGGCGATCAAGGTTAGCATCATCAATGCAGAGACAAAGCAACACCATACACCTCCTTCTGTGATGCCCAGAAAAGAGCACAGCATCCTTTCTGGACATTCCTTGCCAAGAATGCACAGCCAGATTTGGATTCTGAAGAAACACTGGGTGGACCCAGATTCTGCAGAGTGAAAAGCTTGTCCTTCTTAAAAGTGTAAAGGACATGGGCCAGGCGCGGTGGCTCATGCCTGTAATCCTAGCACTCTGGGAGGCCGAGGCGGGTGGATTGCTCAAAGTCAGGAGTTCGAGACCAGCCTGAGCAAGAGCGAGACCCCCGTCTCTACTAAAAATAGAAAGAAATGATCTTGACTGCTAAAATTATATATATATAAAAAAAATTAGCCGGGCATGGTGGCGCCTGCCTATAGTCCCAGCTACTCAGGAGGCTGAGGCAGAAGGATCGCTTAAGCCCAGGAGTGTGGGGTTGCTGTGAGCTAGGCTGACGCCACGGCACTCACTCTAGCCCGGAAAACAAAGCGAGACTCTGTCTCAAAAAAAAAAAAAAAAAAAAAAAGTGTAAAGGACATGAAATACAGGGAAAGACTGAGGGACTGGTCCAGATTGGAGGAGTACAACATAACATGATAAGAAAGTGCAAAACATATCCCTGGACCAGAAAGAAAAAGAGACATTATTGTGAAGCTGGCAAAATTTGAAAGAGATATCTGTGTGTTGGATCTGTATTTGTGCCAATGGCGAGGGTTGGATGCTGATTTTGTAGGAGAATGTCCTTGTTTTTTGGAAACACACACTGGAGTGTTTGGGGATGATGGAACATCATGTCAAGCTTGCTGTCACAAAGGTTCTGCAAAACGACAATGAATATGTACAGAGGGCACGGAAGGTGGAGTAAATGTAAAATGTTAACAATTAGGGAATCCAAGAGAAGGAGATTCAGGACATTTTTGTACTGTTCTGGCAACTTTTCCTTAAGTTTGCAATCATCTTTTTTAAAAGTTATTTTTAGAAAACTTAAAAAAATAAATAGGGGGAAACTCGAGTGGTTTTTACATAATATAAAAAAATGACAAAATAAATAACAGTATTATCTTCCACTTATTGAGAACTGAGCACTGTATGTTCCTTTTCTCTTATCCTTTGAGGAGCCATCTGGAGAGATATTACTGTCCCGTCTTTAAAGAGGAGATAACAGGCTGAGAGAAATGAAGTTACTAGCTCAAAGTCACTCTGCAAGTTAGGCACAGAGACCAGATTCAAACCTGGGCAATCTGAGCCCAAAACCCACACTGTCAGCCACGATGCTGTGCTGCCTCTGTGTGGAATGATCAAATAGGGCACTACATTATCAGTATTATGGTTCAGCCTGTCCTGTGGGCCAGACACTGTGCTAATCATTCTAAGTTTGCAACTTTGTGAAGGCTGCACCCTTCTTATCTCCATTTTACACTTGAGACACTGCGGCCAAGAAAAGTTTGGTTTATACAGCTGACAAGTGTGGGAGCTGGCATTTGGAACCCCCTTCTGTCTGGCTTCAAAGCCCCTGCTTGTTACACCAAGAAAAGAGAAATTTCTTGCTGAATAGTGACAGTGCAAAAGGCACAGAGGGGCCAGTTACAAGTTTTAGTCCCTAGACTTTGGGACTGTGCTAATTCTAAATCGCTTTAATTAGTACTTGATACAGAGCGGACTGTGAACACAGTGCCTAGGGGGCCAGGATACATTTAGGAGTCCACAAAAATGTTCTTAATATAATTTCTTTTAAAATCAGATTACAAAATCAATATCATACATCTTGGATTATATTTGTTTTAATACCCAAGTGGTCATAACATATAATCTTTAATTTTTTTTCTTCTTTTTCTTTTTATGGGGGAAGAGATTCAAGAAGGTAAAAGTGCCCAGGGCTCATGAAAGTCACAATGTAATCCTGCAAGTGTATTTTTTTTTAGAAATTAGCGAATGAAAATGCGCCTTGGTCAGGCTGCACACAAGTCACACACAGCAAATGAACAGCTCTGAATTATGGATGGCTTCGCTCAGGACAGAATGCATCATTTAAAATCTACTGCAAGGGGCAAATCGTAATTGTATTGACCTCATGAAGTTGAAAAGGATTAGCCACACAGTAAGAAAAATGTTCAGTCCACAGGAGATATTAAAGCCATATCTCAAAGCAGCAACAAGATAAAAGCAATGATGGGCTTGTGATCTGGCAAATGTCCTTTTATTCTGTTTTTGTTGTCATAAGCCATTCTCCTACAGATCTTTCAGTCTTTGTATGTGACAATATCATGTTAATATCAAAATTTTA
The DNA here is from genome assembly GCA_028533085.1 of Varecia variegata. Classification (NCBI taxonomy): domain Eukaryota; kingdom Metazoa; phylum Chordata; class Mammalia; order Primates; family Lemuridae; genus Varecia; species Varecia variegata. Next base: position 149,006,071 of record CM052436.1, on the reverse strand, counting down.
TATGTGATTCTACTAGTCAGCAATTGAAAAATGGTTTGGCTACATGAAAGGAGTGGATGAGGATTTTTTTTCTTCTCCATTCTATGGTGTTCTCTAGCAGGAGAATACATTTTATTTTGAACCAAGGATAATTCAATCACATTGTTTTAAGCCAAATAGGAAGTTATTAAATCATGCAACTCAAAGTATCAAGGCTAGTCTGCCTTCAGGCATGGCTTGTTCAGGGCTTGAACAAAATGACCATACCTAATTCCTTTCTGTCTCTCAGCATGGCTTAACTGTCCTCTGTGTGTTACTTTCCTTTTCAGCCTATGTGTGATAACGAGATGGTGATAATAGTTCCAAATCTGGAGGATAGGAAAGATTTTTTTCCCAACATTGCCATAACACTATTAGGATTCACTGGCCCAGCTTGGGAAACATGATCACTCCTGATCACTATGGCCAGTGCTCATTGGCTGGGGCCTGGGTTATAAATTCTGGCCTAAGCTAAAATTGATGGAGAACTGGATGCATTAATGTGAACTAGATTCCTTAATGAGAAGTCATACCCATTTTATAGATCAACAAACTGAGGCCTAGTTAACAAAAACAAAAACCCCCAAAGTCTCTCTGTGCTCCCAAATCTATGACTTCAGCCACTTAGGGGTATATCCCTGGACATATATAAGAGGTGGTTTGGCTTAGTGTTAGGGACAGAGGCTCTAAAATCAGTGTACCGGGATCACTCGCTTTCATTTTGGGCAGGTAATTTAACCATTATTCCTTAGTTTCCTCATCTGTGAAATTGGGATGATAACTGCATGTCCCTCACACTGCTTTACATGAGTCCAAGTAAGTACCTGGCATACAACCAACATTTAAAAAAAGGCAAATTACATTGCCACTATTTTGAACACCAAGGCATACATAGCATGTAATCTGCAAACCAGCGACATAATTATTAAAATATATGAAAATGTTTTATGATAATAAAAACATCAAAGATTATTTTTATTACACTCAAAGTCAAAAGGGATTTGATTTTTTAAAGTAAATTGTGAGGGGAAAAAAGATGAGAGAATCTACAGAATTTTAAAAACTTAGACATATTAACCAATCTTAATATGTGAGTTGTGTTTGGATAGTGACTCAAATTTTTAAAAATATTATTCTAATGGGACCACTGGAAATTTTAACATTGACTAGATGTTTGACGATAGTGAAGAATTATTATTAATTTTATTATGGAGGTAATGGGATTGACATAGTGTTTTAAAGGGTCCTTATTTAGAGATACATGCTGTAATATTTATTAAATGATGTGATATGGTGTATGAGATTTACTTTAACATAATAAAATAAAATAATGTAATGCAGAAACTGGGATGTTAGTCATAGTTACAAAGTTTCAGTTAGACAGGAGGAAGACATTTTTTGAGATCTATTGTAAAGCAGGGTGACTATAGTTAATAGTAATAATGTGTTGTATATTTCAAAATTGCTAGGAAAGTAAAATTCAAATATTCTCACCACAAAAAATAGTAAGTATACAAGGTGACAGATATATTAATTAGCTTGCTCTAATCATCCCACCATGTGTACATATATCAAAATATCACGATGCACCTCATAAGCATATATAATTATTGTTTGTCAATTAAAAAACCCTATGTGATGAGTACATTGGCATTCATTAAATATTTTGCCAACTTCTGTGTTTGTTAAAATTTTTTTCATTTTTAATGACTTAAAAAGAACACAGAGAGAGGCACAAAGTCAGGGCCAAGAGAAACTCAAAGACACAAGTCCTCTGTGCCTTAACCCCAGCATGACGTGACCAGTGCAAGAGGCCAGTGAGGAGTGAAAAGAAGTTGATACTGCAAACAAGGCATTCTTGCGTCATAAATTCTAGCTTTATCTAGGACAGTTGTGATCACCAACGTTCTTCACTTGCAAAATTAGAGAGTTATGCTATATCAATGGTTTCTAAGCTTTAAAAAAATTTAGTAACACAAAAATTATTTTTTCAAGTTGAACACTTATACAAAAGTCTGGTAAGCGAAACAGATGCAAATAGAACTGCAGGCTTTGGAAGAGAGGATTAAAAGAAAGCAGGGCCCCCTCCCCACCAGAGAGGTAGCAGGAAGGTGGGGTAGCCAACCTGAGATACTTTCTCACAGTCCCTAGAGTTCCTAGTAACCCAGCATAAAAGCCACTGAACTATTTAACACATGATAATGATAATGATATAAAAAGTAGTTTATAGAATACTTGACATTATCAGGCACTGTTAGGCACACCATACACACATAGTATCATTTACTCCTCACAATAACCCTAGGAGGGAGGTATGATTGTCATACCCATTTTATAGATCAACAAACTGAAGCCCAGAGAATTCTGTGTCCAATATCACACAGCTGGCAATGTGGCAGAGTCATGGGCTCACACCATGCCCACGGTACCACACTGGCTCACAAAAGCCCTTCTCTCCAAATTGCCTTCCCTCCCACTGCCCAACTTCCAGCAGTTTATATTTTTACTTTTTCTGGTTTATTTTCTAGGTCAGTTGCTCTATGAAAACAGAATGGCATGTGGTTTGGTAATACAGTATCAACTCTACTCCAAATTTCAGGGGGAAAAAATCTCCCCTGCAGTGTTCAGACCTACAATGTGGGCTTTCTGGGAGCCCATGTGTGAAGATGGTGGAACCCATTTATTTGTTCCCTTTTGTTTTCCTATTAGCTCGTCATTATGATGAGAAAATGCAAATGGATTAAATAAACTGCAGTAGCTGTCTGATAGAAACCAGGAGACGTCAAAGTCTCTCATAAACGGCACTAAGTAGATCTGAGAAATCACCTTATGCCAACATTGTTCCATTATTTCCCACACATCACTATTACCGAGTGTGAATGCAGGAAAATGGAACTAACTTCTCCCCCAAAACCCCAACCTTTGTGTATCTAAATACATGGACAGTGTGTGTTTATTTAAGGTGTCTTGCCTAATGATAGTCTTCTCTAAACTGCTTTTTGGGGAATAAGCTGATGGCTCACTTTGGCTTTGGGTGGCACTTTCCTCAAGTGCAAAGAAGTGACAGTTATTGCTGTTCACTGCAAGGGACAGGCACTGCCAACCGGCTTTCTCGAGTCTCCTTTTCTCTGGATGTTTGCACAGATGTATCCACGCACATCTGGGCGGCCTTTTTCATTCCATCAGGATTTTAAAGTTGAAATCTCCAAATAAATCTGTTCTCCCAACCGGTTCCAGATCAAGACAAGATACAAATATCTTTAGTCTCTGTTTTTCATAAACCCATGCCTTCATCTCAAAATGTCTTTGATTTTTTTCCTCTATGCTCTCTTGGGAACTAATTAGATATTCACTTGAATTACTCTCTTTTAAAAAAAAAACTAGATAACTTTACTCTTCACATCAAACGCATCCCGTGTTCCTGATGTTTCCTGGTTAGTATTTGTCTTCTCCTTCGAGGCTTTAAGCTCCGTGAGGATGAAATGTTGTCCCCTTCCTTCCAGAGCCCACAATGTGTCATGCTCTTTAGGCCTGCAATAAATATTTAGTCAGTTCCTCTCCAGAGTGAGTAAAGAGTTAAAAACACAGACTTGAAAACTCCTCAAGGGGTTTTGTTATTTCTATATTTTGTATCTCTATTTTGTTATTTACATACACACAATTCTTAGCATAGAATGTCTTTGGATGCTCAAAAGTTACATGTAGAAGGCATTATTATTACTACTATGCACTGACTCTCCCTTTTCTGGAATCTATGTTAAAGTTTTAAATAGAATGGGAGGAAAATCAACATATCAAATAGAGTTTTAAAGCATCAGCAATTATTATTACTACATTATCCAAGTCCATATGTATGTACTGAAAACCCTTATGTCCCTGCTGCTGTTAGACACTCTGCAAGAATCAGATGCGGGGAGGGGAAGGGCAATTTCTATTTGCAAGGATTTGGTAATGTTGTCAAGGAAGTCTAAGGGCTTGTCTTTGCTAGAGAAAACCTATGGAGACCTACGGCATTAAGTTGTGGAGGCTGCTCCTCAGTGTCAGCCTGGACCAGTGATTCCCACACTTTTGTGGGTTTGGACCAGTTATGTTGCAACTTCATTCTGGGGTTTGACATCAGGCTGTCAAGTGAGGACGCTAAACACATGAATACATGCTATTTATTTGACCATTATTTCATAAAAGTAGGACATCTCAGTATTTTTTTTAAAGGGATAAAGGACAATGCTTTCAATGGATTAAATTTTGATTTATGAAAAACTCATCATGTTGTATGTATGGGATTTTTTTTTTTTTTCCTATTTGCTGGGAAGTGACAGAAATTCTGCTGGTTCGGTGACCATGAGGGCTCTCGACGTGTGAAGTGCTTATTTGTATTGGGTCTCAGGGAGAGCGAGTGAGTGGCTTGGCAGCTGCAGGGGTGTTAATCAAGATCTAGCACACTCAGGAGCTCTCTGTCCACTTTCCACAGCTAGTTTCACAGCAGACGTCAGGGATGTTTGCCTCTGGCTCCTGGGAAATGAGGACACATAGCAGGAAGGAGGTTTAGCTGGCTGTCACCTGCCAGTGGGCACTGTAGGAAGTTTGTTGGGTGTGGAGAGGAAATGGTGTGAATTGCAGGAAGTATAAATCCTGATAGCGCCCTAGGGTGGGGTAATGCACCCTGGGCTTCCCCACCCTTGACACAGCCTTCCTGGGCTGGGGCAGAAGCCAGAAATAGGCAGTGAGACCCCACATGCTTCCCCATTATAAGCTGATATTCCATGTCTCACACTAGTATTGTATGGTCTGGCAGAGATAGTGAGCTGGAAGGATTGATTCTGGTGTGGTATGGCCTCCAGTGAGAAGCTCAGAACACCAGAAAGCTAGCTTTCTCTCTTTCCTCTCTCCTCCCCTCCCCTACTCTCCCCTCTTCTCCTCTTCCCTCCTCTCTTCTCCTGTCCTTTCCTTTCTTGACAGGAGAAAGGAATCCTGGGCTCTGTTGCCCAGGATTAAGTGCAGTGGCCCAATCACAGCTTACTGCAGCCTCAAATTCCTGGGCTCAAGCAATCCTCCTGCCTTAGCCTCCCAAGTGTAAGCTACTTATACAGTATACTTAGCTGGGACTATAAGTGCACACCACCTCTCCTGGCTAATTTTTCTTATTGTTTGTAGAGGCAGGGTCTCACTATGTTGCCCAGGCTAATCTCAAACTCCTGACCTCAAACAATCCTCCTTCCTTGGCCTCCCAAAGTGCTGGGATTACAGGCGTGAGCCATCGCACCTGGCCCAGAAAGCTTTCTGTAAGTTTGCTAGCCCTTTGGAAGGTTTCAGACCCAGAGTTTTCTGGGTCAGCCACACATGCACATATTACATGTCAGGGTCAAGGTAACCTAGGCAGATCTGGCATCAGGAAATGGGGTTACTATTTCCACATTCTTTATACTGCTGAAGAGGAGCTGAAGGGAAGAATTAGACTTGAAGGTGCCATAAATGTACATGCGAGCACACGTCAATGTATAAAGCAGCAGCCTGTCCATCAGAAATAGAACATGAGCTATCTATGCCTTTTTCAATGTTCTAGTAGCCACATTAACAAAGTAACAAGAAACAGGGTGAAATTAATTTTAGTAATTTTCACAATACATTATATAGCCCAATATATCAAAAATATTATCATTTCATCATGTAATTGATATAAAAAATTATTAATGGGATTTGTGCATTCTTTTCTTTTTGTACCATGTCTTTGAAATCCAGGGTATATTTGATACTTCTAGCACATCTCAATTTGGACAAGCCACATCTCACGTGGCAAGTGGCTACATATTGGCTGTATAGATCTAAAGGTTAAAAGCACATTGTTAGTTCTATTTTAAAGATTTTTCCCCTTAGTATCAAAGCAAAAAGATGTTCAAAATAAAATAATTTTTTAAAATTAAGTTATAAAATAGTATTGAATTTTTGCTTTTATTTTTTGATATGTGGATATATATACACATAGATAAAGGCTGGAAGAGTTACTTGTCAAAATGAAAACAATGGTTTCCTAGGAGTAGTTGGATTAAAGTGAATTGTATTCTTTTAATTGCTCTTACTGATTTTCTATGTTTTCCTTTAACAAACATGTAATATTTATGTAGTGGAGAAATAATAATATATTTCTTTTTATCAAAGAATCTGAAGTAAATATGACGAAGTGTTGACATCTGTTAGTTCAGAATGATGACTAGACTAGATATTTAGTGTAGTATACAGTGCACAGACACTATTTTAAAATTTTTCTCTCATACAAAATTAAAAGGTTTTTACAATTAGTATATGTTCATTGAAGACAAATTTAGAAAAATAAATAAAAATAGAAAATGTTAATGCCTAGGTTTTGTGAGTACATATATATGTATATGCAGATATATATATATTATATAGCTTTATTTTTAAATAAAAATAAAATCTATTTTTAAATAAAAATATAATATATATTTTTAAATAAAAATACAAAAATAGAAATAGTACAGGGTTTCATTCTGGGTTTTTGTTTTTTCACTTTACCCTTTCACATTTCCTGGAAGTTGGCACTTTCTACAGATGCAACATGATCTTAACAACTCCATATTAGACAGCAGCCTGGCAGAGGCAGCCTCATAAAGGAGTTTTAGGGCTGGATTTTATGCCTGCTCTGCACAGGTTCAAATCCCAGTTATGACACTTTCCAGCTACATAACAATGGGAAAATTACATATATACATCAGGGTTGTTTTAATATTTTTTTTAATCTGTAAGATGGGGCAAATAACAGTATACACCTTGGAGGTTTTAATGTTTGTAAAATACATTATAAAACACATTTTACCCAGTTTGTGGAGATATTTGCTTTCTAACTGAAGATTGTGGAATTCCTTCTCCCACTCCTGTTTCCTAAACTTCTCATGCATAGTTATTACTAGCATTTCCCTAGATACATTCTAAGGAGCACCAGTTCTGGTTGAGATCAATAGGCAATAACTGAAAAAAGAGGAGGGGGTTCCAGGTTGAATTTGGGAAATTCTTGTTAAATAAGTGTAATCAGATATGTTTTGTACAGGCCTTTAATATGCTAGTCTGCACTGGCAATTTCCAGCAAAGGCTACAATATGATGTGTTTGCCATCCTTTCTTTAATTAGCACTTTGGGGACTAGTGTTCTGCCCAGCATGCTTTGGGAAATGCTATTTTGTACTTCAAACAACAATTTCAATTGCATAATGCTTTGAAAATGGAGGGCTCATGTTATCCAAAGTCCTGGCAATCTCAGGCTTAGGCAGAAAATCTTTTGGTTCACTCGTTTTCATAATTGTTTTTGGAAAACCTTTCCTAGTATTTCCTCCCAAGAATACAAGTGAATTTTCTCTTCGTTAGGTGGCATCTGGGCCTTCCTATCAGAGGATCATGACATCATGGGGTCGTACTCAAGCAGCAAGAGATGCAGAGATCTGTAAGGTGAAGCTACAAGAACCCCAGGACATTTTTTTGGAAATTGGTACATGTATTAGTTTTCTAGTCTGTGTAACAAACTACCAATTTATTATAGCAGCTTAAAACAATGCACTATATTACCTCACAGTATCAAATGCTGAGCATATTTTAACTGGGTTTTCTGCCTTAGTGCAATTCAGGGGCTGGCTGGGGCTGAAATCTTATCAGAGGCTCAACTGGGAATGAACTGGCCTCCAAGCTATGCAGGTTGTTGGCTGTGTTCATTTTTTTTTGCATCTGTAAAAATCATGGCAGGTTTCTTCTTCGAAGCCAGCAGGAGGGTCTCTCCCCACTGTACCAAGACTCTTACATAATAAACTGTAATCATGAGAGTGACAACCCATTACCTTACCTTTGCCATAGTCTATTGGTCAGAAGCAAGATATAGACAGGTCTTGGACTTGCTCAGCGAGAGGGAATTATATAAAGTGTGGATCATTGGAGGACACCTTAGGGTGTGTCTGCCATAGTACATTTTCTAAAAATCCTGAATGGGACATTATTTTCTGTGGCAGAGCTGAAATCTTATTAATGAATGGTTGCATCCCAGTTAATCCAGTTATTTCTTTATGTCATTTGTATCGACTGTAGACTGGAATCAATGTATTCTAGTTTTTATTTAAATTGTGCCCTCTTTCTGAATCTCTCTCATCTCTTTAACTAGATTTTAAAAGTAAAAGGCAAAGATAGTATTTCTTAGTATTCTTCATAGCTATTAGTGTGGAGCTCAGAGTAGGCTTTTAGGAGATGCTTGTTGCATATATGAATGAAGTTCTTGGCCTATGTTAGGCCATCGCTTCCTAGCTGGGGGATCTTTGGCAAATGGCTTAATCACTCTAAACCTCAGTTTCTGCAACTATAAAATGGGAATAATAATATTTCATGGAGAAATTTTGTAAAAGGGTAACTCAAATCTTATCACCGCCTCCTGCTTTAAACCTTCAATAACTCTCCGTGCACTTACAGTTAAATTCGAATTCCTTGCTTTGGCATCTAGGCCCTACATAAGCTGCCTCTGCCCTTCTCTCCAATCCCATCTATTGTCACTCTCTCCCACTCAATATGCTGAACCACACAGACCCTGTTAATGTGCCTAATTATCTTCAGTTCCTTCCTGCCCCAGTGCCTTTGCATTTGCTGTTACTCAGTCTGGAATGTTCTTCCCACAGATCATATCACCAGTTTCTCCTTATCACCCAGGACTCAGCTCAAAAGTCAACAGCTCTAAAAGCCCCTGCCAGCCACCTCCATTTGCCATGGTGCATCTCATTACCCTGCTTTACTTTCTTTATAACAGTTATCACTTCTGAAACTCATTTCTTATTTGCACATATGTTTATTG
>CM052436.1:148969474-148996718 GCA_028533085.1 Varecia variegata | reverse complement strand
AGACATATAAACAGAGGGTAGTATGCAAAAAAATTAGTAATAGTTTTATATTCGGGATAAGTAAAACTGGGGTACTACTCAGAACTGACACACTAAATTTCTTCCTCTTAACCACTTGATTTTTGTTTTTGTGTTTATTGGTACTTGGTTCTAACAGGAAAAGGAGATGTCTGGCATATAGATTGTAATTTAGTGCCTGGCACACATTAATAGTTAATTGAATTGAAATAATAGCAAAATCTAATGATATTGCTACTGGTAATTCATGAGGCAAAAACGAAATGGTGAAACACCCCCATTAAAGCAGTATTTCTTGAAAAATGATTCCCATTGGTGCAAATTTATTTATATTATTATAAATTAATGTATACTTATGGTACTGATTTATTAAAATAAATTGAACCCATTCTTTGGGATATTTAGAAAAACAATTCAGAATAATCATTTTATTTTACTTTTCCAAAAGATTGAAACAATTGGTTTCAGCTGCAGTGTGCGCTTGTAAGAAGTTAGTATTGCCTATATTTTTGCATAAATTTGCTATAGCTTTTGAAAATGACTTTTGGCAAGATGGGGGAAGGGAAGAAAAAAATATCAAAACTCTGTCGGACACTGCCATCTGCTGGTAAACTTTCAAAATGCAACCTTGGGCTCGTTTCTCGTTAAAAATGTAATTCAGGGATCCAAATTCCTCTGTTATTCAAATTCATGTAAAACCTGGAATCCAGATTAGAGTTTTCTTTGACTATTAATGTAGTATAAATAAAATTTCAAGCTATCAGAACAACTGAATGAGCCGTTTCCCTATTGTGCTGAAGAAATTCCAATTCCGGATTTTATTTTTAAATTCCCCATTAAAAAAATGATTATCGCTATCATTTAACCATCTGCATGGGGCTAAATCAGCAAATTAAAGAGCCCAGAGCAAAACCCTGTCTGCAGTTTACTAGATTGGCGCTAAATTAGTTTAATTTTCTTGGTCAAGTGCCCATCACAGCACTTTCCCTTCACTCCATGTGGCGATAATAAAAACTGACACGTCTAAAATATGAGACTTGCCTTTGCTCAGCACTAATCCGGGGCCCGTTGCCAACTATGGTCTTTAATGTGTCCTATTCTGCATCTACTTAAGACTCGGCTGATGTTCAGGCCGTAGGCTACCGCGGAGATCAGCACAAAGGGAGTTGGCGATTCCTTGCTGGGACCCAATGGTCATGAAGGCTGCTCTTCTTTTTTAAAATTATTTTTTAGAGATGACAGTATTGCTATGTTGACCAGGATGGTCTCAAACTCTTGGCCTCAGCCTCTGGAGTCCCTGGGATTACAGGCATGAGCCACCGCACCCAGCTGCAGACTGCCCTTCTATGGGATGTGCCCCAGACAAATGGGTGGTTGTGATTTTTCTGGACTGAACTTCTCCCACTTTCAGATCTTTCCTGAGTTGGAAAGCAAATGCACTTTCCCCAAAGTTAGTGGAGTTTTAGTAACAACTGTCATCTTTCTTAAAGTTAATATTCTGGAGTCTGTACAGGAACATGCTTTCTAGTCTGATCCAAATGCGGCTGGGTTTGAATTGACTGTCACCTCTTGGGAAACAACAAGGATATGGGTTGTGTGTGTAGGAGTGTCATGTAATTATATACATTTTTTGTTCCCAAAGCATCCCTAAGCCTTCATCAGATTTTCAAAGTGGCCTCTAACTTCTCCCCATTCCTCCAAACAGTTAAGACTGCCTGTGACTCTGTCATGAAATGAAGATACTGATGGCACAGAATTCGCAGGGCTGTGGTGAGGATAATTCGAGGTGGGTCAAAATCACAGGCAGAGTGCCTGGTGCATGCAAATATTAGTTTAGATGAGGGAATCAGATTAGGGGTCAAAGCTATTACTCAAAATACAAGCCACAGTAGATGCAATTTGGACTTATTGAGAATGAACTTATTTCGAATCACTTAATACTGGCAGCATCCTCCTAATCTGGCCACAGTGTAACTCCAGTAATTGGTCTGGTGATGTCATTGCCATTATCATAATTGGGCCTGATTTGCCTGAAAGGAACTGAGCTGTGACCTTTGGTGAGTTCACATTTTTACCAACAATCCTCGATTACCTGCAGCAGAAAATGCTCCTAGGTCCCATCAAGGGCTTCCAGATATCTACAGGGGTTTAGAGAGGACATTTCCCGCGATTTCATTAGTGAGGAACTCAGATAATGCTGAGGTAGATGCTTGACAAACGTTCGTTCCCATTCACTATTTAATCTAGGAAAAACAGTTTCATGAAAGAAATTCAGCCCCCGCTGAATTAATCAGGTATTATTTGGTGGCTAACATTGTTCAAAATTCTATTTCATTACTCAGTGAAAGCAAGTATTAGAGAGTGAAAAACGCATTGACTGGGAAATCTGAAAGACTTGATTTTAAATTTCGTTTCTTGGGGATGATCTTGGAGAATTAACAAACTACCTAAGACTCCAGTTCTTTATAAAATGAGGGTTTTAATCTCTACATTATGAGAGTCACTGAAAAAGCCAATACACACAGAGCGCTCAACAGAAGGCAAACAGTTACGTGAATTAAGGAAAAGTCCCTGCCCTCACAGTGCTTACATTCCTGTGGGAGGAGACAGAGGTAAAATACTTGCCAGATTGTCCACTTCAGGGACATGGGACATTTATCAACCAGCTCCAGACCCCAGGGACATTAACTCCCACACTGTGGATCTGTGCTTGGACGCAGGCTGAGGGGCCTGTAGGCAGCTCTCGAACAGAGGAAGGAGGGGTTGCAAGCCTGGGGCAGGATGCTGCAAGCATAAGGTGAGGCTGAGCTCATGGAACTGTCCACTGCAGTCAGAGGTGGGCCAAGGGGCTGGTTTTAGGGCATGGTAGGTTTCTGTTGCACTGGGGTGGTGGTATTTCATACAGCATTGCCAGAGATGGTCTCTTGAAGGAGGATATCTCCTTTTTTTTTTTTTTTTTTTTAGAGATGGGGTCTTGCTATGCTGCCCAGCTGGCCTGGAACTCCTGGGCTCAAGTGATCTTCCAAGCTCAGCCTCCTGAGTAACTGGGACTCCAGGCAGGCAGCACCTGGTTTAGACCTCTAAACCAGTATCTGGATGATGAGAAGGGACCCAAGATGTAAGATCTGGGGGAAAGCATTTCATGCAGAGGAAACAGCAGGGGAAAATGTGAAAAGCCATGAGGCAGAAACAAATGTTGAGTTTAGAGTGCAGTAGGGGAGGGGCGGAGTGCAAGAGGACCAGACACTCTTCAATTGCTCTTCCCTCTGTCTGGAAAGCTCTTCCCCAGATCTTCATGGCTACTCCTTGTGCTCACGGGGGTCTCGTCTTGACTGCTTCATCTAAAACTGCCCACCTTATGCTGTGCCCCCACCACGCTACTTCCTCACTGTGGGTAGTGGGTTGAATGGTGGACCCCAAAAAGTTATATCCACTTCTGAAGCGCTGGAACTTGTGAATGTGATCTTATTTTGGAAAAAGGGTTTTTGCAGATTTGATTAAGGTAAAGATCTTAAAATGAGGTCACCCTGGATCATTCCAATGACAAGTATCCTTGTAAGAGACACCAAGAGAGGTGGAGGAGGTAATGTGATAATGAAGCAGAGATCGGAGTTATGTGGCCATAAACCAAGAAAATCCTGGAGCCACTAGAAGCTGGAAGAGACAAGGAAGGATTCTCCCCTAGAGCCTTTGGGAGAGTGGCCCTGCTGACACCTTAAAATTTCAGACTTCCAGCCTCCAGAACTGGAAGAGAATGAATTTCTGTTATAAGCCACTCGGCTTGTGGCGATTTGTCACAGCAGCCACAGGACACTAATATACCTACCCAACTGGCTCCTTTGTGTCTTTGCTTATTGCCTGGTCCTCCCACTAGGTCATAAGTTCTATGGGAGCAGGGACTTTGTGTTGATCACTGCTCTGTCCCCAGGCATGTGTTGCCATTTTCCACTGATTCTGTTGTCTGAAGTTGCCCTTCTAAGTAGAGAAGAGTCAAAACTGGCATGTTCTCCTGCCCTGCTTGACAGAAAGAATACTGTGCTTCTACTTTGTGGATGGCGCTGGGCTCAGAGTGAACTCCTGTGTCCAGCAGGGTTCAGTCAGGAAAACAGAAACCACACTAGGTATGTTAACAGAGGAGAGTTAGTACAGGGTATTAGTACACAGATGTTGAAAGGCTCAAAGAGCAAAGGAGGTATACATTTAGACAATCCAGTTGTCACCTCTAGAGCTGGTGAAACAAATGGGAAGAGTTTGAGGTTATCAGATTTAAGGAGCTCAGAGGAGGAAACGACCCTGTGACTGTTGGCATCTCAGAGGGGGCCCAAGGCTGGTCTTGGGAATGCCGGAAGGAGCTGGAGGCTGGAGCCAGCTGCTGCTGCTGGGCTGGAGCAACTTCCACAGGAACAGTAAGCAAACAGGCAGAAGGAGGTCCCCTCTCCAGGGCCTCCTACTTTCTTCTCACTTCCTCCTGCCTTCCCAACTCCTGCCATGCTTCCTGTTAACAGACTCCAACAGGAAGCCGCTGACAAAGACATCTGAGAAATGTAGCTTGTGTGTAACCAGGTAGAGAGATGGATTTGGAGCTCAGAGATAATAGCTCAGCAATGAGCATAGACAGTGATCAAGATATTTGGCCTGGCATCAAAAAACATAACAAAGATGAATACTTTATAGGCCCATGCATATGTGTAATTGCTTCGTTAATCATACATGTCATTTTTTGCTTAATGTCTGTCTTCCCCACTAGACTTCAAACTCCGTGAGGGACTCTATTGTTTATTTCCTCCCTGCTGCATCTCCAGTGTCTAGAACAATGACTGTGATGGAGCTGGCACTTCTAAAATGTTAACTAACTGCTTTGCTGAGTTTTTGTCCTCACTTGATTTAATGCTTCTGAAGGGCTATGCTATTCTTTATGTTATAATGAAAAGTCTTCTTTCCTTGTATAAATATGACATAGCCCTTATATTTAGTGCTATTATTCCAAAGGCAGGGCGGTGAGTGAAGGAGAAAGTTGGCAGGTGGCCACTCTGGAGTCTAAATTACCTCATTGAGCTGTCTGCACCAGACCAATTATTGTTAAATCCTCAATATCTGCTTCTATTTGTTTCATGTCAGCATACTCACGGACTCTTCAAGCAGGCTTTGTTTAGAAAATTCCTTTACGTCTGTCTTTATGGAAACTGAAAACTGATCGTTTTTCTTCTGAATAATGTGAATATGATTTAAACGTGGTTCTTCACCAGGGATGATTTCGCCCTCCCAGAGGACTTCGGCACTCTCCAGAGACACTTTTGGTTGTTATACCTGGGAGGTGTTGTTGGGGTCTAGTGGGCGGAGGCCAGTGATGCTGCTAAACATCCTGCGATGCACAGCACGGCCCTCCCTCCACAACGAAAAACTGTCTGGCTCAAAATGTCAACAGTGCTGAGGTTGAAAAATCTTGATCTGATTTAAAATATGTATATTTTTATTTACTACTCCATGAAAGAAGTACAATGTAGTGGGAAAAGTATCAGCTCAGAAATCCACAAGATTTGACTTTACATCTTGCTTCTTCCTTGCACCAGCTGTATCATCCTATGGAAGAAATTGCTTAAGAAGTTGCTGAAGACTTCAATTTCTCATCTATGAAATGGGAGAATTAAATCCTGGCTTATTGCATTATTATGAGGGTTGCGTGCATTAACCAATGTATGGTGCCTGGCACATAGGAGTCCCTCGATAAATAGCAACTAGGTATATGAAGAAAGCATGTATGTTCAAATGCATTTGTGCTACAAGAGGCCACTCTAAAAGTACTTCTCTAACTTTTTAATTGCTTTCCCCCCCTCAAGGAATAGAAATCTGGAAAACCACGTAAAACACACATTTCCCAGAGCAAGTTTTTTATTAATGGTGTTTAACAAAACCTTGATCTATACAGTCTGACTTATTCTAAGGGCTTTAATTGGCATCACCACGTTCTTCAAAGCAATAATCTCATAAGAATCAGAGTTAGAAGACATCAAACTATGAATACATGGGGACAATACAACAAATGTTTGAAATTGGGATATAGCAATATAAGTGCAAAGAGACACTTCTCAAGGGTGTTAGAAGTTAAAAAATAAAAGCAATTAGACTTAGGTCTAACAAAACAAAAAATAACTTAAAACATTCACTCAGTTATAAAAGATTACCTTAACAATATAAAAATGCTCGTTTAGCTATACTATTATTATAATACAAGTTAATTTAAATTTTGCTCCTTTATGGCTTGCCTAAGTGAAAAAAATATATATATAGAGAGAGTTAGAGACAAGGTCTTGCTTTGTTGCCTGGGCTACTAGAGTGCAGTGGCATCATCAATCGTCATCATAGCTCACTGCAACCTCAAACTCCTGGGCTCCAAGGGATCCTCCTAGCTCAACCTCTCAAGTAGCTGGAATACAGGCATGCACCACCATGCAAGGTTAATTTTCTTTTTTATCTTTTATAGAGACAGGGTCTTGCTATGTTGCCCAGGTATGTCTCAAACTCCTGGCCTCAAGCGATCCTCCTGCCTCAGCCTCCTAGTGCTAGGAGGTGTGCTAGGATAACAGGCATGAGCCACCTCACCTGGCCTAAGTAAATATATTTTTTAAAGTTTGTTTTTCTAACTATTAGAGTAATGCAAGTTCATTCTAGAAAAACTTAGAAAATATAAGAGAGTAAAAAGAAGAGAATGATAAAATGAACTATAATCCAATAACCTAGAGATAGACACTTTTAAAATTTCGGCACATTTCTCTTATAGTCACTAATGAATATTTTTGGGAGCTGGGGCTACTGCTTCAGATTCATATCGGACTGGGTTCGCTCCTCAGGGTCTGGATTTATAGCACTTTGCACCTTATCTAGCATATTTTGGGGGTTTCTTTTCCACCAAATTGTTTGTTGGCTGATGGAATGGGTCCTTGATTCAATATATGTATTAGACTGTAAAATTATATGAAAATAGTATACCATTAAAGACTTAAAATCACAGGTTACCTTTTATAACTGCTTATGTATTATGTTGTATCATATGAAATTGCCTATATAGAACAATTTTATACAAAAATGATGATTTGATTACAGCCTCTATTCTATCACAAGCTTTTTGAGGACTGCTGGTGAATCTTGTTCCTCTTTTATACCACCTGCAAAGCTTGGATGAGAGCTTTGTAGAAGGAAATGCTTAAACATTAAATACTGCATCATATATCCATGTGTGTATGCTATGAGGCCCCCCAAAGACTTCACATGAAGCCAATAATTCCATAAGCTCTTTTGTGGAATTTTGTGTTTTATTATCTTTCCTTACACTTAAAAATAACTATGTTTCTACATTGTTGGTGGGAATGTCAAATAGTGCAGCCATTGTGGAAACCAGTTTGGTAGTTCTTCGACAAATTAAACATAGAATTACCATATGAGCCAAAAATTCCACTTCAGGGTATATATACCCAGAAGAATTAAAAGCAGGTGTTCAAATACTGTACACAAATATTTATAGCACCATTCACAGTAGCCAACAGGTGAAAATAACCCAAAGTCCATCAAGTGAAGATTGAACCAACAAAATGTGGTATATCCATACCATGGAATATTATTCAGACATAAAAAGGAATAAAGTGCTGATACATGGATGAACTTTAAAAATGCTATGCCAAATGAAAGAAGCCAGACAAAAGACCACACATTGTATAATTCCATTTATATGAAATATCAAGAATAGGCACATCCATAGAGACATAAAGGAGATTAATGGGGTAGGTATGGAAAGTTATTATTTAATGAGTATAGAATTTTCTTCCTTCCTTCCTTCCTTCCTTCCTCCTTCCTTCCTTCCTTCCCTCCTTTCCTTCCTTCCTTTCTTTTCTTTCTTGTGACAAAGTCTTGCTGTGTTGCCCAGGCTAGAGTGTCGTGGCGTCATCGTAGCTCACTGCAGCCTCAAACTCCTGGATTCAGGCAATCCTTTTGCCTCAGCCTCCCAGGTACCTGGGACTACAGGCACATTCCATGATTCCCAGATCATTTTTCTATTTTTTGTAGAGATAGGGTCTCGCTCTTGCTCTGGCTGGTCTCAAACTCCTGGCCTCAAGTAATCCTCCCACCTTGGCCTCCCAGAGTGCTAGTATTACAAATGTGAGCCACCGCACCTGGCCTTAGAATTTTTTTTGAGGTGATGAAAATATTCTGGAACTAGATAGCATGATGGTTGCACAAGGGCTTTAATTGGCATCACCAATTAAATGTGATGTTTTAAGCATCACTAATGGTAAATTTTATGTTATGTGTATCATACCACAACATAAAACAGAACCAAAAAACCCCACGTTTTGTTACCTAAATTAGTCAGGATTCTTTTGTTTTTAAGGGACTGAATCAAATCAAATTGGTTTTAAAAAAGAGAGTGGGGAGAAGATTCATTGTCCCACAAAACTGGAAAGCCCAAAAGTAGAGCTGACCTTGGGGACTGATGTCAGGAACTCAGACAACATCATCAAAATACTGTCTTTCCCTCCTTCCATTTCTCTCTCTCTCCCTCTACGCCCTCTCTTCTCTTTCCTCCGTATGTTGACCTGATTTTCTCCTTTTACAGGTGCTCTTTCCCTGTGTGGCAGGAGAAGGCCACACAAAGCAGCACCAGCATGCAGACCCAGGCTTCCGTCACCAGCTGAGGGACCCCAGAGAAAGAGGAAGGCAGCACTCAGCTGGCGAGGTGGTATTGAGTAGGGGCAAGAAGATAGACCTCCTAACACTCCTGCTTTACCAGCTATGTGATCTTGAGCAAGCTTCTGTATCTCTTTGAACCTCAGTTTCCTCATCTGTAAAATGGGGATAATCATAGTAGCTACCTCTTTGGGTTGACAAAAGGATTAAATGAGTTAATATATGTAAAGGGCTTAGAACAGGGCCTGGGACATAGTAAGTACTTTATAAGGGGTAGTTAGCCTAATTATCACTGTCCTTGTCATTATCATTATCATAGTATCTATTAGCAAGTCCAGGGGAATGACTTGATTGGCCAGCTGTGGGCCAGTGGACTCCCCCATGCCCAGGGTGCTGGGGTTGGCCGGCCCACCAGAGACAGTCTCACAAAAAATGAAATCAGTTACAAGAAAACAGGAGTAAGGGAGTTGGGCAGACACAAACACCAGATGGCTGTGCATTAGCCTACCACTGCTACAGAGCTCCAAAATCCCCACTCCCTGCACCAGTGTATGCAAATGTACAGTTGCAGTTATTGCCTGTTTCTTCACCATGTGTAAGTCACTTATGTTTATTATGTCATTTGTTCCTCTGAAGACCGTGTAAGATAAACTATCACTGTCTTTGCAAACGAGGCAACCACAGTGCAAAGAGGTTAAAGAGGTTGCCGAATGTTGCCCCGCCAGAGTGTGATCTCAGGCAGACTGTCTGCAAAGCCTGAATTTTCAACCGTTCGGCTTTATTGCCTTCTCCTTAACAGTAGTTAAAAACAAGTTAATGAAAAGGTAAGAAAAAAGCTGGGCAATTTGCACAGGTGACATTTGTGTTAGTTAAAAACAACCACAACAGGACTGTTGTTTGAAGAGTGCAAATATATAACAGATTCTGCCCTCCAGCCAACATAGGAAAGAGTAACAAACTCATGAAATAACGTTCTGTTTGCAAGTCCCATTATGAAGAATGAATGTGCATTGGCTTGAATAAATAGTTATACTTTCCGAAGTTTAAACTCCTCAGTCCCACTGAAAACTTTGAGAAACTTGGAGGCAGGAATCTTTGAGGAAACCTGAGACTAACAATTCTCACTTATTTCTGATCTTCATGTAGGCATCTCTTACCAAAGGGCTTAACCCAGGGAACTCAGATTAAGCAAACAGGTCATTTTCCTTGACAATGGGAGGGTAAACATGACCCTGTGGTGTGAATGAGTTAATTGTCTTCCATTGCTGAGTCTTGCTCAAAGCACCTCTGGGTGAGAAACAGGTTTCAGGACAAAGAAAGTACCACAGCTGGCAGTTAAATAAAGTGAAATTTGCTTGTTTGAGCCAAAAACTCCATCCCACGTAATAAAGAAAGGGAGACAAAAATTGTTTAAATAAGCAAATAAGACAAAAGAGAGGCTCTGCTCTATGTTTTGCAGACTGTGATAGACTGAAGTCAAACATATTTATTTAATAAAAGTAAAAAAGAACAGCTGTGGAAAATATTTAGGAGATGATACATAGAGAATCACACACACAGATATAATTACAGCGTAGACATAAGAATGGTGCCAGGGTATCAGAAGGTTGTTGGTTTTTTTTTAAGTCTTATTTCCCTGAAATTGAAAAAAAAAACTTTGTGATTGAAATGATAAAATTAATAAATGCCATTTATAAAAGATAAAATAGCACAGATATGTTAATATCTATCAATTTTGAGTACCTATTACGTGCCAAGTAATATTCTAAGCATATGAATTTATTCAATTCTCTGGATTCTGTGAGGGTAGTTATTCTCACCAACCTGGTTTTAGCAGGTGGGCAACTCAGCTCAGAGTTGGGAAATGTCCTGCGAAGATCACTTGGCTTCTAAGCTGGACCCAGGCAGTTGAATTTCAAAGCTTATGTGCACAACAACTGCTCTAACTCCCTGAAGTCTGGAGAGGTTGTTTATAGAAGAAAGGAGGAGACCACAGTCTGGACCCATCACTCCCACACCTCCAATCCCATCACTGCCCGAGGTAAGGAGACAACCCATCCCTATGTGCCTGAGACTATCCCACTTTTAAAACTGATAGTCTTGCTTCCCAGGAATCCCTCAGGCCTGGTGAAACTGGGTTGGTTGTTCACCCTATGCAGAGCGTGCATCACAGGTAATGTAGCAGACGGAATGGCCTGGAAAAGGGAAAAATATATTACAAGCTGTCTCTTTAAAACCTCCCTCACTCTTTTTGGAAATTGAAACCTGCATTCCTGCCCAGGGCCAGTAATCAGAGGGACAAGGGAGTGTCCTTTTTTCTTTGTTCCACAGGAGATGGCTCAAACAAGAACAGCAGAAGTCATGAAGTTGTCCCCCGACCCCACAGATGAGGTTGATCAGGAACCATCAACTTTAGTTAAAATACCCTGAAGCTGACCTCCTCCCTTTAAAAGCTCTGTATTTTTGCTTATACTTGGGACAATGGTACTTTAAGATGGGAGTCTGTCATTCTTCTCATTTGTGGGCAAATTAATAAACCTCCCTTTCCTTCTCCTCAAACCACTTGTCCTGATTCTTCTGATGTGGCCTCTGGGACAAGTGCTGAACTTTCAGTAACAATAACAGTTTCTTTTGTATCTTTTCCATGAAGATATGAATGCACTTTCACGACTTTGTTGTCTCACACACACAGACGCACCCACAAGTGCTCCTCTGTGACCTGGTTTTTGCATGTCTCAGTGTGCTAAGCAGCTCTTTCCCTCTCCTCTCTTCTGATGACTGCGTGTGCTTTTGTTGTAGGGACATACAGCTGCTCATAGAACCAGCCTCTCTGGCTGCTCTGTTAGAGAGAGAAAAAAAGTATATTATATATGAAGAGGAGTAATGGTGGTATTTGAGGAAGAAGCCAACACTTTAGGCAGGAAAACAAAAGGAGGAAGGGACATAAACGTAATAATAGTAAAATCTCAAAGAAGCAGAAACAAAGAAGATAAGGTGCTTCAGACGAATAATGAGAATAATTTTATTTTCAGAGGAAGGGAAGTCTCAGTGGATGAAAGTCAGGAGGTCAGGAATCTGGTTCTGGTTTTACCCCTGGAGAGCTACATGACCATGGATGAAACTCTCCACCTTAGTTTCCATATCTGTAAAATGGGTACAGTAAGTCCTGCCCAGCCAACTGCAGAGAATGCTTGTGAGAATCAAGCAAGCATAAAGCACTTCAAGGAATTATACAAATATAAAGCATTATTATCAGTATCCTAAGGAATTTGCCAGAAGTTTTCATTGTGATCACTGAAGCCTGGTTCAAAGGAAAATATCACAGGGTGATAAAAGGGTCTAAGCTGGTGATTCCCACATTAAGCATGTATGAGATTTACCTAGGGAGAGTGTTAAAAATGAAAATCAGTCAGCCTGGACAACACAGCAAGACTCCATCTCTACAAAAAATTAAAAAATTAACCAGGCATGGTGACACATGCCTGTAGTCCCAGCTACTTGGGAAGCTGAGGCAGGAGGATCACTTGCACCCAGAATTGAGAATGCAGTGTATGACCATCCTACTGTACTCCAGCCTGGTGACAGAGCAAAATCCTGTCTCTAAAAAAGAAAAAAAAGAAAAAGAATGAAAATCAGGGACCCTGTGGCAGACTTATTGCATTTGATTCTCCAGCAGTGGAAACTGCACATTTGTCACTGCAATGAGCTCACCCAGGGAATTCTGGTGCAAACCGTCCGAATTCGTGACCCGAGGGCCAGGGCACCACACCACAGCATGCACCATTCACTTGCTCAGCAATGTGGATAGCAGCAGCTTTGGCTGTGCAGAGCCCAGCCTGGAAGGAAGCCTGGCCCTGTGACAATCAAGCCCCATTGAAAACTGTCAGAAAGGGCCCTTGACCCTTTGCTATTAACAGAGAAAGGGCCATGAACTTCTGCTGAGCACCTACTGTGCATGAGAACCTTTCATATACATTATCTTTTTTAAAATTTATTTTTTGGAGGTGAAATTCGCATAACGTAGAATTAACCATTTTAAAGTCTGCAACTCACTGGCGTTGAGTACATTCACAATGTTGTGCAACCATCACCTCTCTCTAGTTACACATATGCAATCTTTACTTAAGCCTCACAAAATTTCAAGAGATCAAATATTTGTTATCCACATTTTCAAGTGGCAGAAGGAAGGCTAAAAGAGCTTTAGAATTTGTCCAAGTTTGGAAAATTAGTAAGGGGTGCAGCTGGGATTCAAATCCATGCCAACCAACCAAAGCCCTCTCAAATACATGAGTGGAAGGAGGGACCCTCAGGATTTATTTTCATGGAAAACATTGAAACAATTTAGGATGTTGCAGCTTTAATTTCATACTGTTAGTCTAAATAATAGCTATAATGCTGTACCTCTCTCCACCTTTCTCCATTCCCTACTTCCAATCTGTTAGTATCCTTTCTTAAGGCATGTTCTACATGGATGCCTAATCACAAGTTTAAGTTTAACCACAAGGTAAATCAACAACTTAACCCTGACATATAACTTCAAGAAAAGAAAGGGAACCCAAAGCACTTTCCCAGTCTATAAGTAAACCCATAGAGAACAGCGTTTGATAGGATGTCTCTTCTGTCCCAGGACCCATAGACCCAAGTATATTAAATTCCAGTCTGCTGACTAAAGTGGCACAAATGCACTTTTAGATAAGGTGGCCATGTCATATCATCCAACTGGGACATTTTCAAAAGGTTGCTTGGACTGGACACCAGAACCACAGGCCCAACCAGGCTGTCCGAGACAAGTGAAGATGTGTGGTCACTCTACTTATATGGCCTCTTACCAAGAGGCTGAAAAGCCATCACTCCTCTGTCATGTCCAAAATCAAGAGATGAACATGCGTGCATATTGAGAAATAAACAGTTCAACTCAACTAGGAAAAACCAAGCCAAGTGAAATAACCATGAAGGTTTACGGTGAATTGATTGCAAAAGTCAGTAGGAGAGTGAGGGGTGAAAAGGAAGGATGCGAGAAAATACGGACTTGGCCAAACCCAATGAATCTCAAAAACCCAGCACTTATAAGACAAGCAGAAACATAAAACTTCAGTGAGAGCCTGTACCAGACCAATTGAGTCCAACTGCAGTGGTGTAAAAGAAAATGCATCTTGAAGCTAGAGCAAAATCTAAATGGAAATCAGATGACTTCGGAGAAGAAAAGCCAGCCAATGACTCATAAAAATACCCCTTAAAAAGGAAAGTGAACAGAAAAACAGAGAAACATCCAAATAAAATGAATTTTACTAGTTCAGGGTCTGGTCCAGCAGAAGGTTCCTCGTGGCTTATCAAGTCATAGATACAAATCCTCCCTCTGGAACAGCTCCCTCCACTGGGTTGGGAAGGTTAGGCAGAGGGCTGTGTGTGTGTGTGTGTGTGTGTGTGTGTGTGTGTGTGTGTGTGTAGCTGAGTGAGATAAATGTGGAGCTGCCTAAAGCTTAGCAAATGAGTTCCCTAACTCCCAGCCTCCCTGACTCCCAATTCTCAGTCCGTCTGCCTGCCGGGCCCTTGCTGCACCCCCGCAGCGTGGAGGCATCAGCCTGTGTGGGCTTAGAGTAAACACCACCTGCTCCTTGGCTGCAGGTGTTGCAAGCAGCAAAGATGGCCTGAAGCTCTGAGCAGGGTATTTAATGAAGAAGGAAGGGAGGAAGGAAGGAAGGAGAACTTTTTTGGGTACAGCAAAACCCTTTAGCCATTTGGAGAGAACACCTGCTTCCTCTGCGTTGCACGGTTCTGCAGGAAGTGCTGCCCTGTCTTTTTGGATTGCGATTGCTTTCCCCACGCTGTCTTGTGTGAGGGAGGAGGAGGGGTGTCAGAATTTTAAATGCCTGGACTCAAAGCTTAATTTTTTTCCTTGGTGGCAGAGTGACCTTGGGCATATATCTTTTGTTTAGTTTTCCTGTCTGTAGATGGAGAAAAATATCACTTCTCTTGGTGCTTGTGAAGACAGAGATAAACCTCAAGAATTCCCAGGGGATTGTCTAGCACATGGTGTGTGCTCACGGTAAATGTTGCTCCCTCTTCTTTCCCTGGGTAGGAAACAAATGGTTAAAGGATCCGAAGACTGAAGTCCTTACTCAAAGTCAAACAATAGTGAGTAGGTGAGTAGCCAAGTCAGGACGAAGAGTCAATGCTTTTGCCTTTCTTCTCAGCCTGGATGCTGACCTCAGCCTGCTCCGTGTCCCTGCAGCCCACCCTATGTGCCTGGTGGCCGGTCTTTAGTACGCTGCAGCTTCCCAATTCGAGCACCCGAATGGCTCTGTTCTCTGCCTTAGGATTTTCTCTAACACCAGGGAAGTGCAAGGTGAAAGAGGCATTAATACACCCCAGAGGCAGACTCCAGCCTGTGAAGGTCAGAAGTCAATAGAAAAATGACTCCAGGCTCCTTGTTCTGGTTCCTCAGAGGTTCCCCATACGATTGAGTTCCGGTTGCCCGGCATGGTCACCTGCTTGTTCTATACCTGTTATTGGCTTTTATCCCTTTCCGTGTCTTACTCCCCTTCTGCTTCCTGGGTCTCAAATAAATCACCTTGTCTCAGGCCCTGCTTTGGGGAAACCCAACCAAGACACCATTTGTTTACTCTGTCTTATATAAAAACGTACATGGTTTTGCTTTCTGCCTTCTGCTCTTGCAACTGTGAGTACCTTACCCCAAGAAAAGCATATATTAATAATAAGCGTACTTGTTGTTGTTGTTTTTGTTTTTTTATACTGGGTCTTGCTCTGTCGCCCAGGCTGGAGTGCAATGGTGTGATCATAGCTCACTGCAGCCTCAAACTCCCGGGCTTGAGTGGTACTCCTGCCTCAGCTTCTTGGGTAGCTGGGATTACAGGTGTGAACCATCACACCCTTCTAATTTTATTTTTTTGTAGAGACGGGGTCTGACTATGTTGCCTGAGCTCATCTTGAATTCCTAACCTCAAGCAAGCCTCCCACCTTGGCATCCCAAAGTGTTGGGATTACAGGCGTGAGCCACTGTAACCAGCCAGGGTTCTTGTTTATTGAGCATGTATTATGTGCTAGCCAAAGTGCAAAGGGAAAAAGGTTAATATGGCAAGTTAAATATAACAACACAACAAAAAAGACCTTTCTTCCATTGGTGCTGACATAAGTTATATCAGTGGGAGGACAAATATTTCTACCGCTTCCTTTCTTATCCAGAGAGCAAAGGGAATTGCCAGCCAGACCTGAGATTTTAATCATGTTAAAGAAAGGATGGAATGCTGTAGGTTCTGTGGCTGCTTTGCCACGCCAGAGGTTGGAGGCTTCTTCTAGAGCAGACCCCCTTAATGAGCTTTTGGGGATGCAGAGGTAGGAGCAGACTTAATTTAAGGTGGGGGCTGAAAGAGCTAAAACCACAAACATTTAGGAAGAAGTTGTAGATGGCTATGGGAAGGAAAAAGTGGGCGAGGCCTGGGAGTGTGGCAAGAGCGAGGTCCCAGCAGTGACACGTCCAGTGACCAATGTTCACATGAGTCTACAGGTAGGTTTCCTTGATTGTTGTGTTGTGCTGGGAGATAATTCCCCTCCGCTGCCCCCACCCTTTTTTAGCGTGGGCCACACAATTGCCTTGTGTTAGCCAACTCTTGATGGGGATGGCTAATGAAATAGTCCACATTTCCTTCAACATGGGGCAAAGAAAAGAATCTAGCAGCAAAATACAAGTCCCAATACAGAGGAAATGGGGTTTCACAATGTAGAGGGGAAGGTGGACTTGGCCTGAAATTTTTTAAAAGGTAAAGTGACTCAAAGAGCATTAGTTTGGGGGCTTAAGGGGCACCAAATGATTGGATTATAAATTCATTATCTCATTTAATTCTCAGGGAGGACGAGGAGGCTGTGGGGAGTTAATGTGACTTGTCCAAGGTCGCAAAGGTGGGATTTGAACTCAGCTCTGACTTCAAACCCTCCCATGACAGGCACACTCCCATTGGCTATGTTGGACTGGGAAGTGATTCAGTTCTCACTCAGATCTACCCAGCCCATTGCAACTGTGCTTTTTAAAACCCTGGTTTAAAATGTTTTTCACATTGGCTAAAAATAGAAGATAAAGGACTTGAAGATTCATCAGATTTGTTCTCCCCTCTTTTTACCATCTAATCATCAGAGAAGAAATTAGTTCTTCTACATTTTATTCATCTTCAAAATCTTGAGTAGGTCACACACACACACACAAACACACACACAAACCCCATAGTCTATTTGGGAAAGTGCACACTGAAGTTATATATATGCCACTGCATTTTTATTGCTGGCCACTTACAGAAAGAGATGCTTGCTTGGGGCCTCTGTACAGGAACCAGAGATCCAGTTGCTGGAAAGATACCTGTTACAGTGTTTGAATTGTGCTAGGAAAGAACACCATGGCCTGTGGTCTTCTATATATATATTTAGCACAATAAAAATATCCCCAGTCTCTTCAAGGTCCCTAAGTATTTCATATCCTGTTACAGGAGAAAACATACATTCATTCATTCAAAAAATACTTATTGGGTTCCTTCTATGCATCAGGCATTGTTATAGTCACTTGGGATCAAATTAGACCAAAAAAATCTCTTCCCCTGTGAAGTAATGGGGAAAGACAGAAAATAAACAATAAATGTAAGAATAAAGAAGCTCTATATAATAGTACATAAATGCAATGAAAAAGAGAAAAACTAGAGTGCCATGAAAGGGGCTGGGTGTGGGTATGTTGTGATTTGCTGTTTTAAATAGGATAGTCCGACTAGGACTCATGGAAAAGGTGAGAGTTGTATAAAGACTTGAATGGGAATAATATGTGCACAAAACAGATAGGAAGCCCGGGGAATCTTACCGACTGTGGCTTGTCATTGACACTCTGGGCTGGAGGCTTTGCTTGTCTTGTGACTGTGTCTGTGGAATTCCACAGGGAGGCAGCACATGCTAGTGATGACTGCAGCCCGAGGGATTTGGAAGATGACGGCTTTTGCTGCCAACTGCGGGGGGTGGGTGGGGGAGGTCTCAGGAAATCTGCTTTTGAACTAAGTGTCAAGGCATTTCTCCCTTTCCTCATTTTACGATGTCAGCTAGATCTATGTAGACGCACGGCTCTTTGTAACAACGACAGCAAGGCTAGCTTGCACATATTGAGAATTTACGACATGCCACGTGCTAGAATGCATTATCTCATCGAACCTCCTTATAAATCTCTTGTCTTGATCTTAGTATAATGTCACCACTTCTCAGATGAGGCTACTGAGGCTAAGAATCATGTCACAAACGAAGGTGGGAACCAGGATTTGCCATAAAGTCCTTGGAAAATCTTTGGACCCTAAACTGATAGAAAAAAAAAAAAATGAATCTTTTTACATGGGCTTATGAAACCCACTTGTTTCAGATCAGGTGTGATTCAGTGAATTTAAAAGCTAGAACCTTGAAAACCAGCAACAACAGGGTGATGGTAATTATCAGTATTTACTGAGCAACCCTAAGTCCTATGCTAAATGCTTCACATACCCTGTGTCATTTAATCCTCAGTCACTGCTGAACTGCTTCAGATGCGGAAAGGAAGGCACCCACTGTGTGCTCACTCATGGCAGGCGTTGTAGACATTGCTCTATCAACATCCCTCCCAAAATAACTCCGTTCTTAAATGTAACGTGTGATCAATATAAATATTCAAACAGCACAAAGTTATATAAAGTGAAACCAAACCAAGACAAAAATCACTTCACCCCATGTCAACCCCTCATCTGAGTCTGTATGTACTTTTCTATAATTAAAACAGTAATTATCTGTATCTGAAGGTATATAAACATAATATCTACACACTGTAAATTTTTAAGCAGTGTAGAATAATAAAACATGAAAATTCTGTCTCTTTTAATCTCACTACCTAGAAAGAGTTGCCTAGAATATTTTTTTCTGGCAATAACTGTTACAACTTTAATTCATATTTTTATGGCTTTAGTTCTTGATTTATCAACTTCAGAACACAGCTGTGAACTCCTTGCTAGCTCATTGTTATTCAACAACCTCACGATTTTTGTTAAATCTTATTTGTTTTTGTTCTTTTTTCTACTGATTAATTTTAGGGCTTTGGATAATACATGTAAGTCTCATTTTTTTTTTTCGAGATAAGTTCTCATGCTATTGCCCAGGCTGAAGTACAGTGGCATGATCATCATAGCTTACTGCAGCCTCGAACTCCTCCCAAGCGATCCTCCCTCTTCGGCTTTCCAAAGTGCTGGATTACAGGCATGAGTCACGGCAACCAGCCTCTACTTTGGTATATAAAATTTAGAACATGTCAGTTAACTTTTTTTTTTTTTTTAACAAAGAGAGGAAATTAGTGCATTTGCATTTATTCCATCTCCAGTGGTCCGGCATCCTCCTGTTTTCTACAACTCCCCGGTCACAGTTTGCTATAACAGGAGTTAATTCACCCCCAGTGCTGGTCATATCATCCAGCCCCTGTGGCTCTTCTTAACCACTATGTAACACATGGTGTTGCATTTGGTTTATGTTTAGATTTTACTTTGATCAAACTGTTACAATGGTAGTGCAAAAGTCAATGGCACTTGTGGTAGCAAGTTCTAATTGTCCCCCATATCCACTCTCCTATGCTTCCACAATAGGACATTGTTTAGGTAGGCATATGGCTGTCCCCAAGATAGAACATTCTTTGGAGGCTCTCTTGCAGGTAAACATGGGCATGTGATAAGTGCTGGCCAAGAGGATGTGAACAGAACTGTTGTATGGCTGCTTCCAGGAGCCTCCCCAAAGAGACCACTAGCCTGTGCCTGATGCGCCTTCTCTGTTGACCCGTCTCCAACCTGTTGAGAGGAGGGTGTCTTTGGACTGTGAAGATGGGGGCCAGCCCCTAGGCTTGGGGGAGGGGGGAGTTGCATGGAATGACTCTTCCTGACCAGAACTGAACTACCCCCCTGTGGATTTTCATGTGAGTGAGGAATAAACTTTCTCTTATTTAAGCTATTGTTTTTTGTGGACATTTTGTTGCTGCTGTTGTAATTGCAACCTAATATGATCCCAACTAATAGGGTTTTAAAAGACTTACAATAAAAACGCAGCGGTTGCCAGGCCCATGTCTGGTTCCTCAGCCAAGAGCAACACATTTTGCTGTTTCTTCCCATATTTACATCCATATTTCTAAATAATATTTTTGGCTACTCTTCCTTAATTTTGGCCATATTATTGGCTATTTTTATGGTTGATGAGGACTTTACTCTCTTACATCTTTCCTTCCCCTTCACTCACCCTCTCAATATAGTTCTATCATGATTTATTTAGTTAAATTGATATTCTTTATTTATTAAATACATTGATATGATTAAATAAATATTATTCGCTGATGAGGCAAATTGTTAATTTTGCTTACATTTCTTCTTCTTCTGTATAATTTTCTTTTTTAGAAGTGTGAGTTTTCTTGGCAATTGTGAAAGTTTCTTTAATCCTTCTATTAGATATGTATTTTCATTTCCATTTTATAGCTGAAGGCTTTGAGGCCTCTTTTTGTTGCCACTCTAATGGTAACGGTGAATAATTTATTGGATCTGTGCGTTGTAGCAAACACTGAGCTTGATGCCCATTGAGTGCTCAATTGTGCCTATATTGTCCCCACTTTACAGATCATGAAGTCAAAGCAATAGAGCTTACATGACTTGCCCAGGGTAACAGAGTCGGGATTTAGACTCAGGTGTTTCTGACCTCAAAGCTCATGCACATCTTAACCCTCTTCCTTGGGAACAGCGTGAGGAGAAGAGAGGGACGTAGTCACAATATTTAAATTCAAGACAGTATGAGAATGAGCAGACAGAATAGCTCAGACTAGCCTGATCAGAAAGGAAGACAGATGTTATTAACCAGTGCACACCAGATAAATATCAGCCCTGTCTTAACTAAGGACCCCTACGCAGCCTAAGATGGGAACACAGCCTTCCTTTGTTTTTTTGGCTCCTGGTCTGCAGATGAACCTGGATATTTTGCTTTAAAGTAGAAGAAGACCAAATAACAGGTGCCTAAAGGATTCTACTTTCCAAACAGAAACTCAAGCCTCCAAGGAATGGAACAACTTGCCTTTTGTCCCACAGATAAAATGGTAGGAGGAGGAACTTACCCAGGGTCCTCGGTTTTTAGAATCCAGGCTTTTTTCCTTACACTGAGACATCCTTTGTGGTTGTGCTCTCAAACTCCACTATCTGGAGGACTTGGCAAAGATATCTGGCAAATTAAAACCCATACATATATGATGAAAAGAAAGATGATTCTGCTACTCGTGTGTGCCGGTGTCTGTCTGGGAGATGACTTGGGATGCTAATGCTGACAATTCCTGGAGAGATATCTGATGATTTCAGGGAGACCATAATAGGATCTTTAAAATCAGAGCTGTTCCAGGTAATCTGGGCACCTGTCACCAGGATAGAGATATTGGAAGTAATGAGAGTCATAATGAGACGTTAATGAAGTAATGGCCTCACTCCTGCCTGTTGAGTCAGCGCCTTCCTGTGTGTAAATAAATAATGAATTACAGGAATCGCATTACCTGAGATTTACGGAGTATCTCCCAGCTGTTTGAAAAAGCTGTCTCTCCCTGAGGATCAGTCAGGAGGAAGGTTTGTTTTTTTTTAATTATCTTGAATTATTACGATTACCATTTAGTAGTGAATAATTGTTTCCTATTGGCCTCTCAAATGTGCTTAATTATACTTGGAGAAAAATTTGCTTGAGCTTTATAAATAAACCTGAATATTGCCTAAGTCCCATTTTTTTTTTAAAACCCCCAGGGGAATATGCTACTAATATAAATGAAACCAACGTCTACGCAATTCCCAGAGTAGCAGTGTATCCTTACCCCAGTCTATAAAATTAGTAATATAATGCTCACCTCTTGGGGTTGGTGAAGGCTGAGTAATGGTAATGAGCCACTGGCTACACACCAGCCTGTTCTGAGCACTTTATGTATATTAACTCATCATCCTCACAATGACCCTATGAGGTGAGAGCTATGGCTATCCTTAAATGGGAGACTGAAGCACAGAAGGGTTAAGTAACTTGCCTTAGTCACACAGCCAGTGAGGGATAGACCCGGGATTTGAACCCAGACTGTCTGACTGTTTCTGCAGAGCTCATGCTTCAGGAAACAAGAGGGAGGTCAGCTTGGTACAGATGGTGTGTAACAAAATCCCATGAAAGGCAAAAGCAGCTAGCTAGAGCAGGACAGCATAGTTAGGTCATGGCTGGTTGATGAGGCTAGGTGCTTAGAGTCTCAAGAAACTGGAAAGAGAGAAGGAACAGTGTTCTCAAAACTAGGAAAGGACTAGAGGTCTGTGTGCCACACCCGTACCTCAAGGACCCACAGCCACTGACTGGCCATGCCCTGGGTGGGGAGGGCGGGGCTGGCAAGACTTCAGGAGGGAATGGCTTTATGGGGCACCTGGGGAGGCCGCACTCAGACACACGGCTCTGGAGCTCTGGCCACCGCAATGATCCCCCTGCCCTGCAACATGGTGGGGAAGCAGACAGCCTCTGACTTCAAGGCACCACTTAGTTTTTGTCAGTGGGAAGCTCTATGGTAACCAGTGTAGAACAAACACTGATGGTGCCTCCTTAGACATTTCAGGCTGCACAAGACCCCAGGAGCTTTGAACATCTTGAGGAACTGAATTTCAGATGGTCTGACTTGATAGGGGTTAGCGGTTGAATTTAATTAACTGTTTAAGGGAAGAAATGTATTATTTTAGATGAGAGTATAAATGAAACACGACTGACTATAAGTTGATCAGTTCTGAAGCTAGGTAAGAAGTGCATAGAGGTTCATTACACTGTTTCACCTATTTTTTTGTTTCTATTCAGAATGTAAAGATTTTTTAAAAAAGAAATATATTATTTCTTGGCCGGGCGAGGTGGCTCAGACCTGTAATCCTAGCACTCTGGGAGGCCGAGGCGGATGGATCGCTTGAGGTCAGGAGTTCGAGACCAGCCTGAGCAAGAGTGAGACCTCGTCTCTACTAAAAATAGAAAGAAATTAGCCAAACAACTAAAAATGGAAAAAATTAGCTGGGCATGGTGGCGTGTGCCTGTAGTCCCAGCTACCCAGGAGGCTGAGGCAGAAGGATCGCTTGAACCCAGGAGTTTGAGGTTGCTGTGAGCTAGGCTGATGCCACAGCACTCTAGCCCAGACAACAGAGTGAGACTATGTCTGGAAAAAAAAAAAAAAAGAAAGAAATATATTATTTCTTGCACACCTGAGGTTATGGTTATACATTCTGACCTGCAACTAAAACCAAAAGGAATTTAATCTGCGTGTCTTGTATGTTTGATTTTGAAAGATAGGGGTACATACTCAGCTAAATACATATGAACGCACTGAAGCTGCAAATTTCTGCGCAGGGTGAAGATGCCCTCCCTTATTGCCTTCAATAGCTAAGATTTGCATTAGCCCTATTCGGGGCTCTAACATACCTCATCCTAACTGATTTTCACAACACCTGTCACACGAGTAAAGCAGATGTTATTATTCCTATTTTTCAAGATAAAAAAAAAAAATCAAGACAGAGAAATTGTGATTTTTTCCAAAACTCCTGTGGAAAGCAAACGGGAACCAGGAATCAAGTCTTTGAAAGTCAAGCCCCAGAATTGCCTTCATTAGCATCTCCCAGAGGGCTTTGTGCAATATCGGGGCTGTAACAGGCTCTTGCATACTGATCAGCTGGCTGCAGTTGCCATGAGTTATTTATTTAGAAAGAGTTAAAAGGAAATGGATTTAAATGAGCATCCCATTCTATGCTTTTTCTATTTAAAAAATGTCTTTATTTCAGTTATAGACATACCCTTCACAGCTAAGGCCTGTTTGCAGAGGTCCAGAGAAATAGAAAGAACTCCATGAATACATTAAAAAAAAAACTTCACTGGGCCAGGGAGTCACTGAAGATCTGCCGGCCAGTTTTGGTCGTGGTGTGAAATTTACACCAGTGGTTTCCTCAAACTTCTGAACATGATAGTGGAGCAAGAGAGGACTGCGTCACTCTCAAAGTCCCTTCGATTATTAGAGCAAATGGTACCTAGTGTTTGAAAACCTCATTCTTAGTTTTGCCAAGTGTAAGAAGAAAGTATTTCTGTGTATGTATATTTGAAAAGGGCCATAATAGCTTATTCCTTTTTAACTTTCTTTTCTCAGGGAAACTTAGGAGGTTTTCCCTGTAGTTAAACATAGATTTTGAAAAACAGAAGTATAAAATCTCTCCACTTTACTCTTCCATTCTTTTCCTCCTCCATGGAAATACGGCATCCATCAGTATCCATCCCTGCCAGGCAGATGGAGGGAGTAAGGAAGATGCCACTTCCTGAGACCTCTCATTGGGGTTCTTTTCACAAAAGAAAAACCCTTGGAGTCTAAGGCATCAGGATTTTTGACAATCTCTCTGCTTTTGGAGGAGTATTTGCATTTGATCCATTGTTGTGTTCTTTATTTCCTACAAACTTCTTTGAAGTAAGGGATGTTCCTTGGGCTTTGGACTGAAGTGTTTAGCTGGATTTGTCACTGATGAGCTCTGTAGTTGGGTGACAGAGTTGATTTCTCCTGCTCTCCTCCATCTCCTCCTCCTTTTTCTCTTCCTTCTCTTCTTTGTCTTCCACCCTTTTCTCTTCCTCCTCTTCCATCTTCTCTGCTTCCTTCTCCTCTCCTCTATCTTCTCCTTTTTAAATAAGTCCAAACAATTTTCAGAAAGAACATGGAGTTTGCCGTGATCAAATTTATCTTTAACTTGCTTAGGCATGTAGCTAGAATTGAGTAATTACATCTACAACAGTGAATTAAAAGAGCACTGCATTTGGAGTTGGTTGTCCTAAACTGTAGAATTGATTCGACTTTTATTGGTGTTTGAAGGGGGCCAATGAATAGCATGACATTCCTCTCTCCCCCATCCCTGTTCATAACCAATTGAAAGATGGACTCATGTGAGACAGAAGATTAAAATACACATTCATTGTTGGTAAAAATCAGTTGAAGAATGTGGCCTGATCTGCAGCCACTTCTAGGCCTCCTTTTTGCCCAAGTCTAGACTTGGTGCATCTCACCTGAGGAAGAGTTCATATTCGTGGAATCATTGCTGTACTCACTGCCTGGGGCAGAGGAAGAAAGATGAACTTCTAGAACCAATTGTTAAGAGAAATGCTGGGCTCAACTCTTAGATCCTTACTATTTGAAAGTAGCAATAGAGTATAAAACACCCATTTCATCCCAAGTGCAGATTCAAAACCAAAAGGTAAAAGAGGTCAAAGCAGTGACTCCGCTGTTTCTCCCAATGTTGTCTGAGGGCTTTCGGTGTGCCAGCCAATTTTCCAAACACTTGCATGAATTCATCCATTTAGTTCTGTGACAACTGAACGAGACAGGCACAATTATCACCAGCCCCATTCTTGCAGCTGAGGAAACCAAGGCACAGAGAGAGTAAATATTGTGCTGTCAACTCCTGGACTTGAGATTTGAATCTATTCCGGCTCCAGGGCCTCACATTTCACCTTTCCCCAAACCACTTCAGAAATGTTGCCTGTTTCTTTGGGAAGACTGAAGGAGAGGGGAGGAAACGAGGGCTGGGAACTGACAAGTTCCCATTATCATCACTGATTGTGGGGCCAAGAGAGAACAAGTCACTTCTCTCCAGACTCCAGTTTCCTCTTTCGTAAAGCAAAAGGTTGGATTGTAGCAGAGGGCTGCATTTGTGACATGCACGCAGACACTCTCCCCTCTTGCCACAAAATGACATTATGATCAATCATAGCCCAGGTTCGTGGGGCCTGACACATGTACAGTTTGGGGGACTTCTTTTAAAAATAAGAATACAAAATCAAAATTTAAAAATTCTGTATGAAAGTAAGTATATTCATATAATGATAAAAGGCGCAGTTTGTGATTCAGATTATAAGCTGTCTTTTAGGGTAGGCTGGATATTCTTTCTCTCAAAGCTCATTTTGTTCTTCTCCTGCAGATATACAAAGCTTTGTAGACCAATTACCTAATCCAGTCAGTTAGCGTCTATCTTGCACCTATTTGTTAGACAAGGTGGGTCTCTTCGAAGGCTTCACCTGTCATGCACCGGAGTTCAGGACAAACCCTACGGTTTAAGGAATAGCCTTTGTTGGAGAGGAAATTTACATAGACTAAGGTCTCCAAGAGAAGAGAAGACAGGAGTCCTCCATCCCCTCATTATTCTACAAAAGTTCATACCAGGCTAGGGAGTTCTGCTGTGTTGCCTCCTATTGAGGGGAACCGTAGGCTTCTTGGTACTAGGCAGTCTGGATTTGGGAATTAGCCATTCAGAAGGAGTTTTCTGGCAATACCAGCTGCCCAGCACCTGAAGACCTGGGAGTCTATGGGATGTTGCAATCTTTCCTATAAGGGAAAGGGAGGCCCTGGTCCCATGGGAAGCTAAGCTTGAATGCAACCCTCCTTGTAGAAGAAACGGGTACCTCTGAACTGATCTCATCTAGTCTATTGTCTGGTTAATCTGGAATCAATCTACTGGATCATCTTCTGACATTTTTACTTATTGAACCTAATTTAGGCTCACATTAACTGAAGCTTTAAAATAGTTCAGTATATAGTCTACCACTTATTGAGCACATACTATGTGCTCATCAAAAAGATTATATCTTGTATAACCCTACTAACTGTGGGGTACTATTATCATCCCATTTTATAGAGAAAGGAACAGAGGCTCAGAGAGATCATGAAACTCACCTTTGTCACACATCTAGTATATGACAGACCTGGAAATCTGACTCTGATGCCAGAGCCAGTGTTGTGAAACCTTATGCCATAATGTCTCCATAATGCATGGCAGGGAGGGAAAAACCCAAGGGTTACAGAATCAAGCCCTCAGTTCTGGGACTTGCTCTGTCAGTCTTCACCCTGCATTTGTGGGCAAGTCACTTCCAGCCTTAGAGTTAGCTCCTGCAACATGGGGGCAGGAATAAGGCCCAGAGCTCAGAGTGACCAGAGGATTAAAGATCATTTCCTAAATGGGAGCACTACAAAAATGAAGCAGAGTTTATGTCTTTATTTTTGGATCTTTGTTGTCTACTGGGTACTCAATGATGGACATTAAATAAATAAATGAAAAATTTCTATCAAAAGAAGATATAAGAATGGCTAACAAACATATGAAAAAATGTTCAACATCTCTAATCATCAGGGAAATGCAAATCAAAACCACAATGAGATATCACTTAACTCCAGTGAGAATGGCCTTTATCAAAAAGTCCCAAAACAATACATGTTGGCGTGGATGCGGAGAGACAGGAACACTCATACACTGCTGATGGGACTGTAAACTAGTGCAACCCCTGTGGAAAGCAATATGGAGATTCCTTAAACAGATTCAAGTAGACCTACCATTCGATCCAGCAATCCCATTATTGGGCATCTACCCAGAAGAACAAATGTCATTCTATAAAAAAGACACCTACACCCGAATATTTATAGCAGCACAATTCACAATCCCTAAGATGTGGAAACAACCCAAAT
>CM052436.1:148903619-148968974 GCA_028533085.1 Varecia variegata | reverse complement strand
GTATTTGACAGAGGTGGGGGGGGGGGTGGGAGGAGGGGGATGGGAGTATACCTATATGATGAGTGCAATGTGCACTGTCTGGGGAATGAGCACGCTTGAAGTTCTGACTTGGGGGGGACGGGGGTGGGGGCGGGGATGGGTGTATACCTACAGGAGGAGTGCGATGTGCACTGTCTGGGGAATGGTCACGCTTGAGGCTCGGACTCAGGGGATTGGGAGGGACATGGGCAATATATCTATGCAGAACTTTTGTACCCCCATAATAAGCTGAAATAAAAAAAAAAAAAAGACTGTCTCTCATCTAACTCAGTATGTGGTAAGTTGTGCCTTTCCCTGCTTCCACATTTGAATATCTGAATAATAAATAGTACAAGGGCGATTCCAAGTTTGGCTTATGTACACTAATTAGGCTTCAATAATCTGAAGTATGAATTTGTTACCCATTGAACAGATAAGAAGCTGTGTTAGAGAAGTTATTTGAGGTCACATCATGAGTCATGAGGCCGTATCAGAACATGAACACTTGGCTTAATCTGTGCTTTTTTGTCAGATCATATGTTTCAACTGGTCCAACCTCGCATTGCCAGCAGAGGTCTTCACCAAATGCACTCTGGCGATCAATCAGAGCACTTGGCAGAGGAGTCATCTTTGTCATCAAATTTCTAAAGCAAAGTCCAAACAACTCTGCCATTGGTTATTAAGTGACAACACATTTTTTTTTTCAAACCCACCTTTCGAATATAAAAGAAATAAATAAAGAACTTTAACCCTAGCTGGGTAACCATAGTAAAATAGTTAATCTACCATTTTATCCGTTTGTAGAG
The DNA here is from genome assembly GCA_028533085.1 of Varecia variegata. Classification (NCBI taxonomy): domain Eukaryota; kingdom Metazoa; phylum Chordata; class Mammalia; order Primates; family Lemuridae; genus Varecia; species Varecia variegata. The sequence goes on along the minus strand of CM052436.1, from coordinate 148,968,150 downwards.
AAGAATTCTGCTTTCAAAAGGTGGCATGAAAACCAACTAAAAATGATGGGAAGACACTCTCTGAAAAATAAGAGCCCTTCAAATGACACATACTAAAGGTATTGATCCTTGAGATGCTAATTGGCCTTCCACATAATCTAACACTTCAAGGGCTACACATTTATTATGTACCTTGGCAACGTCCCTCCCATTAGCACTAATGAACATCTCCGGGACCTGCTTGGCCACATTCCCATCATATATACCAAGTTAAGGACATGCACCACATTGGAAATTCAAAGTATTTCCCTCCCCTGGGAGTCATTTCATCGTGTTTTGTTTGGAGTGTATTCCTAACTCTATTGTAACAAAAGACAATTGAGTTAATAGCATGTTGCATTTGGGAGGATGATTCAGGATTTGTCTGAAAAGCAGTGATGCTTTGGCATTTTTTTTGTTTAAATATTAAAAATAAGAAGGAAAATGTGGCAGAAACCCAGCTCCTAAAGGTATTGTATCATTCTAACCATTACATATGAGAAAGTTCAATATATGCTTCTTAATCATTATGTTTGTCAAATGTGTAATTCCTGCAATTTCCTCCACTAGCCTTAACTGTATCAATTTTACTGCAGCTACAAAATCAGTAGGAAAATCATACTACAGTCTTTACTTCACCCAGACAGTTGTTCTGTGGTTCATCTTTAGAGTTAAGAAAAAAATAGAAAAAATTTAAAATATTCATCTGAAGAGTGCAATTTTCATGAGGAAATCAAGAAATCAAATAACATTTTCCTGTAGAGACCATCATGAGGGAAAAAAATGATACATTTCAATTTTACTTTTAAAAAAAATCCATTGGTAATTTCCAGGGTGTGCAAACATGCACATGCACACACATGCACCCTCCCCTGATGCACTGCAACATGCACCGTCATGTACACGCACCCATCACATGTGTGTTCCCACACACATCTCACACACACGAACCCTCACACATCCACACACATTCCCTCACCCCCACACACCCACACATACCCACACATCCTATAGTAAAACAGTCTCAAAAGTGGAAAATCCAGTTGAGAGGTGTTAATTGAGAGGGGAGTTTCTACATACATTATTTAGAATTCTTCATATGGGAAGCTGTTCCCCTTCTCTCCCATTTATTGATTTATTCCATCATTTATTTATGCAGTATGGACACATAAATATTTATTTTATTCTTTGGGTTATAACCCAACAGTATGGTTATTTTGTTGCTCAAATTATTCTACTTTCTATTCATACACAGGAGCAAAAAATGAATGAGTTACTGCTGCACAATTGGGAATGGTCACACAAGATGCTCCTAAGGTAATATTAATATTCAGTTGATCCTAGCACTTGGGAGGCCGAGGAGGGCGGGTCGTTTGAGCTCAGGAGTTTGAGACCAGCCTGAGCAAGAGTGAGACCCCGTCTCTACTAAAAAAATACAAAGAAATTAGCTGGAGAACTAAAAATATATAGAAAAAATTAGCCGGGCATGGTGACACATGCCTGTAGTCCCAGCTGCTCGGGAGGCTGAGGCAGGAGGATTGCTTGAGCCCAGGAGTTTGAGGTTGCTGTGAACTAGGCTGATGCCACGGCACTCTAGCCGGGGTGACAGAGCAGGAGTCTGCCTCAAAAAAATAAAAAAGTTCAGTTGAGTGGTAGGTACCTGGGCATTTATTTTATTAGTAATATTCAAATTATATGTCTCTACATATGCATATTATATTCATTATTTTGTATATATTTACGATAACAAAGTTACCTCCTCAAAATGAAATAGATATAATTTTTTACCCAATAAACTGGTAAAAACAAATGTTCATTAATATTAAATGAAGGCAAGGATATGGATGGTATCAATTGTAGTTTTACACTGTGGGGCATTTTGGTAATATTTAAATAAACTTAAATTGGGCATTTCTATGAACTGTAAGTTTACTGCTCAGCACTAACCTAGAGAAACAACCCTGGAGGCACCTCAGGAGGTAATGTGCATAAGTATTCAGTGCAGCAAATTCTTAAAAAGCAAAAAAATTGAGAGTAACCTAGATGCCACTAATTAAGGAATTGACTAACCTACGATTCAGCCATACAACCAACTATTACGAAAGACTAAAAAGAATGATCTGGAACTATTTATGCTTAACATGAGTAGATCTTCAACACACAGTGTTCTGTAAAAAGGCAACTTGCAGAACATATAAGAGAAGATACCTCTAGGGGTGTATGTGTTTGTATTTTTTATTTGTTCAAAATTATCTCCAAAAAAGAATTTGCTGTTTTAAAAACCCTAAAAGAAATTGTTCCGATTAGGCCATTGGGAACTCTTTCAGGTTGGCTCCTGTCTCCTCTCTGCAAACTAGTCTATGGACTAGATCCAGCTTCCTGAAGGCAGGGACAGTGTCTTATTTGACTTTGCAGAACAGAAAATGCCTTATTCATAGATGTCACTAGGCTAGAAGTTAAAAATCTGAATTATTCTTCTGATTTAACAAATACTTTTGAGTGTGAGATTGCCCAACAAGCAGCTTTCTCTAAGGCTGTACCTAACATGTATAGAGCGTGTAATGTGTGGCGTGTACTGTTACATGATGCCATTGCATCTCTACAACCACCCGGTACAGGTGATGGCCAAATATTTAACAGCCAGTATTGGTGTGAGCACCACGGACCAGTCAGAACCCACATTGGCCTTGGCAGTGGAGCAAGGTCCTAGCAGCCTCCTGCGAGGGCAGATTTTAGTTCCTTAGCTGCGGGAGAGGTCCAGGTCCAGGGGTTTCTGAAAAATGAGACAGAGCGGCTGGGGGAGTGGGAAGGGGACATACAGGTGCACACCAGCGGATACTGAAAATGTTCCCTGTCTATCAGGCCAGGATTATTATACCCATTTTATAAGTTGATATCAAATAATGTGCCCAAGGAGACAGAGTTGGAGGTAAGTCTAGGCTTTCCAGTAGTGCTCTGTTCACAACAGCATGAGTGTTGCAAATTAAGGAAGTGAATTTAAAGTTTGAAACTAAACCAGATTCAGAATCACTTTCTACCTTTTCTCAGAATTCCTTCTCATGATATGAAATGACACATCGCATTCAAATTTTAAACCGAGGATGCTCAATGGACCCCTGACACTTTGGCAAGACTGCTGGTTTCCAGGGGGAAGAAAAGAGATTTTTATCTTGTGTTTTTGGATATACATCAAGTATGAAAGTACATTTTTCTGTTTTCCAACCGAGGGCTCCATCCTTCCGCAGTAATGCCTTGCTCTAAGTAATGCCTGTGGCCGCAAGGCTGCCTCCTGCTTAATCTGCTTCACTTGTCTGCCCATCGGCCTGCACAGCTGGGGCTGATAAGAGGCTGCTGTTCCACTGGGCAGTTCTTTCCAGGTTCTTCATTTCATTCTTTAAAACAGATCCTCACCCCTGGGTAGAGTTGCAGGTTTGCATGTTCTGCCTTCCAACAAAGGAGGCAAGCTGAGGCATGCACCTGTGGAAACGTGTGTGTGCGTGCGTATTTGTATCTGTATGGGGGATTGCAGAGCATGGGATCAATTTTGCTTTTTGCTGACTCATTCAAAACCCCAGAGGTCCTAACTTTGAACAGGTGCAGTTACAACAACAACAGCAACAACAACAACAAAAAAACTGAAAAAAACTTTAGCAGGTATTTGTATAGGAAGGCAATCTTACTAATCTTCTGAGAATTGAATATTTACTCTTTACGACATAATATGCAGGCAAGATCACCACAATGCATTGGACTGTGGTTAGGGAATCCAATAAAATAAACAATATTGTTTTTCTACACATTTTATGTGGAGATGGAGGTAGATGATAATGATGTTTACTTTGGGTGGGTGTGATTATTCAGTTTCTAAATCTGGCAACTCTGCTTTTTTTAATGATAGGAATTATTTAAAAAATAGTGTTCAAATAATGGTGTTCAAGTGGGGATTGTGAACACAGTATTGAGACTGTGTACATTTCAAACAAAACACAGTCTTTGGATCCTTCTAGAAGCAAGCCAAAGCCTTCCCTATTAAAAAAATCAAACTGAATCAATTACCACTAACTAAAAAATTATGGCTTATATTAACATCATTCCCTTAATGGAGAATCTAATGAATGTTTAAATGTACCTCCTGGCCCAGGTTCACAAGACCTTCCATAGCCTGGCTCCCACCCGTGTATCCACCAGGGTCCTCAGTATCTACTAGAGCTGTCGATACACGGGCCACCTGCCCCCACCTCCTCTAGAATGGGCAGGGTCACCAAAAGTGCAGTTGGCACAGAAGATGAAGCAGTAGGCAACCATGTTTAGAGACGGAATTTCTAATTTCTAAGCGTCAAGTTCTTTAAAATGGAGATGATAATAGGACATCACTTATGAGGTTGTCTTGTGAATTAAATGAGGTCATGGATTAAAGGACCCTTATGACAGAGTTAATGCTCAATTAATCTCAGCTCCCACTGCTGTGCTCAGTCCTTCCTTGAGTGAGGGACTGTACTATGGGTGAAGGAAGCCAGCAAATAGATTAACCAGCATCCTGTGCCAGGAATGGCATAACTTAGTAAGCTCTCTCAGAAATTTGACTGGAAAATACTAAGAGGAAAAGGCTATTACTTATAGACACTGAAGCTGAAAGGTGAAGACATCGAAGAGAGATCACACTGGGAGACTGTGATGAGCCCCAGGGAAGCTCAACTTTTAGGCCTCTCTGACCTCTGCCTTCTGGGAACACTTGTTGGACCATCCAATTTACTCATTTAATTGTATACATTTGTTACTTTTGAATTTTGAATGTGTGCATGTTATTTTTTGTGTTCCTGTATCATTCCAGGTTCAGATGAGACAATTGCAATGACTCCAGGTATCTCAAACAGAGGGAATTTAATGTAGGAAATTGGTCACACAGACAAAGAAAGAGCTGAAAAATGAAACAGGGGATGGGGTTAGTAGTAACGGCAAGATAGTACCAATCCTAGGACTGGAGAGAGAGAGAGGTTATACATTACCAATGTCCAAAATTTGGGGCCATCTACTGGAAGCTGGAATCATAATAGGTTGCCAGGCAGGAACTGGGATCAGGAAGAGAGGGGCTGTTCTGCAGAAATGGTGCTACAGACGAGAAACGGCTACTGCCACTTGAAGCAGAAAGTGGAGGAAAAGTCCTCTGACTTTTGTCCTCCTCTTGTCCCTCAGTCTTGCACCAGTGCCTCACATTGGCCAAATCACCTGAAAGCCAGAGGGCAACAGAGCCTGAGGAATGTAGTTCCCTAAGGAATGAAGCAGAGAAGGAAAAGGAAAGGACGAGCAAGGCCCAACCATACAACTGCTCAAGGGTAAGTACTATGTCATTTACCGGGTGTTTTCTCCCCACAGATGGTGAAAGAATTATTCTTATGAAAGATGTGTGTTATTGCCTCTGTTTGGAGTGTGATTCTCTCTCTAAAGATAAGAGCTGTTAGAGGAGGAACACTGAAACACCATAGTCAAACTCAAGAGAACAGACTTAAAAGTAAAAAGGATATTTTTCAACTCGGAGAACTCTGCAGCTCATGTCTAATGTTTTCCAGCTACAGCCTGATGACTCAGAAGATTTTTTTAAAATTTTTGTCTCAGCAAATCTTGATTATCAATGTGATCAGCCTTCTCTCTTGGATCTGGAGGGAATGATTAGCAGGAGGCTAGCTGTGAACTGATCTAGATAACTTTGCACTTGAAAGGGATTCGTTTTGCATTCTTAATCTGAAGGATATTTAAAATGGCATTCAAATAAATGTTTGCACACAGCCCATGTTGGTGATAGATTCTGAATTTTGTGTACTATTTTATGTAATTGCTTCACTACCTTCCCAGTCATTCTGGGGTGTGTGTGTGTGTGTGTGTGTGTAACTGCATCTCAATTAAAATATCAAAGCAATTGAAAAATCAGAGGCAGCTCTTACATTGTAAAAACTAATTTTAGCTCACCTTTGCAGTTTCAGAAATTGTATCCACTTGTAGAGTGTCACTGGGTGACACGGGCTTTGCCATTTCCATTACTTCATAGCAGAGAGATCAGAGAGGTGGCTTTCAATAAGACTGGCTATTAACGTCCGACTATGGCTGGATACCAACTAGTAAAGTGAGCTAGACATTTTCACCATCTGGAAACCCTAAAGGAACTCCTTCCAAGCTTGGTATTAACTCATCCTGATGCTTATTGCATTTGTTCCTACTTTGCCTCAAGGAGTTCAACCACAGTGTATTTATTTTTAAACAATCTTTTCAACAGCTATCACCTTACCCACAAACAAATGAAAGACTTACTGGACATGGGGCTGAAAATATCCCTGGATGTCTATGGAGCCTGGGGTTGCATAGATGTGAACCCCATTGTTTGTAACATAACTTGCTGCATTTCACACATTTGTCTCCTGAGGTCACCCCTTGTTCATAAAAATATTATCTTTCCTGCTATTTCTAGGTGGAATCAATCCAGCCACAAGGATGTAGGTCTGGCCTGTTTTAGAAGGCAGTGAGCAAGTTCCACATTTCCTATCTCACTTCCAGCTCCTGAAAATGGGGCTCATGTCTCATCGTTCACTCCTTTAAGTGTGTCAGCCAGGTAGAGTTCGATACTGGTGGGGCATCTGCCAGATTCATGCTCCCCCTCTTCCTCTGAGAATTGCCCCTCTCCACACACACACACAGGGTGGGCCCCTAGGCAGCCATGTTTATACAACTTGACTTCACCCTACACTGATTGGACTGGAGCAGTCAGTCACATGAGCCATGGAGCACCAATCAGTCGAATTTGGAACTGAGGGACCACTATTCAGGGTGGTCTGGTGCCTTGGAGGAAATGTTACTTAGAGAGGCTATAAGTAGCTATTTTTGCCAAGGACATGAAGTTCAAGAGCAATTACATATAAACAGAGGAAAGAGCAAACCTGCTGTACAACAAATTATCTAAAACTTAGCAGCTTTTTTTTTTTTTTTTTTTTGAAGAGATAGAGTCTTGCTCTGGTGCAATCACTGTAACCTTGAACTCCTGGGATAATTTAAAAAAAATTTTTTAGAGATGGGGTCTTGCTATGTTGCCCAGGCTAACCTCAAACTCCTGGCCTCAAGCGATCTTCCCACCTCAGCCTCCCAAAGTGCTGGGATTACAGGTGTGAGCCACCATTCCTGGCATAATTTAGCAGCTTTATACAACAAACATGCATTACCTCACACAGTTTCTGAGGGTCAGGAATCTGGGACTGGCTTAGCTGGGTATTTTTGGCTCAGGGTCTCTCATGAGTCTGCAGTCCAGATGTGAGCCAGGGCTAGAGAATGCACTTAAACTCATGTGGCTGTTGGCAGGGGACTTCAGTGCCTTGCCACAGGATCCTCGCCACAGGGCTTCTGACCAGACACAACAGCTGGCTTCCCCAGAGCTGAGAGAGAGATAGAGGACCCAAAATGGTGGTTGTAACTTTCTGAAATGTATATTTGGTCTTCATTCCTGTTTCCATAGATTTAGAAGGTGTGTAGGTTTAAGGAGGTGTGCAACTCCTAAAATCCTTAGAATCTCCACATGATGTCTTTTTATATGCTAAGGAGTTAACCTATAGCTGGTAGCCCCTAGGTAGCTCCAGGATGGGGTTGGTCACCAGAAAGATCAAGGCAGGATTAGAGGACTGGGACTTTCAGCCCCAACCCCAGGGAAGGGGCTGAAGGTTAAGCCAATCACCAGTGGCCCATGATTTAATCAATCATGCCTATGTCATAGAGTCTCCATAAAAACCCAAGGACTGAGTTTAGAGAGTTTCTGGATAGTTGAACACAAGGAAGTTCCTGGAGGGTGGTGCCCCTGGGGAGGGCTCAGAAGTTTCCCATCCCTTCTCCCTCGCCCTATGCATCTCTCCATTTGTGTTCTTTAAAATATCCTTTATAATAAACATAAGTGTTTTCCTGAGTTCTGTGAGCCACTCTAGCAAATGAATTGAGGGGGTCTTGGGATCCCCAATTTATAACCGGTTGGTCAGAAGCACAGGTGAAACAAGCTAGGACGCACGATTGGCATCTGAAGTTGAGGCGTGGCAGTCTTGAGCCTTCAATCTGTGGGATCTGAAGCTACCTCTGGGTGGATAATGTCAAAATTGAATTGAATTAGAGGACACCGAGTGGGTGTCCACTACAGAACTGATTTATTGGTTGTTGGTGGGGAGAAATCCCCATATACTTCTTGGTGACCAGAGGTCACAGAAGTCTTCAGTGTTGATTGCTGGTGAGTGAAAGAATGGAAGAAGCACTTTGGTTGGGATTTTCCTACATCCACAGAGTGCTAGAGCTTAATTCTTCTTCTTTTGAGTATGAGCTGGCCTTAGTGACTCTCTTCCAAAGAATAGACTGTGGAAAGGGGAAAAATAGTAACTATGTAATGGAGAAATCAGGTAGACCTTACTGTAGCAAGCTATCAGGGTTAACATCACCAGCAGGTGGTAAGTCATGTTGATATTATATGCCCCTGATAGGCAGTGATGAATGGGAAATCTTGCCTTGTGGTAGTTTTCCCCAAATCCATAATCCTAGACTAATTCCAAGAAAACAGCAGATGAACCCAAATTGAGAGACTTTCTATAAAATACCTGACCAGTAGTCTTCAAAAAAGTCTTAAGGTTATGTAAAAAGAAAGAAAGAAAAACTTAGAAATTTCATAGTCTTTAGGTGATTAAAGATACTTGATAAATAAATGCAATGTGCTAATTGGATTAGATCCTGGAACAAAAAAAAAAGGACATTAATGGGAAAACTGGTGAAATCTGAATAAGGTCTACAGTTTAATTATTAATAATAGTCTTATACCAATGTTAATTTCTTAGTTTTGACAAATGTACCTGGGTATGTTGATATTCAGGGAAGCTGGGTGAAAGGAACATGGAAACTCTCTGGTAGTATCTTTAAAAGTTTGGTGTAAATCTATATTATTCCAAAGTAAAAAAGAGTTTTAAGTAAAAAATAAGAAAACCAAGCAAGCAAACAGAACCAGAAATGATGTGTAAAGTGCTGAGCCCTAGGTGGGGCCAGACCTCTTAAGAGGGAGATCTAGCTTAGAGTTGCATGTGAGCAGATGGGTTAGTCCAAGGCTTCTCAGAGGTAATGAGGACTGGCTGCCTACGTGAGAGAATGAAAAATACAGCTAAGGCATCATGAAATATTAAATACTTCTCTAATAGAATTGTACGGGCTCAACAAAATGAGGCAGGGTGTAAGGGAGAATAGCACAAATGATGCTAGATAAATAGTCCTGGGCTGTTTGGTTAGCATTGATACAGCATGGACTCTCTACGGGAGACGTATCAGATTAGATCTGTTAGGGCTTCCATAACAAGATACCACAGTCTGGGTAGCTTAAGCAATGGAAATTTATTTCTCACAGTTCTGGAAGCTAGGAAGTCCAAGATCAGGGTGTCAGCCTGGTCTAGTTCTGGTGAGGGCTCTCTTCCCGGTTTACAGACAGCTGCCTTCTTGCTGTGTCTTCACATGGAGAGGAGAGAGTGAGTTAAAAGAGTCTCCCTGGTGTCTCTTCTTATAAGGGCACTAATCCCATCCTGAAGGCCCTGCCCTCATGACCTTATCTAAACCCAATTACCTCTCAAGGGCCCCATATCTAAATGCTATCACATTAGGGTTAGGACTTCAGCATATGAATTTGGCAAGGGGTGGGGAAAACACAAACATTCAGTCCATAACAGAGATCTTATAAGACAATGCTATATCCTCCTGCTTTAGGGTAGATCTACTGCAGGATAGACTTGCTATCCTGAGGTTAACAAAATACACACCCCTAAATCTCAGCGGCTTAGAATAAAGGTTAGTTTCTAACATATGCTCCATGTCCACCATGGGTTTGTGGGGGGCTCTGTTCCATGTCATCCTTGCTCCAGGACCATAAGGAATCTCTACCATCAGTGATTTTGGTGGACAAGGGAGGAGAATGGGATGAATCACACATCGGCACTTCAAGGTGTCTGCCTGGATACGACACGCACATTCACATTTTCACATTCCATTCACACTTCCTTGGCCAAAGCAAGACACATGGCCAGGCCTAGCTTCAAGAGTGTGGGAAGTTCAATCTTGCCATGTTCCTGGAAGGAGGAAAATGGGATATGGGTGAACAGGCCTGATGGTCACCATAGTAAGTAAGTATCTAGGGGAGAGTGCCACCAGGGCGTGTCATTGCCCTTTGCCTCCTCATCCCTTTTTTTTTTCTTTCTTTTTACTTCTTTTCCTTTTATCTTTATATCTTTTTCATTCTTTTTTTCTCTCTTTTACCTCCTTCCTTTTCCTTAATTTAAAAAACTATTTTCTGATTGCAAAAATGATATATTTAAATTGCAAAAAATTCAAATAACACTGAAATATTGAAAAAATTTTGCCCATTTCACCTCTCCTACCAGAGTTAACTACTCTTAACAGGTGAGGTGCAGAACATAATTTTAGATCTTTTTTTATGCAATGCAAATATAAATATGACACTACATTTTTTAAATTGCAAAAATAAGATCATATAATACACAGTATTTTACAACTTGCTTTTTTATTTAACAATATGTCTTAGTTAGCTCTCTTTGTTTTTAAGTCAGAAAACAACAAAAAAAACTACAATACATTAACAAAAACCATTTATTGAATACCTATTGTGTGTCTCTTACTGCTCAAGGGATGGGATATTCACTGCTGAAGACCTCAAGAATTTTCCATTTTATTGAAGAGAGATCTGTGTCTGGTTCCACCTCTATCGCAAATAGTTGTGAGACCTTAGCCAAATGTTTTGGCCTTATTAGGCATGAGTATATGTTTGTATTTTTATTTTCAACAACAACAAAAATCAAGGGGTAACCCTCTGGGTTCAATTCTAATCGTACTAGGATTTTTCTTGTTGTTCAAACTACAGATACTGACTCTCACTAACATAAGAAAAAGGAATTAATTGGCAGAATATTGTGCAGCTCGGAATCCAGAAGGGATAGTTGAACAATTGTGTCTGGGGATGGGCAGAAACCAGGGGTCCTTGACAGATCTCTGCCGCAGGAACTCGTGAGTTGATTCTGTAGGGTGCTGCTATTGGATGACAGCTCCAACAGCATTTCCTTCCAGGGTTTCCCGGTAGAAGATTTGGCTTTCGGGGATGGAAAGGTTTATTGGTCTGGCTTGGATCAGCAACTCACTCTTCTGACCAGAGAGAGTTGGGTACTGTAGATTGGCAGCCCTACTAATACCGCCTGGGATGGGGGCTGGGCAGCCCCCCAGAGGCAAACAGAGGCGTTCTTGGGAGAGAAGAAGGAAAGAAGAAATAGAAATGGAACAATCAAAAATGGGTCTTCCCATATATACTCACTATTAAATTGGAACTAACTGATGAGCACACATGTGGGTAGAGGGAAGTAAATCTCAATGGAAATCAAGTAGGGGGGAAGGGGGAGGAGAGGATGGGCGAAAACCTACCTAAAGGGTACAATGAGCACTATCTGGGTGACGAGCACAGTTTTAACCCTGACTCAAGCATTACAAAAGCGATCCATGTAACCAAAAACTTTTGTACCCCCGTAATACTTTGAAATTTTAAAAAAAATTTAAAAAGGGTGTTCATTGCACTAATTTACTCCCTCTTCTCTCCCTGTTTCTATCTTTCTCTCTCTCTTACTTTCTATTATGAATTTTCTCAACTTTCTGCATTTCTTCTGCTTATCAATGTCTTGGGTTTGACAGCTTAAGACAGGCTTTAATTGTGCTGGTGGGGTTTCGGTGCCTGAGGGTTTCTAATCTCTTCTCTGATGCCTCCAAAAGAATGCCTTCCGAATAGATGGGGGAACTGCAGCACATTCGCCTATTTTTAAACATGTGGGGACTCAGTGATATCGCAGTACTTTGTGCCTCTTATATTTTACAGAACAGCAAAATTGAAAACTCCTCAATTTATTTGTAGCACTGTTTATGGTGGTGAAAATTGGAAACAAGCAAGATGATCAAGAAGGGATTGGTTAGATAAATCCCCCTGCGTCTTCCACGGCCGCATCATACAGTGAGTCAACTCTTTTTTTTTTTTTCCTTTAATTATAGAACCCTAGAGAATCTGAGGACAGCTACAGGCTCTCCCTCTAGAAAAATGCTCATACATTTTGCATAAAATTTCTTGCAAATGTTTTAGGCATTTGAAAACCCAGTAAGAGTTTACCTATAAATCCAAGAGGGGTTCATAATCATTTTATTTGTTCTTAATGTAATGGAATAGGCATAATCCTCACATGAGTATATTTTTAATATCAAAAGCTATTTAAAATATATGAAGAAAAACAAGTTACAAAGCAATGGATATAGTATTGTCCCTTACATTGAAAAGAAGAGAACAGTTTGTGTGTGTGTATATGTGTATATAAACACACACACACACACACACACACACACACACATATATATATATAGAAAGAGAGAGAGAGAGAGAAACAGTAGGAATAAGTTTGGACAAATGTCTAAAAAATGATAAAAGCATATCTCTCTGGTGGGTTAATTGCAAATAATTTTTTTGTTCATTGTAGTATTTTCCAATTCTTCTAAAATTAACATGTATTATTTGTGAAATTAAAACACAAATGGTTAGACCAGGTGCAGTGGCTCACGCCTGTAATCCTAGCACTCTGCGAGGCCGAGGTGGGAGGATCGCTTGAGGTCAGGAGTTCAAGACCAAGCAAGAGCAAGAACGAGAACCCATCTCTACTAAAAACAGAAAAAATTAGCCGGGCATGGTGGTGTGCACCTGTAGTCCCAGCTACTCGGGAGATTGAGGCAGGAGGATTGCTTGAGCCCAGGAGTTTGAGGTTGCTGTGAGCTAGGCTGATGCCATACAACACTCTAGTCCAGGCAACAGAGTGAGACTCTGTTTCAAAAAAATAATAAATAAATAAATAAATAAATCACAAATGGTAATAAAGAGTAATACAGGCAACATATGCTCTACTGACTTATTGCTCAGCCTTTTTTTTTTAAAGAAACGCTTTATTGAGTTATGATTAACACACAAAAAGGCTATACATATTTAATGTATACAACTTGATGAGTTTGGAGATAAGTATACACTTGTTGCTCAACTTTTTTATGCTGTCTGGTTTTCATGGCTCTTTGACTAATGGTAGAAATAATTTGGAAGATTAGATAAAAGAAGAACTTCTTCAAGCACTAAAGAGAATCCTAAGGGTTAAGTATATAGTTTGTATGCTTTTTCTCACCATAAGGATAGCATTCTTATCACTGATCTAAATGGCATATTTAAAAATTGCCATTCCTTCATTGCCCCTGCTTTTAAAAGCCATAGGTATACGTTGTAACAAAATAAAACATTAAAAAAAGTGTGACTTTGAAAATGAAATTCATTTATAATTCCTTTTCAGCCCCAATAGCAGCAGTCAATAGTTTAATCTATGTAACCATTACACACACCCACACCCAAGCATGCACACACAGTTTGTTTAGTAAATGGAAATAGAATTGACATACATTGTTTTGCAACATGCTTTTTTATTTCATGTAGAATTTGCTTTGGATGTCTTTCTATGTCAGCTCATAGAGCACAATCTTATTCTTTTTTTTTTTTTTTAACACTTGCATAGCGTTCAATTGTAAGGATGCATCATACTTTATCTATATTCCCCACGCCACAGATCCGGTTTCTCAATATTATGAAAATATTGCAATGGAAATTCTTGTGTGTACATCTTTGTACCTTTGTGAGAATATTTCTGTAGTATAGATTCCTGGTAATGGAATTCTCATTCTTAATTAATTTTTCACCAGGTAACTGGCTTGCAGTCCCAATTGCTTTGTTAATCTGTGTGTCTTACTGAAACAGTTGCAGAGTTGTTCAGGTGGCTGTGGATTGACGTTGCTCAGGACTCTTGCTTGACTGAACAACTTAAACGTTAAGAAAACATGCCTTTCTTAGTCTTCAGCAGCTAACATGCTTGCTTTGGTTTAATTAGTCAGAGGAAAATATATTCCAGAAGACAGTGCCTGTCTCTACCCTATCCCCTTCTGATCTCTATTTGAGAGAAAGAGAAGTCCAGGGACTATTTGACATAATATAGAAGGACTAGTGAGGTTGTCACTCAGGAAGCCAACTATGTTGGTATGAAAAAAGGTAAGGATTATTCAAAAAACGTTCTTGTTTTAGTGATTCAAGATATTTGGATTATGAAAACATTGATGATAAATTTGGCCTTAAAGGTGATCAAATGCTATTTATCCCTCCCTGCCCCCAAATCAAAAAGTATACCTTTTCTAGCTGTACAGGTTAAGAATTTCCCCCACATTTAGAAATGTTTATGAAAATTAAACCAAAACACATATCCATGCAATGGAGTGCTATACATTAATGAAAGTAAATAAACTAAGCTGCACACAGTATCATAGATGAATCTTTTTTTAAAAGTTGAGTAAAAGAATCAAGATACAAAAGAATTTTTTCGGCCGGGAGCGGTGGCTCACGCCTGTAATCCTAGCACTCTGGGAGGCCGAGGTGGGTGGATAGTTTGAGGTCAGGAGTTCGAGACCAGCCTGAGCAAGAGTGAGACCCCGTCTCTGCTAAAAATAGAAAGAAATTATCTGGCCAAGTAAAAATATATAGAGAAAAAATTAGCCGGGCATGGTGGCGTATGCCTGTAGTCCCAGCTACTCGGGAGGCTGAGGCAGGAGGATCACTTGAGCCCAGGAGTTTGAGGTTGCTGTGACCTAGGCTGACGCCACGGCATTCTAGCCCTGGCAACAGAGTGAGACTCTGTCTCAAAACAAACAAACAAACAAACAAAAACACAAAATAATTTTTTCAATGTAACTCCTAGTTAGTTAGTTATCTATTGCTGCATAGCACATTACTCTAAAGCTTCTTGGCATAATGCAACAAAAATCATTTATTGTTCATGGTTTCTGTGGGTCAGGTGAGCAGTTTCGGCTCAGGGTTGCTCATGGAGCTGCAGCCAAATGTCTTCTGGGCTGCTGTCATCTGAAGGCTTGACCGGGGCTAGAGGATCCACTTCAAAGGTTGCTCAATCACAAGGCTGGTGAGTTGGTCTTGGGTACTGGTGGGAGGCCTCAGTTCCTATCCACGTGGGCCTCTTCACACAACAGCTTGAGCTTCCTTCTGGCTCTTCCCAAAGTGACCAGTTGGAAAGGACCAGGCAGAAACCTCCATAACCTGTTATGACCTAGCCTTGGGGGTTGGTCACACAGGTCAGCCCTGATTCAATGTGGAAAAATACCCCTAGGAGGCCAGGATCATTGGGAGCTGGTGACCACAGTTTCACTTATAATAAATCCAAAAATAGGGAAAAATAAACTATATTGCTTAGGGAAGCATATTTAGGTATTAAAACTATAAAAGAAAAGAAGGAAATAATTACCATAGAAGTGGTTACCTCTTGGAGAGAGGAAGTTGTAAGTGGGCACGTGTCATCATTTGTAAAAGAATACATTTATGTTTTATGCACTTTCCATACTTGTGATATGTTTCATAATGATAGGAAAAGGTTCTTTCAAGAAATTAAGCCAAAAGAGAAATGACATAAGAAATAGAAAGTATTCTTTTCTCTAATGATAATAATGTGAAATTAGCCAATAGTCCTTACTAGTTCTAGATAATTATATGGATTTCTTTATCCTCACAACAACCAATGTGGTTGTATCATCCCCTTTTTACAAATAAAGAAATTGAGAATTAGGGTGAATTATGTATCTTAGCTGTCAATCAGCCAGAAAGGGGTGAAGCCAAGGTTCAAAGCCAGCCAGTGTGTGCTTGTCATGCAGAAAAGGAGGCCAGACTATTGGTATACCTTTTAAAACTCTCTTTATTTTTGCCTAAATTGAACAAACTTTTGAAACCCTTCGCTGGATCCATTAACTAGCCTATCTCAGTATGTGACTAGCACCACGTAAGTAAATGGATATTTGTTTACTTACAAATAGCACCGCCACGTAAATGGATATTTGTTAAATGATTAAAAAATATTTATTTATTTTATAAAAACCTTGTATGATGCTGTCATGTGTCAAGCACTGTTCTATGTGCTTTACAAGTATTAATTCATTTATAGTCCTCTGACCATCTGGTATTCACTCTAATCCATCTCTAAGAGGTAAACTCTTGGGTAACTTTCCTTCTTCACTTGCTTCCTAGGCAGGAAGTTCTCTGTTTTTCTAACTTCTTTACCTTTGACCCCTGGGTCCTCATATTTTAGTATACAGCTTTGGCAAATCAGTTTGATAGCAGTTCATTGAGCACCGACTCCATGCTGGGATCTAGGTGGAAACAAAGATGAATATATTTTCATCTGTAACCTAAGAAATGAGTACTTGTCTTTTAAAACTTTCTGACAACTTTTTTGTGTTAACATGGATGGGAACATCAAATCCCTTGAGGTTTCTCCCTGTAACCTTCAGAACAGGAAATGTGTATGCATCTTGGCTTATTTCTGTTTCTGATTTTAGTACCTTAATAAGTGCTAAATATGCTTCATTCAGTTATTTACCAGCATGATATTTCTCCAAATAACCCAGTAGCAAGTGTGAACGTGTCTGCTTTTGTTTTAATGAAGAGATCTCAGCCTCCTTATCAACAATACCACTGGGATAGGCTAAATTCCTCCCTGAGAAATCAGTTCAGACCAGGACAGAGCCCTAGTGATGGAAGAGAAGTTAGTTATTTTGTTCAGTCAGTATTTGCCTAATGTACACATGAACACTGTGGAAAACCGAGTGAAAATCCCATTTTCATTTGCATTACCCTTGTTGTCATTATATTAATAAAAAGGAGCCAATGTGACTTTGTTAGAAAACATATTTTCTTTTACTTATGGCTAATCCATTCCTTCATTTAATGGACAGATCTGAATATCTATCATGGGCATGGTCCCAACCCTCTAGAAGCTCACAGTTTGGGCAAGAGTAGGGGTGATTGGGTATGCGTGTTTCCTGGTGGTGGTGGATGTGTATGGAAAGTTAAACAGATAATTATAATACAATGAACTGCAGATGATGTATCTGAGGGATTTAGGAATGGGGCCCTTAACCCCTTCTGGGCATCTGCTGAAGTTTGGTAGGGTTGGACAAAGCTTCCTGAAGACAATAAAACTTGAGTTCAATTGTACAGTCTAAATAATTGTGTTAGGCAAAAGGGGAAGAGAAAAAAAAAATTCCAGACAGAGAGAAACAGTCTGTCAAATTCTGGGAACTTCGAGCATTTGGGGTTATTGCAGTTGCTTAATATGAAAATCAGGGAGTGACCTAAGAGGATAAGAGAAGGGTGGGTGGAACCAGGACATGGAGAGCTGGGTGTCCAGGGTTAAAGAGCTTGGCCTTTTTTCCATAGCAGTGGGAATCCTGAAAGGGTTTCAAATAGGGAAAAGGCAAGGTGAGATTTGTATTCAGGAAAGATCCCTCTTGGTGCAAGTTTCAAAAGCAGGCGTGCTTTTTGGCCTAGCAATTCAATTTCTAGGAAATTATAGTGGATGGGAGCAAAGATTTAGCTATTTGGAAAATAATGAAATTATATTTACCTATAATAGTAAAATCTTGGAAACAATCTAAAAGTCCAACAATGTGGAGATTAGAAAAATAAATTTTAGTAAATTTATATAATGAAAAGTATTATAGACAGGGAAATTATTCACAATAAATACATGAAAGGGAAAAGTCAGTGACAAAGCAGTATATTCAGTGTGATCTCCTTTTGAATATTTCTTTAGACATACATTATATATGTGTGTATATATATATATATATGAACATATTGAAGGGCATATGCCAAGGTATGAATATCTCTGAATAGTGGAATTATGGATGTTAATTTTTTTCTTTTTATTTATCTGCATTTTCTAATTTTTGAAATATTATTACTTTTATAATATAAAAATGTCTACTTAAAATATTTTACATAAAAGCAAGTAACTTCACTTTGGTAGCTATTTAAAGGAAGACAAAGAAGCAGAAATGCCCACTTTGGAATTTATAGTCCTTCTTTTGCAATATTATCTCATGAAATGTTTTGTGTTCGCCTTCTTGCACCAACTTTGTGAGCTCAGACACTTTGGGACAAGAATTAAAAGCACAACCCTCAGTTTCTGCTCCGCATTGGGTTAGGAGTCACCCGGGTCTCACACTAGGGTCCAGTTACTCTTTCCCCCGCCTTGGTAGCTCTGGGGTGACAATAACCTGTTTGGCTTTGGGGTTCATGAGCTACAAAGGTACTTAAGTGTTTTAAGCAAGGTAAAATCATCCCCAAACTCACTGCTCAGCTCTTAACCTTGTCGACTCTTCGTCATTGCTCCACTGCAATCAGCTACGCTTGAGACCTACTACAATGTCATTCCTACATCATTTAAATCACCCTCCACATCTCAGCCAATCCTTTCCCAATCTTTTTATGTTGCCTTTTATATTCATACCTAAGCTTCAACTTCACCTTGGATTATTTTTTAATCTTCTTCTTTCTACCTTCTAGCCTCATGTTGGTCCCTTCCTTTTTGCTGTGATTTCTTTCAGCCTGACTTGATGTCATCCCTTAAAGTGGTGGTTCTAAAATTTCCATGTGCATAAGAACTAGCTGGGGAGCTTGCTAAACATGCAGATTCTCAATCCCCACCCTTTGGAGATTCTGATTTAGTAGTTCTGACTCTGGGCTTGGAAATCTGCATTTTAATGGGTACCCACAAGTAATTTTGATAGACATGGCTTGGGGACAACACTTTCAGAAGGGCACAACACTTTCCTTTCCTGGTCTACACAACACAGCACTCCGCTCTCCTGCCCTCTCTAGGAGCTCCAGCACTCACGAAAACAATATACTTAGAAGCTAGTAGGTCAGGATCCACAGACTCCAGGAGGAGCAACAGGTAACCACAGGGTGGTCCTTGGCACCTCTGAACTTGCAAATGACATTGTGAATGGGCACTTTTTTCCTGGTAAGAAGGTCTACAGCTTTCATCATATTCTCAGAGAAATCTATTATCCAAAAAGTTAAAGGGATACTGAAAAGCCCTTAAGTAGATTTATGCCTTGAAAATGAGTACCTTCCCATTTGACATGCTTCATGTCTAAATTTTGTGTAGCTTAGATTGTTTTTTTGGGGCCCAGCCCTTATCTTGGCATATATTCCACTGCCTTGGCAGTGGAAAGAACACGTAGAACATATGCTAGGAGAATCGAGCAGAAAACTCGCCTGTTGACCATTTATCTCCTCATCCCACCCCATCATCCTGTTTCCTTGGTACTTTTCTGTTATTTACATTGTTCTTCATCTGGACCTATCTCACCCCCTTTTAGATAATTGAATATCCACCTTACTGTTCATTCTTGTGCTCATTAGAATACATATCAAATTACAGAAACAAAAATTGAATTATCTTATATTTAAAAAGTGGGGGGAGAATAGGGAGATTTGTGGGTTTTTGAACACATGATGGACTATTGCTGCCAGGGAGGCTGCAAAATAGTTTCTTTCTTTCTTTCTTTCTTGTTTTAAAAGTTACAGTCTCTAAAGTATTGAGAGAAAGAGGGTGCTGAATGGTTTTGGGTAGCTAGCGTCTTTTGCAGCGAGGACTTGGGCACAAAACCTAGATCCACCGGTCAAATCAAGCCTTGACCTTGGACTGGGAGATAAACAGGTGAAGTAGTCAGGACTTTGCTGAATCCATTCTGGCGGTAGGTAGGTGGTGACTATATCCAGTACCCAGGGGCAGCATTTTGACAGTGTCCCGTGTGCAGTGCCAGAGGTGCAAGCTGTGACGTTTAGTGACACCAGGGTGGTGCAGGGGTGCCTTCACTAGGCCAGTTCTGTGGCATAGATTCCAGAGATGTTCCCAGTTGTACAGTTTACATGCTAGGGTCTGCTGCTCTTCCCAAGGGTCTGTGAGCTACTTAGTACCCTTTCAGTAAATTCCTTTCTGTTGAAATCAACCACAGTCAGTTTCTGCTAGCTCTTTTCTCCAAACATACTAAGCACAACTCTGTTTCCATATTTTCCTTATGTCCGTTTTCTTTTTTAAAATGACATGTCTTTTTATCTAATTTCATCGGAAGCTGTAACTCATTTTTAAAAAGTCATTATGGGAGTTTCCTCTCTCTTATTTTTCACTTTGTAAAAAAAAAATTTGATCATGGAAATTTTCAAACTCACACAAAAGTAAGAAAGAACAGTATAGTGAATTCTAACAACCTGTCACCCAGCTTCAACATTTTACCATTCACGTTTCACCTTTCCTTTCCCATGCCTTTTTGGGGAAAGATGTAGAGGAAATGGAGTATTTTATGCCAGCTCCAAGATATCATATCGTCTCACCCATTAATACTTTATATGTATCTCGGATAGACAAGAACTTAAAAAATAAGATAAGCACAATACTATCACACAATTAAAATTAACAATAATTCCTTAATATCATTCAATTCTAGTTCATGTTCAAACTCTTCCAGTTTTCCTCAAAATGAATTTTTATACTTGGTTTGCTCGAATCAGAGTCTAAAGTCTGCACAATGTATTTGAGTGATATGACTCTTTTTTTCCAATTTATCTTTTTTTTTTTTTTTGGTGAGACACAGTCTCAGTCTGTTGCCCAGGCTAGAGTGCTGTGGCGTTGGCCTAGCTCACAGCAACCTCAAATTCCTGGGCTCAAGCGATCCTTCTGCCTCCTGAGTAGCTGGGGCTACAGGCATGCACCACCATGTCTAGCTAATTTTTTCTATATATTTTTAGTTGTCTGGCTAATTTCTTTCTATTTTTAGTAGAGACGGGGGTCTCACTCTTGCTCAGGCTGGTCTTGAACTCCTGACCTTGAGTGATCCTCCCACCTCAGCCTCCCAGAGTGCTAGGATTACAGGCATGAGCCACTGCGTGCCCTGCCTCCAATTTATCTTTTATTGAGATATAATTCACATCCCTCATATGTCTCTTAAATCTTTTAAAACCTGTAACAGTTCTTCCTTCCCCTTCATTTCATGCAATTTACTTTTAGAATAATGTTTTCAATGACTCACAGAATTTCTAAATCTCTGGGTTGTCTGATTGTATACTTGTAGTGTCATTGACATGTTCCTTTCTCAAGATCTAGAGGCTTGATTACATTTAGTTTTCATATACCTAGATTTTTCTTGTTTTTTCTTTTTAAGATCTAGCTTAGTCATACCTCCTCCAAGAATTCTTCATTACTATCCCTGCCCTCAGTGGTTGGTCTTTTCTTAGACACTTGTATCATTTACTTATCTATCTATTCATTAAATCATGTCCATTCCTATTCCTAAAAAGGCAGGGATCATGTCCTGAGTACAGGAACCACATATGTGTCATCATTGCCATTTCCCCCAGACCTAGGGCACAATGTGCCTGGCACAGAGTAGATGCTCCATAAATAGTTGTTGAGCTAAGAGGATATGAGAGTACTGATCACACACCAGTTATGTGCTGCTTGGCATTGCTCCTTTGTGTGTGGTTTCTCATTGTATTATTAATATAAGCCTTGACTCTACTGGACTGGGAGCCCCATGAGGGCAGGGAGGAGGTCAAATATATTTTTGCAGTCTGAGTACTTAACACAATGCCATGCACATACCTATCACATATTCAATGCATAGTAAAATGGGGACCCTGGCCTATCCATTTTTGCAGGATTTTTGTGAGCTCAAATAAGAGGTGCAGATGACAGGTGTACATAAAAAGTAAAGTATTACATATATACAGGTAATATTAATGGCAATAATTATAATCTCTGCTGTGTCATTGCTTTTGTACATTTAATAGACACAGTCCTCAGTTTAAATGTATGGAAATTTTGACTTTTATCACCTATTTTTAGAAAGTGGTACCTGTCTCTAGGATTCAATGAAGAGAGATTACAAGGGACATCTATCAGTTGGCCAACTTTTTGTTATTTGGATTAATGGTGTGGCAGTCTGCAGAAAATTATCCATTTAAAGGAGTGAAAGTTTTTGTGGTGATTACTCAAAGCTCTTGTGGTTGCAAGTGACAAAAACGTAAACCAAAATAGTTGCAGCAAAAGGGACTATTTTTTAAGGCAGGAGGGTTCACATATCTGGAAAGTCCAAGGATATCTGACTTCAGGTATGGTTGGAACAAGGAAGTGAAACAATGTTACTGTATTTTTCTCTATACTTCCTATCTTTGCTTTTTTCTGTTTCTTTTTGTTGATCTCATCTCATTCTCTCCCATCTTCAATCCGCTTCCCTAAGTGGCCAAGAGTAAGTAGCTCCAGGTTCTCTTCCTTCCAATATCATGCTTCCAAAAATCAGATATCCTTCTTCAGTTGCCCTAGCAGAAAAGTCCCAAGGAGGACTTCTAGTCATGTTGGGGTCCCTGTCCATTCCTAGAGGAATCACTGTGGCTAAGGAAGCCCTCTCATACTGGTCAGTATTAGGTCACATACCCACTCCCGTTGGGTGGCAGATGGCACTGTGATGGATAACCCTGCCACATGTAATGGAAAAGAAGTTTTCCTGAACAAAGAGTAGGATGAGACCAGACAAAAAGGTGTAGAAGGGAAAATAGCATCTATCTGTGTGTACCTCAGGGCAACCTCAGCGCAGACCTCTGCACCCTAGCGATCTCTCTGGAAGGTATACTTAGTTGAAGGTTAGTTCAAGGGTCTTGGCTTTCCTGACAGATTTTTTTCCCCCCTTCGAGGCAGGTCCCTTAGGTCTGGTAGGTCACTGTTTGATAGAACAAATGATGTAATGGACTGTTTCATGACACTTCTTTTTTTTTTTTTTTTTTTTTTGAGACAGAGTCTCGCTTTGTTGCCCAGGCTAGAGTGAGTGCCGTGGCGTCAGCCTAGCTCACAGCAACCTCAAACTCCTGGGCTTAAGCAATCCTCCTGCCTCAGCCTCCCGGGTAGCTGGGACTACAGGCATGTGCCACCATGCCCGGCTAATTTTTTGTATATATATTTTAGTTGGCCAGATAATTTCTTTCTATTTTTAGTAGAGACGGGGTCTCGCTCTTGCTCAGGCTGGTCTCAAACTCCTGACCTTGAGCGATCCACCCGCCTCGGCCTCCCAGAGTGCTAGGATTTCATTACACGTCTAAAGAGGTTGCAAGCCGCTGTTCTCACGTGAAGTCTGTGATACCCTTCAGGGGAGCAGCAGTCCAAAATTATGCACAGAGTTTTGTTTACATCTGTATTTTCTAAGGAGAGCATCCATAAATTTCCCTGGATTAAAAATCTTCTGGTGAGCCAAAAGATTAAGAAGCCTCCAGTGTTTCTTAATAGGGATTTGGACAAGAAAATTTATTATTGTGCAAGATGTTTAGTGTCTCTGGCCTATCCTCTGTAAGTGCCTGTAACATCCCCAAGTTATTAAAACAATCAACCCTGCCTCCCATATTCTGAGTGCTGGTAGTGGAGAACTCAGATCAGATTAGAAACTAGACTGCATGTTCACGTCATGTTTTACCTTTCTTCTTTCTCTGGTAGAGAGTTAACGCTTCTTTACTTTTGACATCTAATTTCCAGTAGTCTGTCTATCAGGGAATCTGGGATCCCACATTCATGAGCATAAAATGCTCACTTTCTTTTTATTTTAATTGTGATTTTCTTTCTTTCTTCCTTCCTTCCTTCTTCCTTCCTTCTTTCTTTCTTCCTTTCTCCCTTCCCTTCTCTTCCCCTCCCTTCCCCTCCTTTCCCTTCTCCTCCCCTCCCCTCTCCTCCCCTTCCCTCCCCTCCCCTTCTCCCTTCTCCCTTCCCCCTTCCTTTTGACAGAGTCTCACTCTGTCACCCAGGCTAGAGTGCTATGGCATCAGCCTAGCTTACAGCAACTCCTGGGCTCAAGCCATCCTCCTGCCTTGACCTCTCACAGTGCTACGATTACAGGCATGGGCCACTAGGCCTGGCCTTTTCAGGGGTTGTTCTCAGGTATTCTGTCATATTTTAATAGTTATAGCGGAGGACCTAAAAGCACTATTCTGGGGCTAAATTCAATTATAGGATTTTGGTAATTGGTACTGCAACACAGTGTGCCTCCTGTAGTTTTTCTAAGTCTCCTTGAGATTCCCAGCTCTAAAATCAACCCATGCCACCGGCGGTCTTTTCTGATGTGAAATTAAAATGTTTCATTGTAAGGCAAGAAGTGCAAGCAACTCCTAGGCGGTGCCCAATCATTAGTGTAGCCTCTTACGAGTTTTCTCCTAGGATGATCATTTAGTTTATTACTTCTGAAAGCACAAACACAAAGATGAGATGTTAGTGTGAAAGCAATATCTTCAAGATCTAATAAAGAAAAGAGTGACCACTGACTGAGCAGCTATTTTATAGAGTACAAATAACTTTCTCTTACATTTGACCTTGCAACACCTTCTAAAACTGATTTGCCAATCTCCTTTTACAGATGAAGAAATTGAGGCTTCTAGGAATCAAGGGACATGCTCGAGACTGCACAGCACTTCTTAGAAGGACTTGAGATTTCAATTCTGAGTCTTACACCTTTAAATGCCACTCTGCAACTCTATACCGCCTCTCTGACGCCTCAAGGCACTTTTAAAAGAAGGTACACATTCTACTGGAACTAATCAGAGGGAAGGACTGGAAGTACAAACGAGCCATAAAGGAGAGTTTTAAAAAAATTCTGTTCCAGGCGCGGTGGCTCACGCCTGTAATCCTAGCACTCTGGGAGGCCAGGGCGGGGGGATCATTGGAGCTCAGGAGTTCGAGACCAGCCTGAGCAAGAGCGAGACCCTGTCTCTACTAAAAAAAATAGAAAGAAATTATATGGACAGCTAAAAATATATATATAGAAAAAATTAGCTGGGCATGGTGGCGCATGCCTGTAGTCCCAGCTATTCAGGAGGCTGAGGCAGAAGGATTGCTTGAGCCCAGGAGTTTGAGGTTGGTTGTGAGCTAGGCTGACACCATGGCACTCTAGCCTGGGCGACATCTGTCTCAAAAAAAAAAAAAAAAAAAATTCTGTTCCTTAAGTGATGCTGGGAAGCTTACGAAGTTTGACACTTGTGCGGTTTGTGTGCCCTATAACTTCACTCCTGAACTATTAGGACAATCTCATTTGAACTCCCAGCCAACTGAGAAATTAAAAGCAGAGAGCGACGACACTGTTTTGTAACTTAGTGCCTTTTAAAATTAACCGAATCTTTCAAGTGCTACTTTACATTAGAAGTAGTTAATTGGATAAAGGGTAAAGAAAGCCATTCAGCGGCTGAGTAGTCCTGTAAAAGCCCCGAATGAGTTAGTTGTAGAACAGGAACCAATTTCTCCAACAACGTTTTCACTACAAAGTGTAGGAAAGTTCCTCCACGCTGTTCCAATCCGAGGACAAGCTGATGTGTCGCAGCAGCCTAGGGAAGCATGCGGGTTGATAGAAATCATTTTATTTATATTTTAAGACAGACTTGAACGCTAAAACTTTTCAGTGCCCAAACCCTTCACTATTTTATTTTTAAAGTAAGCACTTGGCGTGCCCTCGCCAACGTCTGAGCTGGGAGGGGGGGTGACGGTAGGAGGGCAGGCCGAGCCCGTTCTTATTAATATTAAATAGCCAAGTCTGTACCCTTGAAGCAAGTGGGGAGAGAGGAGGGAGAGGAGCTGCTGACATTGACAATGAATCCAAACAGGAGTTGCTCTAGCGGTGTCCAGCACGCTGCCTCCCCGCGCCTGGCCTTCTGGGAGTTGTAGTTTTCGCGGGAGCGGCTCCCGCGGCGAGCCGGGACGCCCCGCCCGGGACGAACTACAGCTCCCAGGCAGCGCCCGGCCGCCGGCCCCTCCCGCCCGGCTGCGAGTGTAAACTCACCGCGCTGGGGCTGGCGGCGGCGCGCGGGCGAGCGGGCTGAGCTGGGCACTGCGCGGGGGCGCACTGCTCGGGGGACCCAGGCCCCGCCACCCTCCCTCCGCCCCCGGGCTCTCTTCTTACTTTCGAGCAGTGGGAGGAGGGGAAGCGAGAGCCATGCAGTCGGAATCCGGGATAGTGCCGGATTTCGAAGTCGGGGAGGAGTTTCATGAAGAGCCCAAAACCTATTACGAACTCAAAAGTCAACCCCTGAAGAGCAGGTGAGTGGTGACAGCTGGAAGGAGGCGCGGCGGACGGCTGGGGGGCACTGCGTCTCCCACTCTGGGGCGAGGAGAGCCGGTCGTCCGAGCTCTGGGACAAGGACCGCGTGCCCTTGCCCCTGGGCAGAGGGCGAGCTGCCCCCCGCAGCTGGGGGCCGCGCCCGCCCGGCCAGTGCGCTTCTAGGAGGCTCCTACTGAGCGCACTTTGGGGCGCCACGGGCCGCCGGGGATGGCGCATCCAGGCGCAGGGACCCTCGGCCGGGGATGCCAGCTGCTGAGACTGGGTGGGGGCTGGGGAGCGACCTGGCGCGAGAAGGGGGAGGAGGAGCGCCGCGCTGGGACGCTGTCCCGGTGGGATGAGGGAAATAGAGTTTTGTAGTGAACCCCTTTTCTGAAGATCCCAGCGGGCTGAGGAGGGCTCGGAGAGAGAAAGCTCTGGGTGGATTGAGATGCGACGTTGGAGGGAAGCAATTAGCTCGCTTGTAGTCGCCCCTTAGGAGTCCAGCCCCTCCGGGAAAGCCAGTCCCCAGCCGCTTCCAGGTGAGGTTTCCCTGGGCCCCGCCTCTCACCTTCCAGACCGCTGCTCGCGGGCGCGGGAGGGGCCGGGGCAGCGGGGCAGCGGGTGGGCGTGTCTCCCAGTCCAGGTTAAGCTCCCTGGAAAGAGAGTCCCATTCGCATCCAGGCCTTCTCTGAGCGGGAGTGTTGGGGGGAACCTTGGGCCTGGGGGTTATTGGGAGCGTCCCCTGCTTGGCAGCGACACGTGTTTAATTCGTTGGGGACTTCAAAAACTTTGTAGAAGAGGAGTGAAGATATCTGCTGGTCTGGCGCCCTACAACCTCCAGTGCCCCCTTTCTTTGCGCTACCCTCTTTTGCTGCCTTCATTCCTGCTTGTCTGTTGGAATGGAACGAGTATCTTCCTTTCTCATTATCTTCCTGTGTCCAGTCGGTATACCTCGCACTTCTCATTTCCAGTGTTTACTAAGAGGGTGATGGTCTGTTGAGGCTGTGATAGCAGGGAAGGGTTTATTTCCCCCATCTCGGTTGTGAGATGAAATAAGGCAGCATACAGCCCTGCTCTGCCCACGTCTAACCCTCCCTGCCCTGTCCTTCTCTGTGGGCAGGGCCTGGGTGAATGGGCCTGGCCGGTGGAGGAGAAGAGGGTCCAGAAATCAGTGTGAATGACAAAGGGCAACTGAATCAGGAAGTGAGGTGGTGTAGTCTTTGCTTCTGGAGAGCACCCGGCTGGTTCTTGCTCTAGTGGACAGTGGAGCCAGGCTTCTTTCCTTCGGGGCTGTGGCAGGCATCTGAATCCAAGTTGGGGAAGAAAATCTGGGCACAGCAGACCTACTGACTGCAGTTGCTGAAGCAGCCTCTTTGTAGATGCTTAACACAGATTGGAAGGAACCCTCCTAAGCAGTTAGATGCATAAAACCAGCCTTTAGCTGGTGGTTTTTCTTCATAATGGCTGTTTTGTGTGTGAGCATAGATTGTGTGTGTTGGGGGCTGGGGGTTTTGAGTAATAGTGTGTAAAGGGTATTGTTGGTTATGCTCATTGGGGCATTATCTGCATTCGGCTGAAGGGACCAGTGTTTTACTGAGCAGTCTCTGCTTTTGCTTCTATAAGCAAATGCTTACATGGCCAGAATGAGGGAGCGAGTGTGTGTGGAATCCTGAAAGAAATGAATTAACTGGACTGTTTGGAACATTTTTGATGGTAGCTGATACATAACATTAAATGAGTTTGAGAGAGTGAGGAAAATACCATCTGGCAAAACCCAAATGAATGCCATGAAACTCATGTTGAAGGATGGGGGCCTGTTCTTTATCAAAGTCAGCAAAAATTTCTTGCAAGGGTGAACATCCTTGGTAGCTAGCTAGCTAGCACGTGTCGGGAAAAAAGTGGGTACGTGGGAAGAAATGGCTTCACACGTTGATGCTAGAAACAGGTGTGGGCCTGAACCAGCATGGAGAGGAAGGCTAAATTAAAAAAGTTGTTGTAAAACTTGTATGTGAAGCAGACACATGCACTTTGAAATAAACCAGTTAAATAAAATCTGTGAATAAATATATGGAGTTGGCAACATTTCCCTATACTGTTTTCCACAGTTGTCTAATGGCATTGTCATCGACATCTGTTGTGTGACTTTTAAAGGGCTACACATCATCCAGGGTCTTCTCAGTGCTTTTTGTCTTAAGTCTTTTTTGGGTGGGGCGCTTCACCTCTTGTATGTCTTGGTTGGAAAAAGTTGAAATTAAAAGGTTAAGAATGCTGTGGCCATTTTGTCTATCACTTGGATTCCTCCAGATTATCTGTTTAAGTTGAAAATATGTCCAGAATCTGCCCACTTTTCACCAACTCCTCTGCTACCCCTTAGGGCCAAGTCACCATCACCCTTTGCCTGGGTCATTGCAGTAGTCTCTTACCTGGTCTCCTGCTTTCTACCCATATCTGCTTTTAGTGGATTTTCAAGAAAGCAGCCACAGTGTTCCTCTTAAAACTGGTTCTCAACCAGGGGACGATTTTGCCTCCCGCCCTGGGGTCCTTTGGCAGTATCTGGAGACATTTATGATTGTCACAATGGAAGGGGATCGTTACTGACTTCTAGTAGATAGAGGCCAGAAATGCTGCTAACCATTCTACAGAGCACAGGACAGCCCCCACAACAAAGAATTATCTGCCCCCCCAATTGTTAATAGCACTGAGGTTAAGAAACCCTGTGTTAAACCTTAAGTCAGAGCGTGTCATTCTCTGCTCAGGACTCTCCAATGGCTTCTGGTTTCTCTCAATAAAACTCAAGTTCCTGAAGATGGCACAAGGCAGCTGATGTGGTCAGGCTGCCTGTCACCTCTGACCTCATCTCTTGCTGTCCCCCTCCTGGCTCCCTCTGCTCCAGCCAGGCTGGTCTCCTCATTGTTCCCGGAAGACTCCAGGCCTTTCCACCTCTGGGCTTTTGTATGTTGCACTTGCTGTTCCCTTGGCCTGGAACATTCTTTGCCCAGACAGCCACAGCGCTACTCCCCCACCAACTTTGAGTCTTGTTTAAATATCATTCCCATCACCCTGATAGTGTGGCCTTCCTTGCCCACCTATTTACAGTTGCTATCCCTCTAAAATCTCAGTCTTCCTTGCCCAGCTGTATTTTTCCCATAGTACTTATGTTATAACCTACCATATAATTTTCCAATATGTTTATTATGTGTTTCTCCACACTAGACTACAAGCTCCAAGGGAGCAGGGATTTCTATCTGTTCCTTGTTCACCGTTGTATCCCCAGAGCCTAGAACAGAGTTTCTCATCCTCATTGCTATTTACATTTTGGGCCATCTAGATAGTTCTTTGCTGTGGAGCTGTACTGCGCATTGCAGGATGTTTAGCAGCATCCCTGGCCTCTTCCTGCTAGAGGCCAGTACTGCCCCCTTCACCTATGACAATTGAACATGTCTCCAGACATTGTCAGAGGTCCCATGGTAGGCAGAATCACCCCCCATTTCAGAACCACTGACCTAGAACAATGCCTGGCACAATAAATATTTGTTTGAATATGTGTTGCTTTGTCCCTTAGTACTGTATCTCACTCAGGGCAAGGTGTTTGATTTTTGTTTTTGCAATCCTTTCAAAATAGGTATCCACCAGGCTCTCTCCAAAGAGGAATTTATGTATCCTTCATTGGGACTAAGTCAGATATTAAAGTGTTTGATGAGGAGAGACAAATTTCATCCTTAACCCAGTCCTTTTTGCCTTCAGGAACCTGAAGTTCCTGGATTTAGATTATGCAAACCCCATTTTGGTCATATTGATGGGCAAGGCTGTGTCCTAGGAAGACACATGCTATGGGAAAACATTCTAATGAAGAATTATTTGCGCTTTGGTCCTCCCAACAAGGTTTTTAAAACCTTTGTGTGTTCTCCTGGGAATGAGTTCTGAACTTTGGGTGGCAGAGGAAGAGTGCTGAAGATCTGGAGTGAACCCAGAGCTCACATAGGCGTAGTCATGGCAGGAAGACAAATGTGGAACTGTTGCGTGAGCTGATCGGCATGAGGGGTTTCTCTCTAGGCCTTTCAGACCCAGAAACAACATTTTAAAACATGGTAGCATCTTTAAGGCTCAGGGTGCTTTGGTTTGGTGTACTCAGTGCTAAAGTCTGTGGCTTTGTAGTTGCTAATGCCCTTTTCCTGGACAGGCTTCAGAATTGGCTTAATTTAATTCCCATTTCTTCTTAACTTTTTAGTACCGTTCAGACAGCTATTATTAAACTTCCTGCAAGTTAGAAATGGGAATGAAAGTGAGTGTTAGGTTTATCACGGCAGGACAAGATAGAGCAGTGATCCCCAAATGTTGATTCATAGAGAGCTGTGTGAAGTTTTCCCAGGTTTGGGGTGACATGAAAAGACAAAGACTGTTGTGTCACACACATACTCATGCATGCATATTTGGGTATAGGGCCACTTCCATTTCTTGGATTTATGCTGAGATTTTCCTTCTTGTCCTCATATTAAAAAATGCCCTTTCTTTTATGAAATGATAATCCATTCTTGATAAAACAAAACTGTCTGAGTCTTTTTTTTTTTGGTTTTTGAAAGTTTTCTTGATTTTTCTGGTCTGTCCAACCTGCAGGGAACCACTTGTTTAGAGATGAAGAGCCTTGTTCTGGCATAGGTGTCTGTCCCTAACTAGCCGGGTGACCTTGGGCAGCCTGGGTGACCTCTAATTTCAGTTTCCTCATCTGGCAAATGGGGCCCTGCCTCCTAGGGGTCTTAAGAATATTAACTATGACATTGACTGTGGGAAAGTGTTAGCAGGGGGCCTGGTACATAGTAAGTGCTCTGTAAATGTTAGCAGATGTTGTTCATATTGTTATTTTCTGTATTACTTAGCTTCGGGCTCTGGCATCCTGGAAGGTGTTTGCATTTGGTTGATTGTGGTTATCTTCTCTAAGGCAAGTGTCGTTATGCAATAAAATTCCTTTGATATCAGTAAATTCCTTTTTGCTTTCCTCCTAATGAGGTGTCCAGATAATTTTTTTGCATTTTATATTTTTGATCCTATCCATAACAATTCTTTTATGCTGGCTAAAGAAACTCCTAGCAGTTGTGACATTAGCGCACACATAAAAATTCATATTCAACATGTATTTATTGAGTCCTAGTATGTGCAATTAATACCAATAATGATGGCTAACATTTATTGGATATGTACTGTATGTCAGCCCATTCTAAGGGTTTTTACACATATAAAATGTACTTAATCTTTGCAAAGCCCTTATGAGGTGATCATAATAATAAAAACAATAATGATATTAATTATCATTTAAAAAACACTGAACACTTACCTTGTGCTTACTATGTTCCAAGCACTACTCTGAATATTTTACGTACATCAACTCAGGTAATTCTCATTTCAACCTTGGGTGTCTGTATTTTTATTATTTTCATTTTTATTATTCTCAGAAGGAAACGGAGGCATGCCAAGTAGATGGGACCTGGATTTAAACTAAGGTGGTCTAGCTCCAGCCTTGTGCTCTTGTCCTCTAGTCTGTACTGTGCATGATTGTGCAAAATCCAAAGATGCATCCTGCTGTGCTTTCTCCAAAACTCCTGGTGGGTGAGGGAAAGAGAACACATGGATACAGTTAATCATATAAGACAGAATGTGGTCCCTGTTGGGGTGGGGGACAGCAGCAGTGGGAATTTAATAAAGGAAGGCAAGTTGGTGGGGCAGTTTTTTTGATAAGTAGGGGTGGGGAGTGGTCTTCAAGGTGAACAATATTCAAACACGTTTCTTTACAATATTAAATAAAATGCTAGACACCTTGGAGGGCATAATCCTAGGGTTTAGGGTTTTCATTTGCCTTTTAAGCTTCTAATCAGACTCCCTGCTCTTCCTCATGGTCTCCAGGCACTTGGTGGCATCTCGTGGTGGAGGGAGACTGGATACACATGGACAGGTTTAGAGGGAGCCTGGTTTAAGCACTATGGTCAGGGCTTTACCACTTAACTACTGTGTCTGTGTTCAAGATTCTTAACCTCTTGGAGTCTCAATTTCTTTACCTGCAAATTGAGATAAACAGAACCCATCCCCTTAGGGTTGGTAGAAGTTTTAAAACTGAGGCAAAAATGTGTAAACATGCTAAGCACAGCACCTAGCACTCTGAGTAAATGCAATTAATTCCTTTTTTCTAGTAGAATTTTATCACCATGCAATTTTTTTTTTGCTCCTCATAATAACAACTAACACATGAATAAAATCATGTATCTGAAGCAAAATAGACAAGATTGAGGTGCCTTCACCTGGCAGATGTTCAAATCTTATTATGAAGATTTGTTTTTGTGGTACGATTAGATGGAACACTTCATTAAAGTGGAATTCTACATATTGGTTTTGTGTGTTATTGGAGATTTCCTTTTCCCAATTACTACTACTTATAGATTTTATTTAAGTGGATGTATGTTTAATTCCTTTTGAGTTCTGCAGTGCAGTTTGCACAGGCTGATGTTTATATCTGCTCCAGTTGTGCAAGAAGTGGAAAATATCCTTTTTTTAGAACAGATCACATGTGCTTACTGTCAGGAATAGGACCTCAGTGTAAAAAAATGTATCTTGGGACAAATCAAAGTTACTAAATTTCTCCCTCCAACTGCTTTGTTTCAGAACTGGCAGTATCAGGATAAATAAATGGAAAAAAAGTCTCTGGTTAATTTTTTTTTTTGTCATCTTTCAAGGACAATAGGCAAGAGTTTTATTTGTTGTGTGTGTGTGAAATAGAAATTGTACTTTGCTGAGGGTTTGTCTAATCAGAATAAATTATAAAAATGTGTTTGACTATACTCCAAGTATGCATTATTGGGAGAAAATAATCAAGGAGGCAGGTCAAAGATATTAAATGCAGTCACCACAAGCTTTTGATATTGTAAAGAGAAGTTTGCAGTTTATAAGAAGGTTTTTGTGAGTCTAGTGAACATTGTGTACTCTGAGGAAAGGAATCACACCAAGACGTAAGTCTGCATCTTTATTGAGACAGACCAGGTCAAGAAGACCTGCAAAGAGGTCTGTGATCTCTGTGGGAATTTCTCTATTGCCTGTTTCTGTTGCCAAGGATTTTGAGAGGAGGCCCAAGTTTGACTTCTCAATGGTAAACCCATTTCTCTGGCCTGTTTTTTAGACATGGCTTCCTTATTTCTTTGTTTTGTCTTTCCCTCCTGTGGCCTTTCATGCATGCTGTGAAGAATACAGAAGCACACATTCGAAGTGTCTGTGTAAGACATCTGTCCTGACAGTCACAGTGATGAGGCTCTTATCTTCAAGGGTCAGCCTTTCTGGGGGCTTCTCAAGTGCTGGGCACTGTGTGGGAGGTTCTGTTTTGGCCACAGGGAATCACATGGAGAACTAGACAGGCAAGGTTCCTGCTAGATGGTGCTTGCTTCTTGGAGGTGGGGCACAGTTAATAATGAACCAAATAAGGGAACAAGATAATTTTGGCTAACTGCTATGAAAACCGAACAGGATGTTATTGGTAGAGTGTGATTGTGAAAGAAGGGGGCTTTATTAGGTTGGATGATCAGGAATGACCTCTTGGGGGAAGTTATTTTGAGGCAAGACCTGAATGTCTGACATAGGTACAAATCTTGGTACTACCACTCACTAGCTCTGTGTCTTTGGACAAGTTACTCAACATCTCTGAACTTGAATCGCCTCTTTTGTAAAATGGGGTAATAGCTACCTTGCGAGTCTGCTGCAAAGGTAAAAGGTAATGTATGCAAAGCTGCTAACATCAGGCTCGATGCTTAGTAGGTGTTCAGGAATACCCATAGGACTGGTTTAAGGTAATATATGAATAGTGGAAAAAGAAATACAGACATTAATCTTCATTAGGAGTGTTTATTACTTGGTCTTAAGCATTTTCCTAATGCTGAGTGAGTGAGTCAGAGATTCATGTTTGTCTTTATAAACCTAACCCTGGACTAAAAGAGGAGGTGGGTCTTGTGGGTCTTGTTATTTTTGTTATCCTTTTTTTTGTTCTAGAATCATCCTACTTGATATTGTCCCTTGCTCTGCTTGCTGGTGTTGCCTGAGATCATTCATGTCTGACCATCCTTAGCCTAGGAATAGTTTGTTTGTTTTTTTTTTTTTGGCTGGATTTACTTTTTTGGTGTAAAGGAGAGGTCCACCTAACCAAGGATTAAAAAGGAAAGCCTAAGATTGATTTAACAAAATATACACTTCTATCAGGAACAGAGAGCCAGCACAGAACTCCTGACTCCTAGTCCTGTGTTTCAGTCCTGAGATCACACTTCCTGTCCACTCTGATGTGAAAATGTCAGTGTTGACACAGAAATGAAGAAGAAGAAGCTGTCCTCCCACACACCACCTCAAGTGTTCAGTAACTTTGACATCCACAGGCAATGGCGTGTTTTTAATTCAACCACTTAAAAAAATCTTCAAAGCATTTGGATTTCAGTGGCTGTTTCTTTGGTTCAAGTATACATGGAGTGGTTACTTCAAAAGAAAAAATCCTGGATGGTGTGAGAGCAGATATTTTAAATTCAAATGCACTGCAGTGAGTTATATAGGTCTATAGAGGACACTGGTAGAATCCTGTCCTATAAGAAGTTGTGGCTCATTGAGCAATTTCAGGAAGGCATCTGTGGTCTTCAGCCTCCCCACCCCTGCCTCTTCTCCAAAGTGGGATAACTTGCTGAATCATTCACACACGTTCATCTGTTTTCCCATGTGATCAAGAGCAGCATCGGAAAAGTGGTTGTCCCCACTGCTGGGAGAATGCATGGTTTGTATTTGTAGAATAGGTTTTCTTTCTGGGAAGCTTAACCTGCCTTAATGGGAAGAAAATTTGAGGCAGAGAAGATTCATTTAGCCTGAGGGCTGTGGTTATATATAAAATTATGAAATGACATACAGGAATACTATGTTTACTTTGGTACCTTTACCATAAAATGTTCCTAAATACTAAACTGGTTCTAGGAAGCACGGTTTTCAAAACGTACATGTTAAGTTTATAACTGAAGAAAATCCTAAAGATGATTTTCTTGTTTATCTCGAGACCTAGTGCAATCCTGGTGAAGTCTATAAGAGCAGCAGTCCCCAACCTTTTTGGCACCTGGGACCAAAAGGTTTCTTTGGTTTCATGGAAGACAATTTTTCCATGGGGTGGGGGTAGGGGATGATTTATTGATGATTCAAATGCAGTACATTTCTTGTGCAGTCAGACCTCTCTGCTAATGATAATCTGTATTTGCAGCTGCTCTCCAGTGCTAGCATCACTGCCTCAGCCCCACCTCATATCATTAGGCATGAGATTCTCGTAAGGAGCATGCAACCTAGATCTCTCGCATGCGCAGGTTAGGGTTTGTGCTCCTATGAGAATCTCATGCCCCTGCTGATCTGACAGGAGGCGGAGCTTATGTGGTGATGTGCTTGCCCACTGCTCACCTCCTGCTGTGTGGCCCAGTTCCTAAAAGGCCATGGACTGGTACTGGTCTACAACCTGGGGGTTGGGGACTGTAGTACTAGAGGACCTCAGTAAGATGTGGCCATGTTGTTCCTCTTGCCTGGGATCTATCCCAAACTGGTGGAAATAGTGATCTACAATTGAGTCCATGAATTGACACACAGATAGTCGGTGGTCAAGTTGTAATAATCACCTCCATCAAAAAGATTGTGTATATTTTTGTTTTAACTTTTTTAGCTTTTGAAATTTTTCAGCAAAACATGGAAAGGTATGATTTCAGTGTTAGCTTTGTTCTGTTGTATTACTGAGCCTGCTGGTTGCACCATCTAAATTTAGGATGTTGGCACCTTGGCCAATAGAACCCTTTGCAACTAATTTATAATGCTTTTGGAAGAGAATGATTATGAATAAACATTAAAATAGTATTGGCCAGGTAAGGTCATTTACTTTCAAGGGAAGAGGATGACCCCAACTATGCATTCTTGAAAATTCTCTTTATTTATTTTTAAAGGAAGAGTTTACAGTAGCTTATGTGAAGCAATCCCTAAAAATATAAGCAGCTGGCAGGATTCCTGGTGATATTCCAAATAAAAGCTTGCCTGCTTTCTGCAAGGAAATATGCTTGGAGGGTAACTCGTAAGAGGTTGGCTGCTGGCTTATGGTGTATTGGTCAATCAGTGTGTAGACTTTTTGGAACCACTAATAATATTTTCACATAGGTAAATGCTAGATGAGTAAATGCTAAATGATGGGATCTTAGAGTGCAATTAGATACTCATTACATATGGAAGCTTTAAATCTTTGTTGATTTAGAAATGAATGAGAGGGTTTGATGGTGCTTGCTTGGTCGTAGTATCAAAGCCACTGAAATGCATGATTTAATGGCAGAGAGCTGAATTGCAAGGACAATTAATTGGGTTTTCTTTTTGTGGGTCAGCAATACTACATTGTCACTCTGCTGGCCTTAGGGAATCTTCCTAGTGTACCCCTCTTTCTCACTTCTGGGTTCATATACCTGACATCTTACTAAACAGTTTTCACTGGCAGCCAACTTCCCTTTCCTTACATATTTCTTATAGTGGATGCTTTTATTTTGCCTGCTAATAATCTCTTTTCCAAATTCTTATAACAACCCCTCCCATGTGCTCAACCTGTGTAGTTTAGTTTCATGGGTCCAGAAATGGAAAATTTGATACAGGCCTGGCCACATGTCCTTATCACAGGGATTGGTTCCAGGGAGGTGCAGGTTGTCTAGCCAAAGAGAATCCCAGGGTTAGCTTGGGTGCTACCACATCACTAATGTAGATCTGATAACTAACTTTCTAAAGGGAACTTTCCTTTTTCTTTTTTTTTAACCAGTGAGAAATTATTATGAATGATTATCTCTGGCCTGACAATACAAGCAGCATCTCTCTGCATGCCTTTTTTTTTTTTTTTTTTTTTTACTAAATGGATTCTGTTCCAGGGAATTTTTCATTTTTCATTCCAAAACAGCAATATAAGAATAATTCAATACGGAGACATCAGATTTATGGTAAAAGCATTAGGGCAGTGGTTCTCAAACTTGAATGTGCGTCAGCATCCCCTGGAAGGCTTATTAAAACAGACTGCTGAGACATACTGCTCCAGCTTCTGATTTGAAGGTCTGGCTAGGGTCTGAGAATTCACATTTCTAGCAAGTTTCTAAGTGATGCTCAGATTGTTGGCCTTGGGGTCACACTTTGAAAACCATTGCAATAAGGTGGGGGTGGTGTGATTTTGACCAATGAACTTGGCATAGAAAGCATTATGTGGAGTTGGGATGCAAACAATGTAGAAGCTTGGGCAGTTTTCTGTCTGGTGACAGAAAACCTAAATTAACCATGGGTTTTTCTTTTAATCAGAAAAGTTTACGGTTAAATAACAGAAAAATCCAACAATAGGGATAACTAGGCCTTCCAACAATAGGATTCTTGGTTGTGTAAATGTGATCTCTGAGTGACTAGAAGTTAACTTAGCTTTACCACCACAAGGAGCCCTGATCCAAAGCTCAAAAGGGGTTTGTAGTTTAATCTAGACTCTAGAACTGTGGTGTGGAACTTGAAGCATACTGCAGTCACTTGACTGAATGATCTGTTTAAGAAACAGGGTGATGGTGGTTTGGGGCATGTCCACATGACCAAATTGTTTTTCACAAAACTTCTGCAGAAATACGACTGTCAGCCTGTTTTCCTGTCTTAATGAATTCCAGACAGTTTGTAGAGTGTGGGAGCTTCCAAAACAGAGGGGCGGAATGGGATGCAACCAGCCAGCGTCTGTTTCGTCACACACAAGGGTGTTCTGACATAATGGAGTCGTTCCTTGTCCTGAATCTCCCCAAGCCGTTCACTTCCCCGAGGGTGAGGTATAGACTTCGAGAGGGAAGGGCCAGGCCAATGTGGTGTCAGACATATAAAGCTGATGGAAAATTTCCGGATTCCTTATTTGCTAGGAAATTTAACCTGCTCCTGTGTTTAATCCACTTAGACGCAAGCATCGTGATTGTTTTTTTTTTTTTTTTTTTGATGCATGCTTGCCTTCTCCAGAGAGAGAATCCTGATTCTTATTGTAAACCAGTTAAGAGTTCTAACCAGTCTCCTAAGTCTGAACTTCCGAGTAAGACAGGTTTGAACTTAAATTCCAATTTGTCCACCTCCTTGCTGTATGTCTTTGGGCAAATTGTTCCTTTTTTTTTTCTTTTGGGCAAATTGTTCTTGTGGCTTCTGTTTCAAAAGAGGGCTAATAGGGGGCAATGGATAATAATATGATCTAAGTTATAGGGTGATGATATGGATTAAAAGAAATGTGTGGGTACAGTGCTCAGCCCAAGGCCTGGCTCTTGGTTCCCTTCTTCTGGTTACCTCTGTATGCACAGCATCAACAAGTTTTTTGACTTGAAATGGATTTTTAGTTTTAGGCACCTTAATAAAGAGAAAACAACTTAAAGGCAATCAGTGGGAAAAGAACAGAATCCAGAGAAGAGACGGGGTGGGGGCCTACGTAATCCCCAAGTTGGAGAATCAGCATCAGGATCTTTGGGAGTTGATGCGGGTCAAATAGTGGTGAATGGGAGATGGCTAAGGTATTTAAGGGCGGCGCGTGCTATTTACATGCAAGGCATTATTTTTGTTGCCAGACAATTTTTATCTTTATCAACGTGTTTCCTTTCATCATAATTATAGCTATAGCTAGGTGGAGGAATAAATTATAAGGTGCACTAATTGGGGTTGCACAATGATACTGTGGCAGGGTAGCAGCTCGGCTCTGCTGCTGTCTCAACCTGGACATCTCTCATTCCTAACTGTCATGTTTCAGCCTGGCCTGTGGGGACTTCCTGCTTTATCTTTTCACAGCCTCTTTCTCTAGTTATCTTTTTCCAGTATAAGCCATAATGCCCTGTATTCTTGAGCCTCAAAAGCTTTGTATCTTTCAGTCTTCTAGAATTTTTTTTTTTGATAAGAGCAATATATAGCTACTTTAGAGACCAAAATCTAAGTTTTAAGTGTTTCTTTTTCTCCACACTAATATGATAGTTTGCTTTTCTTGATCATCGCTGCTTTCCCTCCTAGCACTTATGGCCAGACTAGTCACTAGAAAGCAGAAAGGGGGATTGGCCCAAGTAGTACCCGTCTTTCTTAGGGGAAAAAATTCCTGTTATATTGCAAATGTATGTGGATGCTTTCATCAGTTACAGTTTAGTAACTGGATAACAACGTGCCTGCTTCGTAGGATCAGTGTGAAGATTCAGTGAGGTAATGAGATAATACTAAGTAAGGATGCGGTAGACACCAGCTGCTGCTGCTGGTGTCAGGATTACTGCTACTCCTACTACTATGGTACAGTTATTGCCAGTCTCCACCAGCTTTTGCAGGTTTGTGCTACTACTGGTGTCATTACCATTAGAACTTGGGGGTTTGCCTAAGAATGGAAGAAGTAGTTAATCACAGAAACATTTCTCTGTGTGGTGGTGTTGATTCTTCCCTTGCTTTGTCACTGTTAAGTAAATAAGTAACAATCTGATTCTCATAGCTTAAAAAAACTCCAACCATTAGTCAGTTCTCAAATACTTGGGATATATGCAGGCAAGTTTTTAAACCTACAGTAGCATTCGGCTGTAGCCCAGGAATCTTCCGGGCTCCTTTCCCTAACTGTCAACTGTCGTGTGCACAGGAATGGGAATGAATTTGATTGCTAATTAATGGATATATCTTCTACCAGAATCCAACCATACATTGATGCAAACATATGGAATTCTCAAGTCAGGGTTCCTATTCCGAGTTTTATAAGGAAAGAGGGGAAAATGAAAGTTCTCCTCTTTCTGTGTGAATAAAAGAAGCAAAAGACATGTAGAGCTAGGTGCTTTAGGGCGAGTGCTAATGTGTTCCGAGAAGAAGAGAAGAAAGCCTGAGAAGGATTGGTCAGAAATGGGCTGGTCTGATGGGCTTCTGAGCTCTGCGTGTTAGCAGCAAGAGAACGGGATGAATCTGCTGTGTGGGCCGGAGTTGAGAGTTAGGACACTCAGAACTCGGGGAAGAGCCAGCTGTTGGAGATGGGAAAGGTAGTTCTGGACGTTTTCAGAGTAGATTTATTTCTCAGGGCATCTAAATAGGTGCACATGAGAGATCTGACTCCCACAGTCATGGTTTGAGAATTATTTGTAGGATCTTCAGGCAGATTTTCTTTGCCTTGTCAGATAAAATAATATTTACTAAATATTTACTGAGCCTACTGTGGAGTCAGGAGATAATGGTAAGACGGGTCAAACTGGAACCACTGTCGCCTTTGACAAATGGGTGGCTGCCGAGTGATGGAGCGGACCCCAGATCAGAGCATCAAGGTCCCGGGGGAGGTCTTTTCGGGAGAGAAAATAAGCCCTCTTGGTGGTCACATTGGTTACCCTGGGAAAGAAATATATTTTAACTGCTATTCACTGAAAATGGCCTTTAGCCGTCACTTTGTTTGAAGGTCTTATTTAAGAAATAATGTGTATTTTAGGAAATCAAATATTAATATCTTCTTGTTTATAAATAGGTTAATTGCTAATATTTATTTTATTGTCTTTCAGTTCCCACAGGAACAGGGAATTTGTTACTTAACTGAACCTCTCAAGGATCCAGGATACTGAATGTCCAATAAATATTTGTTGTATAAGGAATGACCAAGAAAGATGAAGTGTTTCTGGAATGCTAGGAGGGATCCGTAACTTTTGGGAACTCTGTTAAACTCTTTCAGGAAAATGTATAAGAGATTTATCTCAACCTACCTCTTAATACCTATAGGCCCTTGTTAAGTTTTTCTGAGCCTCAGTATCCTTACCTATAAAATGAGGCTAATAATAGTATTTCCTTCTTGGGATAACTGAGGATTCTAGAAGATAATGTGTAAAATGCCTGGCACATGTAACTCCTTAGTACATTAGGTTGATAGGAGTGACTGTTGTTATTAATATTGATCCTAAAGATATAGTAAAGATATAATCAATTCTTGTTATTTCTGTTCTATAAAGTCACTACAGACATTGAATTAGCAAATACTGAATCATTGTCACTAGGGAAATATAGGGTAAGTTCCAAAGAGCCTCTGTTCACAATGTTTTTGTCAACTGATCAATACATAACCTTGTTTTATGTGTGTTTCAGTTTAAAGACATGTTATTTAGTATATTTTATTGGTTCACTAATATTGACCTCACAGCCAACAGTACTATGACTCATGCCTAAATGAAACTTGTCTAAACCCCATATTTTCTTGTGAGGCACATCATGGCTTTTTTGCCCATAGGAACAGTAGAGAGCTATGCCTGGGGGCCGTTTGAAATAGTGGAGTCACCAACAAAAAGCACAAAAATGCAAAAAACCTGGCACTACCTAGATCGTGAAAAGGACACTTGTTCATAGTATGATATGAGAGCTTAAACAAGAAGGCAGAACATCACCTTGTTTGACCTCAGTTAGGATTGTGCTCGTTGGGCTACTCAAATTTCTTGCTGTTCTGCGCGTGTCTGTGGCTGCGAAAACACGCTACAAAATACTGATTTTGGGGTTGAAAATAAATTTTAGTGAGTAGGTGAATTCGCAGATGGAGGATCCATGAATGATGAGGGTTGACTGTATTAAAGATTGTTTTCTTTAAAGATCTTTCATTTTTGCTAGTTTGTTTTCCAGTAAAAATGACCCATCTCTTTCAGATCTTAAAAGCTGGCTGGGGCTTCACTTTTCAGATACGGTATTTTTTATTTTTATATAGTTTCTGTTGCTCTTGAGGAAGGTAGAGTGTGAGAATGGGCAGCTAGGAAAAGAGCACAGAGAAATTATGGGCCATGGGTGAAGAATCCAGCAGAAAGCAGTAGGATAGCTGAGAATTTCTGGTGTAGGCAGTTTTTGAAGATAACCAGGCCCAGCCTACTCAGGGCCTAGAGGATAAAGGTGATGATTTTGACTTCTGCATGCATTGGAAATTAGCACATTATAGTTATCAGTGTGGTCATTATCGTAAACATTAACTGAGTACATGCTGGTAGTGCTTGGAATTCTTTTAGAAGAAGAGAGAATAGAATTGTTTTCAGTAGCTTTGGTAGTTTCAAGTTGCATAGCAGATAGATCACACAACTAATAACAATGAAGAAAACACAAAGAGAAATAATAACAGCAGCAGCTTGGAGCATTGTTTAAAGCCCTCATTATAGGCTGTGCCTTCTGTTAGTGTTTCAGCCTACCTTTTGTATTTTCATACAGTATCCTTGTGTATTATACTAGTATAAGGAAGGTACCTATGTAATTTTTTTTCACATTTTTTTCCATGTTAAAAAAGTCAAGAAACTGAAATAGCCAGAATTAATAATTAATAATTAATAACAGGCATGGTGGCTCACACCTGTAATCCTAGCTCTTTGGGAGGCCGAGGTAGGAGGCTCACTTGAGGCCAAGAGTTTGAGACCAGCCTGAGCAGGAGAGACCCCCTCTCTACAAAAAATAGAAAAAAAATTAGCTGGGCGTGGTGGCACTCACCTGTAGTCCCAGGTACTTGGGAGGCTGAGGCAGGAGGATCATTCAAGCCCAGGAGTTTGAGGTTGCAGCGAGCTATGATGGCACCACTGCACTCTAGCCTGGACAATAGAGCAAGACCCCGTGTCAAAAAAAAGAAACCAGATCTAGGTGAATTATAAACATGTTATGATACTTATTATCTACCAGATGTGGTATTAAACATTTTAAAGGCTTTATATAGTGTAATTCTAATGTGAGGTAGGTAGGACCCCAGTTTATAAATGAAGAAACTGATGTTTGTCTATCTTCTGTCACTCATCTATCTTTTGCCACTTGTCTATGTTAAGTCACTCAAATAAGGGTGGAACGAAAATTCAAACCGAGGACTGTCTGACTGCAAAGATCACCCTCTTATCCACCATGCTGCGGTGGTTACCATGTATATTGGGGTTTTGGGGAAAGGCAGGATAGGAAGTGATTAGGGGTGACAACTCATGTTGATTTTGGAGTGGAAAGAGGACTAGGTTTCTGATGAAGCAAAGACAAAAGGCTCAGGGTGTGGTTGAACATTTGAATCCAAAATAAATAGATATGTCTATTATAGGTGCTCACAGCATGCCTGTCTGCATAGTTCTTTGTTTTCAAAGCTGTTT
This sequence comes from Varecia variegata, assembly GCA_028533085.1. Lineage (NCBI taxonomy): Eukaryota > Metazoa > Chordata > Mammalia > Primates > Lemuridae > Varecia > Varecia variegata. The sequence continues at coordinate 148,924,939 of CM052436.1, read as the reverse complement.
CTGAAAAAGGAAAAGGCATAGGTGGTGAAGGCTCCAAGAAAGGTAGCAAAAGATGGGATGGTGGATACTTAATCATGCACCAGGGTGTGGTGTGTAAGTTGTAGATTTTCCTCATTCCTTATTAAAGATCTTCTTCGAATGCTGCTGTTTGATGCCATCAGGCAGTCTTGTCTACACACCCATCCTTGTGTTCTACTACTGAACACGACATAGCTCCTAACATCTTGATGTTTTTCGCTCATTTCTCTCCTTCTCCGTCTCTTTTTTTCTCCTAACCTGATGTGTTAATTGCTTTTTTTGTGTTGTCTTCATAAAGTTGTAGCCAGTCTGTTTTATTGTGGACTATTTATCTTTGCATGCCAGAGGTCTTGAAACATCATAATGTTGTGTAATGAACATAACTTCTGCCTTGACATGTGGGTGTTAAGAGCATTAGTCATTGCAAAGTATTGACTTAAATATTTTCAATAAAAGGATATAATGATCTAACAGAGAAGAAGAAGTTATAAAAATCCTAGTTAATGGCTTCAGTGGTGAGCCATATACTTCATGGGTTCTATCAGTGATGAGTTAGAGATTCACAGAATGAATGTAAAAGCATTCTTACTCTTAATTAGTGGGAGAAGGGAAGGACCAACAATTCAGAAAAAGGACTTAATTCTCATACATACCAAGAAAAGTGTGAACCCATCCACGTTTCCAGTGATTCTACTCCTGATTCATTACTTCTCATGTATCTTTACCAACATGAAATGTTAATGGTTTCCATGAGATATTATCAATAGGGACTCCTGGGCTGTGTCTTAAGACTGATAAAAACCCTTAACCTTGTAATGATCTCTTCTTGGAGGACCATCAGGGAATTTTCTGCAATGCTATCAGAGAGCCAGGGCTTTCCTGAACTAACAAAATAGGTCTTTACCTACTGAGTTGATTTTATGAAGAGTTTGGTCAGCATTAGTCATTATGAAACTATGTGCCTGCTGCCCTGTTTATTCTATAGACATCTCCCCATGGCAGAAGATTGAATCCTCATCTCTCTGTGTCTCTGGGCATCTAAAGATGTTGGAGGTACATTGGTTTGCTTCTTGCTGGGGCATATGTAGTAGGTATTGGTCTTTTGGGAATATTGTCTAGGTAAGTGTTTGGTAATCAGTTTAATAGGTTGATGGGCTGTCTTCTTTCCTGGGGCTGGAAGTTTAACCTAGAGACACTGTGGGCTAACTCTCCTCTTTACTCAGCAATCCTTAGTCATTCTGGTAAACAACTTCTGAGCTAAATACCTTTTCTTTCCTAGAAAGGTTACAAACTAGGAAATAGCTTTCATGTCAGAGTAGGGGACATAAACTGTGTCTATGGATGCTTTTAAAAATTTCTCATCTGGCTATTTTCAAAGGAAATCCAAGTCAAAATATATCACTGATGGGAATCATTTTTATAATTATTTTCATGATCTAATTAGCAATTATGACATTTTCGGGACTGGAGGATTTGTGGAGAGGAGATCTATTTTCATCAGATTTCCTTGCAAAGATTATTGATCTTTAGTCCTGCTATGTACGGTTTTGAATTTATTTACTACTATTATTAACAGAATATATAGATAAGGAGGTTGTTTTGAATGGGAGCCAAGTAACCTGTTGATGTAAAGTCTATTTTACCTTTTATGATTACCATCAAGCACCTCCCTCCTTCCTGGCTGAATTCCCTGTCATTTTAAGTAGGCAGCAATTACTGGTTTGCTAGAGAAGCCGGCTCCTGCTGCCAAGGATCCTGTTAATTATCACTCTATCTCTAATTTAGCCTTCCTAGTGTTGAGAGAAGGTGTGCGTAAGCGTGTGGCAGAGCGGCTGCAATCGTATCTTCGTAATAATCTCCTTTTTGAGACTGTCCAGTGGATCCAATGTTCAGCCAAGGGGCCGAGGTGGCCCTGGTGAGTGGTTCTAATTCTCTTCTCTCAGTTGTTCGGTCAGTCAAGTTTGGTGTGGTTTCCTTCTCCCTTTGCTTCTGACCCAAGTAAAAGCTAATGGTTGGTGTTTATGTTGGGAATTCATAGCTATTCCCGCTCTGTCTCTGAAGTCGAATGGGATGCCCCGAAAATAGTTCAGTGGTTTTCCCACGAGGTATTTTCTCTGTCTACAAAAAGGAGACCATGGAATTGACTCTGTACCTGTTTTCCAGAAGGTAATACAAATGATAACCAAAGTACCTCAGTTTACAGGTCGTTCTGCAGCATGTTTTTTTTTTTTTTTTACGGATTGTCAATCTTTATATCATATTGGATCTTTGGTTCTCGTCGTTCATAAGTGGCTAGATCACTTTCTGTTTGTTTTCAGAAATGTTCACTTCACTTGTTTCAGTGAATATTTTTTCAGAAGTTCCACTGGATCATTTGGTTGGGTTTGGAGTGCTTATGCTTCCTTTTCCACTTTTTATGTTATTTTTGGCAGTGTTGGTGTTTGAAGCTGTAGAAGTGATTCACTGCAAAGTGAATTAATTTTCCACGTTTCCAAATGCCTTTTCCAGTCACCCCCAAATTTCTTTTCCCCCTTTCAGATGATTCTGCAGTTGTCCTTCTGTCGTTCTTGCTGGCTCAAATATAAATGCTGATGTCACTGAATTTCTTAAATTACAGCTGGTGGGGATTAACAGAAATTGTAAGAGAATACCACTTCCTCATTTTGCTGTTTTCTCGACTGATTATTGTCCTTTCAAGTCCTGTAGGATGAGGGGGATTTGGAAATAAATTCTTTGTCTGGAAGTTTAAACAGCAATTTTCATTTTCATTTGTCTGTTGCTCTTCAAAAATAATGTAGTGCTTAGGATGCTACTCTTATGTGCCCTTTATTAACCCCAGCCAGACTTTTCTCACTCCTGATTTTACACTTTGTCCTGTCTTCTACCCTGGGTGAAGGGTTTCGAATACTTCCCTCAAGTAAGTTTCCTTATATAGAATATTTTTACTCAACAGTTTTTCTCTAACACCAGACTGTTAGCGGTATTAGGTGAAGGGTTGTGATTCATTTATTCATTTGTTCAGAGCCTTTTGTCCTTTAAAGGAATGCTTAGCTGTGTCCCCATTGTTTTCTTGTTTAGAATCTCAGTGTTATTTGTGATAGTTTTGATTGCTCCACACCCTTTAACAATTAATTTTTCTGGCTTCCTTCTCCTTGTTCTGACACTGGGAATCTGGGCCCCAGGCTTTCTTTGTCACTTGCTTTGTGGTTTGAGTGATGGCTCCATGAACCTTGTCCTGGGAGTTCTCTGGGCTTCTGGGCGGGACGCTGAAGCCACCTGGAAGTGTGCACACAGGATGGCTGAGTGCCGCTGGGCCGTATTGATTGAATTGCAGTCCTGTGGAAACAGAAATAGAAAGGGTTCAGCATTTGCACTTTCCTCTGGTGGCGTTTTTGCTTATTTTGTGTATTTAGAAAAGGTAGCCATATGCAAACTGCTGACTTACTATTTTCCCTGGAATGGAAACCATTTGGATTATTTCAATGAGTTTTAGCTAAGATTTGTTTGTTCACAGTATTAGTTTTGTTTTCTGGTGGCCTGATTAGAATAAGACCAGAATGTGTCTTTTTACTTTATGGAAATGACTGCTACTTGGTGCCTTGGAATTTTGCAAACCAACATGAATTTGAAAAGTCATATGTTTATTCCAGAGTCAAAATAGAAACACTTTAGGGAAAATTTATATAGATATTTCCATCTTGGGTCATTTACTTTCTTTGAAAAAATTTTTTTGACTGAATTATTTAAGATTTCAGAGAAATCTCTTTTCCTGGTTAATTTTTCCACAAATTAATTTGTCTCATTTTAAAAGAGAAAAACAAGATTAAACAGAAGAATTACAGACCAAAATCCCATGTAGTATAATATTTGCTGTAAGGTGGTGACTGGTTCTTTTCTGTTGTCTTTCGTGATAGAGTGGATTTAGTTTAACTGTTAGTGTTAATAATAAGGTTTGTATTTAAAAATAGAATTTCCTTACTGTAAGAACTATTAACACATTAACTGCCATGTGAGTTGTATTTAACTCACACTAGTTTTGAGCCTGGGGCCTCGTGAAGCCTATGTAACTTACACGTCTCTTCATCTTGGGAACATGAGAACTATTCTTCAAGTTGCATATAACTCACACACGGACAGCAGTAACAAATAACAAATTTTTCATTAAATCAGAAAGGATCATTTTGTTTTTATTCCATTTTCATAACAAAACACCATGGCCCCAAGGGAAAAAAAATTTTTTTTTTTTTATTGTAGCAGTCAGTGTTTTAAGCACTGATTTGAGTTCCTGAAGACAAGTTATGATTGTCTAACCTCTGGAAAATTTTCATTGTAAGATATGTATACACTTAGCCAACATTTCCTTCTAACATTGCGATCATAAGTTCTTTGAATTGAGATTTTGGGATGGTATAGCTATCTGGAGAATATTTCAAATGCCATTGTGGAATTTTTGGTTCAATGTAAGTTTTAGAAGTTTGATAAATAGAATAGCTGGAAAGAAAGAATAGTTATTAATTGGGTGAATTGCTTGGGATGAAGTATTTTTTAAAAAGAGTTTTTATATTTATCTAGGAAATGTCGCTAAATATAATAAAATAGGAATTTAATAGCTGAAGGGAAGTAGGAATTGGAAACGTATCATGAGGTTGTAAGAGGAACTGTGGGTTAGGCATTAAATAAACTATAAATTTCATGAGGCTGGTGACCATGAATGCTTTTGTTCATAATTTTATCCCAGAAAATACCACCATGCTGGACCTAGTAATTCCTCAATAAATATTGAATGAGGCCGGGCGTGGTGGCTCACGCCTGTAATCCTAGCACTCTGGGAGGCCGAGGCGGGAGGATCGCTCGAGGTCAGGAGTTCGAGACCAGCCTGAGCAAGAGCAAGACCCCGTCTCTACTAAAAATAGAAAGAAATGATTTGGACAGCTAAAAATATATGTAGAAAAAATTAGCTGGGCATGGTGGCACATGCCTATAGTCCCAGTTACTTGGGAGGCTGAGGCAGTAGGATTGCTTAAGCCCAGGAGTTTGAGGTTGCTGTGAGCTAGGCTGACTCCACGGCTTTCTAGCCCGGGCAACAGAGCGAGACTGTCTCAAAAAAAAAAAAAAAAAAATTGAATGAATGGATGTATGTATTGGGAGACCTGGTTGCAGGCCCAGCTGTGCTACATCCTAACTGTGGGACCCTGGCTGACCATTTATGGGGGATCTGTCTCCTCCTGTGTACAATGAAGGGTAAAGACTGGATCAGGGATGACCATGTGGGACCGTGCTGCTCCTTCCCTCTGCTGCGCCATGGTGAAGATTGCCAGCCATCACCTGGCCCTTTCCTATGAACACAGGAGGAGCCTGGGGTCCTTCTGAATTCAGTGTACGAGGCTCTGTGCCTCACCATGGATATGAGAGGTGAAACTTCCTTGCTACCTCGGAGTAGTACCTTCTCCTTTTGTTTTTGATACCTCAAGCCCAGTTAATCATGAGCCATAGAAGTAGACAATATTCTCTGAAGTTTGTTGATCAGCAGGTATTCACTTAAACGATAGTGATGACAACAGCATGCACCAATGTTCCTCCATTCGATAATTTTTCTGGTAGATTTAGCATGTATAGATAGAACTTAATGAATGGGTCTAGATGGTATTCCTCTAATGGAGTAAGATACCAAGAAATGATGAGATTAGCAGAGTTTTTCATGTTTAGTCTTCGAAGCCCATTCATCTGTCCGGCTTATGATGACTGAGTACCTACTGTGTGCCAGATGCTGTGCTAGTCATAAAGTGGCTAGCCCTTAAGACATGGGCTCTGCCTTCTTGTAACTCACAGTGAGATAAATATTATGCTACATCTGTAATTGTTCCTTTAAGGACAAGAGATGGAGGGGTTGGTTCTTGAGTTCATTATTGAAAGATGACTGCCAAGCAAATGAGAGGAAAGCATTCCAGGTGGCTCCAGGCACAGAGGCACAGCATAGTGTGGCACCTTTGGGACAGTGTGAACATCGAGCATGGCTGGAGCATCAGGGAGCGTGGCCAGTTTTACGCACGCTCGGGCTGCCAAATGAAGAATGGGCTGGAGGGTGGCCAGAGCTGGTGTCACAGAGGCCAGTTAGGATGGTTCCAGCTGAACTGTCTTTGTGAGGAACGATGATACGCATGCGCTGTGGAGCCCTGAAGATAGGTTGTGATTGCAAGAGGGCACAAAACCTCTGTCACGGATTTCAAGGGCAATGAGGACAAAAGTAAGTCTGTGTGCGCACTGCTTACTGGTGACAATAAAGTGATTGCTCCTTCATTCATTTGTCACCTAGTTGGGTGCCTGTTCTGTATCAAGCACTTGGAAAACACAATGTTGAATAAAACAGGCATGGTCTCTACCCTTAGGGAGACCCAATCAAGTAAACAGACAATTATAGATTACTGTATATTCTTTATAAGGTTCATGAGCAAAATTCTGTCTATTCTATCCACAGACCCCACCCCCCTTTCCTGCTGCTAATTTATAGTTTGACAACATGCTCTCTGCTCCCTCTAGGAAGTTTTGAAGAATAAAGTTAGATAAACAGGTAAGCCTCAAAGTCCATGCCTTCTATGGTGCACACTTGCACATGCACACACACATACATGCACACACACACACACGTGCACACGCAACCCAATTGAAGACATCTATCTTCATTCCAGAGGTAGACAAGCACCTAGAATAAGGCATATAAGGATTCCTGTAAGTAAATGTGCTTCAGGGCAAGTTCTGGATATTTTCCCATATTTTCTGAGCTCTGATGTTATACATGGAATAATCCTGGATCCAAGAAGAGTCTTGGTTCTTGTGGACCTTCCACACATAATTGGATCTTGAAGCTGGCTTTGGTGGCTACTTCAAATTAGCCTTTGTGTCTGTGTTCCAGGTTATTGCTAGTGTTTGGGATTTGTGCGCAGGAGCAAGAATGTGTCTCAAGGCAGCAAGACTGGTAGACATCAGATAAGATGTTTATTTTGAAGAGATGTTTTGGTACACAAAAGGCAGTAACAACGAATTCCTTCCTCAAATAGAACTCTTCCCCTTGTTCCCCATTCAACCCCGAATCACCTATAGTAGTATAAAATCAAAATCTAGCCGATCGGATATGATAAAAATTCCTAGGAAGCCAGTCTAGGTTCAGGCACAGTACTTTGAAGATGAAGCATTCTAATTTATGGGGATGGTAACTGCAGCTGGTTTCGGTGGGAAGGTTTGGTGGGAAGTGCACATTTCCCATTTGGTGTGATGTGAAAAGACAACAGCCTGTTAGGGCTAAACCTCTGGAGTCAGATCGTCCTAGGTTTGAATCTCAGCTGCGCTGATTAGTCCCTGTGTGAGTTTGGGCAAATTGCTAAGATTCTCTTTCTTCACCTGTAAAATGAGATAGTGGCTAAGTGTGTAAGCCCTTTGTTAAACCTGCCTAAGTTTGAGTCTCTGCTGTACTACTGTGACATTGGGCAACTTGTTCTCTTTGTATCTTGGTTTCCTTACCTGTATAGCAGTAGTAGTAGTAATAACAATGATAATAGTAATAATAGTGCCTACCTCATAAGGATGTGGTAAGAATTAAATAAGATCATGCACACAAAGGGTTTGGCATGGTAGCTGGCACAGTTAGCACTCAGTATGCCTTACTCAGCTGTTTTTCCTGCCATCATTATCTTGAGCTTTCTAAACTGTTCTGTAATGTTATTTGATTATATATTTTGTTCTTTCTGAAAGTTAAGGCTTTACAAAACATATTCATTGCTATGTGCTTTTTTTTTTTTTAATTGAAGACTCAATAATACAGTTTCTGGGTTTGGGGTAGGGTTGCCAGAAAAAACACAGGATGTCCAGTGAAATTTGAATTTCTGATAAAGAATAATTTTTTTTTTAACTCTACGTTCCAAATATTTCATGGGATACTTATCCTAAAAAATTATTCTTTGTTCATCTGAAATTCAACCAGGCATTCTATACATTTTTATTTGCTAAATGTGGCAACCCTAGTTTGGGAGTAAAACATACCCCTTTACTCTCTCATTCATTTTCTTCACTCAGATGTATCTGGATGCCTGTGTAAACATAGCGATTAAGATCCTTGGACATGAGTATAGAAATAGTTACACAAATCTGAAGCAGTACTTTCTGGTATCTCCAGTAAATCTGTCTCCTAATTCATTATACTTGTGTAAGCCATGGGACCATCAAATTGAGATCATGGTGACACTTGAGTATATAGTATGATGTTGCTTGAAAATTTTGGAATGTTCTAGTGTTGTTTCTACCCAACAAGAACAATTAATAATGACACAGTAATGGGTAGGTATGCATTCCAGAGAATCCTGAAAGCATCATCATCTTTGAAGGAAATTACCTCATTATTGTTAGAGTCACCTATCCGGGGAAGGTCGTTCTGTGGTTGGCCTGGTTTTCCAAGTAGGAAAATAAACATGTCAAGTGTTTAGGTTAATAACTTGGAGTGATTTCATTGTACTTACTGTTTAAGTTAATTTTTAAGTAGGGTTGGTCTTTAAGCTACTAGACTAGTTGGAGACTTTGAGAGAGTTACACCCAAGACTGAGATCCTTTCAATTCAATTAGTATTTACTGAGTATCTCCTGTGCATAAAGCAATTGCATATGGAGAGAAAGGAATTCAAAGTATAGTTCCTGCCCCCCAAAACCTTAATGTTTAATGGAGCACTAAGGCAAGAAACAATTATAACAAAAGGTAGGATAAATAAGGTCAGGGTTAAAGGCTAGTCAAGCCAGGTCCCAGATGGTTGAACGTGGGAAGTGATCAAATCTGGAGGCCGAGTAGGAATGGCTTATATTAGGAAGGGCTTCTTTGAGGGTAATATTTGAGGGAACTATTCAAAGATGAGAATGACTGTATTTGGGAAATGAAATATTCTAGGTGTAGGCTTAGCATTAACAAATACCCGGAGGTGGCCACATTTTGAAATGAACATGTGACTTAGACATGACAAAAATATATACAGCACAACCACAACTGACTGCAACCTCTTCTCCCACGTGTGACTCTCTGTGGTATAGGATTTCCAGATCAGAAACTTGACTTTATGTAGGTGGAGCTGGATTCATTCCATGTTGATTCCCTAAATATTTATCGTGCACCTGCTGTTGCTATGTATGAGATGACTAGAGATACTTGGGCAACGTTTAGAGACTCTTTTAGGTGATCACTTAAACCAAGTGAAAGTCACTCCATTTGAATGTGTTTTCTCTCCCCCTGAAACGAACACTTCAGTGATCACTGATTTATACTGGACAAGATCAACAGCAGAATTCCATGAGAAGCATCTTGTGAGGCACTCTGAGTATTTGCTTAAATGAATTTAAAAGCCAACTTAACTCATTTCCTGTTGGATGACACTTGTTTGTTAGATTTGGCCCAATTCAGAGTTAATAGCCTTAATGGTTTTGAATGGCTCCAAATGTTTCTCCAGCAGTGTGCCTTTAGTACCCAGGGAGGATTCTAAAGAGGGGATGTAGCACACACACAGCAGGTTCAGCCATTGTAGATTTAAGAGAAGAGCTCTACCATCTTAGATTTAGCTATGGAAACTTAGAATCCTGGAAAGCAAGAGTTACCATTGCAGTAAATGTGAAAATGTTTTCCACCAGTTCTTTTCTAATACTTCTCCTTTTTTCTTTCTAAACGATTCCATGTGAAATCAATGCCATTTAAAAATGGCCTCGGCACTTGGAACTTGTTGAGATCATCCCAGCTTCTCTAGCAGATGAATTAAAATGAGACATACGGTGTTCATGTTGGTTAAGAGATGGGGTGTAGAGAATTGGATTTGGTAGCCTGCTCAGTGCATGAGAGGGACTGCTAAGATTGGGAATGAAAAACTTCTGTTTTTTAATTTATATGTGTGTTGGGCTATAGAGCTCTAGATTAGACTGAAGATTAGTGGTGCATTTAAAAGTGATCCTTGGTATTTCATTTTCATCAATTGGGATTGATGTGTCTTTCAAGTTTGGACAGGTTGTTCTTTGTGAATGTTTTTGCTATTTCAGACACTGATGGGGTGAGATATAGCCTGGATGAAAAGCTTTATTGGGTTCTTTAACATGAAAGAGCATAAACTGTTTATGTTAGTTTGGGTCTGGCTGAATGTGACTAATTTTTTTTTCCTTGGTAGCCAGGCCAAATATTATGTAGTTTTAACATCTACCCTTGGTTCCTACTGCCTTGTTTTTGGCCACTTTTAATATCTTCCTTTATATATCTGTCATTAAGTTATAATTGAAGCTTTGTGTTTTATATTTAGAATTATGCATGGAGGTTCAGCTGTGCCAGCCATTCAGGCTTAATGGCAAATATTGGTTCATGCCAGAACATTTTTGAAATCTGGTCTCTTTTTTAGGATGTCCAATCTAAGCAAGTCATCCCTTCCCCTCTTAAGCTGAGGGGCCCGGGGAAGCAATTCAGAAGTGATGTCTGCTTCTGTACATGTTAAGAGCAACTTGGTTCTGATAAAAAAATATTGGCTTGCTAGTTCACTCTTCAGCCCAGCGTCATGCAGCTGCTGAAGGGATTGTTTTGACAAGTCTTTCTGTCACTTCATTCCTTAATTTACTGGCTTCCATGCAGGGTATCAGTGAGTGCCAGTTCAGGAGTGGGCACATAGTGATGGTAGACGACACCCATGCCACCAACTGCTTCCCGTGGGCTGCCAGACGCTATCAGACATTTCACAGCTCTTGAATTCTCTGGATGTGGGCCACTCTTGAACTCTATCCATCAATCTATACAACCAGTTATTGAACTAATATTTACTGAGGTTTTGCTATGTGCCAGGCACTCATCTCGGTATGAGGAATACAGCAGGGGACCAAACTGTGGAAAGTCCTTGTACTCATGGAGTTTACATGGGGAGAGGGAGTTTAGAAATATAATAAAGATGCAAATAGGTAAAATACATAACATGCTAAATGGTGATAAATGCTACAGAGAAAGGAAAAGTGTGGATGAGCTTGGGGTGACTTGTAATTTAAAATTGAGTGGACAGGGAAGGTCTCAATGCAGAAATGACATTTGAGGAGAGACCAGAAGAAGATGAGAGAGGATTGGGGAAAAGCACAGCAGACAGAAGCAAGGATAAGTACGTGGTCTCTGGACAGGACTCTGTCTGATTCAAGAACAGCGTGATGGACACTGTGGCTCGGGCAGGTAGGAGCCTGGGGTCAGCAAAGGAATGGGATCCAGGCAGAGGCAGACCCTGTAGGGGGTTTGTGCAGACTTTGCCTCTTACTCACTGAAAACTGGGAGCCATTGCAGACTTCCAGCTAGAGGAGTAGCATGATCTGATTCATTCAGGTAGCAGCCCAGTGTGGTGGGGGAAAACCGTGGTGTGAGAATTTCGAGGTCATGGAAGTCATGGCTTTGTCACTAGGTGTGGACAAATGACAAATACATTCAGCATTCTTAGCTTTGATTTTTATTTCTTCTCATGAAACGATGCTTGTGGGTGGATAATTTTAAATGACTTTCCAGGTTTTGACACTACTGCTCTGAATGAGTTGCTTTCCTTTGACCATTTCATGTAAGTGGCTGATTCCATTTCTCTTTGAGTATGCAGAGCTGGACTGCAGGTGTGTAAATCATCTTACTGTACTTTAATTAGTTTTTAAAAAGTTATCCAGAAACATCTCATATTGAAAACCTTGCAAATTGTGAAGAAATTTTATATATTAATGTTAAAGGTTGCTTAAAGACTAAATGATGTGAGTAAACACAGGTAAACTTCATCACAAAGCCTTAATACTATTTTTTTTATTACAGAAGATAGAATTAATTTATTGAGTGTTATACTAAGCTATCAATTAGGATACAGTGATAAACAAGACATAGCTTCTTCCCTTAAGGAGTTGAATAGGAGGAGGGAGGCCTAGTTAAGGTATTACCCCACAGAGCAGTGTTCATGGCAAAAAAGAGGGCCATGGGAGTCCCAACCAGACTAATATTTGAGTGCCTCTTCACACCAATATTCTTTAAGGATGTTTCCAACATCCAGTTAGACCTAGTGCCACACAGGGTAGGAGGTGCCAGAGACCTGGCAGCCTCTCTTTCACAGCCCTGAGCAATTTGGCTCAGCCCCAGACTTGCATCATGATGTTAAGCATGTCAAGATCCTGTAATTAACCCTTTTTAGAAGGTAGTTTAGGGACCATCTTTTATTACTCAAGAATGTCCTTTTGGCATCTCAGTCCTTTTGCTTCCATTAGAATATTTCTTCCACTTCCTGTGATGTTTTAGTGCCCTGTATAGTCTGGCACCCTAGGTAGTGTGGCTAGTCAGTTTCTTTACATCCTCGTGGAAAAGTATTGCTTTAGTTTTGCCTGTGTTCAGGCCTCCCGTGTGAACTCTGTCATAAGTCAGGTGGAGCCCCAGTCATTTTACCCACTGACATAATCACCTCCTCATGTTCTGTTAACTGGCCTCTTCTTGGGCAGCCTAGAAGTGTTGTTAAGTTTCCAGGGCAAGGATTCTGGAAGCAACTTCCCAAGCAGTAGGAGGGCTGCTACTTGCCCAGACTGGCTCTACGGTGGAGTCTCTGTGTGTATGTTGGGGAGTGGGGTGCTAGAGGCCTTGCTGCTGGGGGGGAGTTACCATGGTTACCAGCACCATGACTCTCAGAAGGATGAAGCCAGCCCTTTAACACCTGAACTGTCCTGTGGGCATGCTTGGGGGGCAGATGACTATGCCAAAGAACACTGTTAGAGCTGGAGGGGAAACTGAGGCCCAGAAGGGTGAAGGGACCTGCCAGGGGAGTGGCTGAGCTGGAAATGAGAACCAAGAGACCTTGACTCCCACATTGCACTGCCTCCTTTCAGGTTTTTTACACCTCAGGCCTTTACAAACATTCTTCCCACCATATCAAACACTTTCCTCCCATTCCTCTGTTTACTCTGCTCATCTTTCAGACTCAATTTAAAGGTTGCTTCTAGCCCCATCTCCTTGCCCCTCCTCTGAATTAGGTTGCTGTGCTTTTCTTTTATGGTTTCCTGATCTTTTTATTCATACAAATGATGTAATTATCCCATATTCATCTGTATTTTCAATGCCTCTTTCCCTCCTCCGTGAGGCCAAGGAGCACAGTTGTTTTGTTCACCATTGATTTGCAGAGGTTAGGCCAGGCTCTGACATAGGTAGGTAGTGTGTAAATATTTGTTGATTAAGTGAGACCATAAATGAAAGGATAAATGATTGAAAGGCAGACTTTGGTTTTTCTCTTACCTATTTATATTAAATGTCTGTGCCTATCCCAGCTAAGGGTAACGACTTTGTTTTTGTTAATTTTTTCAAAACCATTTTAGTTGTTATGGATAAATAATGGTTATAAAACAACTGCTATGATTTTGTATATTGTTGAGGATGCAGAAGATGTGATTTTTATTTCTAACATAACTAAGTCTGTGGCCTTGTGGAATTTTATTAAGTGTTGCCTCTGCAAAACCCAAAACTCCATGACACATGCAAATCAGTGTTCTTTAATTGGCATGGACTTGATGTGTGGGGCTATGATTTATCAATTTATTTTGCTGTAGTTGCATTTTTATTCCTTAGTTCTGTTTCCAGAAATTAGTTTTAATGCCATTTGGATCCCCCCATTCTTTTTTTATTAAGAATGAGTGGAGAAAATACTGCTTTTCCTTAATAGCATTCATAATGCTTTTTTGGAGGGATCATTTTGGCTTGCATAATGGAACTTTTAAGAGGGTAAGAATAGAAAACTGAGTGGGACCTTTGCTAGAAGAAAGAGCAGAGTTTCCTACTGTGTGTAAAAAAGAAAAACGGCAACAGTGAGTGTTCTTTATTTCTAAAACTAAACTGCCCTAAGTATTCATAGCAAAAAGATGGGCTCTTCCCAAGCTGGGTTGGAATTTTTAATTTGCAGAGAAGGCTTGCATTGTTTTGCAGTGTACATTGTGGTTACACTGGCTCCCAGAAGATGAGCTCAAAGGTATCTATGAATAGTCACACCCTAAATTACATTAACTGAACAGTTGTAAAGAGGTGGAAAATCTGATTCATGCTGTTTCCCAGCCACTCATGCCTCAGGAAAATAACTGGGGAGGTGGGAGAGTGAAACCCAGAAGTTGCTACTTTGTATTCCCCAATGTTGCCTTTGTTAGCTGTGTGACCCTGGGTGACTGAATTATTAATAGCCTCTCTGAGCCCCACAACTCACATTTGTAAAGTGGAGATAAAAATACCATCTACCTTCAGAGTTGTGAGGATTTCACGAGACAATGTATGGGAAGTATCACAATGTCTCGTACAGTATAAATGCCTTGTAGATATTATTATTATTGCTTAGGGAATAGTATAGTGGATAGGGTGATGGTTAAGGGCATAGACTCTGGAGGCCCTGGCCTGAGTTTGAATTCTGGATCTGCAGCTTGTTGGCAGGGCCATCTTGGGCTAGTTACTAGACCTATGTTTGAGTTTCCTCATATGCAAAATGGAGACAGTAATAATACCTGCTACATAGGGTTATTATGAAGATTAACTGAGTTAGTATTTGTCAAGTGCTGATAACAACTCCAGGTGCATAGTAAGTGCTATATAAATATTTGTTGTATGATTAAGAGGCTTGGGTCCTGCAGACAGATGGTCTGGATTCATAAGCCAGACTTCATCATACACCAGGTATATAATTGTGATGAAGTTGTTTACCTTTGAAGCTTAGTTTTCTCTTTTTTTGATACAGGGATGATGATTTTAGTTGTAGTGCCAAGTTTTCTGAGATATCAATGAGATAATGCATATGTAAAGTGTTTAGCATAGGGCTTGGAACACAGAAACTACTCAATAGTTGCAGATACAGCGAAGACTTTTCTTAGTATGGCTACTACCATTGCTGTCATTGTTTCCATTATTTTTGGTTCTACTATTTATATATCTCTGGCTTATATAGAACTTATATTCTAAGATGGGTTCTACAAACACTGTATGGAAATGAATGTGATTAATATGCAGAAAATAACGTTGAGGTCTACAGTTACTATTGGTGTATTTCTATAAATAGAGATGTTTTAGCAAATTGAAAAATATCCAGTAAAAGTCTTATAATCATGCATTTACAATTTTATAGGTCACAAAAGATCAAAGTGAGGGTTGGTGTTAGGTGGACAGTTTTATGTTCATGGAAAATGACTCATAGGAAACAGAGGGAACTAAAATTTCCCAAATGAAAAAAGAAAAAGTCATCACGTAAATTATGTTTAAATCAAGTCCGTATCTATTTCCTGTCTTAAGTGGGATTGTGTTCATAGAGTCAAGTTTTGACATGGCCTAAATTTCTGATGTTAAATCTCATTGGTGGCATCACAGGAAAAGGATAAGCCCTAATTCCAGTGTTGGTAACATTTTCCACTTTAGTCATTTGGGTCACTGTTGCTACAACATCCATATTTAAACCTTTGTGTTGTTTTGCAATATATCTTTAAGTTCAACTTCCTTTTTTTTTTTTTTAAGAGGGTAGGGAAGCAAAATGTGATTATAATACAGAGCTATAAATGGCATTTGAGAGAAGTGGGGCCTTGACTAGCATTTGGTCCTGAAGTTCCCTGTGCTTTAATGAAGGGTGGGAGCTTGCACTGTACAGCCGGGTGTGCAGAGAAGTGTGAATGGTTGGATCAAGACCTGGGTGTCAGATATTCTCAAGTCAAAATATGTAAATGCTGATGGAATTCCTAGATTATATGTTCTGGAAAAACAAGTAAAGTTATTCAATCAAAAATATATGGGAGAATTTCCTCTAGGCATGTGCAAATATCTGCTGAGAGTATAGCAGAGTTTGAAGGCTGGAACCTGGTGAGAAAGATGAAAAGTTCAAGTTCATTTTCATTGGAGCCATAGAACGGAGGACCTTTGAAACCAAAATGAGAAAGGTGGGCTTTATTTGAAGGCCAATAGAGAGACATGGAAAGTTTTAATTAGGAGGGAAGGGATCCTATTTGTGTTTATGAAAGAAAGATCACTGTGACAGTGCCACTGAGAATGGATTGTAGAAGGTGGTAACAAAGAAAACCAGTAAAGAGCAGTGCAGGCAGGAGGTGGTGCTACCCTGGACTTGCACATGGTTGTGGAGAAGGAGAGAAAGGGATGGAACTGAGAGATTCTTGGGGGGAGAGAATCATAGACTGGATGATCGGTTGAACTTAAGTGGTGAGAGAGAGAGAGTGAGGTGGGAAGAATGGCTTTTAGATTTCTTACGTGGGCAGGTGAGTAGAACAATGGTACTGTTTGTAGAGATGGGGCTCTTGGGAGATAAACAGGTTGGTGTGAATATTAGTTTTTTGTACATGGTGTATGGGAGATGAAACAGGTGTCCTTTGATAAAGCTTTAGGACAGATCCTGTTCTTGGGGTAGAATCTGTGTATCAATCAAGTTTGCATTTTCATGCATGAAACTCAATAGCCAATTAATAGTTTTTCTAAAAAAAATAGATTTATTTATTCCCATACAAGAAGCCCAGGTTTCTGTGACCATGACCATTATTTTAGTGGCTCCATGGTATAAGAACCAGCATCTCAGCAATTTGTCTTGGCCTTTTCCTAATGTCTGTCACCTCATGGTTACAAGATGGCTGCTGCTTCTCCTGGTATCACATCTGCTTTAAGAAAAGGGGAAAGAAAAAAGAGGGAACAAGTTATAATTTCTCATTAACATATACATTATGGAATGTGTTTAAAGTTGAACTATATTTTTCTTAGATACCTTCAAACACATATAACTCTGAATTATCTTTAAAATATATTAAACATATTTTCCCCCTGATTAAAATTCTTCACTTGTAAAAGACATTTTTTATCAAATTTATTCCAAATCTTCCTTATTCCTGAATTCTCAGAGGACTTCTTTGGGTTTAGAACAAATGTGGAAAATTCCATTTGGTGTTTGCCAACTAATGTGCAAGTAAAAGCAGGGACTGTATGATGGAAAATGTCATATGCTTTACTATGACTTTTGTATCTGTGAAGGATATAATTATTCTGTGTTTAAACCCAGAGGAGGGGAATGTTTGTTCACTCTTTTTAAAGGTAATATTATTCAGGGTATCATAAAATGCAAATATTTGTCCTCTACTGAAGTTTAATTCAAGACAGTCTCACCACCTAATGTATGCAGAATTCTGTTAGTGACTGTTTTTGCTCACAGTGGTTCTGAAAATAAATAATGTCCAGTCCCTGAGGTAGAGCAGAAGGAGCAGAGATTTTGGAAAGAGGCATCTCAAGCCTATCACTTATACTGTGTGATTTTGGGAATATTCTTTACCCTCTCTGAACTTGTTTGTTGTATGAAATTGGGATGAGAACAGGAGATGGTTTTAAAGTCCCTATCACATACATATACAAAAACACCTCTGAAACAAGGGTAGCTGGGACAAGTAAAATAAGGTGGGTGTAGAATAGAGAAAAATTAATTTCTGCTGGCAGATATTGTGGGAGAGGAGGTTTGAATTCCATGTTGGACAGTGCGGAAGATTTACAGGATAATGGAGGATGGCCCCAGGATGAGCAGATGCAAACAGTGTGCAGAGCGTGTTTGAAGATTTCAGGGATTTATTGTTTTTGATAAGGGACAAAATGAGGAGAACCTTGAAAGTCTAGCTCAGTGAGTTTGGACTTTGTTCTGTAGGTGATGGGAAGCAACTGAAGACTTTGAGAAAATTCACATAAATTTAATTTTGATAGAAGTAGAATTTATGGATTGAGGAATATATACAGTTAACATTTCCATAGATTTTTAAAAATTAAACTTTTCATTTTGAGATAATTGTGGGTTCACACACAGTTGTAAGTAATGTGGAGACATCCGTGCCCTGTATCTAGTTTCCCCCAGTGATAACATCTAGTGTAACATCACAACCAGGAAATCAGGTGAAGACTTTCGAGGGGAATCCGTGATATGCTGACATCTGTGTTTAGTAGCTGTGGACCATAGTGGATTGGAAGAGCAACATGAAAGCTAGGCCACCCTTGGGAGGCTCTTGCAATAACCCAAGAGAGGGGCCACGAAGATAATGGTGATAGGATTGGAAAGGTGGGAATATCTGGCAATCATGAGGGGTGATAAGAGAAGTTGATGTTTTGTGCAGTTGCTCAGCAAGGAGGTATTGAGGATCAGTTGTGTGTCATGTAGTCTGCTAAGTACTGTAGGGGTTAAAAGATGATCTAATAGCAACTGGGTGATGTAACTGAGGAAAGGTGGCCAGGTGGAAACTATGTTAGACTGGACAAGACCCCTGTCTAGAGCGGGTAATTATTATTCTGCTGCAGGTTATTATTACCATGTGAGACTGTAGTCCCTTGTGGCTGGTATTTTGATTTCACGGAAGCCGGAAATCTTTTTTTGTCATTGTTGAATTTTCCCAATTTTTAAATGTTACCTAATACAATTTTTTTTTTTAAAGATGCATACCCGTGAGCACTCATCTGTGGGCTACATTCACTTCATGGGTTCCCACCCTCTGTTTTCTTGATGGAATGTTTAGAGCTTATTTCAGTTATTTATTGCTGTGTAACAAACCACTCTGGGTAAACTTAGTGGCTTAAAGCAATAACCGTTTTATCTCTCATAGTTCTGAGGGTTGACTGGGCTCAACTGGGCAATTCTTCTGCTTGTCTTGCCTGTGGGGGTCTCTCACGGAACTGCAGTTAGATGACGGCTGGGGCTGGAGACATCTGGAGGCCTGCATTAGGCCCTGAGATGACTGGAACTTTCTCTTCCTCCATACAGTTTCAGGACCTCTTGTGGCCTTTCTGTTCATGTAGCCTCTTTCTCAGGATAACCAGACCAATTACATGGTGGCTCAAAGGTCCCTGTGGTCAATATTCCAGGAGAGAATACGTGGAAGCTGCCAGTTTAAGGCTGGGTCCAGAACTGCCATCACATCACTCTTGCCAGCTTCCATTAGTTAATGCAAGTTGCTCCCACCCAGATTCATTGTGGGAGGGGACTACAAAAGGCTGGGAGACCTGGTTCATTGACAGCTATCTTTGGAGACTATCTATAGCTGAGGTCAAGGTGGATGGGTATTGGTGACCCTGTTTATCAAAGGTAAGTGAGGAAGGCAGAAAATACTCTGAAATTTTTGGAGAACCGCATAATCCTAAGTTTTTATAGTAACTGTGACTCTGGAGAAACTTGGTTTTTAATACAATGACTTCCTTCGGAAGCATAATTCATTTGTAGTTATTTGGTTTCCATTCCTTAAAAAAAATAGTACTATTAATTGATGAGACAGATCTGTTCTGGTTTTGGTGAGTATGTGCTTTTCAAATATGTGACCAGATTGTTCATGTTGGTTCCATAATCATGTATCTTTTTAGAAAAGAGGCCTTCAAATAAAGCTTGTTAAGCCAAGTCTTTATTAGCCTGAATAAATGCAATTACAATGCCCTTTATCATGGAACTTTTTATGCTTCTTGGACTCAGAACTGGCCACATAATTTGCAGGGTCCAGTACGAAAGACTGTGTAGGGCCCCTTATTCCAAAATAGTTAACAATTTCAGGCCAGGCGCGGTGGCTCACGCCTGTAATCCTAGCACTCTGGGAGGCCAAGGCTGGTGGATCGCTCAAGATCAGGAGTTCGAGACCAGCCTGAACAAGAGCGAGACCCCGTCTCTACTAAAAATAGAAAGAAATGATCTGGACAGCTAAAAATATATAGAAAAAATTAGCCAGGCATGGTGGCGCATGCCTGTAGTCCCAGCTACTCGGGAGGCTGAGGCAGGAGGATTGCTTGAGCTCAAGAGTTTGAGGTTGCTGTGAGCTAGGCTGATGCCACGGCACTCTAGCCCAGGCAACAGAGTGAGACTCTGTCTCAAAAAAAAAAAAAATGAAGAATTTCAAGATGACCAAGCAGAACATTAAACCAAGTCCAGGGCCCTATGCAACTGCATAGATCTCGCACCCATGAAGCCGGCCCTGCTTAGCCCCTTGAAATGTGTGTGAAATGTTGGGGTATAGTGTGTATTTCCAGGAGAGGGCCATTAGTGCTAATCAAATTCTCATTAGATTTTGACACCTAAAAAAAAAAGTTTTGGAACTACTGCTTAGAGAAATCAGAAAAGGTGAAAGCTCTATGTTTTAAAAGATCTCTGCTCTTAAGTAGTTGGTGTACCTTCTAGCCACAGCAACAGGTCTTGGCAGGCATTCATCTGAACTTCCTGCCGTTCAGCCTTTCTGAATTCTAGTGATGCCAACACCTTTAGGGACAGCATATGTTGTTGAGGGTTTGACATGCCTTCTCCTAAATGTGCTTTCTCCCTTTTACTGAGCTCCATTCCTGAAGGGTCTGGAATATAATAGATTGCCTGTCTAATTGATGGGCTCCTACGTTCATTTGGAACATGCTACTAGCACAGTTCATTATGCTAGGGATTTGGGGGTCTACATCTCTAGAAGGTAGTTGGTGGGCTCCAGACAGGTTTGCCACATTGTACAACTGCAGAGGGTGTGTACAGATCATGGTCTAGGAGTGGCAGCCCCTGGCATTGCGCAGTGCACAGCCTGAGTGGCCATACCCAGAGGCCCTGCCTTATAAGATTCTCAGTCTGCTATAATAACTTAAGTGTTTGTGGAGCTGATTTTTTAAATAATGCATGAGCCACTTTGAATTATTAATACTTATGTTGACCTCTGACCCATAGCATCATAGCTCTTAAATTTTTTTTCTTATCATCTTTATCAATCAGTGGATGCCAAGGCCAAATTACCCTTCTACCCACACACCTGACCCTTATAATAGAATAGTGGTAGCTGATATTTATTGAATGCTTATTATGTGCTAAGAACGCTGCATGCATTATCTAATTTTAATCTTCACAACAACTCTATTAGTTACTGTTATTCTTCCATTTAACAGGTGAGAACTCTGAGATTAAGTGTGGTTGCGTGACTTACCCAAAGTCACATAGCTAATTAAGTGACAGGCTGTGGCTCAAACCCAGTTCTGTCTGATTTCCAAACCCAAGAGGCATTTCAAAGTACAATATATTTTTAGGGGAATGTTTGCATGTGACAGTATTTACTATTCAAAGACTGTTCAATTGTAGGCCTTTTCTTGCTTTTAGATCATTCCCTGATTAAATATTCTCCACCTACGCTTATTTTTCAGGTTTCTTAACCCTTTCAAAATAACCACCAGCCCTTTTTTTTTTTTTTTTAGCAATAAAATTTTTTTTTTATTTATTTATTTATTTATTTTTATTTCAGCTTATTATGGGGGTACAAAAGTTCTGCATA
>CM052436.1:148838363-148903119 GCA_028533085.1 Varecia variegata | reverse complement strand
GGCCATTCTCACTGGAGTTAAGTGATATCTCATTGTGGTTTTGATTTGCATTTCCCTGATGATTAGAGATGTTGAACATTTTTTCATATGTTTGTTAGCCATTCTTATATCTTCTTTTGAGAAATTTCTATTCATGTCCTTTGCCCACTTTTTGATAGGGTTGTTTGATTTTTTCTTACTGATTTTGCTGAGTTCTAAAGTTTTGGGTATCCTTTATTGTTATCTGTTTCTGTAAGTCTAGGAATATTTAATCAGTATTAATTGAAATTACAAATGGTAAATGCCGAGGGGGATTATGTTCTAGCTGCGTGTTTTAAGAGAACATAAAAATTAACTCATTTCCTTGACACAGATCAGAATAGAGACCTAAACATCACCAGGGAGTTTCCTACTAATGATAAGGAAAATCACTGTCATCTAATTTATACTGCTTTCAGTATAAGGTGCTATAGCGTGAGAGGGAAGAAACCAAGTTCCTTTGATAAACACCTTTTAGCTTTGTTCCCTCTTTCCCAGGTGGTAACTAGAATTCTCTTTCTCTATCAGAGTGATAGTCCCATTACATTCACACTTGTGAATAGATAGGTTCTTTTCCAGGTGTGAGAACAGTACTGGTTTGAAAACAGAGACCTGGGTATCCTCTGACAGATTGTGGGGAGAGTCACATCCCAGAAATTACATTTTGCTTGGTTGCTTCTTGTCTCTCTTGCCCATCTATACAGTATTACATTTCAAACAATTTGCTAGAATCATCTTTCTATTATAATCCCGGTTTATTCTTGTCTAACAGTTTATGTTGGACAAATAGAAAAGAAAGATAAGGTACTTTATTTGCCTACAGTATACTTAGTCAATGTTTGTATGTGTGTGTGTGTATTCAAAGGATATATACACACATTCAAAGGAGATATATATATATATATCCTTTATTAAATGCCAAGTTGGGTGATGTTGCTTTCAGTACCACAAATAGTGACTGAGGACCTATTTATTCTAATTGAAGTATTTGCTCAAAAACTATGGGATACTTTATTATCCTTATTTGCAAAGTTCTGATAAGGGGGATATTTTAAATTATCCAGGACATGTTTTTTTTTTTTTTTTCTGTGTGTGTATATATCTAAAACCAGTGTTTCATAAAGTGTAGAGAGTCACCTGTTTCAAAATCTCCTGGGAGCGCATTAAAAATATGAGTTCTTGAGTCTTTGGGCTCCAGCTCTACTGATTTGAGGCTTCAGGAACACACATTTTGCTCAGCTTCTCTGTGATTCTTTGTCACATCAGCTTTGAGAATCATGGTCTAAAATGTATCAACATGGGGATAAAGATTCAATTTAATTTTGTCTTTTTTGGTTGTTGTTCACTTTCCTCTTGCCTGTCTCTCTTCCTCTTCCCTCTCCTTCAGATACATTAAAGAAAACTTATTTTAAGGGTTATTCTAATGGCTTATGTTTTTTATTGTTGATGAAAGGCTTTTGTCAATTTTACCAATATCACAATTCTATCTTTTCTTTTGTGGTCTGTATAAAAAGTGCCGTTGGGGAAGAATTTTGTTTTGTTTTGTTTTAAATGCCCACTATTCTGCACAGCAAATCTCCAGGAAGGAACAACATGCTGTTTGTTCTTTTCTCAGGATGAACCATAGCTTTCTTTGCTAGTGGATATTGTATCAATGCTTTTCAGCAATTTATTACTACTTGTTATAAATCCCAGAATTTAGTGAAAACATTTCTGAAGTTTATAGAGGCTATTTTTGGGGTAAGAGAAGGGAGTCATCAGAATTCTTTGAGAAATCATTTTGAGGATTCTCTGTGATCTCAAAACAGGTAGTAATGACCCCCTTGGTGTTTAGTGTCAAAGATTTTGAGATCTTTTAGCGTAGAAACCAGTTATGAAGCTAGAGGATTTCTTAGATTTTTAAAAATGCAAAGTATTTTTGTTTTGTTTTGTTTTTATTTCAGCTTATTATGGGAGTACAAAAGTTCTGGTTAGATATATTGCCCATGCCCCTCCCATCCCCCCCGAGTCTGAGCTTCAAGCGTGTCCATTCCCCAGACAGTGCACATCGCACTCTTCACATAGGTAGTTTTATATGAAAGTATTCCTGAAAGATAAATTCTCTCCCTACTCCCCATATTAGAGAAACTCCCTTGTTGAGGAAGCTGAACTAGCAAACTAGTCTCCCCTTTAATCCATGGCAAATAACTAGTCGGATTATTAGAGATTAGGAATTTCCTGGTGACTTGGATGGCTACTCCCTAAAGATATATTTATCCACACAACGATTTTAGAGCCAGATTCTTCTTTATAAAGGACTTCTTAACATAGGAAAATGATGGTTAAATGTTATAAAGTTAAGAAACTATTATGGCGATTTCTTCTTAGGTGTCAAGTAAGTCCAGGGTTTGTGTTTCTTTGGAGACCCCCAGGTAGATCTCAAGGATCTCAGTCTGGGAAGACTGGCGTGGGTGATGGGCTCCAGCATCTAACTGGCTTTAGTTTGTTTGGGCTGGTTAATGTACATGAGAGCCGGTCATCTTTGTCAAAGTGCTGTGGTTGGATATATATTTTTTTTAGTAGCAAGAACTGATTATCTTTCTGCCGTCTCTTCCACGAAAGCTTTTACCGGTGGAGAGCTTTTGGCTGCGGAGCTGAGCTGATCTGTGTGGCACTGAGCATAATTCAGGTTCTCCTGTGAGGGACTTGCACATTCCTCCGAGGGCTGAGGCAGGGCAGGCTGAGTGGAGCCGTGAGTCATGGCGTGCTCGGGCAGTTGCGTCCTGAAATAACAGCAGCAGCAGCAGCAGCAGCAGCAGCAGTAGCAATTTAATAGCAGTAACTAGCATTTATTGATGCTTCCAAGATGCCGGGCACTCTGCTAAGTGCCTTCCATGCATTATTTCATTGAAATCAGAGCAACCCCATGAGCCATGTTCCATCTTTCATGCCGGTTTTACAGGTAATTATCTCAAGGTCACATGACTAGCTAGCAGTAGAAGTGGGGCCTGAACTCTGATCTCTTGGATGCCTAAATTCATGCATATAACAACAGCTCTACACTCTTTGACTGAAGTCCACCTTATTACTGGCTCTTGTTTTGTTTTTTTGCTAAATCACTTCATAACCAGTTTTTTTTTCTTAGTAATTTAGGCTCTAGTAACCTGAAGCTTGTCTTTCCTTATTTTTCATGAGTTGAAGTTTTGAGTGAGAGAGAAATAAGACATGGGAAAGTTAATCTTTGGGAAACCCAGCGTGGCCTTCTGCCTGAGACCGTGCCCATCTACTGAATGGTCAAGGAATCCTGAGAGGTGAAAGGTGGGAGGATTGGGTTAAAGAGAAAGAGACAGACAGGTGGACACATCCAGGGTGATTTGTACCCCCGATAAGGACAGATATTAAATACATATATTAATAATTTAAGAACTAGAGTTCAGAGGTCATCTGGGTAATAATTAATGCCATAGGAGGCTTTATGGAAAACAAAAAAGGTTCTGAGCTCAAATAAATTTAGGAAACTGGACATTCTAACATCCATTTGGAGAACAACAACAAAAGCACTACAGCACGTAACATTTAGTGAGTGCTTCCTGTGTGCACTTGAAGTACTTTATATGTATCAGCACTAAAAGGTAGGAGTTGTTTTCAACGCCAGTTCACAGGTAAAGCAAGGTCATACTGCTACTGTGTGGCAGAGATGGGACCCCAACCAAGCAGTATGGTTCCAGACACGGGGGTCCCATCTGCTGTTGCCTCAGTAACGTAGATGGAGCACCTGTGTATGCACCAGGCCCTGTTCTGAGTTCTTCACGTCTATTTGTGTTTACTCATTTACCTTCCTCAGCAATTGTAATGTGTATCAGCATTTTGATGTTTCTAAACTGTCCATCAGTCAACAAACTTGTATATTTGTCCAGTGGTTTTCAGATTTTTTTTTCACTGCAGAGTTCTCCTGCCTTTTTTGGAGGGGGAGAAGAGTTGAAGGGAGAATGTCTCTGCCTGTAAGCACTTGGGAAAATACCCAGAAAGAGAATCATTTTATTCTGTCTTTGCTCCACCTCAAACACAGGTTTGAGGCATGATTTATTTTCAAAATATTTCATAGAACAAGGACTCTCTGAGCGTCTGTCTTCATTCTGCAACTGCCCAGTGCCTGGTGACCTTTGTCAGTGGCTTTATCTTGCCACCTTTAGGAGCATGAATACCTGCTTCTATATACTTTATGAGAATGTTGACAATAAATGAGTATAAACTTCCTGTGTTCCGTAGAAGAAGGAAGCTTTTGAAGTCTAAGGTCTTCCTAATGTTATGTCAAATATCAAGAGTTCCTTCATTTTAGTTAGCATTGAAAAATGAATGTATACCCTCTTAGGACAGATTCAATAGCTTTAGCTTACTTGAGGGAGGAAAGGAAATATATCTGGAAAATGTTTACTGCTCCCAGGAGTCCAATTTTCAAGTTCTTATGGGTGGCATTGAGATGATTGGTGACAATGCTTGGGTAACATTAACACTGAGTTTCATATAAGACTGTGGAAGCCTTGTATGTATGTTTGCTTGTATGGTCTTATCCTTTTAAAGGCCAAATGTTTGGGGCCAGAGCCCCACATATATATGTCTGGGGCATACATCCTTGGAAATATGTGTTATTTTAAAAGTTTTGTTTTAGAATCAGAGTTTGATTAGTGTATCAGGTAAAAATCCATTCAGTTGTACATGAAAGAAAGTCCAACTGAACCAACAAAAGTTTATTGGTCCATTTAGGTGAAGAGTCCAGGTCCTTTTGGACTTGGTTTGAACTTCAAGGGTTCGTTTGTACTTAGTTTCTGATCCAATATACTCTGTCTTCATGGTGTCGTGTCACCGTTAGACTGATGATGTTAGGATGTCTGCCAAATACTCCTAGGGCTGCTTATTCCTTCCTCCACATTGAGAGACAGACAGCAAGAGCGAGAGCGAGAGAGAGAAAGAGAAAGAGAAAGAGACAGAAATATATTTCTGAAAGCTCTTTCAGAATAGCAAGGACATGAAGTAATGGGTTTAGGCTGATTAGTGTACACACGGGCACCATGTTCTACTCCTAGAGTCTATGGTGGAGTGAGCTTTGCCAAAGAAGGTGTAGATCCTCGAGGAAAATCAGGGTAGTTTCCAAAGTCAGTGAGAATGGACACAGGTATAAATAGTTAAGACTCATGATGCAGTTTACCTGATAGTTTTCTTTTATACACACGTTAGCAGTTATGTGTGAAACTGGCCTTTGAATGAATAAAAGATTAGATCAAGATTTAACTTCTGAAAGATTTGTTTTCAAGCGCCTCTCCATTTCTTAGTGGTATAGGCTAGACTAGACCAAATCGAGGGGTTCTCTTTCTTTTAGCTTGTTGAAAAGTCTTGGTTGGTGTTTTGGTTTTGAATGTGTAAAGCATTAAACTGAGTCTGTATCTGGTCAGTGGTTTTCTATTCCAAATGCCTTTTGGATGAGCAAATCTGAGGTTTCATTAAGATTGTATAAATTACTCTTTATTTCTTTTTTCTTCTTACTGATCTCGGTATGACTGCTCCTTGCTTCTGACCTTGAGCTTCATGCTTTAATAAATAGCAGATATCTTTTTCCAGATGGATCTCCTAAGTATTTGACATAACATTTTAATCGACAAAAATTGTGCCACTGATAAAATAGTTAATATTGGAAGACATAAATAACACAGATGACAGTAGTAGCCAGCAGTTACTGAGTGCTGACTGTGTGCTGGGTGAGTGTTGTGCCAAGTACATTATTTGTGTTGTTCTGTTTATTCATCACAACAGCCCTGTGAAGGAGGTGCTGCCATTGCCTCCATTTCGAAGATGGGAAAATGGAGGTTAAATACATAGAGAGGAAGTGGTGGAGCCAAAACTGGAACCCAGATGTCTTTCACTTTGGGACCTGTGCTTTTAACCACTGTTCCCTCCACCAGCAAAGCCAGGATACTTCGAGTCTGTTTTACCTAATATTAAGTTTGAAATTTCTTGGAAGTTGTGTTATGTCTGTAGGCACTTCTGAAGTTAGTGCCTCTATAATACTAGTAATGGTAGAGGATTGAAAAGAGAGCATTTACCACCTTGTATCTTGGAAAAACCTGACCCAGATGTTTTTCACCAAAAATTTGCATTTACCCAAATAGCTAAAAAAAAAAAAAAAAAAAAGGAACAAATTTGGAAGACTCATACTTTCTGATTTCAAAGCATATTACAAAGCTACAGTAATCAAAACAGTGTGGTACGGACATAAAGACACACAAATAGACCACTGGAATAAATACAGAGCCCAGAAATGAACCGTCACATATACAGTCAAGAGATCTTTGACAAAGGTGCCAGGAAGATTCAGTGATGAAGGACAGTCTCTTCAACAAATGGGAAAATAGGATATCCACATGCAAAGGAATGAAGTTGGACCTTACCTTACACCATATATAAAAATTAACTCAAAATAAATTAAAGACCTAAATGTAAGACCTAAAACTATAAAACTCCCAGAAGAAAACATAGGGGAAAAACTTCATGATATTAGACTTGGCGATGATTTCTTGGGTATGACACCAAAAGCTCGGGTGACAAAAGAAAAAATAGACAAATACACAAACTTAAAAACTTTTGTGCATCAAATGACACAATCATCAGAATGCCAAGGCTACTTATGGAATGGTAGAAAATAATTGCAAATCATATAACTGACAAGGGGTTAATATCCACAATATATAAAGAGCTACTCCAACTCAACAACAAAAAAACAATCTGATTTAAAAAATGGGTAAAAACATGTATAACATTTCTCCAAAGATGATATACAAGTGGTCAACAAATGCATGAAAAAATGCCCATCATCACTAATCATCAGAGAAATGCAAACCAAAACCACAGTGAAGTATCACCTCATACCCTTTAGGATGGCTATTAAAAAATGTAACAAGTGTTTGTGAGGTTGTGGAGAAATTGGAACCCTTCTGCACTGTTTCTGGGATTATAAAATGGTGCAATAGCTATGGAAAACAATATGAAGTTTCCTCAAAAATTAAAAGTAGAACCATATGATCCAGCAATTCCACTTCTGGGTATATGTCCCAAAGAATTAAAGGCAGGGTCTCATAGAGATATATGCATATCCATGTTTGTCCTTAGCAGTGCTATTCATAATAACCAAGAGATGGAAGCAAACCAAATGTCCATCATTGGATGAATGGATAAGCAAAACGTGCTATGTACATACAGTGCAGCATTATTCAGCCATAAAAAGGGAGGAAATCCTGTCACATACTGCAACATGGATGAACCTTGCTTGAGGACATTATGTTAAATAAGCCAGTGACAAAAAGAAAAATACCGTACGATTCCACTTATATGAGGTATGTAGGATAGTCAAACTCACAGAGATAGAAAGTAGAATGGTGGTTGCCTGGGCCTGGGGTAGGGAGAAAGGGGAGTGGTATTTAATGGGTATAGTTTCAGTGTTGCAAGATGAAAAAGTTCTGGAGATCTGTTGTACAGCAATGAGAATGTACTTAACATCACTGAACCATATACTTACAAATAGTTAAGATGATATGGTTTTTTTTTTTTAGCACAATTAAAAAAATTTTTAGTGTTTGTTACCTGGTACTAATTTACTACTTCATTGAATATTTGAACGTCTTACTTGAACTTGGAAACCCCAAGCCCACAGGCTGAATGTGGCCCATAGACACATTCAGATAAATCAACAGTTTCTTCTTTTGTTTTGACAAAATACGAAATAGTGGTCAACTCTTTTAAAAAATGGGGATGTTTCACTCACAAAAAATCCTTATTTCTAGCTTCTCTTGGAAAACTGGAAAATCTGGAAACTCTGGGCTCCTATTCTGTCCAATGAATGAATGGCTGGAGCTGAGGAGTAGCCACCTCCTCTTCGGACTGGGCATGAAATTGAGACTACATTTCTTTCACTCCCTAATTTCTTATACCAGGCCCCAGTCCAAATGCGTATATACTAACTTTCTGGCCACAGTATTTGTAGGTTTAAAATATTAAACTTCTTAATTCCAAACGCCTCCTGCAACAATATGCCGTGGATAGGGGATGCTCTGTGTGCCCCTATGCTAACTACTTATTAGAGTCCCTAATTTCTGGGTTTTCTGTTCTGTTTGAGATCCTAGAGTTAGGATCTCTGTCTTTCTATAGGAATAAATATAGCCTCAGTGCCCTTTTTTCTTTTGCTGTTTTGCATTGCAGCAAATGTTGTCCTACAAGTCATGTTCTAAATATAGATGTGTTAAATTTCAAATGCGAAAGTTTTTGATGGGTCTAAAGCCTGTTTGCTAATCAGGGGAAATGCTATGATTGGCGCCAGTCCTTGTAGTCCCTGGGGGGATTGTGAAATCGGCCTGTGCAACAGTGATTCAAGTCTAGGATGAAAGAAAACTCTGCAACCACTGAAGAGCTCTCCGAGTTGTTTTCTTCTTAACAGGGTGGTGGCGGTGGTGGTTCTTTGAGTGTCATAACTTACAAAAGATAAATACATGTTTCTTAGTTCATTTTACCAGTACTGGATTAATAGTACGGTAATAAATCATTATTTTTCAAGCAAAAACAAATCATGTGTTGCAATTCTTTATGTGTAAGCTGTAAGAAAATGCCTGTCTATAGAAAGGAATCTGGAGACCCACGGGGCTACCTCTTTGGTCTCCAGAATGGAGTTACT
Source organism: Varecia variegata (assembly GCA_028533085.1). Classification (NCBI taxonomy): domain Eukaryota; kingdom Metazoa; phylum Chordata; class Mammalia; order Primates; family Lemuridae; genus Varecia; species Varecia variegata. The sequence goes on along the minus strand of CM052436.1, from coordinate 148,894,406 downwards.
TACGCAAAATAGAAAAATCTTGGGTATTTGAAAGTTAAAATTAGCTTAACTTTTTATCTGTTATTTTTTAAATCTTATTCTGTTGTTTTTCAAGAGAGGGCTAGTGGTGTCCAATGCAAGTGGGAGCAAAATACTGGAATGCAGCAGTTATATGTTTTTCAAAGCTACACACTGCATGACATTGATGTGCCTGAGGCATTATTAGAGATGCCTGTATGTTTTGTGCTGGATCTGTTTCATTTGTGCAATAGAACCTGGAAAACGCAGTTTCATGCTTTGAATGATAATGAACAACAGTAGAGGGAGGCCTTCGTGTGCAAGACTGGTGGAGCAGAGGAATTTTCTGGTAATGAGACTTGGGTAATGAAGTTGCTGTGCCCTGAGAGTTGCTCCTGGAAGGAGAGATGGATGTGCTGAATCCTTATCTACACTTGCCAGAAGTGAGGCTGTCATCCAGCGCAGTTGGTGTTTCTGTTTTCGAAAAGAGATATGACTGTATTGATTCCGTCACTATCTGATGCAGAATTTTCGAAGATGAGTAGTAGATCAGAGAAACAAAACAAGCCAGTTGAACCAAACTGTGCGTTGCTAGCTGAAGGGGCCTGACAGTGAATAAAGTGCCAGATGTTTGGAGTTGCTTTCTCCAATTTTATTTCACTGCTTTTATCCCTTAAATTGGTCAACAGCAACACTCGCTGGTAAAAACGGGAACGACAGACTCAAGCTTTCCTAGCTGCTGTTACAGTGATGCTCTCTTCTCTTTCCCCTTACCTCCTGCCTGTTTTCTTTTTCCCTCCCTCTCTTCTTAAGCTCAGACTTACTTTATGTGATTTTTTCAAATCTGAAAGAATGATAATACTATATAAATAAAAAGTTACTTTTCCTCCTCACCATCCCCAATCCTCCCCTTCCAAAGAAATCAATATGACCAGTTTGGTTTGTATCGATGATCCTTTCCCCTACCTATGCAAACAATATATGTATCCCAAGAAATTTATTTGTGAAAATTTTTATAGAAGTGGACTCATGCTTTATACACTATCTTGTAACTTTCTTTATTTCCCTGGCATTATTTTATGGACATCTCTCCAAATCAATACATTTAGCTCAAAATCATTGTTTTGAATGACCACAACATATTTTATAGTATAGTTTTATCACAGTTTATTCACAAAATCCCTTATTGGTTGATTTAGGTTATTTATAGTTTTCCTCCTCCCCATTAAAGCAAATAGTGCTGTATATTTTAACTACATTTTTTTAAAAGTCTTTACCACCCTGTGTGATAGTAAGAGGAAGGTTAAAGAGTTCCTTGTGTTTTGTTTTGCTTTTATTTATTACTTTATAATTTCGTCTTGTTTATGAGCTAAAGTCTTTAGTCCACATATTCTGTAATTTTTTCTGCAAGAAGATGCACTGTATAATTCTTTACATTTCTTCACATTTTACAAGTGGCTATTTGTGGTTGATTTGCTTAATTAACTAGGGTGTGGTGTTATTGTACCCTAACAAAGCCAGGCCCTTTATCACAAATGTGACCCCTTATTAAAGCATTGTTTTCTGTCTTTACAAAACGTCAGATGGTCTTGTGACTTAGTGTTTGATTTAGTGCCTTTTCCATATGGGTATCTATAAAGATGACCTGATAATTCTATGGACTGGGCTGTCAACTTTGTGTATCTCCCTTCTTGTGCCTTAATGGCAAGCTATGCTGATTGGGAATCAAATCTTAATGTCTTTGGTTGGCATTTTAGTTGTGGTAGCTTGGTTATCAAGGTAATGGAGAAAGATTCAAATTCACAGGCATTTAAAAAATAGCGATTTCATCCAGGCTGCTTTGCATTTGTGAATTATTAGTTTATTTATACATACATATACACCCCTGTAGCTACTGCCCAGATCAAGAATTAGAACATTTCCAGCACTTTAGAAGGTTTGCTTGTGCCCCTCTCAGCCCCTAAGCACCTCCCAAAAGAAGCTACTAGTCTGACCTCAGTCACTCTTAGTTTTGCCTGTTCTTGAACTCCATGGTAATAGAATCAAACAGTAGTTGTTCTTTTGTGACTGGCTTCTTTCGTTTAGCATTATGTCTATGAGATGCATTCGTGTTGTGGCTCGTAGCAGTAGTCTGGGATTTTTTTTGTTTGTTTTCACGTGTCCTGGTTCCACAGAATAGTCTGGGATTTTTGATGCTTGTATATGGTAGGCTATATATGAATATATCACAATTTATTTAATATTTTGACTCTTTGTGGTGGGCATTTGGGTACTTTCCCATTTAGGGCTCTGAGGAACACAGCTGCCCTGAACATCTTTGTACATGTCTTCTTACTCTTTACAGTGGAATGGTTAGCTTATGTTTTGTTAGATTTATTCCTAGTTATTTGAATTTTTTGATGCTGTTGTAAATAGATTTTCTATAAACATTTTTCTTTTTTCCCAAATAATGTATTTTCATTTGCAAAGTTTAGTATATTTTGATAGATATCATGTAGCATGCATTAAAATTAATATTTGACTCTTTTTTAAGAAAGCCTGATATAGAACACTTCCACTTTTTACAAAACATACAGAAAATTATGTGATTACTCTGGATATTACAGAAAGATCACATGTGGTTTTTAAAAAATAATGAATTTTCTTACATCATATAAAAATAAAGCTATTCACAAAATTTAAATGTGTCTCCACAGTTTTTCTCATGCATAGCTAATATATTTTAAATCAATCTTATAAAAAGTATAAGTATACAATATGTATTTTTAGATTATCTCTGATTTCTCTTTATTTTTGTTTATGTGTATACTATACCAGTTTGTATAAAACAGGGGTCCCTTATATCATAGATCAAATAAAATCCATTGTTAGGAAGCACAATTTTAATATTCTGTTATTTTTAAAGATTGGATTTAGTTTCTATTCATTTGAGGAGTAAATTTATCCTTTTTTGGTTGGAAAAGGGAATCTAATCTGAAAGGATTTTTCTTCTTTTAGTGCCTGTGAGGAATCTCTTGAAATAGTTTTGCAGGTAGTAAAGCCTTTAATGCCCCTTGGATGCACTGCAGTTTGCGAAGCTTACGAATTCCATCTTTTTAGGATAGCCATGCAACAAAACCTGAGACAGGCTGACTTGTTAGTTTGGCCACTTTGGTTGCCTTGACAACAAACTAAACATTTCAAAATAGTTGGGCAGATGCCACAAACAAGTGATGTATAGGTGTTAAGTAGTTAAAGCAGAACCACCAAGACCACGTTTATATGACAAAGGTTGCAGAAACCATACTTATTTTATAGGAGATTTTTATTGTAGGTTTTCTGACTCTAAGCCAAATGCATTAGCAAAGAGAAAATCTTTCTAAGTTTACAAATTATTTTGAATAGCATTATGCAGGTATTTGCACTGTATTTTAGTCCAAAGGGTATACCTCTAATTATTTGGCTTTCTTCAAACCAATGTAATGCCACATATAAATAGAAAATTATATTACACGTGTCCCAATTGCTTAAGGGTGGGGTGATACAGGAAACCTAAAATACCAATCTTTATGCCCAAGTAGTTTTTATTTTTTTAAATCTATATTCTCGGATTGTACATATTCAGAGAGATATTTTTTGCCTGGATGGAAATATCTACAAATCATATAAATGAAGATTTAGTATATTATCTTACTAAAGATCATCATTAAGTAACTTTGGGGAAAGAATGACTAGATTACAGAAAAAAGAAAGGATTCTTTTGGCCAAACAGAAAAGGTTTTCTATTTTAGTGGACTCAATGGGGAAAAAAAATAATAAAATCTTATTGCTGCATTAGATTTTTGAAGGAAGATAGGCATGATGGTGGCATAGTTAAGAATTCAGGGGAGCCTATTTCACTTTTTTCTGTTTTCTTTAATTCTCATAGTCTAATATTGTCCAGTTTGGTTGAAAGCAACATTTGTCAGTCTTGATTTTTAGAATGCTGATACTTTCACTATACATTTTGTGAAAAATAATGATTCTCCATAAATGACTTGATTATCAGAGTCATTTCTTCTGCTCATTTTGGTGGAAATAGTTTATATTTTTCTTCAGAAACTGATATTATCTTTATGAACTGTCATTGGCATGGTAACACATAGTGATACAAATCTGGGCCCCCAGTGCTGTGGGTCAGAGATTACAATAAATAGCAATGTTGATTGCAGAAGCAACATACATTTTAGATTTTTACAGAGGGCTTTAAACTGATCACAGATAAAGTGGTGACTCATCATTTTAGTTCTTAATTAATCAGCGTCCAAATTGAAGTGGAAAAAACCATCCAGAACTTTGTTGGCTTCAGTGGGTCTGAATCCCAGTTCTCCGTGACTTTCTGGGCTGGGAATATCTGTGTACCCAGATTAGGCCCTCAATTGACCTGGCTCTGCCTCAGTCTCCCTATCTGTAAAGTGGGAATAATGCCACCCACATCGCATAGTTTTTGGGAGGATTAAATGCCCAGTTGATAGAAATGTGCCTAGCACAATCCTGGCTGCAGAGTAGCTGATGTTCTCATTTTTATGCTAAGGAAACTGTGTTGGAAGTCAGGCAGGTAGACTTCATTCAATTCCTGTTGTGTACACATGCCAGCTGCATGGTCTCAGCCAGGTAACTTAAGTCGCTTGACCTCCTCTGAGTCTTGGTTTCCTCACATGCAAAATGGGGTCATACTGTTTATCATTCAGAGTTGTTGTGAGGAAAAACAAGAATACATTTAAAATACATAGCATGGTTCTTGGCATCTAAAAAGCATTCAGCAAATGATAGCTCTGCTATTATTTTGGTGGTGGTTATTATCGTTTTTATTATTATTTGACTATATATCCACATCTCAATATGTTGGCTGCTGTTTTTATTGCCCAGCTGCTATCGTCTCTGGATTTTTGCAACAGCCCTCTAACCCTTCTCCCTGTGTGTCTGTAAAGGCCCCACATGGTCTGGCCGTTGCCAACCTCTCTGGGGTCCCACATTGCCTCCCCACGTGCTTTCTGTGATGCACTGACAATGGACTTCATTTGTTTCTCCAAATGCATCATGCTTTTTCCCTGCACAGGGCATTTGCATGTGCTGTTTTTTCTTCTTGGAGCTGTCTGACCTCTTTCTACCTCCCCTTCCACCCTTTCATTCTCCTACTCATCCCCTTGTTAATACTTTCAGAGGTCCTGGTACCTCATCTTAATTTTGCCTGGTACTTAATTATTTAAGTTACTTGTTATTTTACGTTTATCCTTGTGATCATTTGGTGAATTCTATGTCTCACCCTAGACTGTAGGTTCTGCTCCAGCGGAGATAATGTCAGATTTGGATTACCATTGTATGTTCGTTTAGTTCCCTGCCACACTCACTTGTTGAGGGAGTAAGTGAATAAATGAATGAATGATTAACATGGTAACAGAACATATCGGGGCAACATTTGTGGAAATCGAGGAGGTTGTGGGGCACAAGGTTCGTCCCTAGGAGTATGCATAGAGAGAAGGCAGAGTTGCTAATGGTTTGGTATTCCAGGGAGGAAGAAGGGTGTGTGGATGCAGGAGGAAGAACAGTATAAAGGAAGAAATGCAGGGAGGAAGGAAGAAGCTCAGCAGGAAATCATTGTGGAGTGTTGGAAAGAGGAAATAACTGGAAAGTGACCTGACAGAAAATTGGTGCATTTATTTCCTTTGCTCCAGTTCTTATTTTTCTGATTTATGCACTTGTCACCTTGCTCTTTTTTGTTTTTAGACTAATTTACGATATTCTCTTTGCCCGTAGGATGCCGTGTCCATTTATTTATGCAGACAAGCTTAAATACCAAAAATGAGCAAAGCAGCAATAGCAATTTAGCCTTTATCTTGTCTTCCTTCCCTAGGTCTAACACTCCCTCCCTCTCATCGTTTCTTTCACTGTCTTATTATTTCTTTGATCAAAAATCCGCTATTATTTTCTTGTATTAATAGTTCTTTACTCTGTGATGTGATCTCCTTAGCATGCTCCCAGGGTAAACTGTTCCTAATTGTTTATGTTTTCCAGCACTGGCTTCTCATTTTCCTTGTTTGTGTCACTTAAGTGAGCGGGGAGATTTTTCAGAGAAGAAACCTCGCCGAGACCACTGTCAGGTGCTGTGTGGTTGCAGGGGGTGAGGAACTAACTGGACGTCTGTAGGTTTAGTGTTTTTCTTTTTCGGTCTCTAACTTTTTCTATTAGCATTCGTTTAAAATGAGATATAATTCACATACATGGAATTCATCCTTTTAAAGTATACACTTGAGTGGTTTTTAGTATATTCACTGTATTGTGTAGCCATCACCACTATCTAATTCTAAAACATTTCCATTACCCCAAGAAGAAGCTCCAAACCTATTAGCAGTTAGTTCCAGCCCCCCCTCCTATTAACTCCTTGGCAACCATTAATCTACTTTCTGTCTTTAGGGTTTTACCTACTGGACATTTCATATAAATGAGATTGTACATTATGTGGCCTTTGTGTCTGGCTTCTTTTGCTTAGCGTAATATTTTCAAGGCTCATTGTTGTTGTAGCATGTAACAATCCTGCATTCCTTTTTATAGCCAAGTAATAGTCCTGTGTGTGGATATACTACATTTTGTTTATTCATTCCCCAGTTGATGGATATTTGAGTTGCTTCGACTTCTTGGCTATTATGAATAACACTGCTGTGAACATTCTTGTGCGAGTTTTTGTGTGAACATGTGTTTTCAGTTCTCTCGGGTATATGCCAAAGAGTGGAGTTGCTGGGTGGCAGGGTAGCTATGTTTAACCTTTTGAGGAACTGTCACACTATTTACTGCAGCAGCTGAACCATTTTACATTCCCACTAGCAGTGTGCTAGAGTGCCAGTTCCCATTTCCCCACATCCTTGCCAACACTTGTTATCCTCAGTTTTTTGATTATAGCCATCCTAGTGTGTGTGAAGTGGTCATAGTGTCTGTATTTATTTATGGTGGCTCTTGGTGGCCTTGATTAGTTCCTTCCCCCCTTTCATTAAAAAAATGGGTATTATTCTTGTCATTTTTAGTAGAACTAGATTTTGAAATGGGCCTTCTCTAGGACAGAGGGAATCTCAAATAGTATTTGAAATACTTCTTTATTATTGGGAAACACCATGTTTAGAGAAAGTAACTAAACCAGAAAAAGGCAGTTATGGCCTACAAGTTAGGATTTATTCTACCAAAGGAGACCTTAAGTAAATATTCACATGTATGAATTACAGAAACCTATCATTATAGAAAAAAAAGAGTTAAAAAAGGAAATTTGGGTAATAACAATTTCTCTCTATGGTTTGGTCTTTTTCCTGTGTAACTTGATTTTTTTTTTTTTAACCTTTAAATGCTATTCGTCATATACAGTTACCATGAAGATTGTTTATTTGTAGACTAATCTTGTAAGATCCTTGAAACCCTGTAGAAAAAACCCCGTTTTGTATTCCATTGTTTCAAGTGGATAAAACATCACAGCTAAAGTCCCAGCATTAAGAAGCCTCAATAATTATAGATTCCTTTTCCTCCCATTCATTAGATGTAATTTAGTATTGAAAAAAATAAAATTATTCAACTTCAGTTGAAGTTCAACTGTTTTAAACCTTTCTAAAATTTTGAATGTGGCCTTTTTGTTATAAACCGTGACAATATCAAATCAATAACAATATATTTTTCTTACTATCCAAGGTCACCACCATCACCCAGAAACATGTAATGAGTACTTCATTTATGGTCTCTGATCTCAGGGAACTTACAGTTGAATACAGAAAGCCAATTGATGCCAATAGATATTATGGGATGTCAAGCATTTACAGCAAATACCAAGGCAGGAGGAAGTCATTAATTATAAGGTTGGAAGATGCCACTGTGATATAGTTTACATGGGGATTTTGAGAGACCATTCCAGATGTCATGCAGTAGGAAGACATACCAAACTCTCATTATTCTGGGAACAGAAACTTGTGAAAAATGTTGGAGGGAGACAAATATTTGTCGAGGGCCTGTAGGGTGACAAACTGCATTGGGAGGTTGACTATGGAGTATGGCGGTTTAGAGGTTTGGGGCTTTGGAATCAGATGGCTTCAATTTGCATCTTGGCTGTGACGACTGCTATTTGTGTGCTTATGGTGAGAGTTGAGTGCCAAACTCCGTATGATTGTTGTGAGGATTGGAGAGAATCAAGTTATTTAAGTCCTCTGTTCCATGCCTGGCATGTAATGGACACTCAATAAATATGGGCCTTATTATTGTTAGTATTGTTTGTTATTGCTGTTTTTATAATTTAATTATTACAACCATTACTTAAGGGCAGTGGTGTCACACACTTTTTCCTATGAGAAGTAATCCAGAGATTTGCCTGGAGCAGTAGTTTTCGCCTGGGGATGATTTTAGCTCCCAGGAGGCATTTGGCAAGGTCTGACGAGATGTTTTTGGTGTTCACAATTGGGAGTACAGGGTGTTATTGGCACCTACTGGGTATAGGCCAGGAATGCTGCTGAACATTCTGGAATGCACAGGACACCCTCTGCAGCAAAGCCAGCTCAAAATGTCAGTCGCCCCTTAGTTGAGAAACCCTGGCAAGCCAAGTCCAGGGAAATTGAGGTGATGTGCAAGGGAACGCCATCCATTCATTTTTCACCATTCATTCATGTGTTGATTTGTTTTTGATCATTAATTCTCTAAACACTAAGTGAGCACCTGCTCTGTGCTAGGCCATGGTCCATATTCCCATGCAGCTTCTATTTTGCCAGTAAACTTTATTAAGACATGAAAGATAACATTTCTGAAATGTAACATAAGAAATGAAAAAACTACTCAATATACAAAAATCCAGTGTAAGAAGTTATGTGTTTGGAGACCTCACATTGATCTTTGCTCATTTATTCACTGATGATTCAAAGACATTTATGCACTGGCGTCTTCTTGCTGGGAACTGTGTGAGGTCTGACACTGTATGCTCAAGAAATTCTTGTTGTCTTTTTGTTCTTTCCATAAACCCCTATGTTTGTTTGCAGTTTTCTGCAAACAGTTTTCTGCTGCTGCAGTTTTTTGCAGCATTTCATTACCAGTAAAAATCCTTTCAGAAACAGGGGCTGTATCTGTCTGTGTCTCTGAGGACTTTGGGAATTGAGGTTGATGGTTGGAAAAGGAAGAATCCTCTCCGTATAGTTACTGAGCTCCGTGGTTTACTTTTAATCATTATTTTGGTGTGAAATAGTTTGCTGGGTTTTGTGGGACATGTCATAAAGTATCTAATTTCCCCAAAGAAAAATAAATGCTTGACTTATAAAAAAGATTGAATTCAATAAAATAACTCTAACTTTTAAAAAATGTGTCTATTATGGTAGAAATGTCTTTAATGACAGAAAACAAGCACATATATGCACACAGCCAAAAATATAAATCTAAAGCCTTGATTCCCAACAGTTTATATTTATATCCTATGAAAGAACAAGAATTGCTGTTGCTATTATTATTTTTATGAACTACATTGATCCAATAACCCATGGTGTTTTTTTTTTTTAATTAACCACAAATCTTCCCACAGTGAGGAAGAGGTCAACAGTTTCCTTGATGTTGGGAAGTCCCTTTCTTAGAAGTGTAGAGTCATCATGGATGAGCTAGGCTGGTATTTTTTTTTTTCTTTTTCATTTCTGTTGTCTTAATAAATTAAAAGAGAGAATCCATGAGACAGATGTACCCTGTGCTATCCTCATGGAAGACCGTATGCTCAGCACCACAAAGCACAGTTTCATTGTTCACTCTTGTGTAGTCTGAACCTTTTAAACGGTTTAAACGAACATGTACTGTCTGAACAGTTTAATTCTTTCGCTCATGGGACAGCCAACTATGATCTTTCTGAAGTTCCAAAAATGCATAAGCATTTGTTATGACAGATAATATAATATTTCATTTCTTGATAAATTTTTGATACTTTGGTTTGTCATCTTCTCTCTCCTCTCTTTTTAAATCCTTTGCAGCCTTTTGGGGTTGAGGCCTCTTTTATTCTGCTCTCTCCATCTTTTTCCATATTCTTTAGCACTTACCTTTTATGTCTATGATTCTTCCATGCCCAACATTTAATACATTTTTATGATTAAATCTCTTTAAAAATATACACTAGCACTTGATATTATTCTTATTTATTTTTTCTTGAATTTTGGAAAGTATATGTACGAAAGTACGATTAAGAGTTGATGGTTTCAAGATGTGATTTGCTTTTGTGATTTATGAGGTCATGATTTTTTATTTGACCCTAACATGTATACTTTCAACTTTTTTGTTGTTGTCGTTGTTGTTCTACTTTTTGAGAGCCTCTGCAGGGTCTCAGAGTGGCCTGGAGGGGAGAGACCATCCTCAGTGAGGGAGCTGTAAGTGAAGGAAGAGATAGGAATTGGCTATCGTGTGGAAGGTCAGCAGGATGCGGTTTTAGACTTCATCATGCTGAATCCTGTCCTTTTGATTTGAAAAGCTATGTGATAACTGTTCTGCCATGAACCAACATTAGGGTATAGATAACACACACCTGTCCAGCACACGTGTATTGCTCTTGGTTCTGAATCTAGTTTTCAAATAAAGCTTGTCATTTTCTGGGTATATTGTGGAGACAGATGTTATAGGGATCATTTGATGACTCTTCATGCTTTTTCTATTTAAACTAACAAGGAAGCAAGTCTATAAAATGACATAATTTTGTCTTGTAATTTTTTTATGACTTTTTAATTTCCTTTTAGCTAACCAATTTAAATTCGAAAAATAATTGCTCTCATGTTTCTGAACCTCCTCTCCCTTTCTTCCCCATTTGTAATTTTTTTGTTCTTGGTTAGAAGGAAACTAGAATTTTAAAGTAACTAATATTTTGATGACCATTTATAATTTCAACTGAATTTTTAATGGTAACTTGATATTTTAAAGGTATTTTGTACAGTCCTCTCTAACTGATTTTTTTAAAGATTTGTTCTCTTTTTCTTGGCTAGAGTGAAAAAGAATGAGGTCTTCCTGACCATCGGATGTTATACTAAATGACAGCTATCTGCAGGTTTCTTCCATAGTGATTAAGAACAATTCTGATCATGTATTTTAATCATCTATGTATTTACTTATTGGTCATCTTTTCCACTACATGCTGTAAGGACAGGAATAATGTCAATTTTGTTCACAATACTCCAATACTTAAAATGTGCATGGTATATAATAGACATGCAATAACTATTTGGTAAGTGAAAAAATGCATTTTTAGAAGAATGGATATAGAGGCATTATAATTTAGTCCATTAAATTTAGACTAGTTAGGTGAAAACCTACTTTGCAAAGCAAGTTTTGGGTGCAAGGTATCTGATAGCAGAACTAAACTTAATTTTTTAAACTTATTGGTTCATTTTACCATTCTTTTAACTGAGAGCTTTTTTTTTTTTTTTAAATGAGGAATTCATTTGATAATAAGAAAAGTTTTTAACTTTGGGAATCAAGAACCATTTGTAATTTGAAGATAAGCATCCTTTTTCCAGAAAAATTTATTTAGCCCATTATAAATTTGTACATATAATCATAAGATTTGTGGAACTTTATAGGTAGGTCCTTAGACCCATATGCTAAGAACCTGGGCTAAGAACCTATATGCAATGGGCCCACTTAATTTTTAGATTGGATTTGCAGTGATATGTGAGGTTGATAATTCTTGCAGAACATGTAAGACAAATGTGTCAGATGCAAAGCGTGGCGAGTGCTATCTATTGAGGGATTGAATTCTTGCCTCCCTCCATTCTCTAGGAGACGTTTCTATAAATAAGATTCTGATTTAAAGATGGGGCTCTTTTACTTAAAACCCTGTGAGCCTATGGATTTGTAATCAAAACCACAATTAGTTTGTTTCCATGTGTAATTAAAGTTAGGAAAAAATACAAGCCAGTAAAATGAGTCATGCAAGGAAATTCTGACACAGCTTCCTTTTGAAGATGGTTTTACACATTAATTCCTGTCTAGTTCTCTGTTGAAGATTCTTATCTTGGCTGCTTAGATTATTTAAACTTTTCAACCCAAAGGAAAACAACTAAAGTGGTCTGCCTTTTCTTGGGGAAGCTTCCCAAGAAGGCATTTCTGGCTTGGCCAGATTCTCTTAAGTTACATGATTTCACCTGTCATGTTGGTTGGTGGTTTTATTACTTGACTTTTCTTTTATTTAAAATTCCCGTGGTACATTATAGCTCTCTGGAGCCATGTTAGGGATGACATAGTACACCCTGACCTTGGGGAACACTTGGATGTTATTTTCTGGTCTTTGAAAACCTAAGAATTTCTTACTTCTTTAATGTGATTAATGGGAAATTCAGAACTATAGTTAGAAAATAGTTTGCCTAAGCTATTATTGGTTTGATGGAATTAATGATAAAATATTGGCTAATGCTCAAAGCAGATTCATGAACTCTGCTTAATTTTACATTTCCCTTCTCAAAGGCAATTGTTGAACAAAGACCCTTTATATTGATTAAAACCAATCAATAAATGAAAATGTAATTTAATTTCTCTACACTGATGGTTGAATTTGGTGAGTCTTGCTTGTCTATAACAATATATATACAGATACCACCTTCATTTACTAAGTGCAGTTATTAAGGCATAGCACTTTTTACTGAACTTCTGTGGTGGATAAACCACTTTAATACCATTATTTGGGTCAAAATGTTCTTCTTACAGCCTTTGAAGCACTGACCTCATTGAAGCAGTTAATTTTTCAGTGACCCATTTTGGAGTAATACGGACACAATGGTACTTCTCTAGAGTTTATCTAAAGTGTTGCATATTTGGTAACTAAGCTTGGTGATTCTTAATGCCAGAGACTGTCAAGAGCTGGCTGTATATTTGATGGTTCTTTCTGTTTAGCAGTCTGGTAGATTGGAAAGCTACTTGGTTGGTTGATCTCTTGGTTTTTTTTCTTGAATATACATATATAGATAGATAAATGATATATATAAATAATATATAGACATATAATATATATTTATATATAACATAAAAATATATAAAGATATGCATATATAAAATTAAGGTACTGTCCCAAGATTTGTACTTATTAATAATTCAATCAGTATTTACTGATTATATAGTTGCTGTAGTAGTAGTAGTTACTGGGGATTCAGTGATGAACTAAAACTAGAATAGCCGTATAAATTTTAGTTCAGTTGGATACTTTGAGGGTCAAAGGAGGCACTCTTACTTACTCTGGGACAGCAGGTGTAAACTGGAACTGTCTCAGGCAAGCTGGGATGAATGGTCATCCTAGTTCAAACCGACATGGTCTCTGCCATAGAGCTTGCAGGCAATGGAGGACACATAGATGAAGCCAACAATCACATAATGCATGCCAGTTTACAGCTGTAAAAACAATGATAAAAGAGCATATAGTAAGGGGAGTTGACCTGTTGATGGGTTAGGGAAGGCTCCCTAGGGAAGTAAAATTTGTGCTGAGGTTGGGAAGAAGAGTAGGAGTGGAGTAGTAGATAAGGGAGAACGGTGTGACCAAGGGACTGCCGGAAGACCAGAGCAACTTGAGCTCGGACATCAGGTGTGGGACAAGGCTAGGAAGCTGGGGAGGGTCAACACCACGCAGGACCTTGACCACCCTGGTAAACATTTAGATCTTTACACTAACTGTAGTGGGAAGCCATCATAGAATGTGAAGGGCGCAGGGATATGTCGGTGGGTGGGTCATGTGATCAGATGTACTTTCTGAAAAGATCATTTGGGCTTCAGTGTGGAGAAGAGATTGAGCAGGGATGGGTGTGGTGGTGTGAGGTCAGGGACAAAAGTAAACTAGAGGAGAGTGGGTCAGAGGCTCTTGCATTAATCCAACTGAGAGACTATGGTGACTGAGGTTAGTAACAGTGGAGTTGGAGAAAATGGATAGATTTAAGAGGTATTCAGGAGCAAAAATCAACAGGACTCGGAAACAGACTGTTATGGGGAATGAAAGGTGTTTAAAATTCTTTTGTGCCTTCCTATAATGATAGACAGTTCTGTTGTGTCTGGTCAGTCTGTTTTGTAAATAAAAATGGGAGTGCTGAGCAGAAACCACAGAAGAGGCTGAGCTAGGTTCACTGACTTCTGAGATAGTCCCTCAGTGACTGCGATAGTTTCTGAGAAGTCGGAAACTCAGGAAATATCTTTATTTATTTATTTTATTTATTTATTTATTTATTTATTTATTTATTTATTTATTTATTTATTTTATTTGAGACAGAGTCTCGCTCTGTTGCCCGGGCTAGAGTGAGTGCCGTGGTGTCAGCCTAGCTCACAGCAACCTCAAACTCCTGGGCTCAAGCAATCCTACTGCCTCAGCCTCCTGAGTAGCTGGGACTACAGGCATCCGCCACCATGCCCAGCTAATTTTATAATATATATTTTAGTTGGCCAGATAATTTCTTTCTATTTTTTTTAGTAGAGACGGGGTCTCACTCTTGCTCAGGCTGGTCTCGAACTCCTGACCTCGAGCGATCCACCCGCCTCAGCCTCCCAGAGTGCTAGGATTACAGGCGTGAGCTGTAATCCTAGCTGTAATCACGCCACCGCGCCCGGCCAGGAAATATCTTAATTATTTGGTACCACCAGGGTACCACATAGTGTGTGGTGGAAGAATGAATGGCTTAACGAGTGCAGAGTACAGCTTTTTGAACTCTTACGCAAGAGTTAAACTGTAGCCTGATCTCAACCAGTATTGCTGTGTCATTGTTTTCTTACCCTGGTCTCTCCTCAATTACCCTGTTGGGCAGCATGACTAAGGTATCAATTAGGATGCCAGAACAATAATTTCCTAATAATACCCTAGTGCATTGAAGGGGTTAAGGGAAGGGTTTCCAGACGCTTTATCTATCTATGATCAGGGAGCATCTTAGACACTGGGCCCAACTGGTTTATCACATGATTCTTTTTGTAAGGCTGTTGCTCCTATGAAAGTGTGATGTAATGGAGTTTATGAATTAAAAATAGAAACCCACAGGGTCACGTGAGTGTGTACAGGTACCAGTGAACTAAGTGTATCTTTCTTTGTAAAACATAGTGTTTTACAAATGTGGGTAGAAGACCTTTGCTTTCCCACAAGGCACTGCATCAGGCTGACAATGGTATTTAAGTGTAAATGTTTGCTAAATGATGGAATGTCATAGTGTGCTTCTTTCACAGATTCAAGGTTCTTGTTTTATTCATCCTACCTTTTACTGCTTACGTGGCTTTTTAGCAACAGTTGAATAGGCCTATCTCTTGAGTCATCTTGAAATCTTAGCTCGGATCCTGTACTAACAACATCAGAATTTATATTAACAAGCAAAATTCTGTTTACTCTTTCAAAATTAACTATCAATTTCATGGCATTCTAAAATTCTTAAGATGGTATCTTGAACATTCTTCCAAAAATATTGTTTCAATTAAATAAGGAGCAGAGACTGTTTCATGGGTTTTTCTTCAGTTCTTTTGTTTAGCCCTCTAATCTTGACAAATCAGGAAATTTCTACTCCAATTTATATGGAGGTATGCAGTTTCCATTAGCAGTCTTTTTGGCTTGAATGGAGGTGAGGAAGGATGTTTTTAGAAATTTCATTTTCACCTGCCGTCTCTTTCCTTTTCGGTTTTCTTTTATGTGTTCTACGCTGAGTATTCATTTTAAGCAGGCTCATCTATCTTTGGTCTTTTGTCCTGAGCCTGTCATTGACTGGCCAGAAGAACTGGATGTTATTTTTCAGAAGTTTAGTACAGTTTTTGATATCTTATTGCAGGATTTGGTACTGAGAATGACCAAGGCCAGTGTTCAGCGATGGTTCTGGTGGTTTTGATTACTGCTTGTCAATTCATTCCTTTACTAAGCATTGAGTCACGTTTTATATTAAATGTGGTTAATTTTTTCCATTCAGTTTGTAAAACCTTTCACAGTAAATTGGACATGTGGCTGTAGTTCAAACTGTGTTTGCTGTAAGCTGAGTTCTTGGATTGTTGTCTGCTACGATCTTGGAGAGTCCTAAGATTTATTTGATGGCAGTGTGCTCAGCTTTTGAAATTAAATAGTAGAGCTAATATTCAGATTAACTTTTTTAACATACTGGTTTTGATCGCTGATCAAAAGATCAGTTTTGATTAACTCTGTGAAAAGACATGTAATTTCAATATTATCTATATGATAGATAGGACACATATATTTCTTTGTCTATTAGTTTTTCTTAGACTAGAAATCCCTATTGGTAACAAGGAAATAATAATTCCTACTTCTAAGGGCCACTATGAGGATAAATGAGATCATTCATTTGTTCATTCAACAGATAATTATTAAGTATCTGCAATGTACAAGGCACTGTACTAGGCACTCGGAATATGACAGAGAACAGAACCAAGTCCTTGCCTTCATGGAGCTTATATTCTACTTCATATTTGTAAAGCACATTATAGATGATCAGTACATGGTAGCTTTAATTGCCATTACCTAAAATTTGTCTAAAACTGGCAATCTAATATATGTTGTTAAATGATTTCACAACTTTCCTATTATGACTTAGAATTAAAATAGGGATGTTGAAGAGATTCTGTAGATATATTCTGACATTAATTTAAGGTTGCAAAGCATTGGTTCTCAACTCTGCATATTGGGATGCCCTATAGTACCAATGTGGGGAAGCCACCTTCACAGATTCCAATGTTTTGTCTAAGGTGGGGGACTGGTATTTTTCTAAAAGCTCCTAAGGCAATTCTGTTGGGCAGCTAGAGTTGAGACTCACTGAGATAGTTTTATAAGTATTTACATGTTGTGGTTAATGATAGATTTACTATTCATATATCAAGGTGCATAGCTTGATGTGAGAGAAGAGCTATGCCATTAGCTATGGATTGGCCAAGTTTAATGATAGGTTTCAGAGAAAAATGTGTGTCTTTGGTCAACCACAGTGTATCTGTGTCACCTTAGCTGTGTCACTTCACCATGTAAACCTCAGTATTCTCATCTGTAAAAATAAAAGGTTTGGGTAAATGCAATGAGGGTGCCTACCAGCTATTCCACAGTGTATTGATTTGATGCCCCAGTATCTGAATTATGTACCTGTTACCAGAAGATTTCCTAGCCTGCTGCCTTATTCCTCTCCTTTCCCACGGCTAATCAAGCCAGTGGTGGACACTCAGCCAAAGCCAGCCAGATCATCACCTGGCCAACACATAGCTAACTCACACTTGAGAGAGTTTAAATAATGACACAAAAGTCATTATCATCTGGGAAGCATAGAACCACAAGGAAGGGATGGAGAGGTTGATGATTGCCTTGGACCATGGGTGAGCTGGGAAAGACTGGGTGCAAAGAGAGACTCATGGAATAGGTGTGCAAGGTGAGGTGCAGATTACACAGGGATACACCCAGATGGCCCATGAGATAGAGATGGCCAGGAGACCTTTGTCTCAGATCTGGTTCCAGTTCCAGTCCCCAGGGCCCCAGCTGAATTAATTCCTGTCCTTGGGCCACTGTGAGATTTCCTGCTGTTTCCTTATCATTTCTCCTTCCTTGTACTTCCTTCAGTGGGTGTCTGTCCTTTTCCAACTTCAAATGCCTTGAGTTGTTACAACATTAGGTTGGTAGAAACTTTCCAGTAACCAATGGGGGCAGTACTAAAAATAGAAATGGGGTAAGGAGAAATAAGCAAAATATTGCGACATTGTAGAAAGAATGAAGATAGCAAGTTACAGTCTTAGCTCTGTCCCAGAATAGCTCAGGGACCTTATCCAAGGTGCTTGACACTACCAGGTTTGTCTAAAATGGGAATGGTGCAATCTCATAGGGATGGTGTAATGAAAAAAATAGATTATAGTTGTAGAAATGCTTTGAAAAGGTAAAAGCACATGTCAGTGAGGGCATCACCGTGTTGGCAGATTTTCAGGGAATGGGAGTTTGGAGATGTTTGCTCTCAGAGACAGAGACTGTAGAGAAGAGAAGCTTAGTTATAAAATATGCCCGAGAGGCCAAGTTTTTAAGTGTTCCTTTAATTCTAAACTGAATACTTCTTTCCTTCGGTCAACTTTTAATTTTCACAGCTTGCTTTTTCTCCCACTGCTTATTATTAATATTTCATTCTCAGAATCTCTAATTATTTGCTGCCTAAATGGTCTCAGAGTTTTTCATATATATGTATATATTTAGAGATAGTTCATTTTTTCATGAGGTTTTGCTGAAACCGTGGGTGACAGAGTTCTGTGTGTTATGAATTAGTGATAAAGTGATTGTTTTTCTTTCTTTGTGCTCAGTGAAGAGCCAGAATTGGAGCATGAATGTAAACGATTTGGTTGGTCGGCCTTCGTGTCCTCAGCTGGCACATCCTAAAATCATTTTGTGGTCTCTCAGTAGATTGAGCAGACAATGGGAAAGGCTTGCGATTGGAACAGTGAGGGTGTCAGGGTTCAAGACTGAGAAAAATTGGCCTTGCAGTGAACGTGCTTAGCATTTGGACACCCTTAAACCTGACTCAGACAAGGTTTTCTCATTCTTCCATGTCACTCTTGAAGATAACTTCACATTGAGCTAGGCAGGTAGCTAAAGAAAGATAAGGTAAAAATCAAAGCAGATTGGATCTGTTAGTAGGTAGAACGTGTACAAAAGCTTTCCTATCTTTTCCCTCCTTTATGCGTTTACACCAAGTGGAGTAATTCTCCCTCCTGGAAGTGCTGTGATACTTCCCAGTACATTTGGGCATTAATATCATTCCCTTTCTAGGAGCCACTTACAAATTCAGTTTATGTGACAGTCAAAAGTGTGAGGATTTTTGGTAGCTTCCATTGCTGGAAAGAGCTAGGCCAGTTTTCCTTGCATCCCAGATCATTTTGAATTGCTTTAGTGGGAAAGGAAAATCATCTAATGCAGCTTGTAGATCTAACATTAGATCACAAGTCTCTTCAATCATTAGCAGTTTTTTGGAGTTACCTGGTGTCTAATATTTGAGATGTCTTTAAAAGGTGTAAAGTTCATCATTTTCAGTGAAGTATGAATGGGGTATGCAATACTGTTCTTTTTAACAGCTTACTGACAGGTTGATTAGCATTTATAGAATTAAGTTCAGTGGAAAATCAGTAATTTTTAAAGGGTGCCTGCCTTTTTTTTGATTTGTGTTATGAACAAAAAGTGAGCATACTTAAGGATCTTAGGTGAAATTCTGAAATAGGCTTAACTAGGTGCTGAAAGAGGATTGCTAATCTGTTATTTTCTAGGGACCCATTAAGAACTACAGAAACTTAATGGAGGGTCACTAGGTATTTAAGTGTCCCTGGAAGATATTATAGATGCTTATGATATAGATATCATAGATGCTTATGAACAATATGATTCATCATTGTTTCATCTTACCTTCAATCTGTGGGATAAATGTGGTATGGTTCTCATGGAAACTGGGAAAAGCATTACATATCATTGTTCAGGTCACTGTGTGGTAGGGCAGCTTCTTGGTTTCCTTCTCCTCCTCCTCCTTTTTTTTTTTTTTTTCCTTGAGACAGTATCTCACCCTGTCACCCAGGTGGGTATACAGTGGCAAGATCATAGCTTCTTGTAACCTTGAACTCCTGGTCTCAAGTGATCCTCCTGCGTTAGCCTTCTGGGTAGCTGGGACTGCAGGCATGCCACCATGCCCCCCTAATTTTTTAATTTTTTGTAGAGATGGGGTCTTGCTATGTTGCCCCGGCTGGTGTTAAACTCCTGGCCTCAAGTGATTCTACTGCCTCAGCCTCTCAAAGTGTTGGGATTATAGGCGTGGGTCACTGTGCCTGGCTAGTTTCCTTCGTAAAGAATCAATTCTCCATAGACTCTCGATCATCTTCCCAAATGTGATGAGTCCACAGTGTCTGGTGACCTAGCCTTGTGGTGTATTTTATAAGGTACAAGTTAAGTATTGAGTCATTTACTTATTTATTTATTATAGTAAGTCTTTTCTCATTTTATATTTTTAACCTGTCGACTTTCCTGCCATTTTTTGTGTAGTCTGAAATTTTAGTATCTTTGTATACTTACAGAGATGTGCCAGTTGCTAATCTGTTGTTGCCTGTAGAAACAGGGTGCAAGTTTCCAGGTATCATCTTCCAGCGGAGTCACGTGGGAATTCACTTAATTCTCCCAGAAACAATATGTGGTAACATATGAAAAGTGTTGCTAACCAGGAAAGCTCACTAGAACTTTGGTGTTCAGGGTTTTTATTGGAGGTCACACAGTGTCTGTGTGACTGATCTCAGCTACTTACACTTTCAGTTCCTTCCTTCCCCTGAGCAAAAACAAGCATTTTCCCTAAATCACATAGTGAGGATAAACTTTTTTAGTAAACTAGTATCGAATGGCCCGAGGCCTCAGGCATACAAAAACAGGCGTTTACCATAAACACAGCATGGCCAGACCTCAGACATACAAAAACACTCTTTATCAAGCAGAATATTCCAAGGGCTCAGAGGTTATCTCCTAGGAGCCAATAAGGGCCAGTCCTGAAGGCAGGCCTTTCTTTGGAATGTGCAGGCTTTTAACTACTCAGACCTCCTAAGTTAACGCTTTTCTACTCACCTGTGCAGTCATGTAGTTGCTCCTTGAACAACCTGGGTTTGGACTGTGCAGGTCCACTCGTACATGGCTTTTCTTCTGCCTCTGCCACCTCCGAGACAGCAAGACCAACCCCTCATCCACCTCCTCCTCAGTCTACTCAACATGAAGGTAATGAGGATGAAGACTTTTATGATCCACTTCCATTTAATGAAGAGTAAATATATTTTCTTTATGATTTTCTTAATAACATTTTCTTTTGTCTAGTTTACTTTATTATAGGAATATGGTATATATATGTGTGTATATATCTGTATATGTATACACACACATATATAAAACACATGCAAAATATGCATTAATCCACTGTTTATATTATCAGTAAGGCTACCGGTCAGCTGCACTCTATCCTGGGTGACACAGTGAGACTCTGTTTCAAAAAAAAGTTATATGTGGATTTTTGACTGTGCGGTTGTGAAGGAGGGACCCGTAACTCTGAGATTGTTCAAGGGTCAGCTGTATTTTACTGAATGCTAGTCATTGTGAATACTATGCTGTGTGTCTCTGGACTTTGTTGTCTTCCTTTAAGGAGTGTTGAATTTTGTCCTGGTAGGTATTTACTTTTACTTGGGGATCAGCTTGATTCTTTCGAGGTTTGTTTTAAACTTTCTGATAGTGGATCTAGAGTAGCCTTATTGTAGGTTTAATTTAGCCCTATTCCCAAAGTGTGGCCTTTCCGGGGTCTCTACTGAATGCTCCAGATGTTTAATGAAGTCTCTCTACTTTTGTGGGTCAGAGATTACAGTCTCCCAGCCCTTTGTTGGCTCTGAAAGTTGTTCAGCTTATAGCTTCGCTTCGCTATAAGATGTTTTTTTCCTGGTAGTCATTCTTTGTTCCTTCCTTCTTTCTTTCTTTCTTTTTTTTCTTTGAGACAGAGTCTCACTTTGTTGCCCGGGCTAGAGTGAGTGAATGAGTGCTGTGGCGTCAACCTAGCTCACAGCAACCTCAAACCCCTGGGCTCAAGCAATCCTACTGCCTCAGCCTCCCAAGTAGCTGGAATTACAGGTGCTCGCCACCATGTCCAGCTAATTTTTTGTTTCTATTTTTAGATGCCTGGCTAATTTTTTCTATTTTTAGTAGAGATGGGGGTCTTGCTCTTGCTCAGGCTGGTCTCGAACTCCTGAGCTCAAATGATCCCTCCACCTCGGCCTCCCAGAGTGCTAGGATTACAGGTGTGAGCCACTGGGCCCTGGTAGTCATTCTTTCTCTAGTAGTTGTCCATTGCCCAGCGTCATGAAGTCTCACCCTTTGCATATGCATGTTGCTATTTAGCCAAAGACTCAAGGGAGACCCCTATGACAATTTCTAAATCTCTTCCTTTGCATAGCTCCTTCCTTTCTTGTACTCTGGCCTACATATTCCAGCCACCTCATTCTCTCCAAATTCTAAACTTTTTCTTCTCAAACTCATTGAGGTTTCTATGTTCTGCTGAGGTTCTCTCTCTCTGCCTCACTATCTGGCAAGTATTTCTGGGT
This sequence comes from Varecia variegata, assembly GCA_028533085.1. NCBI lineage: Eukaryota > Metazoa > Chordata > Mammalia > Primates > Lemuridae > Varecia > Varecia variegata. The sequence goes on along the minus strand of CM052436.1, from coordinate 148,872,350 downwards.
GGAAAGCTTAAGTGATCAAACTGCTCATCTCATTTGTTTCTCTTTCTTCGGTAATCCACAGTCATGCAATGCCTGTTGTCTAATAACTGAAAACTGCTGTTTCATATATTTTTGTCTAGTTTTGTAGTTAATTATAGTGGGAGAGATAATCTGGTACAAGTTACTCTGCATGATTAGAAGTGAAATTTATTCTAACATAATTTTTATGTAATAGTTAAGACCAGGGGTTTGAAAATCAGACACATGGGGTTCAAATTTGGTCTCCAGCATTTGCTATCTTTTGATCTTTGGCAGTTACCATCTCTTTGATTTAGCAGCTTTGTCTGTCAAATAAGCATAATAATTTCTAATTCATAGGGTTTTATGCACATTATTTGTGATAGTGCAAGTAATGAAATGCTTGGTATAGCTCCAGACAGATGTTAAAGCTCATTCCTTGATGATGATGATGATGATGGTGGTGGTATTTGGCTGTCTGTATTTTCACTATAAGTGAGGATGTTACATAGAAAAAATGCTTTTCTCATGTTAGAAAGTCAGAGTGCTGCAAATCTGGTGGCAGTTAATTGTCACCAGTGTGATAGGATCAAGAAGAGCATAGACACTTTTCCTTTTCACTGCTTGCAGAACTGTCAGAGAAGTTAGAGAAAAATTCATTGATGACTTCTGGGTGTGGTGGCCAGAAGAGTTGTTCTTGTTCTAAAACTACTCATATGACCTTTAGGAATACAAAGCTACTAAAGACTGTATTGAAAATGCCTTTAACAGTGAACCTGATTATATCCTTAATGTCTTACTTTTTAAGCCGTGTGGTACATACATGGGTGTGTTTATTATATTTTTCTTAATTCTTTTTGGTATTTTGATAGACCAGAAATGTTTCATAATTTTAAAAACCTATCTTACCCCCTCAAATTGTCCTAATGTATATATATTTTAAAATATTGAATTAAAGATACAAGTTTCAGTATGATATATACCATAGGTCCCACTGAGGTAAAGTTTTAAATATGTAGAACATTATCATATACTCTCAAGGGATGTGTGTGTGTGTGTGTGTGTGTGTGTGTGTGTATGTGTGTGTATGTGTGCATGAAAGCCTTGGTTTGGCCAAAAAAGAAACATGAACTTTAGGAAAGCAATTCTTTTCTGAGGAGAGAGATGGGAGGGAGAACAGATAATAATACAAAACAGTCTTAAATTGAATCCATAATATTTTATTTCTAAAAAGAATTACATATTGCAAGTAGCATTTTAAAATCTGGATGGTGCATATATAGGTATTTGTTTTACTCTTCTCTATGTTTTTGTATATGTTTAATATATATCTTAAAAACAAAGTATAATAGCAATAATGTTCAAGTTGGAGATGGAATTAAAACTCTTGGCTTTAGGGGTTTAGTTCATATTCTATTAATGTCAGTATCAAGGCTTTTGGCATTATTTTCAGAGAAGTGATTATAATATCCTACATCGTGTCTTACTCTGGAACAACCTTACGATATAAAGTTGTGGTTAAGGGTCAAGAACACCTCTCCTTCTTTATATATATTTGCAGTAGTTATTGTTAGGATAAAACTTGGCTGGTGGTCTACGTAAGTATGAATTTTGACAATCGGAATGCAGGGACTTTTTTCCTATGCTCTCAGTCTGATCTGCTCCCTTTTGAGCAGATCAAATCCTAAAGCCCCAGATGGCTTCCCATTACTGAGACAAAGTCCATGTAGCTTCAGGGGACCTAGGAAGCCCTCCCTCTTTTCTCCCCGTTGCTCCTCCCACCACCCTTTCCTCTTTCTTTTTGTCATGCAATGTTATTTGACTTTTGTTCTTCTTTTGTTACTCTAAGGCATCCTGTTCATTCCCTTGCTTTCATTCCAGGCATTGATTTCCCCTTCACCTGCAACTGCCTCCATCTTCCCTGAGTTCTTCTGGTTGACCCTTATATATAGTACATCCATCAAATCCTAGTTTTAGCATCTCAGTGGAGCCATACAGATTCCATTATCATTTGCTTTCTATACTTCCCCAGTATTAATGCTCATATCCTTACTATTGTCACTGACTCACCCGTCTTTCCAGTCTACATTTTAAGCTCTGTTAGAGAGAAACCATGTTTATTTCCATTTCCCTAGTGCCCTATGTAGCACTCACAACATAGGCACTGTGTACATATTTTTTTGAATGAATACATGAGTGAAGTACAGTTTGACGTACCTATAGTCACTAGATATTTACCATTTTTAATGGAAAATATGGGATTTAAGTAACACTTTTATGAATATTTTCATAATATTCAGAGGATTTGGGGTCAAAGGTATATTTTTAAATCAAAGAAGTGTTTACTCACAAGGGAAGCAAGGTAAGATTCCATATGCATTAATAGGTTAATTTTCTTCTTTAAATAAATTAAAATTTTTGTTACAAGCAATACATGTATATGGAAAAAATCAAAGAAGACTGAATGAAGTGTTTGAAATGAAAAGCAGTAATCGTATGCCTCACTATTAAATAATTAACAGGTTAATATTTCAGTAAGATTCATCTTCAAGAAGCAAAATGTGGGCTGGGCGCGGTGGCTCATGCCTGTAATCCTAGCACTCTGGGAGGCCGAGGCGGGTGGATCGCTCAAGGTCAGGAGTTCGAGACCAGCCTGAGCAAGAGCGAGACCCTGTCTCTACTAAAAATAGAAAGAAATTATCTGGCCAACTAAAATATATATAGAAAAAATTAGCTGGGCATGGTGGCACATGCCTGTAGTCCCAGCTACCCAGGAGGCTGAGGCAGTAGGATCGCTTAAGCCCAGGAGTTTGAGGTTGCTGTGAGCTAGGCTGATGCCACTGTACTCACTCTAGCCCTGGCAACAAAGCGAGACTCTGTCTCAAAAAAAAAAAAAAAGAAGCAAAATGTGCATATGTACATCATAATACTATATTGATTTACGAAAAGCAACTACGGTTATTGAGTTGAAGGTAGGATGAGAAAAAAGGTTCACACAAAAGGGACTTTTTAAAGTCATGATTTGTTTTTAAAAAATGCCATCTAAAGGGCACAGTTACTCTTCCAGTATTAGCTTGTTTTTCCTGTAACCTTCTTCCTCAAAGGCCCATCCTAAAAAAGATTCAGCTTTGCTTTCTTCCCCTCTCTTTCCAAAGACAGTATCTCAAAAATGGTACTAATTTAAGCCCTGCTAAATGTCCAGATGCAGCACCTGGGAAAAATGAAGTTCAGAAGTTCAGAATTTGGAACTGCTTAAGCTAGGAGAATCTTCTTGCTGTGGTTGCATGTCTGGTTCTGGAAGCTGGTAACTTCTTCATCCAGGGATCGTTCCATAACAGATGGTCCAAAGCATGGCTATGTCAGAGAGTGAAGCCCGAGTGTGAACTTGTCTAGGAAGTTGAAACACTTCTCAGAACATCTTCTCCTGATAACAGCTACGTCATTGCAGCCAGAACTTTCTGGGTTGGAAGAGTGAACTCAAAGAAACATAAAAGAAGTCTTAGAGCTGTATTGTCCAAGATGGTAGCACTAGCCACGTGTGACTAGTGAACACTTGGAATGTGGCTAGCCCAGGTAGAAATGTGTGGTGTGTGTAAAATGCATTCCAGAATTTTATGGATTTAGTATAAGAAAAAGAGTGAAGCTAATTATTTAGTACACAGTGATTGGAATACATATACAACCTTTCAGACAGGAGTTATCTTCACTTTCCTCTGATATCTTTGAAGAGGTTTTTATTTATATCACATCAAATATCATTCAAGACTTTTATGTTCTCTATCACATCACATAATACTCATGATTTCTTTTTCATTCTACTATAAGTGAGAAACAAATTTAATGTAGAGATGTAAGTATTTTAACTAACTGGCCAGTTTTTCCTTCTTAAGTAGCAATTGGCGAAATGATTTGTTTTGAAATTTCAAAATGTTTCTTACTTTAATACAGAAGAAAAATGTCCTGAATATATACCGCGTGCTTACATATATCATTGTTGTATAATCCAAATTAAAAAAGCATCTTTCATTATATATTGTTAATGCATTTAACATTTGTCATAGAGCTTTCATGGAAAAATTGATATTAATTATAGTCACCTAATACTGAATAACCTCTCATAGCTGATGCAGAAAGAACAGCCCACATATTTTCATATAAACATGAGGGATTAAGGTATAGCATCAACTAATTTAAGAATTAAATTACATCAATAACATTTGCTTTTGAAGAATTTCAAACACTGTCAACATAAAAGTACCAATAAAATATAATTATACCTGTCAAAAAAAAAAAAAAAAGAAAAAAAAGAAAAAGAAAGTAAAATGTCGTGTTAATAATTTTTATTTTTATTTATTTATTTATTTTGAGACAGAGTCTCACTCTGTTGCCCGGGCTAGACTATAGTGGTATCATCATAGCTCACAGCAACCTCAAACTCCTGGGCTTAAGTGATCCTTCTGCCTTAGCCTCCCAAGTAGCTGGGACTACAGGCATGCGCCACCATGCCCGGCTAATTTTTTCTATGTATTTTTTGTTGTCCAGCTAATTTCTTTCTATTTTTAGTAGAGATGGGGTCTTGCTCTTGCTCAGGCTGGTCTTGAACTCCCGAGCTCAAGCGATCCTCCCGCCTCCACCTCCCAGAATGCTAGGATTACTGGCGCGAGCCACCGCACCTGGCGTTAATAATTTTTAATATAGAGTAATGTTGAAATAATGTTTTGGGCACATTGAGTTAAATAATATAATAAAATTTATTCCACCTGCTTCATTTTGTTTTTCTTTTTAATATGAATGTGAGAAAATTTAAATATACATACGTGGCTCATTTTATATTTCTACTGGACGGTGCTGCTATAGGGGAAATCTTTACCAGGAATGCACATGGAACTTGGTCCAAATTATGCTTTGATGTGACTATTTATTCTTAAATATATAAGCCCAGATAGGGAATCAAAACCTTGCAATTTTTAAGCTTATTTCTTAGTAGCTTACAGTTTAAATGTAGCAACGAAAATAAGAGTAGGATTTTTTTTCCATTATGAAAGAAATTTCTAGAAACCAAGAGCTTTGCAGAACTTAAAATTCATTCTCATTGTTTTATTTTTAAATTCTATTTTAAGTTTCTGCCAGGACAAAAATGTTCAGTCCCTTTTGGGTTCTGATGGCCTGGTAAAACTTCTTTGTAGACCCAGGGGATGTGATAGAATTGGCACAGGAGAAAATTAATTTGGTTGGGATCCATGAATGGAAGGGAGGTAATGTGCACGGCTTGCAGAGTCTGTTGTAATCAATCATTGTAAGGTTTTGCTGCGACGCTGGGTTGCCCCACACCCCTCACTTTGGGCAGTGTCATGTCAAGGTACCTTCCTGGTATCATGCTCCTGTGCGCTAAGAGAAAAGCATAAACATAGAACTAGAACATCTGTAATTACAGGCCACATATAGATATATGCAATAAAATTACTTGTCATTTATTCTTGTGTGTGTGTGTGTGTGCTTGCACATGCATGTGTGTGTTCTGGAAAAAAGTTAAATCAGATTTTCCACAACTTCTTTTTCTATCAGCCTAGTTGTAGGATATTTTCCGACCCCACATTTTCCAGTAATTTGAGCTCAAAACTCATAGCAGTGAGGCACTTTATGGTCAAAGGTGAGTCAAAAACAGGAACCCTTTAGTTCTGTTTGTCACATGATGCTGGATGTTATAAAAGAATACTTGCAAGGAGTTCATTTCCTTCCCTTGAATCGTCAGAGTTTTAGCCGCTTGCTTTCTTCACCGTTGCTAAAGCCGGGAATTCAGAAGTGTAGGTCGGATGCTCTGCGTAGAAAATGCATTTGGGAGCGTACACATTAAATGGGTTATAAATAGTATCTGCCCTGACAATGCTGGAATTTTCTCAGCTTCCAGAGACATTGAAGTCTTTGTTTTGTGGGTCGCTGCCCTTCCCCTCCCCACCCCCTAAGCTTGAGTCATAAAGCCTGAAAAAGTAATGAGGTTGCTGAAACTTAAAATCTAATTGGTAGGATGTATGGGAAACAATGAGAGATGGCAGAAAACATACGCTTCGATTCAAGAAGCTTCTATTGCAGCTGGGCAACTTGCTCACTTTGCATTTTATTGTTTCAGGTCCTTGAATTTATTTTTTTTCCTTCAATAGGATCAAATTAGACCTAGATTGAAAAAAAAAAACATAAATGAGTAACCATCAAAGCTAATATTAGGATCCTGAATTCTCCATTTAGAATAGGAGGGGGAAAAAATCTGTCTATGAGAGCAAAAGTACAAGCTGGATTTTCTTGATAGTCTCTCTCTCAAAAATATTTTGCTCTTATATTCTGAGTTTATATGTGATATATTATGATAGGGGCCAGCAAACTATAACCCACATCTGGCCTGTACCTGTTCATGGATGGCCCTAAAACTAAGTGTTTTATGTTTGTATGTGGGTGGGTGAATGCAAAATCTGGGAAATAACTTAGTTATTACATTTACTATTTTTTTTTTTTTTTTTTTTTTTTTGAGACAGAGTCTCACTTTGTTGCCCGGGCTAGAGTGAGTGCCGTGGCGTCAGCCTAGCTCACAGCAACCTCAAACTCCTGGGCTCAAGCGATCCTTCTGCCTCAGCCTCCCGAGTAGCTGGGACTACAGGCATGCACCACCATGCCCGGCTAATTTTTTCTATATATATATATTTTAGTTGGCCAGATAATTTCTTTCTATTTTTAGTAGAGACGGGGGTCTCGCTCTTGCTCAGGCTGGTCTCGAACTCCTGAGCTCAAACAATCCGCCCGCCTTGGCCTCCCAGAGTGCTAGGATTACAGGCGTGAGCCACCGTGCCCGGCCTACATTTACTATTGCTTCCAACCATTTAAAGTGGAAAAACAAAGAAAGAAAGAATATGTAGTGGTGAACATTCCTGGCCCACCAAGCCTAAAATATTTAGTGTCTGGCCCTTTATGTAAAAAGCTTGCTGACCCCTGGTTTAGAATGTACTTGTTGTGCAACACTTGCTATTAGATATATAATTGAATAAAAAAGTGTTCCTTTCTTGGATTTTGTTAATTCATCCAAAAATATTTCTTGAATATTAGCTCCATTCCTGGCACTGTCATATGTATTGGGGAAATGAAGTTTAAAAAGTGACACATCTTTACCATCACAGAGCTTACATTCCTGTGGAGAAAAAAGGCCAAACCTAACCCAACCAAACAGAAACAAGAAACTGCAAAATGAGGTACCGGGAAGACAAGCCAGCTGAGTACAAGAGAATAGCAGAGGGAATTGTGTGTGTCTCACCCTCTGTCCTTCCCTCCTTGTGCTGTGCTATGGAATGGTGACTAAGTTATTTCCCAGACTTTGAATTCACCCACCCATACACAAACACAAAACACTTGCTTGCTTTCCAAGTCGTTTCCTCATTTTTTATTTTTTTCCCAGAGTCTCTTTTTGCCCCAACAGGAATTCATTATTCAACCCAGTTCTGTTGAGTGCCTTAGGTTGGTGTTTGCAAGGTATATTTATTTCATCCCTTGTTCAATCAGCCTTTTTGTGTCTTTATACTGAAGGATTGTTCTTCAGTTGGGTTTTGAACCTTGGTCTTTGTCTTAGCTCAGGCTGCTATCCCAAAGTATTGTACTGGATGGCTTAAACAGCACATTTATTTCTCATAGTTCTGAAGGTCGGGAAGTTCAAGTTCAAGATCAAGGTGCTGGCAGATTTGATTCTTGGTGAGGGCTCTCTTCCTGGCTTGCCGATGGCCTCACTTCTGGCTGTGTCAGAGCGCTAGAAGCAGCTCTCTGATGTCTCTTATCTTAAGGGCTCCAATCCTATCCTGAGGGCCCCACCCTCATGACCTCATCTAAACCCAGTTACCTCCCTACCCCTCACCCTAATCCCATCACACTGCGATTAGGGCTTTAACATTGAATTTTGGGAGGACACAAACATTTAGCGCATAACAATCTCTTATGCTTTTTTTCCTTTCTTTTGTAAACATGGATTATGGTTATTTTATTTCTTTGAGCATCAGGGTCTTTCCTCAGATCTGATGTTCTTTAAAAAGCCAGTGTTTTGTGATTTGCACCAAAGTCAGTTACAGATGAATGTTTGTTCGCTGTTTTCCTTTATTTTGGATCTTTCCTGTTAGAATCCTTTGTGACACTACAGGTCATTAATCCTGCTATCCTAAGCATACTGAGTAGTTGACTATGATTTCTTTTGTGGTTCAAAATATGCCCTCTAGCCTGTGTTTTGGTTAGCAGAATGACCAGAGCTTGGACAAAAGGCCACGACTGACACATTCCAAATATATGCAGGCCTGAAGTTACACTGTTACCAAACAGTTGCCACATTCATGTAAATGGCTAAGCGAAGGTCAAAATATGAGCAACATTATTTGTGTCTCAGTGAGAGATTTGATATTGGAAGTCTGTCAGCATTTGTCAGAAGACTGGTATTATCAATGGCTGTGCCAGATTAGGACCATCTAAAAAGTGATTTGGTATGAACTCAGAATACAGTGGTGAAAAGAAGAAAATTTGGATGTATCCCAAGAAACAAGAGCCCTGCACTTGACTCAGAAGTAGTTCTGTTATTCTTGCTGCTACCGGAGTTGTTTGCATCTTGACAAGAGATTTTCCTCCCTCTAAATCAGTTTTGTTATCTGTAACCAGGGTAGTACTCACAATGTTAATATCTGTGGCATGCATGTGAGGTGTTGGGCTCTTAGAACTTAATTGTAGTTTCTTGGTGTAGGTTCTGTGATGGTTACCAGTTTATTGCCTCTCAGGTCCAAATTCACCCTTGATTGCCTGTGCTGTGAAAATGGATCTGGACTCTTTAAATGGCGTGTTGTTAAGGTTTCTCAGGAAAGGGTGCTGGAAGGATGCCACTGGAGAAAGGCATTTTCCTTCTTCACTCTGGTATGCATGGTCATTCATGACTTCTCCAGGGCTTGGCTGCTACAGCATGGGAGACATCTCCAGTGGTTGTTTCCTACAGTACTTGTGGCTTTTCCAGCACCAGTTTCCACCAGTGCCTGGCTCCTATGATGTATGGTGGCCAGAGCTGTACCTGGTAGCCAGCAGCCTCCCCTGGCATCCCTCCTCAGGCTGTTTTGTGGCAGGGTACCTCTGGTGGCACACTCCCCTCTGAACAGCTTTCCCTGGCACCCTAAAAGTTGGATTCCAGTAAGCTACACAGGTGACTTCCCTGTCCATAGTAAGCCCATAGGATCTAGAACTCAGCTTTGGGAAAGAAGGCTCTCCCTTGGGCCCTGTATCTCTGTCCTAGGGGTGGTGACTGCTCCTTAATTTGCCATTTCTATATTCTTGAAGATTCTTTAAGGTTCTCGTAACTTCTTACTAGCTAGGTACTATTGTAGTTAATAATTTCTTGTATTAAACTTTCTATTTTCAAACTACTGTGTGCCATGTCTGTCCTGATTAGACTCTAATATAGGATCCCATCACTAGTTTTAGGTTCTGTGCTTGCATTGTAAGAAGGAAGTGGGTAAAAGAGAGTCTAATGAATTTGTGCAAAGGAGCATGAAATAAGAATGTATGTGCTATTATATATTTCCCTGGATTCTTCTGATTGAGTAAATTTTAGGAAAATCTGAAATTTTGCAGATATCTGTAGTGTAGGAGGAGGACAGTGGTTCTGATGTTAGTAGAATAAAAAAATCCACCAAAGATTTCATCTGACAAATTGACCATTCCACTTTGGGTATGAGCTTCAAGATCTGCCAACAAGGCTGCTGAGGGACCCAGTTAATGAGTGCTAATTCAGTTTCTGGGGATTGTCTGCAGAGCTGTAATATCTGTGTTGATAATCATAAGTTGATTAAATGTGCATGTCAAATGTTGTTTCCTTCTACCCTTGTATCTTGCGATAGGGCTGTAAGCAGTTGTTCTTTTGTTCCCCTTTTTTTGTCTGAATCCTGCAGCAGTGTGATAGGGGCAAGAGTAAGACTCAGAAAAACAGAAAAAACCAGAATGAGGTGCCTTGAGTATTATTTGGTCTGATCCCTTCATTTTTGAGATGGGGAAACTGATCACAGGTGAGGTCAAGTGCCTTCCTCTCAAGAGGATGCACCTAGTTAGAGAACACAAAAATACAGCAAAACAGATCTTCTGATTCCTAGTTGACTGTTTTCCCCTAACTCTAATCTATTTACTTTTTAATCTCTAATGATTTATTTTCTTATATTGATACTTAAGATTTACAAAGCTTGGGAAAGTATAGTCTATGCTTTATTAAAGAATGTTAGAGTCTAAATACATTAAAAGGATAGATTGGAAAATGTCTTACATAGGTGCATTTTTTTTATTTTAAAAATATTTTATTGACGTGTAATATATGTAGAGAAAAATGTAAATAAGCATACGGTGTGATGAAGTTTTTACAAACTGAACTCCTGTTAACCAGCACTCAGATCAATTAATTGAACATTACCTGCATACTAGATGTTTCCTGCCTGTGCCTTTCATTTGCTACCCCTCCCAAAGGTAACCACCACCTTGACTCCTAGCAGCATAGATTAATTTTGGCTGTTTTGTGCTTTATGGACATAGAATCAGCCATTCAGTCATAGTAGGTACTCACTTGGGCCTGGCATCTTTTGATCATGATTATGTTTGACAGATTTGTCTACATTGCAATGGGTAGTTATAGTTCATTCATTTTCATTACCATGTAGTATTTCATTATATGATGCTACTGGATTTATTTATCCGTTCTGTTGTTGATGGGCATTTGGGGACTTTTCTAGTTTGAGGCATTGCAAATAATGAGACTATGAACAATTGTCATAATTATTTTTTAAACTTTTGGACATCATATTACAGCAAAGTGTGAGGTTAAAGACACAAGTTTGTAGTTAGACAACGCCTTAACTGTGTGATCTTGGTCTAGTTCTTTATGTCCTTGAACCTCCTTTGTAATTGGCCTACTGATACCAGTCTTGGAGGGTTTTAGAAAACATGGAATGAAATGGTGGATACTCTACACAGTGCTTGGCACATAATAAGTACTCAGAGAGGGGAATTGCTATTACTTTTTAAATTATTATAAATTGCAGCAAAGGACTTACATAGTTTACTATTTTGTATCCTTTTGCTTGTACAGTGTTTTTTCATTTTCTCAGAGCTTGCACCTGCTTAATCTATGGAATAATGTTTGAATCTTCTTCATTGTCCCTCTCCCTTCCCCTCTGCCATAATTATTACCTGCCTATTACATTTCAGGTATAGGGGACAGGAATTCAGTAAGAGAGTTTTACCAGACACAATTCATTCCTGAGTTTTCTTGTCAGTTTTTACTGTTCGCTTAGCTTTTTTCCAGTACCACTGCTGCCAATTCATTGCTATAGTGAGAAAGTAAGACAGTTCACCTTTACCAGGGAATCTTCAACAAACACCGTGGTATGGGGCTTTTCTCCTACAGATGTGGATACACAGTGAGACAAAGCCATTGTATCAGTCAGCTGAGACTACGTTCTGCTGCATTATCAAAAGAATCCAAACTTTTAGTGCTTTACAAAAATCACAGATTGACAGTGGCTCTGCTCTTTGTCGTCTTCCTTCTGAAACTAAGTCTTAATGAGCAGCATCTATTTGGGACGTATTTGCCTTGAATAGAAGGACAAGGGAAATGGCAGAACGACAGAGTGACTCTTAGAACTTCTGCTGGGAAGTGGCACATGTCACTTGTACTCACATTTGTTTGGCCACCACACGTCAAGCCCGACATCAATGGGGAGGGAAATATGAACCTCCCAGAGGGAGCAATCGGTAGGCAGGGACTTGGCACAGAGGCCAGCACAGTCATGTTTTACACACTTCCATTGAATCAGTGGATGTGACTTTGGGATATAATTCCCAAATTGTTTTCCCTTGTCAGTTTTATTCAACGGCTTCATTCTCTCTTTTTCTTACTTTTTTCTTTTTGACCTTCACATCAGTGTACTGTCGAACCAGCAAACAGGCAATATACAAGACATACAGAAGAGCAAGGCCACACGTCAGTGGCCCAGGCACCGTGATGACTTCCTGTTTTTCACAAAAGTATGCCTGGGCATCAGTGACCTCGGCAGCCTGTAAGAAATGAAGAATCAACAGTTCCATTTCGTAATTCAATAAATAGTTATTCCTTCTGACAGATGATGTGATGGAGGCTTTGTGAAGCTTCAAGGTGACAGTCTTGACTTCTGCCTCTAGAAAATTGTTTTGTTATAAATATGATCAGGTGTATCTTCACCTTTCTATACAATTGGCTCATAGTACAATTACTGGTGTAGGTGCCTGCTAATAAGTAAATCAGTCAGTGTTGACACCACGTTTAGCCTTAAGCATGCTTTCCTCTGGAATGCATGTTTGGATGGACTTTGAGGAAAATCATTAACTCACCCTGACTTAAGGAGCTTTGACTGGAGATTTCAGGATTATGTGTATGTAGTTTCAAAGGTTGTATTTTAAGATGAAGAATAATTTAAGAAGATTAGCTAGCATCCTTCATTAATCTGGAGCTTTTTTAATAATAATAAAAAATATGACCAGTTTCATCTTAGAGAAGTAATATGTAAGTTTTGTTTATAGGTTATATCTAATCAAGTTTTCTGTAGGTTGTGGAGGATAATTTTCAATTAGGTAATGTTAACTTACCTAGAATAGATCAAGGAAGCCACTTGTGGCATAAGTATACATCATTTTAGTCATTTTAGTGGCTTTTAAAAAACTTCACTATACTAGACTACACAATAAATATGTTTTTATAAAACTATAGATATATAAATATAGAAGATAAATATATAAAGATTATAATCTATAAATAGTTAATATAAAATCACCATGGTATTTAGATATATAAAATGAGTCTGATTATAATTATTCTACTAAGTGTACAACTTGTTATAAAATGAACAATCTGACCCTCATTTCTATGTTTAAATCTTGGGATGATTTGAAGTAAGGCATAGTCGTATATTAACATATTCTTGGAGTCTGATATTATGAGCATCATGAACTTGCTAATTTTATTCCTTGATGGTTTACATAAGTATGTGACAGAAATTTAATAGGAAGCAGAACTTTAATTTTCTCATTATCAGCTAGAGAGCAAAAACATTGGCATCTGAGCTGAATACCAGAGTCTGCTGTGCGTGTGTATGGTAAAGAGTTATGCTAGTCAAAGTGTGATCCATACATTGGACTGTTTCATGAACTGTGCATTTCAATATATAAGAACAAAAATTGAGAGTGTTCAGAAACTTTTATAGCAATCAGAAAGAGTAATTTTAGGTCTGTTGAATCTGATAATACAAATTGGGGCTTGCATATTTGTGTGTCTGTTTTTCATGTCATTTGTTAAGAATTCATTTTTATTGCAGTCTATAAAAGTATCAGTCTGTAATGGATTTGAAATTAAAAAGACAAACAAACTGGTGCCACAGATGGTTTGAAAAGCATCGGTGAGGAACCTGCATCACAGTGACAGAAATGTGGCATAATTTCCACTATTCCCTAAGCATGATTCATGACATGGAGTACTGTGGCTCATGTTACATTGAGCTTTTTAAATGATTGTCCCCTAACTTTTTTTTTTTTTTTTTGAGACAGGGTCTCAGTCTGTCACCTGGGCTAGAGTACAGTAGCATTATCATAGCTCACTGCAACCTGAACCTCTTAGGCTCAAGTGATCCTCTGGCCTCAGCCTCCCTAGTAGCTGGAACTACAGGCGTGCGCTACCACACCCAGCTGATTTTTATATTTTTTGTAGAGATGGGGTCTTGCTCTTTCTCAGGATGGTCTTGAACTCCTGACCTTAAGAAATCTTCCTGCCTCAACCTCCCAAAGTGCTAGGATTACAGACATGAGCCACTGCGCCCGGCCCATGTTCCCTAACTTTAAGCCATGTCCCTGAACATTTCCAATAAAACTATTGTATTTAATTGTGACATTTCGATCCACACATTTCCTAGACTGATGGGCAAAGAAGTAATTTTTGGATTTATTCATTCATTTAGCCATCATTTATTGAGCAGCTACTCTATGCGCACTACTACCCCAAGCACTGAGAATTCAGCAGTAACAAAACAAATAAACAATCCTTGCTCCCTTTTAGCTAACATGAAAATATTTAGCTAATATGAAAATATAAATAAAACATATACACACAAATGTACACATACATGCACACAGGAACTGTGAGGTGGTAGATTAGCTCCAAGTGTCATTCGATTCCACTTGGACTACTAATCATGCATTCTTCTACTCTATTGATATTAAGATCACTATTGATGTGATTTTGGGCTAACAAAGTAAGTACTAGGTAATGAGTATAGGTGGCCTTCCTTAGGGCCATTGATGCTTGAGGATAGCCTCCCCAGTTTGGTAATGACAGTGAAACAAAAGGAATCAGGCAGCGGAGGAACATTGGCATTCACTGCCTTGAATAGCTGTTCCCCCTTTGGGACATCTCAAAAGAGTGAGTTAGATCCAATATGTTTCCTTGGTTCAGTGGGGGAGACTGACCTTCTGCAGGACAATGTTCCAATTCTGTGACTGTAGGATGGAATGTCGGGGGGGGGGTGTTAAACCTCTGAAATTAGGGCAGCGTTTTGTGCATGTGTACTTTTCTGGGGTGAGGGTCCCTTAATTTCATCAGAGTCTACAAGTGGTTCCTGATCTTGAAAGCTGAAGAATCGTTGGTGTGCAGTGGCTTCAAGCCTACTGCAGTTTGGCATCTATGACTCAATCTGGTTTTATCTCCTGTTTTCTGCCTGAGCTTCCCTGCTGCAGCTAGACTGATCTCCTCACTGTTGCCCTGTCGTGCTGTGCCTCACACGAGCCCACCTGGATGTGCTCTGCCTGGGACGCTGACCTCCCACTATCCATGGAGTTCATCTCCTCGCCTCCTTGAAGCTTGTGCTCAGATGTCACCCTCTGGGCCTACCCCGACTACCGTGTTTAAAATTACATCCCTCTCCTGTCCCATCTTGGCCTTTGGGATGCTTCTTGCTCTGCTTTATTTTCACCCCCAGCACGTGCTGTCCTGAACATTTTATATAGCTTAGATACTTACCAGGCTTATGATACAAATTCCCTGCCCCATCCTGATGCTTCGTCAAGGTGGGATGTTTGTCTCTTTGCTCACTGCTTTATCCCCAGCATCTCCAACAGTGTCTGGCACATAGTGGGTGCTCATTAAATATTTGGTCAATGAATGAATATGAGATCTGGCACTCCTTTTCAGATTATACAGCATGAATTTTAAATTCGGCCAGTTTAGCCGAGATTCCTCATGTTATTCCATGTGTATTCCATCCCACTGGTTATGGTTTTATGAATCTCATGTCTTATGGTGCCATAAATTAACTTTTAATGTATCTCTTTATTTTTCTTTCCAGGTTTCAAATAGTCTCTTGAGGCATTTTCATCTTTTTGTTATTGATTTGCTCTGTCTGCGTAGTCTTACGTTGCCCTATGCCCTCAAAGAGTTCATGGATGAGACCTTAGGCCAGTTAGTTGACTTCCCCACCACTCAGTTTCCTCATCTGTAAAATGGGAATAATGATATACAACCTTGCAGGGTTGCAAGGAGGGTGAAATGAGGTGATGCGTGTCAAGTGGTTAGCACATTACCTGACATAAATATTGGTTGCAGTCATGCTAATGAAGACGTAAGTATATTATAACTCAGCATGATGCCTGGCACGTGGTAGGCACAGAGTAAATGGCAGCTGTTAACAATTATTGTTTTACCCCATTATTATCATTGTTAATGATATGGTCCCAGACAATCACCAGAGAGTAGGGCGCTAGCAAAAATATCTAGAGAAGATTAAGAGTTGACTGTCTTTCCCTTTTCTTTCTCTTCCTTTCTCATGAATGGGGATAAACTTTTTCTCTCTTTGCCATGCAGAGGAAGACCTTTCAGATTTAAAATCTATTCTTTGCTGTGTGCTGTGATGTTGGTTGTCACCATCATCATACTCTTCAATCTTTTTTGTGAATTTCTGTTTGAATAGATAGCAATAGGTAACTTGTCTGGGTCTTCAACATATTTCTGCATATGTATTTCACAACAACCTTGATTTCTGGCAAGGGGTTTCGTTTTTTGTGGAGGGCATTTCAAGGAGCTGCCTTGTAAATTGCTGAATGCCTGGGTTATTTCCTTGCTTTCTTTTACCCCTCAGTGCCAGGTTAGTGAAACTCCCCAGATTTGAATCTTACAGTTAATCAATCAGCAAATGCTTATTAAGTATATACATGGAGGACTATTTGAAGAGCAAAATGACATGGTGAAAGGTGAGCTTTAGAAAGATTAATCTGGGGGCTGTGTGCATGATTGGCAGAGAGGGTGTTACAAAGCCAGCAGAGAAGGGAGGAAGGGTATGTCATGGGAATCAGCAAGAACCAGAAGTGGAACGGTGCCCGTGGGCGTGGGAGCGAGGGTGGTACACAGGGTGTGTGCATGCCCAGCTTCCCTAGGTGCAGCCAGCCAGTGTCCCTGAGCGGATGCCTAATTTACGCTTCCATTGGTGGTGTCCAAGCCTTCTGGCTGCTCCCTGTTCTTGCCAACACTTGGGTACTCTTGCTGCATAACAAATTATGCCGGAACTTAGTGAATACAATACCTATTATTTTATTCTCTCTCGTGCTGTCTCTGGGTCAGGCATTCTGGAGGACTGGGATGAGCACTTCTGGCTCAGGGTCTCTCATGAGGTTGTAGACAGAGGGTGGCTCCCAGATCTTCAGAAGGAGGAAGCCGTTGGCAGTCAGTTTATTCTCCTGCTTATCATCTTTCTTCACCTCAAGGGCTGAGGCTAGGGTAGGCGAGGCAAAAGAGGCCTCGGAATGAAGGGGACACTTTTTCTCAGGGTCTGGCCCTGCCGAGGAATGAAATGAGCATTTATTGAGCATCTACTATGTGGTAGGCCTTGGGCTGGATGCTCTGTGGTTATAGGAGGTATTTTATTCCCTTTAACATGATCTCGTTTTCAGGGTTAGCTTCCTAGACAACACCTTTCCTTATGCACCCTATCTTTCTGCTTGCCTCTTTATTTTCATCTTATGGTCCATTGATCACCTCCATGGCTGTTTCCCTATTTACACTGTATGGAATTTCTTGCCTATTTATCCTGTATGGAGCTGTTTGTCTACTGATTGCCTGTCCGCCTGCCTTCCCCCAGGCTCTCTCACTGAAGGTCTATGACAGCAACAGCCATGACTCTTTTGTGCACGACTGTGCACCCAGTGGAGTTGCCAGATGAAATTTGGATACCCAGGGAAATTTGAATTGTGGATCAAAACAAATAACACTTTTCTTTTTATTATTTTATATTTTAATGGACACATTGTAATTGTATGTATTTATGGGGTACAGTTTGATGTTTTGATACATGTATATGTTGTATAATGTAATTAGTGTATCCATCACTTCATGTATTTATCATTTCTTTGTGGTGAGAACATTTAGAAACCTCTTTTTCTAGCAATTTTGTAATATATTAATACAATACCTACTGTTAACCATAGTTGCCCTACCATATAATAGAATACCAGAATTTATTCCTCCTAATTGTAACTTACTACCCCTTGACCAACCTCTCCTAATCCTCTCCTCCCCTTGGTCCTCCCAGTCTCTGATAACTACTGTTCTATTCTCTACTTCTATGACATCAACTTTTTTTTTTAAGATTACATAGATGAGTGACATTATGTGATATTTGTCTTTCTGTGTCTAGCTTATTTCACTTATTGTGATGCCCAGGTTCATCCATGTTGTCACAAATGACAGTATTTCATTCTTGTTTATGGCTTAATAATATTCCAATGTGTGCGTGTGTGTGTGTGTGTGTGTGTGTGTGTGTGTGTGTGTGTATCTCACATTTTATCTGTTCATCTGTTGTTAGATACTTAGATTGATTCTATATCTTGTCTAGTGTAAATAGTGCTTCAGTAAACATGGGAATGCAGATATCTCTTTGACATACTGATTTAATTTCCTTTCAATCCCAGTAGTGGGATTGCTGGATCCTGTGGTAGCTCTATTTTTAATTTTATGAGGAACCTCCATACCGTTTTCCATAACGGCTGTACTGATTTACAATCCCACCAACAGTGTGTAAGTGTTCCTTTTCTCTACATCCTTTCCAATACTTGTTTTCTTTTGTCTTTTTGATAATAACCATTCTAGCTGAAGTGAGGTGGTATCTCATTGTGATTTTGATTTGCATTTCCCTAATGATTAATGATGTTGAACATTTTTTCGTATCTGTTGGCCATTTGTATGTCTTCTACTGAGAAATGTCTATTAAGGTCTTTTGGCCATTTAAAAAATTGGATTATTTATTTTTTTGCTGTTAAGTTGCTTATATATTCTGGATATTAACCACTTGTCAGGTGTATACTTTGTAAATATTTTCTCTCATTCTGTAGGTTGTCTCTTAACTCTTTTAAATGTCCTTTGCTGTGCAAAAGCTTTTTAGTTTGCTGTAGTCCAATTTGTCTATTTTTGCTTTTGTTACCTGTGCTTTTGAGGTCTTATTTAAAAAAATCCTTGCCAAGCCCAATGTCATAAAGCATTTTCTCTATGTTTTCTTCTAGTAGTTTCATAGTTTTTAGCTTTACATTTAAGTCTTTAATCCATTTTGAGTTGATTTTATATGGTGAGATACAGGGGTTTAGTCTCATTCTTCTGCGTGTGGATATTAAATTTTCCCAGCACCATTTATTGAAGATATTGTCCTTTTCCCAAATGTGTGTTCTTGGCACCTTTGTCAAAAATCATTTGGCTGTAGGTGTGTGAATTTTTTTCTGGGCAGTTTATTTTGTTTCATTGGTCTATGTATTTGTTTTTATGCCAATACCATGATGTTTTGATTACTATAACTTTGTAGTATATTTTGAAGTCAGATAGTGTGTTGTGTTCTTTTGCTCAGGATTGCTTTGACTCTTCCAGGTCTTTTGTGGTTTCATATGAATTTTAGGATTGTTTTTGCTATTTCTATAAAGATTGTCATTGGTATTTTGATAGGGATCACATTAAATCTGTAGATGAGTTTGAGTGCTATGGCTATTTTAACAATATTTATTCTTCTAATTCATGAACATGGAATATATTTTCATTTATTTGTGTCTGCTTCAATTTCTTTCATCATTGTTTTACAGTTTTCAGTGTAGTGATCTTTCCCCTCAGCTTGGTTAAGTTTATTCCTAGATATCTTTTTATTTGGTAACTATTATAAATGGAATTATTTTCTTGATTTTTTTTTTCAGATAGTTCACTATTAGGGCATAGAAATGCTACTGATTTTTTGTATGTTGATTTTATATTCTGCAATTTTACTGAACAAATAATATTTTAGTATAAGTATATCCCAAATATGGACATACTTACACCAAAAAATTATTCATAGTTTTTCTGAAACTCAGATTTAACCAGATACCTGGTAGTTTTATTTGCTAAATCTGGCGACCCTAGTCCCTGCTACTTAGTAGAGTGTGTAGCACATGGTAGAAGCTCAATAAATGTTTGAATGAATGAGTGAAAAATGAAAGAGCTCATTTCTCTCACATGAACCGTTTTGCAAGATGGATATTATTAGTTTACAGATATGATGTTCAAATAATCTAATAAGCTTGTCCATGAGCCCAGAGCCAGTTAGTATGGGGTGGGGATAAGAGTCAAATTTTGAAACTGCTCTTTTTGGCTTTCAGTTACTTTTCTGTTCTTTTTACTACGTCATGTTGCCTCTCCTTGTTAAAAGACCTTTCCTCCTGTAGCAGTCAGATTTTGTAGTTGTATCAACAGGAAACTGAACTCTCCTGAGTTTAAGCAGAAAGAGAGTTTATTAAAGGATTTTTAGGAGCTCAGGATCCCTAGGAGGACAGAAAAACAGACCAGAGGCTGAGTAGTCAGGATCTCTGCCCCAGCACATTGTAGAACTGATCCACCAACGGGGATATTGACGTTGCCATTGCTGGGCACAGATACTGAAGCCTGTACCATTGCATCACTGGTGGGGACCACTAGATCACACAGCCAAGCCCCCGGCCCTGAGGCCTTCCAGATAGAGCTGCTTCTTTCCTGGCCAGTGCACACTTTCATGCTGTCTGCTTGGGAGAGCTGAAGGCACATGTCTTCATCCTAGCTGCAAGGGAGTGTGGGAAAGTGAACCTTTGGCTTCTACAGTAGAAACTGTCTTTAACTCCCTCCAAACTCTTAAGGGAATTCTTCAAACAAAGGAAGTCTTAAAAGGTGTTAGGTAGGCTAAAAAATAATATGTGTGCACACAGAACCTCTTTTGAACTTTGGTATGATAGTGGCTTCTAACCTTTTAAAACATGTATTACTTTCTACCTTGTTTGAAAACCAGGATTGTGTTTGCATTAATTTTTTAATGCACCTGCACAGTACTGAGCCTACACCCCCAGGAGGCACTCAATACATGAGTGAATAAAAGCTCATTTCTCCGTGTGGTGGGATTTTACAGGTGACTCCAGTTCTATCATGTATATTTAAAAAATGTCCAATCATGAACATTTAAAAATAGTTAAAATTGCCAAAACTTACTGAGTAACTGGGAGAAAAACTATAGGTCTGAAATTCCTTACCTACAATCCTAAAATTCAAAAGTCTCTGAATGTTGAAGGACTTTTTTCCCCGGATACCTCATTTGGCAGATTTACCTGACCTGAAATGACATGAGGCTATTTATAGTCTTTATTATCCAATTGAATATTCATATGTTTCCTGGCAGAAATATTAATGCATTTGATTACAAGCTGTTTCCCTGATCTCACTGGGGATATTATACTGTATATGACCTCTGTTATCTTTATAAAATCTGGAAAAATTCTGATGATCAAGACTCATCAGTCCCCAAGGATTTTTTTGAAGTGGGTATGTGTGTGTATGTACACACTTGCATAATATGTACATAGAAAGTTCTTGAAGGGTACATTCAAAACTGTCCACAATGATTATCTCTAAGAGAAAGGATTCAATGGAGAAACAGTGAGAAACAAATTTATGCTTTATATTCTTCAGCATTTCTAATAATTACTATAATAAAATAATTACCTTTTAATGGAAGAGAATTGAATGGAAAATTTTAATGTGTTTAGCAAAATAATGGTAATATTAATTTTAAAAGATGGTTAGTTAAGTAGGTTGTGCCTTTACATATTGGTTCAACATACTGACAGCTGACAAAGGCCCCCAAAAAGTTACACCACAGGCAGCCTCCTGCCTTTTGGACAATGTGTGCACGCTCTAGTGGCAGAGGATTTGCATCAGCAAAAGCACCAATTTTGCTAAAAAAAAAAAAAAGGGCACACAGAAATGTGATGAGTAAATGAAACTACTGTTATTAGTGATGGGTTTGGCATGTTTTACGAAGTCTGAATGATTACTCATCCACTGTACGTTTGCAGAAGTTCTTTAACAAAAGCCAGATGCATACATAGTAGCAGGGGTTAGTAGGTGGATAGGAGGATTAGACCCAGTGAGTTTTTGGAGCATTGGTTTGTAGCTGTTTTTTTGGCTTGTCAACAGGCTACTTTTGTGAGTCAGCCTATAGGATGGCTTTCCAGGGTAAGTCTGATTTTGCTTTTCTGGGTTTAAAATATAGTGGTAAGGGAGAACTGACTAGTTGCCTTTTGCATTGGATTCTGTAAATCAGTAGTGCCTGTATTTCTTCTATGAAAAAGACATTTATCATATTCCAGCATATTCTGGTGTTCCTGCTACTGATTTTTATAGCTTTGCCTCACCTCCCCCTAATTTTTAAAGTCGAATGCCCAAGTGCTGAAAGGATTGGCAAGGGGAATTGCAAAGGTCGTATGTAAGTTCTGTGGCTGGAGTGTGGAGAGCAATATGATCGAGCTGTAGCCCTTCATGACCCTTTCTTTTAAAGAGGAGGTTTCCAATAAATTAGTGTAGCACACTTTATGTGCTTGTTTATGACCCTAAAAATGGTTCAGGTTTTGCTGAGTGGCCATTGCTGATGCTTTATGACATGTAATAATGGTTTCAACCTGTACTTTTTTTTTTGTACCGAAACAATGTCATGCATCAGTCAATGTGAGGTTCATTTTTTTTTTTTTTTCTTGTAAAGGGAGTTGGGAAAACATTTGACTTTAGAATAAGTCCCTGGATTCTGACTCCAGAATGTTGATTCTTGAGGTCAGGACAAAAGTAAAGATTCGCCAGGCTCTTACAAATGAGCTTTGTAGTAATAGCTAGTGAAATGATAAAAACACTGCTTTTCCCACTGGATGTTAAATGCTCCTTTTCATTAGCTGTAGTACGAGGAACAAAATCATGTGATTTTTTTTTTTTTTTTTTAAGTTTAACCATAATCACTTTTTAAAGGCATTTTTCATTTTGTGGCTACTTTTTTTCTTCTGGTGTCTAGCACAGTGGAGGACTTTATCTTCTTGTATGTTGTAGCATGCTCTGATGAGTAATGGGGTTCTGAGTAGCACTCTCAAGGGAAGAGCCCAGTTGTGTCCTGTCAGCCATAGGCTGGATGTGCTGCTCCCCCCTTCTCTCTGGCCCATGGAGGTCACTGTGAGGGGCTGGGGCACATCTGTGGTCGACTGCTTCTCTGAGTGGCAGTGACATCTATGTGGAGACTCAGAAGGGAAACTGCCTCAAGATTTTCATTCATTAATGTTCAATACCCACAGAAGAGAACATTGATCTGCTCTAAATGCAGTCCTACTTCAAGAAAGACTGGTATATGAAAAAGAATGAGGGAATTTCAGTTGATTTTTTTTTTTTTTAATGAAAACATGCACATTAGGACTTTGTAGAATAAAAGCACTTGTGTCCTCAGTGCTGTGGATCTCACATAGAAATACTTGCACCCCCCCAGTCTGAAGTCCTATGCCCAGGGCTGTGTGAAGTTGGAGGTTAATGTGGCCTCTCTTTCTGGGACGCAAGTAGTTTTTAAATATATGGGATAGAAGTGCAAAAGTGTCCTAATTCCACTGATCGGTAACTTAGGAACTTTTTCATGCTGATGTAAGCAAGGGTATATTAGGAAGTGGAATGTGAGATGAAATATGAAGCTGTAAAGAGATGTCTCCCTGGCTGAGGTTGACTGCAGACTGGGCTCCTAGACCTTGCTTCGGGTCCTCCTTGCCCGGGTGGTCCTCTGTTTGCTGCTGTGAGATGTGCTTTGGTTGCAAAGTAATGGAGTTCACGTTCACCCCTTCTCAAACACAGCCATTCCAGCAATGCTTCTGTGGCTACAACTAGGTGAGCCACTGTGCAGTTTGAGAAAACTTACTGCCCAGGGTGAGCTGGAACAGGTAATCCAACACGTCATGCATACGTAGAGGTGCTTTGAAAGGGAAAGAAATCTCGATGGAAGCCTTCACTACTGCCAGGATATTGTTAGAATAAGGCAGATGTTTCTTTCAATGTGAGTAAAGAAAGAGAGACATATGGTGGAGAATGGCACCTAGAGATGTCACCCTGCAACCTTTTCCAGTGTCCCCTCCTCACCCTTTCTTGAGCCTCTATTAATGACTTACCAAGCAGCTTTTTTTTTAAAGAAGGGAAAATTAATTATCAGTGATTTCAGAGCAGATTATGATATGTATGGATTATCCTGCCTCTTGATTTCATCCTGTTTCTTCATTTCTCAGTGTCTCGCAGCAGCTCATCGAAAGGTGAGAGGGGGTGAAACCCCAAACTGCTTTTTACTCCTAGTTGTGTGTTGCCAGTTAGGAAATTTAATTAGGCAGATAGAATGACAGACGTACTTTACCTTTTGTAGGAGAGGAAAAAACTCAAGACTGGGCTTAAACATATGTTATCTACCCTGTAAATTACAAAGCTCTTAAATCCATATTAACACATACAAAAAAAATCAAATCTTAAAATAACTTTTCTGGGAGAAAAAATGGAAAAATAGTAGGCGATCTTCATGACACTTAATGCGTATATTTACTACTTAAAAAACTCAAACACAGCTTTGTTTTATGTAGTTAATTTTGGTGGCACAATATTTGAAAAGGTGATAGATAAAAAGACAGGGTGCAATTCTCAAAGCTGTAGTTTGCAAGAGACTAATTATACAAGTCCATTGTCTTTTCTGAATGTGCTATTTATATAATTTATATTTTTAACAAATCTTAGAACTAGAATGAAAATAGTAATTAATCTTAAGGATAAGAAATGTTGCAGCTATGGCAAATTTGGAAACTTTCAGATGTCCTCTTGGTGGTTAAGCACATTCTATTGAACATTCTAATTTGTATGTCACAGAGCAAAGTGCTGAGCAGACAGCATGTGCTATCTTAAGTTCATGTTAATTAATTAATGTTAAATGATTGAGTCAATTTGGTGATACTTCTTTTTGAATCAGAAAAATAAGCATATTTAATTTAGAAGTGGCAGGTCAATTTTAAAGCCAAGTTAAGTAGGTCAAGTGAAGTAGTGCACATAGCAGGGGTAATATTGTTATAGGTACAAAGAAAAAAGACTGAACAGAAAAGTATCAAAATGTTTACATACTAAGATGGTGAGTGATTATTGTTTTTTATACATTTTTGTTTGCCTTTAATTTTCCACGGTGAACAAGTACATTCTTTGGAGCATAGTATTTCCATGACACATACGAAGTTTTACATAACTCTTTGTTGAATCTTGAATTGATAAATTCATAATAGATAGGATATATGTCAAATACAATGTGAGTGGTATCTCCTGGGGTTGGGCAGCATAGTCGGTTTGAGTGGAACTTACATTTTAGTGAAATCAGTTTTTCAAATAAGATATTATGATTGTATAAAATCCCAGTATAGTCAGTTCTGCTAAAACACAACATATGTGTTTCTAAAATATCATCAGTCTATTGCAAAATCATGCAGTGGATGCCACAGGGTGGATAGGAAAAATGGGATTAGGAGCACAATACTCAAAAACTTCATTGGTGACATCTTAACAAAGATAAGATAGGCAGCTAATAAACATGGTAGACAGTTGAACACTTGTTAAATGGTTAAGCGGTACATCACTACAACAATAAACTTGCTGTTTTTCCTTGAATAAGACCTGGAGTTTGCTTGTGGAAGTGGCCTCAGAAGAGTAGCAGTTTGTGAGTTATTATGAAGTGGTGGAAGGAAGTTTATCCAAATCGGACCAAAAGTTGTAGCACCAGATGTGGATGGGTGTGGTGCATAACATGCATGGTACACCGAAGTGTGTGCTTGATACAGCTGGGTGTCGTTTTCTGTGATCACCTAGTGTTTCTTGTGGGAAAAATCATGCATAAACAAACTACAATTTATTGGGGTTATGCTCAAATTGTTTCCTAAAGTATCAATCAAGTCGGAACAAGTTTGCATGTTCAAAACAAGCATTATGGCAGAACTGACTGTGTATGAGACAGATGCAATAAAGCTGCTCTAGTTGTAGGTATGTCAAAAACCTGGGGTGAAACCCAAACTCCCCATCACCACCCAAGGGGTTCTATGGAGCATTACTGTGTGGTGTGAGCTTGATTGTCCTTTGGTGTGTGACCTGGAATGAATACAGAATGATACTTTTCTTGTGAAGACATTCAGTCCTACCTGTGTATTCCTCCCTGGCTGGTGACTGGAGGCATGCCAAGTGCTTCGGAGTTCACAACTTCAGTTCCACTGCCAGATGGGCTGTCCAGTAAAGCAAATGGCCTTGAACTTAAAACCCTACAGAATACCTCACTCCAGGTCCTTGCCAGGGAGTCTAACCTTGAACACAGTACTACTCAATACTTACCAAATGCTGCTTCGAAAAAGCAATATTTATGGATTACAGCATGAAGGACAGAGGTTCATTAGTTTCTCTGGATACTCTAAAACAATGAGGGAGGAAGGGTATGTCATTTGAAAAGTCATTTTCCGAGGTGTCGTTTAAGGAAGGTGTGAGAATTTTACATTTACTAAAAGGGGTCATTGGTTATAAAGTAGCTAAAGGAAATCTACTGTAAAATATATACCTGAAATAATCCAGACGAGCAGAAATCTCTATTCTGAGATTTTTGATATATCTGAGAATTTGTGTCCCCTCCCTAAGCCTCCAGAAATTAGTTTGGCTAAATTATACTTAGTTTATGCCTCAGCCCCCACTGCAGATCATTATAAGATAGAGCCTTATAAATCTTGATTGTGGGGGGTGCCCATCTTGTGCGTGTTACAATGTCCTCTTTATGAAGCCTCTTGGGAAAAACGTCTCTCTGGTTTCAATACCACAAATGACTGTACTTCTACACAACTTTGGGTTTTCATTTTATGGATATAGTTAGTCATGTAACTGATCATGTTTTCTTCCTCTTTATGGCCACAGACATGTTTTCTTTGACCCACACTTTTTTTAACCAAAAGAAAAACTATTTGCCAACATTGGAATGAGAATATTCACACAAGTGTGTTTGAATTACCAGCATCTATTGAAAAATCAGATCTGGCAACGTTGGGCTCTCATGTCTCTATGGCAACCATGGGATCCAATGAAGAAGTACTGCCATTTTCCTTAAAATAGAACAGGCACTCTTCAGTTTGTTTTAGTTTTTTATTTTACCTGCCTGGACCTTGTGGATGTATAACTCTAAGCCCTCTGGCTTCAAAAGCAATTTGTGACCCACCTCTAGAAAATGTGCAGACTTATATTTGCGTTTGTGTACTAATCTTATTCCTGAGGTAATTTTATTAATTTTTTTTTCTTGAATTCTCTTTTTCTCATCCACTTACATTAATTTTCTGTTGTTTCATCTTGGGATGTTGTGTGCTTTTTCATAAGCTTCCTTAAGTCTTTCTGAGAAGAAACAAGATATAAATAAATAAATAAAAATAGGAGAATGACTCCCCCCACCCCCGATCATTTTATTTTTAATTTTGCCTGGTAAGTTTAAAATGATTGCAGCTTTTTCCTTTAACCTATTTTAGTAATCTACTTGATTCTAGTACCATTCAGAGCTCTGCCATTCTTTGTTTTCTTTTTGTTTCTTTCCTTTCTTCCTTGCTCCCTTCCTTCCTTTCTTTCCTCTGACAGACTCTGAGAAAACATGAGGCATTCAGCACACACAGTTGTTTTTTACCTAAGGTTGGTTGACTTTCCATGATCTTGCCTTCAGAACTGAAGAGCTAAGTCGGAAGAATTGTTCATTTAGCCCTAAGAGGAAGGATTAGGATACCGTGAACCTCCTTGAAGGCTATCTACTGACTGCAAAGACTATGAGAAGTCATCCTTCAATGCCGTATGTATGGGCACTGCTGTGGCTCCTGGGAAAAGTGTCAGGGAAGACAGTCGCTGCTGCTGGCCTGGAGACTTGCTGTTCTGAATCTTGCTGTTAGGTGTATTTACTGTAGCCTGAGCAGTGTTGAGAACAGCTCTTTTGAGTTGATCAATATGTGGAATCGTTACTTTTCACTTATGTTTCAGGATTTCCATATTCCCTGGAGAATTCCAAGGAGCCAATATTCATCCTTGGAAGGACTTGTGGATAGTTTCCCACATCCCTCCCTCCCTCCCCATTGTCCCCATGAGACTGCAGCTGAGTGCCACTTGCCCTGTGCCGCTCCATTTCCTTGGTATGTCACCCATTGTTATTTAATGCCATGTTGGTCTACCTTCCCAGCTAATCTTGCTGTGAAGCATACCCCACTCTTTGGCAGTCACTGGATTGGATTTTCTTTAATGTCCTTCTTCTCAGGGTTGTATGCTTCCTCAGCAGGAGTGTCATGGGTATGTGTGCAGGTACAAAGAACACTGGGTCCATTCAATCAACACCGATATTTGTTGGCACCTACTCTGTGCCAAGAACTATTCCAGTGCTGGGGATAGAGCAGTAAATAAAATAGGCAAAGCTAATGTACCCTACTGGAGTTCGCATTTTGGTGGGGAGTGGTTTAAGTACTATGAAGCAAAATAAAGCCTGGAGGGCTTCCTCTCTAATTGGAGGCTGATAGGTTAGACTTTGATGCTGAGGTTCCTTTTGAGCAGAGATCTGAATTCATAGAGGAATGAGCCATGCAGCTGTCTGGGGAAGAGCATTGTGGGCCAAGGAGTGGCAAAAGAATAAAATTGCTGAGGAAAGAACGTATGGGATTTGGCATTAGACAAAGCTTTTATTTCAAGTGCTGCCTCTCCTGATGGTGTGAACTGGGACCAGTTGCTAATGCTCTGAGTTCCCGTGTCTGGGAACTCATCTCTAATATGCTAAGATTCTGCATGGGAGAGCGACAATGCCTTTCTTACTAGTTTCTACCCATTGCCAAGTCCTTGGCTCTTGATAAGCGTTTGGTAAATATGTGTGTCATTAACAGATGGACACAGTAGGGGTTTAAAAAGAATATAATGCATCTCAAAAGCAGGATCTGGCTGGGCCCAGTGGTGGCTCATACCTGTAATCAGAGCACTTTGGGAGGCTGAGGCGAGTGTATCACTTGAGCCCACAAATTCAAACAGCCTGGACAACATAAACAAGACTGCTGTCTCTACAAAGAATAATAATAATAAAAAAATTAGCTTGGCATGGTGACAGGTGTCTGGAGTCCCAGCTACTCTGGAGGCTGAGGCAGGAGGATTGATTGAGCCTAGGAGGTTGAGGTTGCAGTGAGCTGTGATCGTACCACTACACTCCAGCCTGGGTGACAGAGCAGCACCCTGTCTCTAAAAAACAAAACAAAACAAAACAACAACAAAAGCAGGGTCTTAGCTAAGTATGTATCACAGTCCCAGAGATTAATGACAAGGAAAATGGCTAGTTCTGAAGAATGTGTACAAGCAATTTCTCTTTAATGACAATTTCATGTTTGCTATACTTAGCAAGATACATCTACAAATCAAATTGGGGACTATGATGACCCAGGAAAGGGACCTGGGATTTTTTTGACTATTTCCCCTTAATGGCATTAGCATGACTGATTGGCAGGGGAGTTCTTTAAATTTGACTAAATATTGGTCACCCTCAGAGTGACACTGGGAACCAGACTGAGAGCGGGGATTGTGCCTTAGTTGTATCTGTTGTTCATTGGTATATCCCAGCTTCTAGCATAGTGCCTGTGAGCTTACAGTAAGAGCTTGATAAATATTTGGTAAAGAGTGAATGAAATCAAAGCAAGCACACATTTTCAAACTTTCAGAAGGCAGTGTTGGAGTCACACTGGAAAGATATCGCACATTCTGCCTGTTTTCTTCCCACGAAGAGCCCACTAGAGCTAGAGGTGATTAAAAAGAATAAAATGATGTTAAGGCTACGCCTAGTGGAAATGTCTTATTTGCTTTCACTTGTTTAGTTATCTTCATTTACAGGTGGGGAAATCGAGATCAGAGCTAGTAAGTGTTCGTAACTCTAAGAGTATGTTCCTTACAGAGGGTAACTAGTGGGTTCAGAAACAGAAGCGTGAATTCACGTAGGCTAAACGGACTCTGTTAGTAGTGCAATTTCTTGAGATGTTCTATCAGGTTGTATGAAAGCCATTGGGGAATCCCTGCCTAACAGGAACCTTCGTTTTGATTCAGATAAGACATGGGAATTTTCTAACTCCCCTATTCCCATTCCCACGTGCTTCACAGCCCAAGAGCACTCGGTCAGGTTCACGTTTAACGACGTGCCGGCCACATTGTCAGCCTCACCTCCTCCCTTCCGTCTCCGTCTCTACGGACAAATTCTACTTCTTGTTCTAAAACAACTGGCTTTTCTACTGCTTATTTTCACCGTGGAGAGAATGAACTCATGTACTACTATGCTTTTTCAGGAGAACACATTTAAAGCTGGAAGGCGGCTTGGCGAATTTGGAGCAGTCTGTTGGGTTCAGAGAGGATGGTTGGAATCCCTACGTTTTCCTTTCATGTGTGTGCTCTAAAGTGAAGGGAACGTCGTGATTTTCGTAGATGGTGTCAGCGTAGATGGCAGAGATAAGCAGATATTCTGGCCAGCTTTTTGGGGAAGATGAAAATGGCTGTGTTTCTCATGACTTTATTTTTCCAGAGCTGACTCTATGGTAATATCACTCTGGCAAATATTGGCTGGCCGTGGAACATTTTAAAGAGCAAGGGTTTTGTGAATGTTCTGTCTATTACCATGGCTGAGGAATCAAAACAAAATATTCTCCACACATTTCCTCGAGCACTCATGGAAGGATTCCAGTATATTACTTTTATGTCAGCTCCTAGACCACGTGAAGAATTGAAAATAAAGCATTACTGAAAACACAATGATTAAGAAGAATTGAGTAGAATATTTTATACCATTTTCCCCTTTCTGCGTAGTAATGCTGTGTGTTCTCAGAGGGGTGACAAAGATGAGCTGAGTGCGAAAGGGCTTTGCAGAAGTTTATGTTTTCAGATGCTTGTTGTGGACACGATGGCAGTGACAATCATATGTGACATCCATTTAGCTCGTGAGATCTCTATTCTCACATAAGGAAAGAGCAGATACTGATGATGTTTGGAAACAAACCCACCACAGACATCCCAAGATTGTTGTAATTTCTATTTTTCCCCTTCTCTAGAATATGCTTCTCACATTTCTGTGTGATTAATGAGAATAAATAATACGGTGTGAGTTTACAAGGAAGGTAGGTTGAGAGTTGGCTTTTTGCACTGGGGTTTTACTCGGGTAAAGGTCCTTCTGTAGTATCTTGTGTGTCTATGAATGCAGAAGGATGGCACAGATGTAAATCAAAGAGTTCAGTTATGGTGCAGTTTTGGAGGAGTTCCTTTTGTGAGGCCATGTTAGCATCAGGTCATGGTGACCATGGTGGTGGTGTTGGTGATGACAGTAGTGATGATTATGTTGTTAATAACAGTGGCTACAGTGTATTCAGTGCTTGGGCTTTAGGTTCGGTGCCAAGTGCATGCCAGGCATTATTCCATGAGTTATCTCACAATAGCCTGTGATGCTGGGACTGTTCTCATCTCAGTTTTGCGGATGAGGAAACTGAAGCTTAGAGGGGTTGAATAATTTCCCCACAGGTGCACAGCTAATGCGAAAGGAAAGGAGATTGGCTTGGAGCTGAGTTCTTTCTGATGCCTCAGAGCCTGGGCTCTGACACTTCCTTCTCACCACATCCTTTCTAGAAGCAGGAAACTCTTGCCTGGACTATTTCAGTGCCTGTTGTTGCCTTGCTTTCTTGCTCTTTTCTCTTGAGATCTTTTCCCTGACCCCAGCTTCCCATATCATGTACCTCTCTGTGGAGGGTCCACCTTCCTTGCTGCTTTACCTGGCTTATGCCTCTCAATCTTCAGAATTGCCCTACCCTGGGTTTTCTCCTTTGAATTCTCATAATTCTCTGTTCCTATTTTAATCAAAACCCTGGGCAGCTTATAGTCAGCTACTTAAACATTCCCAGGATTCCGAACCTATGGCCCACGCATTCAGTTGAGTTTTGTGTGTCTATGCCTGTGTGAATTTTCTCTGGAAGGTCTGTAGTTTTCATGGAAGTCTTAGCAAAGTATTTGATTAAAAAGGTTAAGTTATTATTGCCTGTAGGATTCCCCGTCCTCTCACAAGTAATGAGTACCTAGAGGAAAGGAGCATCTCTTACTCATGTTTATTTCTCTCTATGGATATTGTGATAGTTTTTGATTGTCTGGATAAATGAATATATTTATTAGTAGGACTATGGGGTGGTATAGCTTGTGGGTTAAGAATATAGGATTCAGATTCAGATTGTGCCTTGGGTTGTATTCCTTCTTTCCAAACCCTTCAGCAAGTGATATAATCTCTCAAAGCCTCATTCTCCTCATTGGCAAAAGGAACATCATAATAGCAATAAGGGTAGAAGGTTGTTATTAAAGATTAAAATAAGGTGATATATGTGAAATGCTTAGCATGGGAACACACAGCATACCTTCCATAATTAGCTGCTATTATTATTATTTAGGAACCTTTGAAAGGGGACAAAGAATGAGTTCTCTTGATTTTCCTAGTGACTATTACAGAGAAACTAAAACCTTCAAAACAAAGAGTTTTCATGCCGCTCTTGAGTCTTGAAGACTCAGAACCAATGTGCTGTCTTTAGCCATGGTGACAGGTGCAGGACAGTACCTCCCTGGAATGTTTTTCTTGGGCATTTCCTTTCCCTGCGGCCTTGACCCTGGAAGAACAGTGGCCCAGGCTCCAAAGACAGACACCCAAAATGCCAGCTAATGGAAACTTGGTGATGGGGCACTCTGCCCCCGAGGATTTGGACATATGTTTTTTGTGTTTAAATCAACAGAAAAAAAGTGCAACTGTAGCCACCCCTTTGCATAATCATTGAAGTAGCCCTTTTCCTTGCGTGTTCTCGGGGTCCCCGAGTGCTGGGCCCGTCACTTGTCATCCTTTCTGTGCGTCGCAGATGAGTACAGTAGGTCAGATGAAAGGCAGAGGACGGCCGGGCATCATCACTTATTTACACAGCAGTGATGAATAGTTTTACATAGATCAAGACATACAAGTTATTTATAATAGTCCGGTCACCAAGTCACATTGGCAAGAAGGAGCCTTTAGAAAGGTGCTTTGGTTAGATACTTCTGAACCCTGGCCCATTAATGTGCACTAAATATAGAAAAGGTAATTCAAAGTCTCTTTACAGAAAATATATTGTGAACTGGATTTCATTGGCATAAGGGGGAAAATTGTCCACTTATACTTTTCCTATAGGTTTTTTTTAAGCGAACACCATTTCTTTTTATCCCTGGTAACTGTGTGACCTTGACGGAGTCACTTGCAAATATCCTTTTTCTTTGTGAGTGTTAAAAATGGAAAGCAGCTTTATTCATAATCATCAGAAACTGGAAACAGCCTGAATATCCTAGCACTAGTAAAAGGAGAAACAAGCTGTGGTTCATCTGTATAATGGAATACTAATTAGTGATAAAAAGGAACAAGTTACTGACACGTGCAAGTAACATGGATGAATCTCAAATACGCTTGCTAAGGGAAAGAAACCAGACTCAAAAATCTATATGCTGTATGATTCTTTTCATATGCCATTCTGGAAAAGGCAGAACTGTAGGAGCAGAAAACCGATACGTGGTTTCTAGGGGTTGAGTTTGGGGGTGTTTTTTTTTTTTTTTTTTTAACACAGAGTCTCACTCTGTTGTCCAGGCTAGAGTGAGTGCCGTGGCGTCAGCCTAGCTCACAGCAACCTCAAACTCCTGGGCTCAAGCGATCCTACTGCCTCAGCCTCCCGATTAGCTGGAACTACAGGCATGCACCACCATGCCCAGCTAATTTTTTTCTGTATGTATTTTTAGCTGTCCATATAATTTCTTTCTATTTTTAGTAGAGATGGGGTCTCGCTCTTGCTCAGGCTGATCTCAAACTCCTGACCTCGAGCGATCCTCCCGCCTCGGCCTCCCAGAGTGCTAGGATTACAGGCGTGAGCCATGGGGGTGGTTTTGACTACAAAAGTTAGGGTGACAGAACTGTTCTGTTTGTTGAATATGGTGGTGGTTGCATGACTCTGTGCATTTCAAAACTTACAGAACTGTACACCAAGAAAGATGAGTTTTAATGTATATAAATAAAAGAATAAAAAAAGAGATGATAACATCTATCCAACATGCTCACAGAGAAATGTTGCTTTGAAAAGGGCAATACATGTAATTTAAATCCCAAAAACATTTATTGAGTAGCTGCTATAATGTACTGCTTTTATGGGAATTCATAAAGGAAATATTGACCCATGCACTCAGTGATGTAACAGTCTCCTTTGGTAAACGTGCACAAACTACTTTGAGGTAATTTTAAGGTTCTATTAATAATTATATTAGGCCGGGCGCGGTGGCTCAAGCCTGTAATCCTAGCACTCTGGGAGGCTGAGGCGGGTGGATCGCTCAAGGTCAGGAGTTCGAGACCAGCCTGAGCAAGAGTGAGACCCCGTCTCTACTAAAAAAGAGAAACAAATTATCTGGCCAACTAAAAATATATATAGAAAAAATTAGCCGGGCATGGTGGCGCATGCCTGTAGTCCCAGCTACTTGGGAGGCTGAGGCAG